>CM052899.1:48522262-48575350 GCA_028534135.1 Potos flavus
TTTTTTTTTTTAATGGAGTAGACTAGGAAACAAAACATCAAAGTGACCACAGGCAACAATGAAGATAGTGTTTTGTAGAAGTCGTGTTTCAATTTTATATTTGCATATGTGTGTTCTAGCTCACAGCATAAGATGTATTTCTTTCTGGGGGTTGCAATCAAAGCTCTTTGAGAGTCACTGCTCTCCAGTGAATGTGGAGACCAGACTTACAGCCCCAGGGGCTTTGGAAGCTACTGTGCTTGAGAAAGTGAGAGGCTTGGGGCCACGCCATCTAGAACTGTCTGCCTCTGAGTAAAAGGAGACAAGAATGGCTTCAAGGGTCTATTCCCACAAATCTATCCCACTAGCATCTCCATCCTGCCATGGGAAAACCCAAAGCTGGGAGAAAGCTTCATTCCCACTGTTCTCTTTCACCAAACTCTTGCACTTACCATTCATTCCCTGATCGACCCTATGAGTCCACCCCCCCATCCTTTGCAAAGGCAATTCTCTTACTTGGGTTGCTCTTCTCTGCTTGGCTGAATACTAATTCTTACTCATTCTTTTAAACTCAACTCAGATATTAAGTTCCCTGACTCCGCCGATATTTCTGTACCTTTTACATGGTTTGATTACTATGTAATTATTTGTTTACCTATCTCTCTCATCTATTAGACTTGAAGTTCCTTGAAAACAGGAACCAGTTTTATTATTCTCTGTGTCCCAGGCAGTGGCTGCTCCAGAATTTCTTCATAGGATGGGATTATGGGCAGCAATCTAGTTAAAAGAAAGGCCAGGCCACTTGTCCTGAAGCTTCACTGGTACAGCATTTTACTGCAGCACTGTATATAAGACCCAGAAAACCCAATCGATTGCACATGTCAAAGAATATGGCTGATCCAGATTATGCAGAAAACTACAATCTGTCAATGAGACACCCCCTGGGTCCCACTAATCCTCACTGCCTGAGGCTGAAAACTGAAAATTCCAATTATGTGCTCAGCATGGAGCTAGCTTCCAAGCATTAAAAAGGATTCCTACATTGAAAGGTTTACACACCACTTGGGATGCAAATGAAATGATCAATGTGATAGATCTTAAATTTTCAGTTTATATCAAAATCCCTCTGAGAGCTTGTTAAAATGTACATTACAAGGTACATTACCAACATTGGGTGTTTGTAAATGAACATAATTGACCAGGCTTGTTGAAATATTATCTTTTTGAGGATGTTGCTTTGGAATCCGCATTTTAAAAAGCCATTTCCCAGCTTTTTAGCTGCCAGTCATGACTACACTGTGAGGAATTCCGTACAATTAAGGACTAAGGCTTAGGCAGTATTTCCGAAGGCAAGAGGAAGGGAGAAGCCTTCACGGAGTGCGCAGCAGTTGAGCTGAGCCTCTAATAAGGATGAGCAGACTTTGAACAGAGAGGAAGAGGCAAACACGGGAAGGGAGAGTAGGGAATGTGAGCTGGGAACCATGAGCCGGGGAAGTAGCCACTGCCGCGGAAGTGAATACGTTCATCATCCGGGAAGAGTATACGAAGAAAAGGGCTCTTGGGATTGTGGCAAGATGTTGTGGCAAGACGAGGAACTGGGGTAAGAGAAGAGTAAGGCAGAGTAAGGGAAGGCAGAGTAAGAGAAGCATATTTTAAATCCTGAGATCCCAAACCAGATTTTCAATGGAGGCACTAATGCCCCCTAGAGGTCATTTTGGAAATGTGCAGCAGCAATTTTGGTAAACAGAAGGAGCAGTCTTTGTGCTGAGTGGGCGGAGACCAAAGATAAGACAATGTCCCACAGCACACTGGACTTCTGAATGAAAATGAGAAATCTGTTTATGATCTTCTAAGCCCAGAACCTAGCTCAGTTTTATAAATAAACACAACTCCGCCCCACCCTCCCAGGCTAATTTAAATATTTTCTGACTTTTACAGAAATGCAACTTCTCAGGTCTGCTGGTCTCTGGTCTTTGTCCCCTGATCTGTCTCATTCCTCTTGCTCTTTTCTGTCTCCTGAGTCCTAGTCCTGTTCATTCACTCGGTCCTTGGACTTGGTTCTTCTCTCCCACTCAGCACCTTCTCAAAGACGAAAGCTAATCTGAACCCACACTGAGAACACTAAAAAGCAAGCCTTAAGGGGCACCTGGGTGGCTCAGTCGGTTAAGCGTCTGCTTTTGGCTCAGGTCATGATCCCAGGGTCCTGGGATCAAATCCCGCTTTGGGCTCCCCGCTCAGCGAGGAGTTTGCTTCTCCCTCTGCCCCCTCTCTGCTTGTGCTCTCTCTCTCTCTCTTTCTTTCTCTCTCAAATAAATAAAAATCTTAAAAAAAAAATCATAAATATGTGGGTAGATAGAAACACATTTTTTTTCTGACTTAAAAAAGTTTAAGCAAATTAATGACAATGTATTGAGGGCTTTATCACACATAAAGGTGAAATGTATTAAAGAAGGCACGGAAGATAGGAGGTGGGAAATAAAGGTGTATTGCTGTAAGGTTTTTGTACTGCAGGTGAGGGGTATGATGCTGTTTGACCAGAGACTGAAGTAGGTTGAGGATGTATATTGTAAGTCTTAGAGCAAGAGTGAAAACAGCAATGCCAACAACAAGAAAGACGAGAACCAGAAAAAGAGGTGTAGCTCATAAGCCAAGACTGGAGATAAAATGGGATATTAAAAAAAAATAACCCAAAACAAGACAAGAGAAAAGAAACAAAGATCAAATGGGGCAAATGCAAAGCAAATAACAAGATGGTATATTTACATCTAACCACATGAATATTTTTTCACCTATTTTCTTCATTTTTATTGCGATATAATTAGCGTATAGCATGGTAAAAGCTTACCGTGTATAGCATAGTGATTTACATCTATTGAGAAATGATTACAATAAATTTAGGTAGCATCCATCATCTCCCATAGATACAAAAAAAAGAGGAAAATAATGGCTTTTTTCTTCTGATGAGAACTCAGAATTTACTCTCTTAACAACTTTCAAATGTACCATATTGATAATCATATTAAATTTAAAAGTTCTAAACTCTCCTATTAAGATGCATAGACTGTCATATTGGACAAAAAAACAAGATGCAGCTATTTGCCAGACAAAGGTAACCCACTTTAAATATAAATACAAAGACAGGTTAAAAGGGAAAGGATGAAAAAGGTGTATCATGCAATACACAAAGGTGTATTATCCAATCAAAAGACAGCTGCAGTGGCCACATTCATATCAGACAAAGTAGATTTCAGAACGAGGACTATTGCCAGACACAAAGGAAGAAAATCAATCACAACAAAAGGAGTCAATTTATCAAGAGAAAATAATAATTCTGGATATATGTGCATCTATTAACTAGAGCTTTGAAATACACAAAACCTGATAGAACTGAAAGGAAAAACAGTTGACCAACTTGACCAACTGAAACATTATATCCAACAACAGCAGAATGTACATTCTTTTCCAAGTTCACATGGCATTCATCAAGAAGGACTACATTCAGGACCATAAAACAAGTGTCAAAACATTGAAGATGATGGAAATGACACAAAATAAGTTCTTTGGCCATGATAGAATTAAAGTAGAAAACAGCAACAGAGAGAGGTGGAAATCCCCAAATATTTAGGAATTAAACATCACACTCTAAATAACCCATGGATGAATGCACACAAATCACAAGGAAAATTAGAAATGTTTTGAACTGAATGAAAACAAAAATATATAAAAAATTACAGGATGCAGCTATTGAAATGCTTAGACGGAAATTTATATCTTCAAATGCCTATGTTAGAAAAAGATCTAAATCCCACCTTAAGAATTCAGAAAGGGAAGAACAGATTAAACCCAAAGTAGCCAAAAGGAAAGCATAAAGATAAGAATGGAAATCAATGGAATTAAAAACAGAAAGACGATAGCCAATTGTTACTCTGGATGAAGATACAGAAAGGACAGTGCCCCGTGGATAATGTTGCATTTGGTTTTCTTGGAAGTGTGGTGCAGAGCAATGCTTCTCAAACTGAGCATAACACAGGCAGGGATATGCAAAGCTACCGATAAAATTGCACATCTTCCTAGAGGATAATTTTTATTGGAAAGTTGGGGGGGACATCTTGTTATGGTAAATATAAAAATCAAATCCAATACAAAAATGTACCTAGATTTTTAAAAATTGCAGTAAAAGTACACAATGTAAAATTTACCATTTTAACCATTTTAAGTGTACACGTTAGCAGTGTTAAGTATGTTCATATCACGTGAAACAGATTTACAGAAACTTTTCATCTGGCAAAACTGAAACCCCACACCCACTAAACAGCTCCCCTCCCCTTCCCCTCGGCCCCTGGTAGCTACCACTCTACTATCTGTTGCTGTGAGTTTGACTACTTTAGATACCACATATAAGTGGAATTGGACGATATTTATCTTTTCGTTATTGGCTTATTTCAGTTAGCATAATGTCTTTAAGTTTCAGCCATATTGTAACCTGTGACAGTATTTCCATTCCTCTAAAGAATTCTATAAATTCCATTTTGTTTACCCATTTACCCATTGGTGGACATATGGGTTACTTTCTCCTTTTGGCCAATGTGAATGATGATGATATGAACATATGGACACGATAGAGAGTTAGCTCTGTCCACTCAATTCCACATATCCCAAGGATCCCCTTTCATTCTTCTCTACCATTAGGCTTACTTTGGTAGAAAAGAATGGGAACTCCTGGTGTAGTGGTGAAAAACATGGTCTTTAGAATTAGTAACCCTGGATTTATGAATACTAGATCTGTTATCAATTACCTCTGTGCTCTGGGTAAGTGACTAAACCTTTGAGAGTCTTACTTACCCATCTGTAAAATGAAGAGTCAGTGACTACCATAGCTATAGTGCTTAGCACAGTGCCTGACACACAGCTAATGCTTAATCAATAGTAGCTCATGCTATTCTATAGTTGTTTTCTGTAAATGACACCAAATTCTGTTTCCTCTTCCTCATGATAACCTTATCATAATATCGTCCTCGTGATTTGTAAATATCATGTGCACACTTACTTCTATCTTCAGAGAAGCATCCTCTTTGAACAATTATCCTCTATTTTCACTCTTACTTCTTACCTAGCTCCCATGTATCTCCAATAATTACTTGGATGTGGTGTTTACAAATTCCTCAAATTTGTTTCCTTCTGCTATAGGTGTTTTCTAGCTGTCTTATAGCTCTTAAAATGTGATGCTCACTTTCATGTACTGCTTTTATGAATCCAAATGGGTTTGGCCATTTTAGTAAGCCCTTTGGGAATATGTAACAGGGTCCTTAAAAATGTCCATACCCACCTTCCCCAAAAAAGTCCATACTCATTGATTTAGTTATATTCTTTCTAAAAATCTAATCTGAAGAAATATTCTGAAATACAAAGCTTCATGAACATTAATGTTCATCAAAGCATTAAATATAAAAATGCAAATAATGTAAATGTCTAGCAATAGGGAAATACTTTAAAAAGTAGGGAATAGTTATATAATAGATGCTTACTAAAAATTTTAATGTTCTAGGGAGCTTGATTCAGCAGTCCCTATGAAATAAAAAAATTATTATATAACCTTAAGCAGAAAAAACAAGATAATTCTCAACCACATAAAATTACACTGGTATAATCACAGCAACATGCTAGTTTATGTTTTAGTCTTTCATTCTACTAAGATCCTATTACAGGTTAGGTCTTGTGCAAGGTTCTGAGGACACAGATGCAAACACAGTTAAAATTCTTATTCTGAAATGTCTTGCGATCTAGCTGAGATAGTGTTTTAAAATACTGTGAAAAGTCCTATAATGAAAGTATATGTTTCATGGGAATGGAGCAGAGGGCAGGCCTCACTCTTCAGTGGAGTGGGAGCAGGGTGATGGGCAGAGGTTACCCAGAGGAATGATGTCTGAGCTGACTTTTGGAGGATAACTAGGAAAAGGCCAGGCCAGCAGAGAATGGGAAGAAAAGGATGGGGAAAGAATGAAGAACCTTCCAGACCAAAAGAATGGCAGGTGCAAAAGTGGCAATGTGACATGGCATTCTGGAAGTGACAAGTAGCTCCCTAAAGCAAGGATTTATGGTAATCAGGGGAAGTGCCGCAGCTGGAGCCCGAAGGATGGGCAGGATTCCTCATGTGGCCGGGAGGAGGGCTGGGAGTTAACCGGTATGGGCTTGGTCCTGTGAGTGTTAGGGAGGATTTAAGGCAAGAGAACAGCACACTTGTAATTTGGAAGGTCATTCTGACAGCAGCGAGGAAGGGGGTGTGACTAGAAGTGGGAGTCTGGTGGGGAAAGTACAGGAGAAGACCAGGCGGGGTGAGAGCCAGCACTTTGAGAACCTGATAGTGAGGGAGTAGAGGGAGGGACAGAAACAGGAGGAATCAATAGAACTTGGTGACTATAGAGAGAGATTTCCACGCTTTTGGCTTGAGCAGGTGGGCAGATGGGGGTGCTAACATTAAGATGAGAGCACGGGGGGGGGGGGAAGGATTTGTTTTGGGGTATGGGGACTTTGGGATGTGATTTCTTTACGTAATATCACTGAGCTGATTTCTTGATTACAATTAAGTTACCTACTTTGCTTATGAGCCATTTTTCATTAACACCATCAGGGAGTAATGGGGGGCCCTGCTTAACAACCAAAGCTGGGGGAACAATTCTGCCACAAATTAGACGTAGGCAATCTCAGAAGCAGTGACTGCAGTAATATCCCAATACACAGTTAAGTTTAAGTCCTAGCTATAAATACATGTGAAAATATATGCAAGAATGTAGGGTAATTAATGCTAAATGTGTTGCACATTTTAACTCGCCTTGAGCATAACTTCAAATTATCATAAGTCACTGCAGTTGCAGAGATTCTGTTTCATAAGTACGTGTTTAGTTTGCATAATGAAACTTTAGATAACTACACTCTACAGTTCCCAAACTGCCTTATTGCTAGGTGTCAGTTTAGTAATTTCTGACCAGGAAATGAAAATGGAACGTGATTTCCAGGAACTGTTTTTCGAAAAGATTTTATTTATTTGTTTGAGAGAGAGAGCATATGTGCATGTGCAAGTGGGGGGAAGGGGCAGAGAGAGAGGGAGAGAGAATCTCAAGCAGACTCCATGCCGAACACAGAGCTGGAGACTCGGGGCTTGATCTCATGACCTCGAAATCATGACCAGAGCTGAAATCAAGAGTTGGACAATTAACCAACTGAGCCACTCAGGCACCCCTCCAGGAAATGTTTTTAATTGGAGAAATGTGCCCTTTTTCTTTCCTTTCCTGTCTCCTGTGGATTGAATGTGGGTGGGATGGCTGGAGCTGGGGCAACTATCTTGGATCCTGAGGTGAAAATGGGAAAAGAGGTATGGTTGAGGGCATAACAGGGTGGTAGAAGCCTGAATCCCTAACACCTGGAAACCAAACATACTTCAGACATATAAAAGAGAAATAAACCCTTTCTTTTTCTGAGTTTTTTTTTCTGTCAGAAACAATGGGATCTAATCATAATTGAATTTAATTTCCATTTTCAGGGGCGCCTATCTGGCTCAGTCTGTAGAGCGTACGATTCTTGATCTCAGGGTCATGAGTTCAAGCCCCATGTTGGGTGTGGAGCCTACTTAAAAAAATGTTAAAAAATAAAAAGAAGATAATTTCTTTTTTCATTAATAAAATTTACATACAATTTTTGTCCTCCCCATGCCCTGACATTGTAATGACACACTGAAAGCACTGGGATAATGGATATGAATAAGAGGACTATAAAACTTGTGTTCTACTGGGGAAGAATCACCCACCAATAACTACAACCACAGGTGATAGGTCCCATTGTTGTTTGCTGGAAGCAGAGAAGAGGGAGTCATTAGCTCAGATAGAGTGAGAATGAATGACATTTGAGCTGAATCCTCTATGTAAGGAGGCAGGTATGGAAGCAGTGTGGGGAGAGGGCATTTCGAGGATCATACAGCCTGGGTAAAGGCAATGGGTATGTGCAACTAATGGGAGTGTTGTCTGGAAGGCTAGTGTGTTTCGGGAACAGCGTATTATGAATGACCAGTATGCCATATGCAATGGGACTGGCAGAAGACGAACCTGGGAAGGACCCCGAATGTCAAACTAAGTAATCTACAGGTAATTAAGAGGCATCTAATAATCTGCAAAGATAAGAAGTCTAGTCACAGCCTGCCATGGCAATGATCACACAGTTCCACTTTCAGACCATCTATCTGTGGGCAGCAAAATAGTGAAGGGACTTCCTATAGAAATACAGGAAAATTACAATTTATTCCCAAGGAATCAAATAATTTTTTGGACAAGAACTGGGAGTTGAGGGAAGGAAAAGAGGGAGGGAGGGACACACACACACACACACACACACACACACACACACACACAGAATGTGTATGTACGTGTGCATGTTTAATAGAAGCTCCAGATGGTAGATAAGAGAGAGAAGAAAGCCTGAAGACTTGAATCAGAAAAGATTTCAAAGGAATGGAAAGAAGAGTGAAGATGAATTTTGAAAAGTTTAATTAAGAGCATGGGACGTTTTTGCCTTAGGGAAGGAGAAAACTGTCTCTAAATTTATTTGTAATGAGATCTTCACACTTTCTTCTTTGTCTATTTTTGTGGCTTTTTTGCAGGTTAATGGTAATAGATGTTAAACGCCTTTTTGATTCAGCTTTTAGAAATGTTACATGCAATCCTTATTTAATTTCAGGTTTATTTTTTTATAAATACCCAAGGGAAATTTTATAATTTTAAAATTAAGTTTTGCACTGGAAACAGGAGAAGAAAATGGACATGACATGCATCCCATGTGCTTAGATGATGGCTGGTGCTTAGCCTACCTCACCTCATTTGGTTTACCCATCACCGTAACCCTAAGAAGTAGACTTTTTTAAAAATATTTTATTTATTTATTTATTTGAGAGAGAGAGCGAGCGAGCACAAGCAAGGGTGAGGGGGAGAGGGAAAAGCGGACTCCCCACTGAGCAGGGAGCCCGGTTAGGGACTCGATCCCAGGACCCTGGGATCATGACCTGAGCCAAAGGCAGACCCTTAACTGACTGAGCCACCCAGGCGCCCCCAGAAGTAGACAGGATTGCACCCATTTTACAGAAGGAGCTGGCTGACGATCTTAGAGAATGCCCAGGTTCTTTCTAAGTGGCAGAACCCGGATTTGAATAGTAATCAGCTTGACTGTAGAGTCTGTGTTCTTTCGAAACCCGAAGAACATCGTGGTCTGCCTTCCACCAGCTGAGAGAACTAAGGCTTTGTTGTGCAACCCTAATGAAACAAACTAAGTTATGCTCTGAATTCCCAAAGGCGATGCTTCTGGGAACCCTGAAATGGGCCAAACTAGTGATTCTGGGTTAAGTTTCGCATGGGAAGGAAACAGAGCACTCATCCATTATTTCCTGTTGGCAGTTTTATTTGGGTCCCTTGAATCTATGCAGAAAAGCCTTTTAAAGCCCGTTGGAATGCTCTGGCCCCTGTGAGACAGGAGGGATAGCGAGCAATTCTAAGCAACCTTCAGTCGCTGCATCTCTTCACACATAAACCATATGCTTCGCTGAAAGGTGAGGAGTACAAGGCTCTTGAACCATATGGGAAGCTTTAAGAACATGGGAATGCCTTGTTATGTGCTATTTTAGTCAGTTTGTTTCATAAGCCTTGAATATCTCAAATCAAACAGGATATTAATCTGTTTTTTGTCAACTTCTAAAAATTCTAAAATTCATGGTAACGTGCGTTTAGTTTTCTTACTTCCTTTTCTCCGTGGTGATTTCACGGAGTTGTCGTGTATGCGAAGGTAGAAATACGGTATTATGAGTCTAAGTGTCATTCGACTGCGGGACCCTGATGTAGAGCTAGGAAACGGTTGGAAAATGAAACACTTTGTACTGCCCTCAAGACCAGAAGTCAAGTGCTCACATATTCTGGCATTTATCTTTCCAATCCCAACCTTTGATATTTCTTCTTGGCAAAGCCCCTTTGCCTGTCAGCATGATGTTCATCATGAAATACGGATCTCCAACTCTGTGCCTTCCGGCGTGCTTGGAATGTGCTTCTCTTTCATCTATTTACCTCTGGCCTGCCTTCTTTCATGGAACAGTGCAAATCTCAACTTCACCAGAAAGCTTTTGTGGTTCTTCCAGTGTGCCCTTCCCTTGGAACTTAAAAGTCTGCTGTTTCATGTCGTTTTTAATCCCTTACCTTAATTTATTTGCCTCTCATTAAATTATTTGAGAACATCGCCGGCACTTAGTGGATGCTTAGGAAATGAGGATTGAGGGTTGATGGGTCCCTGGGCAAAAGCGTACCCATTCAGCTGCATGGCAGGTAAAAGGGAGTGCAGCATGACTCTCAAAACCTCCATCTCTTTAGGGACCTCTTGGTGACCCAGGTCTGTTCTCAACCTTCTCATTCTGGTGTTCCCTACTCTACTTCCTGCGGTCTCCTGTTTGCTCGCACATTGCCAACCATTGTCTTCTGGGACCCATCTCTCAGATCCCGTGATTCCCGATGCTGGCTTTCTACGGTTCCCTTGCCCACAGAGCTGGAATGCCCTGCGTGGGTCTCAGAAACACCAGGACACGCAGTTTCTCTGAAGGACTGACAGTTATCCCAATGCCTGTACCTCATCGGTGAGATGGAGGTAATAATACTTCATATAGTCATGAGAAATTACTGATACAGCGTCTGGAGCTTTATTATGGTACGAGAACTATAAACACTTAACAAAACATGAGATCTTATTAGCTTCCTCTCTATTCCTAGGCTTTCTCACACCCGGGATTACTTGTTCTATACCTCACAGTTCATGTCTAGCCTCTTTTTTCCATTCTGTCGGCATCTAAGGAAGGAAATATTTCAGTCCTTTAAAAATCTCTAGCATCATCTTCCCACTTGCATACTTTCTGATGAGAAGTCTGCTTTTATTCTTATCTTCGTTTCTCTATATGTGTCTTTCTTCTTTGGTTGACTTCAGGATTTTTTTCTTGATCTGCTTCAGGTTCTCTGAGCTTCTTGGATCTGTGGTTTGATTTTCTTTATTATTTTTGGAAAAATTTCAATTTATTATTTCTTAATCCTGTATGCTGCCTACGAGCAAGGCACTTTAAATATAAAGACATAAAACATTTAAAGTAAAAAAAAAGAAAAGGTACAGATGTAAGCTAACGTGAATCCAAACAAACCTGGACCGGCGTTCTCATAGCACATAACTGAGTCCTGTTTTTCTACTCGATCTATTTCCACTTTTAACCAGGGCGTTTAGATGATTTTATATTTCTAAATAACAGCTTTTCTGTATATATGGAATGTGTCTTTTTTTTTCTCTCTGATTAAAAAAAATAACCATTAGTTCTGGTAAAAACACATAATCTATAATTGATCATCACAGCCATTCAGATCTCCAGAACTTCTTTATTTGTCAAAATGGAATCCCCACAACCACTGAACAATAAGTGCCCATTTCCCCCTCTTCCCAGCACCTGGTAACCGCCATTCTACTTTCTATTTCTATAAATCTGACAACTTTACATACCTTATATAAGTGGAATCGGACAGTATTTGTCCTTTTGTGAGTGGCTAATTTGATTTAGCCTAATTTTCTCAAGGTTCATCTATGTTATAGCACACGACAGAATTTCTTTTCTTTTTAACGTTATTTCATGGTATGTGTATACCATATTTTGTTTATTCATTCATCTGTCAGGGGACCTTTGGAGAACTCCCCCCTCTTGGCTATTGTGAATAATGTGGCTATGAACATGAGTGTGAAACTACCTCTTCAAGACCCTGCTTTCAGTTATTTTGGATAAAACCCAGAAGTGGAATTGCCAGAACATATGGTAATTCTGTTTTTACTTTTTTGAAGAACTGCCATACTATTTTTTACAGTGGTTGCCCCATTTTACAATTTCCCCAACAGTGTACAAAGATTCTAATTTCTCCACATCCTTGCCAACACTTGTTATTATTATTTTTTATATTAGCCATCTTAATGGGTGTGAGGTGATTATCTCATTGTGTTTTTTACTTTCATTTTGCTGATGATTAGTGATGGTAAGCAACTCTTCATAAGCGTGTTGGCTATTCATATATCATTTTTGGAGAAAGGTACTCAAATCCTTTACCTGTTTTTAAATCAGGTTATTTGTTGTTGTTTTTTTGTTGTTGTTGCGTTGTATGAGTTCTTATATATTTTGGATATTATCAGATATAACTTGCAAATACTTTCTCTCATTCTGTAGATTGCCTTTTAACTTCGTTTTCTTTGTTGCCTTTGCTTTCTTTGATATGCAGAGCTTTTTGGTTTGATACAATCCCATTTACCTATCTTTGCTTTTGTTGCCTGTGTTTTTAGTGTCATCTCCAAAACATCATTGCCTAGACCAGTAACAGGAAGCTTTCCCGTGCATTTTCTTCTAGTAGCTTTGTGGTTTCAGTAGTCTATGGTTTCTGGTCTTGGTTAAGTCTTTGAGTTGATTTTTGTATATGGTGTAAAATAAGCATCCAATTTAATTCTTCTGTGTGTGGATATCCAGTTTTTCCAACACCACGTATTGAAGAGATTGTCCTTTCCATATTTTGCATTTTTGGCATCTTTATCAAAGATCAGTTGACTCTATGTGCATGGTTTTATTTCTGGGCTCTCTATTCTGTTCTATTGGTCTATATGTCTGATTTTATGCCAGTACCAGGCTATTTTGATTACTGGAACATTGCAATACAGACAGTTTGATGCCTCCAGCTATGTTCTTCTTTCTCAAGATTTCTTTGGCTATTTGGGATCTTTTATAGTTCCATGCAAATTTTAGTTGTTTTTTTTCTCCATTTCTGTAAAGAATGTCACTGAAATTTTGATGGGGATCGCATTACCTCTATAGATCACTTTGCATAGTATGGACATTTTAACAATACAAATTCTTTCAATTCATGAACAAAATGTGTTCATTTATTATACTAACTTCAATCACTGAAACTAATCTTAGGCTCTGGGCCTCTGTCTTAAGAAGGATTCCGAAGCCCCATCTAGACTGTGACCAAGAGCTCTGTGATAGATTGGAGATGTCTGACATGGGTGCAGGAGAAGGAAATAATGAAAAGCTTACCATGTGTTTGACTTTCCTGGTTTAGGCAAAAATATATTACTGAAACTTAGTATTATTGAAAAACGATAAGCTTTGTCTTTGCATTAAAATCCTAGCTCTAAAAATAAGTAGCTATATGATATTGTGCAAATTAATATTTCTAAGCTATCTTCATCTGTAAAGTAGAAATACCATCTCAAGGAATTTTGCTACATCTAGTGCTGATGTGACCAGACTGAAGGCAGGGCTGAGAGTTGACTTGAAGCTCCTTTCCTAAGAAATTTGCAGAACTCCAGGAAGACAGCAGAGGAGATCGTAGAACAAACCCACTAACACACAATGTGTTCATTTTCTATTGCTGAGGGTACTTATCAGCTTAAAACAATGCCCACTTATTAGCTCATAGTTCTGTGGGCCAGAGTCCAGCCTGGGCTGTGCTGGGTTCTGTGTTCAGGGTCTCACACTGCTGAAACCAAGGTGTTGGCCAGGTTGGACTCTTAACTGAAGATTATGGAAAATAATTTTATGCTTATTCAAGTTGTCAAAATGCAGTCCCTCCTGATTATAGGTCTGAAGTCCCCATTTCCTTGCTAGTTGCAGATCTGAGGTTTCCATCTCCTTGTTAGTTGCAGCTGGGGTCTGTTCTCTGTTTCTAGAGGCTACCCACATTCTTCTCATGTGTGCCCTCCAACTTCGAGCTGGCGAGGACACATAAAATCCTTCATATGCTTGAAAGCCCTCTGATTCCCCTTTTGTTTTAAAGGGTTCATATTGAGGACTTCTGGGGAAGTTGGTAGAGTAGGAGGCTCTAAAGCTCACTTCATCCCACAGATAGAACTAGATAACACCCACATCAGTGTAAACAACTCAGAAAATTAACCAAAGACTGGCAGACCAGAGTCTTCACAGCTAAGTGTGGAGAAGAGGCCATAGTGAAGAGAGTAGGTAGGGTGGATATGTGGTTGGGAGTTAAATGGACCCACAGGGACTGTTTCTGGGAGGGAGGGACAGTGACGGCAGGGAGAGGGGAAAGAGACCCTCACACCAGGCACCCCAGGTAGAGGGAACCTGCATTAAAAAGACAAATTTTGGGGTGCCTGGGTGGCTCAGTTGTTTAAGTGTGTGACTCTTGGTTTTGGCTCCGGTCATGATCTCACAGTTGTGGGACTGAGCCCTGCATCAGACTCCACACTCAGTGTGCAGTCTGCTTCAGATTCTTTCTCCTTCCCCTTCTGCCCCTCCTTGCTTGCTCTCTCTATCTCTCTCAAATAAATAAGTAAAATCTAAGGAAGGAAGGAAGGAAGGAAGGAAGGAAGGAAGGAAAGAAAGAAAGAAAGAAAGAAAGAAAGAAAGAAAGAAAGAAAGAAAGAAAGAAAGAAAGAAAGGAAGGAAGGAAGGAAGGAAGAAAGAGAGAAAGAAAGAAAGAAAGAAAGAAAGAAAGAAAGAAAGAAAGGAAGGAAGGAAGGAAGGAAGGAAGGAAGGAAGGAAGGAAGAAAGGAAAGAAGAAAGAGAGAAAGAAAGAAAGAAAGAAAGAAAGAAAGAAAGAAAGAAAGAAAGAGAGAAAGAGAGAAAGAAAAGAAAGACAGATAAATCCCTGTAACATTTAACTTTGAAAACCAGAGGGGCCCAATTTCTTGAGTTCTTACAGTCGGGCTTAACATCTGGAACATTGAGAATCAGTGGGCTTGGCTCTGGGAGAGCCCAGAGGGTGATAGAAAACTGAGTCCCTGCCCTTAGAGAGAGAGCACAACAAACAGCCCCAAGGAGACAGCATAGAAACGGCAGCTTGAAAAACTCCTGGGATATACAAGAGGGACAATTATTTTTATTAATCCCACAACCTGCATTAGAAGAGCAGGGATCATTGGGAGACTTCGCCAAGAACAAGGGAACTGGTGGGCACCATTCCCCTCTCCACCTCCATCTGAGACACCCAGACGCGTGTGGGAGCCAGCAGGGCACCAACACTTGCTACCTAACTTGGTAACAGCACTGCCTGCCCCTGTGTTCTCCTGTGGACATGCCCTCTCCAGCTATGTCTCAAGTCCAGGTCCCCTCCCATACCAGAGCTGAGGAAACCTTGTTCAGATTGTGTGCCCTGCCCCCACATTCTCCAGTGGACCTGCCCCCTCCAATTCGCCCTTGGCTGGAGCCCATCAAAGCTGTGGGCTGGGGACAGACGTCTGGTCTGACTGCAGGCCCCATCCACCAATGAAAGCTTCTCGGGGGACAATCAGAGGGAAGGCACCCTGCAGTTCAGCGCTACTGCATCTCTGGCAAACACTTGGCAAACTCAAGCCCAAAGTGGCCCCCAACTGGCCCACTACCAGCACAGGGGTGGAACCCTGCCCACAACAAAGAGAGCCATTGCAGATGACAGGACCAGAGGCAGAAGTGGCTCAGCCACAATAGCAGGGTGCACACGACACATGCAGCAGACCTCCCTGAAGTGCCAGATTCTGGGGAACAGGGGACATTGCCCTGCAGGGCACTCCAGGACCTCTTCTTCATAAGACCACTACTTTCAAGAGCAGGAGATGTAGCTGACATTCCTAACAGACACCATGAGTTAGACAAAATGAAAAGACCGAGGAATACTTCCTAAATGGAAGAACAGGACAAAATCATAGCGAGAGACCTAAGTGGAATGGATATAAGTAATATGTCTGATAAGGAATTTAAAATAATGATCATAAAGATACTCACTGGACTTAGAAAAGAGTGGAGGACCTTAGTGAGACCCTTAATAAAGAGATAGAAAACAAAAAAGAGCCAATCAGAGATGAAGAACTCAAGAGCTGAAATGAAAATACACTAAATGGAATAAATAGTAGACTAGAAGGAGCAGAAGAATGGATCAGTGACCTGGAGGACAGTCATGGGAAGCAATCAAGCTGAACGGGAGAGAGAAAAAAATAGTAAAAATAGACTTAAGATCCATGGAATAGAAAAGAAAACCCGGAAATAAAACCACAATTAATGGTCAATTAATCTTTGACAAAGGAGGAATGAATATCCAATGGGAAAAAGACAGTCTCTTCAACAAATGGTGTTGGGAAAACTGGTCAGCTACATGCAAAAAAATGAAACTGGACCACTTTTTTTCACCATACACACAAATAAACTCAAAAGGGATTAAAGACCTAAATGTGAGACCTGAAACCATAAACATCCTAGAACAGAGCACCAGCAGTGATATCTCTGGCATTGGATGTGACACTATTTTTCTAGACATGTCTCCTGAGGCAAGGGAAAGAAAAGCAAAAATAAGCTACTGGGACTACATCAAAATAAAAAGTTTCTGCACAGAGAAGGAAACAACCAACAAAACCAAAAGGCAACCTACTGAATAGAAGACATTTGTAAATGACATATTTGATGAAAGGTTAGTATCCAAAATATATAAAGACCTGATACAACTCAATACCCCAAAACAAATAATCCAACTAAAAAATGGGCAGAAGACATGAACAGACATTTCTCCAAAGAAGACATCCAGAGGGCCAGCAGACAAAAGATGCTCAACATCACTCATCGTCAGGGAAATGTAAATTAAAACTACATGAAATATAACCTCCCTCCTTTTTTAAAAAACTTTTTTAAAATTTAAATACAATTGGCCAATATATAATGCATGCCTAGTTTCAGATGTAGTGTTCAATAATTTATCAGTTGCGTATAACACTCAGTGCTCATCACATCACCTGCCCTCCTCAATGCCTGTCACCCAATTACCCCATCCCCCCACCCACCTTCTCTCCAGCAACCCTCGGTTCATCTCCTATAGTTAAAAGTCTCTCATGGTTTTTCTCCCTCTCTGATGACTTCCCATTCAGTTTTCCCTCTCTTCCCCTATGATCCTCTGCACTGTTTCTTATATTCCACATATAAGTGAAACCGTCTTTCCCTCATTGACTTATTTTGCTCAGCACAATACCCTCCAGTTCCATCCACCTCGATGTAAATGGTGGGTATTCATCCTTTCTGATGGCTGAGTAATATTCCATTATATAGATATACCATATCTTCCTTATCCACTCATCTGTCCATGGACATCTGGGCTCTTTCCACAGTTTGGCTATTGTATCACTTCACTCCTCTCAGAATGGCTAAAATCAAAAACACGAGAAACAACAAGTGTTGATGAGGATGTGGAGGAAAAGGAACCCTTGAGCACTGTTGGTGGGAATGCAAACTGGTACAGTCGCTGTGGAAAACAGTATGAAATTTCCTCAAAAAATTGAAAATAGAACTACCCTATGATCTAGAATTTGTACTACTGGATATTTACCCAAAGAATGCAAAAATACTAATTTGAAAAGATATATGAACCCCTATGTTTATTGTAGCATTATTTACAATAGCCCAATTATGTAAGCAGCCTAAGTGTCCGTGGATGATGAACGGATAAAGAAAATGTGGTATATATATGTACAGTGGAATATTATTCCGCCATAAAAAAGAATGCAATCTTGCCGTTTGCAACAATGTGGATGGAACTGGAGGGTATTATGCCAAATGAAGTAAGTCAGGCAGAGAAAGACAAATACCATGTGATTTCTCTCATGTGGAATTTAAGGAACAAAACAAGTGAACAAAGAAAAAAAGAGACAAACCAAAAACAGACTCCTAATTACAAGGAACAAACAGATGGTTACCAGAGGGGAGGTGGGGGGGGGGATGGGGATAAGAGGTAAAGGGGTTTAAGAGTATACTTATCTTTTTTTTCTTAAAGATATATTTTCTTTTAAGATTTTATTTATTTATTTGACAGAGAGAGAGATCACAAGTAGGCAGAGAAGCAGGCAGAGAGAGGGGGAACCAGGCTCCCTTCTGAGCAGAGAGCCCGATGCTGGGCTCGATCCCAGGACCCTGAGATCATGACCTGAGCCGAAGGCAGAGGCTTTAACCCCCTGAGCCACCCAGGTGCCCCGAGAGTATACTTACCTTTATGAGCGCTGAGTAATCCGTGGAATTGTTGAACCACTATATAGTACACCTGAAACTAATATAACACGGTATGTTAATCATACTGGAATTAAAAATTAAACAAATAAATAAATAAAATTTAAAAAATAAAGGATTCATGCTGTTAGGCAGGACATATCTGGATAGTCTTCCTATCTTAAGGTCAACGGATTTGGGACTTTAACAACATCTTCCAAATGCCTTTGCAGCAGTACCTACATTAGTGTTTGAAGAAACCCATTTCTAAGATAGGAAATCTTGCAGTCCCCCTGAATGGACCAGAATTCTGCCTACGACGCACCCTCATTGGAAGGGTCAAAAGATATGCATGATGGCCGGCTGAGGAACACCGGGGGCCACGTGCCTCTGGGGGATTATTCCTCCTGCCCTTAGAGAGCCACACAGTCAGAGAGCGGCGGAGGAACTGGGAGGCCAGGGTCCCTGCAGTGCTCTGTCAGGGCCGAAAGCCAGGGGGGCCTTGGGGCTTCCCAGACCCAGACCCAGCTGCTCCAGCGTGAAAGCCAGCAACAGCCACCTGGGAACTGTGGCGTGAGATCACACCGAAGATGAGATTTAATGGAGAAAGCTGCTCTTTCACTCTTCCATTTCACCAAAACAAGTAGAAGAAACTGCACCGGGGTAATTTTGCCTCCTGGGGCTCCCCAAGGATTTTTCTCCTGTCCCCTTAGACTGCTGTATCACCGAGTGCTCATGTAGATTATGGCCAACCGGTCCTCCAGCTTATGATCTGTGATAAGGCATTTCCATAAACGAAACACACATTGAAAAGGCCCTGGGAGAACTGATCAATTCCAGAGCCAGATAGAATTGTTCTTGCTCAAGGATGTGTAAACAGGGAAAAACCAATTTGAGGCTGTGAAAAGAGACAGAAGTACAAAATAAAGTTTTCATAGCATTCATTGTATATGAATGCTTGGGACTGTTTTCAGAAATATTATCATAGGAAAGAGAAGCGAATTTTACATAGCGCCTGCTTTCTCTTTCAATAAAATTCAAGAAGATATGGACCAAATCAAAGACAAAAGATTAATGAGAGAAGGACCGAGAAGGGAAAGAAACACGGAGATGCCGATGATACTGAGAAGCCTTGAAGAAAAATAAAAATGCATACCACAATTGAGTCCTATATTAGCATCAGTAAAACAAACAAATAAATAAATAACTCACCATGGATAGATTATTTAAGCCAAGTGTAATACATGCCTGAAAATTTCCCCCAGACTACAGGGGAAAAGAGAAATACAGTTTTAAAGTGAACAAAAAAAATAGAATGTAATGTGTTAATATGCATTTTTTGGGGTACAGGTAATAGAAATTCATCTCAAACAAATTGAAGCCTCAAAGGGAATTTATGACCTCCCGTGACTGGGAGGGCTCAGAGTGCTTTTGGCTTCGAGTGTGTCTCGCCTGCCGTTCGGTAATTGTGAACCCTAAAATGTTTCCCATTTCATTGGCTTTCTCTCTTACTACATTGAGTTAAATATTCATTGTAAAGGAGGTATTTATCTACTTATTTACCCATTGTTAGTACTGAATGCATTTGAAGTCGATCTCAGAAAAGAATCTATGGGGAGACTCATTTTCCAGAAATTAACATAAAAACCAAACGTGCTTCTGTTTCCACTTGCTAGTTTCTACTTTCCAGTCTTGGCTTCCTCTTATGTTTTAAAATGTGCCACCGGGCTTGCGACTTTTGTTTTCATTGATGTAAGAATGGGAGCTTATTACTCTGCATGTTCTGTCTGATCATGATGCATTTCTTTCTGGAAATCAGGAGGATACTTGCAGCACATAGATCTGGATCCTGACTGCCTGGCATGGCGCGCGCAGTTGGCCTGGAGCGCGCAGGAGAGAGTGCTGGCCACCAGGTGGCGCTCCTGGTTCTTGCTGTTTTCGTTCTGGGCGCTCGAGCGATAGTTCTGCAAAAACATAGACTTGCACAAAAGAGATTGCTATTCCAGAGCCCACGCAATTGGTAATTAGGAATAGGGTTGCTATGGTGATGAGGGGGATGTCTTGGGATGTTTATGGCTTTGTAAGAGCCAATGCTTTGTGAGCTATCAGACTCCTTCCTTTGATGATAATGGCTGGTATAACAAGGTCATGAAAATCCCCTAAGATTGTGCAAGCTGCAGTGGCCGCTATTCTTTCTAGGTTCTTCTGTGTTTTGAGGGCTATAACCAGGGTGTCGAGAGTGACAGAATGTACTCCTTTTAACATGTCTATCTTAGTCCACATTGGATTTTTGATTTTTCCCATATTTGTTTTCTCTCCATCCTCAACATTTCTCAATGTATTTTTTTCATAAAAGTACTCCATAAGGAAAGTCTTCATGGTCTAATAGGTTTGGGAAAGACTATGATGCTAATGCTCTTGCAGATTCACCATATACATTGGCATATTAAAATCGCATATTAAAATCTATGCAAAGTCCCATTCGTTTCCAAAAAGTCAAATGACAACTGAATCGATCTTAGTGGAATATTCATGAACACTTAGGGAATCTACCCTCATGTTGTTGCTAAGCTATTAATGAATATTCTGTTAAAAATGGGTTCCATTGTAATTGATCATGTTTATGTAGGTTTCCCCAATGAGGTGTTGGGGTTCTTTCCTGCAGCCCAGGAAAGGCTCAGTGTCTCTTAGTGTGGAATGGAGGTTCAATAAATGTTAATTGTTGTTTATGGGCTCCTAGGAAATGTTTTTGAACTGCTATCTGTCCATGGATACTATTGATTGCAATTATTCTTCATAAATGATCTTCAGCCCTCAGTTTTAGTGGGAAAATGAATTCGACACCGAGATATAGCAAACAGTGTCGGGGATAAGGCATCTGTAACTTAGCATCAAATTATGACCACATTCTCATGAAAGGGCAAAGGATCGAAGCACTTTTGTCTCTACTCACCATTTATTTTCCGTTTTAGTGCATTTTCTCAATGTTTTAAGATCAGTATGTTGCTAGCAATTTTTCAAGGAGACGCCATTCCCTTTGTGAATAATCATTTATGATTGAACACAGCTCCAAGAAACACACGAACATGCAAAAACCCTGCGTATTTGCTCATACCTGCTTATCTCCCCAGGGAGTCATCCTCACTAATATTTTATTGTATGTATATCCCTGTGCCTCTTGCCTTCGTTGGAAGCACCTTGCATGTGTGAACCGACTCTTGCTAGCAGAAAAAGAACAACAGCCATGGCACACAAGCAGGGATGGTCTTTGCTGAAACCTGTGTCAGGACACCAGGCAGAGAGTCCCCTCACTCCTTTCCTCAGGCGAACTCTATGCTGCTTCCATTGTGGGGGTTTCTTCTCTAAATAATGTAGACTCTGCTAGACTTTGAATTTGAACAGATCTAGGCTCCAAAATATTTTTCTACTGGTAAGTTGTGCAAGATTGGGGGTACATATAACCTGTGAGTCTTCATTTTCTTATCTGTGAAATGGGGGTAATGAAACCTACCAAATGGGTTACTTTGAGGATAAGATGTGGTAAGGTATGTGACAAAGAGGTAAGGTGTTTGTCAGACAGGTAGGCACTCAATAAATATTACTTCTCCCTTCACCTTCTTACGATTTCCATTGTTTTCTTTCTTTTTTTAAAGATTTATTTACTTGTCTTAGAGAGAGGGAGAGCATGTAAGTGCATGCGTGGTGCAGGCTGCAGAGAGAGAGGGAGAGAGAGAATCTCAAGCAGACTCCGTGCTGAGTCCTGAGCCCAGAGCCGGCCTCGGGGCTCCATCCCATGACCCTGAGATCATGACCTGAGCCGATACCAAGAGACGGAGGCTTAACCAACTGAGTCACCCATTGTTTTCTTCCTTCCAGCATCATGGAGATAAAAACTGATGAAATCCGAGTGTATGGGATGAGGGATAATATCGGAAGACACTGCTCTGCTCTAAATATTTGTGTCCCCCACATTTAATATGTTGAAAATCTAATGCCCGAGGCCATGGTATTACAAAGTCAGACTTTATGAGGTGATTAGATCACGAGGCAGAGACCTCATTAATGGGATTAGTGCTGTCAGAAATGAGGTTCCAGAGGGCTCGCTCATTTCTTGCACCCTATGAGGACACGGCGAGAAGCTGGGAGTCTGCAACCCCGAGGCCGCCTCTCACCAGAACCCTGATCTTGGACTTCCGGCCTCCACAGCAGAAACAAATTCCTGTTGTTTAGAAGCCACTCAGTCTGTGGGATTCTGTTTCAGCAGCCTGAGTGGACAAAGACAGAAAATTGGCGCCAAGAGTGGGGTGCTGCTGTAACCATTGTAGATACCTAAAAATGTGGGCGTGGCTTTGGAACCGGCTGCTGGGAGTGGAGGCGAGCTGTAGAGAGAGCCCAGTCCTCTGAGGAAACACCGAGGCGGTCGCGAACAGAATGTTGGTGGACACGTGTTCTCGGGAGGCGTGGGCCGGAAATAGGGAACGTGCTGTTGGAAACTGAAGAAAGGTGATCCTCGTTCTAAAGTTCGGAGTCTGGATGGATTGTGTTTTGTGTCTCAGTGTTCTGTGGAAGGTAGAGCTTGCAAGCAATGAACTGGGGATTCGGTGGAGCACATTTTCAAGCCAAGGGTTTGTGAAGCAGCCTGTTTCTTTTTGAGTTCTTCAAATGCGAGAAAGGAGAAATGACTTAAAGATGGCATTGTTGGGGCGCCTGGGTGGCTCAGTGGGTTAAAGCCTCTGCCTTTGGCTCAGGTCATGATCTCAGGGTCCTGGGATCGAGCCCCATGTCGAGCTCTCTGCTCAGCAGGGAGCCTGCTTCCCCCTCTCTCTGTGCCTGCCTCTCTACCTGCTTGTGATCTCTCTCTCTGTCAAATAAATAAAAATTTTAAAAAAATCTTTAAAAAAAAAAAGATGGCATTGTTCCTCAAAAGGGAAGCAGAACGGAACAATTTAGGAAATTCTCCACCTATCCATGTTGAATGAAAAATAAGAAAATGCGTTTGGAAGAAAAACATGGTGTGGCCAAACCAGGGTTTGATGAGATTCGTCAGCTGGGACTTGTTGTCCAAGACCACCAAAGAGTAACCCTGAAGGCTTTTTAGAGATCGTGGGAGGGTTGGAAGGGCTGCCTTTTCCATCACAGGCCGAGAGTGAAGGGCCTGGGGAGAGCAGTGGTTTCAGGGAGTGGCCCCCACTTCTCAGGCTCTGCTCCTCAAATTTCAGTCTGCCGTGCTCCTTGCACCACTCTGGGGGGCCTGGTGCCGCATGTGCTCTATTTTGGCTCCCTCCGTCTAGAGTCACAGGTGCATGACCCAAGCAGAGAGACACCCCAGGAGTAGAGTTACTATAGAAAGTCGCCCTTAGGGCAGTGGCTGGCAGAGCCATGGGGACAGGCCATCCCTGTGACCCCAGATCAGCAGAGCCACCAGTGGTGAGTGAGCCCATCCTCTGTGAGCCAGGGCCTGGACTGCACCCAGCAAAGTGGTGGGGGGGGGGGCCCAGGGGAGTCTCTGGGGCCCAAGCCCCACTCCAGTGAGCCCTGGGTTTGAACTTGCTTAGGACCTGTTCCTCCTTTTTTCTTTTTTCTTTCTCCCTTTTGGAATGGGAATGTCTATCCTATGCTGCCCCATCCTTGTATTTTGGAAGCCCATAACTTGTATGATTTCCCAGGTTCACAACTAGAATCTCAGCCCCAGCTGATTTAGATGAGATTTAGATGAGGTTGTGGATTTAGACTTTTGAGTTGATGATATGTGAGAAGGACATGAGTTTTGGGATCTGGGTGGGGGGGACGCTATGGTCTGAATGTCTGTGTCTCTCCCAAACTCATATGTTGAAATAAGCCAGTCAGAAAAAGACAAATACCATAGGATTTCACGCGTATGTGGAATTTAAGAAACAAAAGAGGTGAACATGGAGGGGGGGAAGAGAGACAAACCGTAAGATACTCTTCACTGTAGGAAACAAACAGGGTTACCAGAGGGGAGGAGGATAGGCTAAACAGCGGCTGGGGATTGAGGAGGGCACGGGCTGAGATGAGCACCGAGTGTTGATGTAAGTGACGGGTCACTAAATTCTACACCTGAAACTCCTATTACACGGTATGTTAACTAACTGGAATTTAAATAAAAACTTGGATGGAACTAAAAAAAAAAAAGCAAAAGAAAACCAGAGAATTAGTTTGTCCCTTCCACCTTGTGAGGACACAGCCGGAAGTCCACAGTCTGTAACTGGGAAGAGAGCCTTCGCCATAACCCGAACCCGCAGGCGCACCGATCTTGGACTTGCAGCTGTGAGAAATACATTTCTGATCTGTATAAGCCACCAGTCTCTGCTATTTTGTTTCAGCGGTGCAAGCAGAATAAGACAGGCACCCACATCCGGAGTTACACCTGAATACTTCACTTTTCAGTCTCTACTCTTTCAGACTCCTTTGGATAATTCTTTAGAAATGATGAGTCCTGCCGTCTCCTTCAACCTGCTTTATGGCCTTCATTTCCAGCACTGACAAGTGTCAGTATCTTAGGCTCACAAAGCTATCTGAAGGTAGCAGGGGGAGTCAGCTGGCAATGCTCCTGGGGCATAGGTCACGCTTATTTCAGCACAAAATAGAAACATTCTTGCTTGTATATTGCAAGCTCTGGCTCACTAGCCAGTTTTTGCTAGGTGATTAATTTCCACATGCACTTGTTTTGGTGCTAGCTCTGGTCTCCAGTTCCTTTGCATTCATTCACTGAGTTTCTATTTTGCCTTGCTGGCTTTTTGTCAGGTAGCTTTTTGAGTGGCACTTATCTATCAGTAGTGTTTTCTTTTGTTTTGTTTTAAAGTTTCATTCTAAATTTACAGGCTTGGGACACCTGGGTGGCTCAGTCAGTTAAGCGGCTGCTTTTGGCTCAGGTCATGATCTCAGGGTCCTGGAATCGAGTCCTGCATTGGGCTCCTTGCTCAGCGGGGAGCCTACTTCTCCCTCTCCCTCTGCCTGCCGCTCCCCCTGCTTGTGCTCGTTCTCTCTCTCTCTGACAAATAAGTAAATAAACTTAAATAAATAAATTTACAGATTTGTTTTTATCAAACCCTCCTAGTTTTTTTTTTTTTTTTTTTGATCTGAAGGTTGACTATTGGCTTCTATTTAGGATGTTTTGATTACACATGAATGTTTTTCTGAGATTTCACTAATGATCAACATAGCACTCTTTTTTATACCTAGTGGATCAGCTTAGTGGCTTTAATTATCAGCTTAAAAACAAATCAGTGACCCACACATTCAGCTATTCTAGCAGTTCATTTGATTATATGGAGAATTAATTGTATAATGGATGTTTTTTCCCTAAAGTCATTAATGTTCAGTTTTATAATACATAATCCTTTAGATATGTATTTTGAATTTTATACAAATAATTTCCCTCAAAAGTCAGGGAGAAACAAATCTGAGATCAAATTCGGTTAGCCGTTTCAACTTCAGAAACTGATTTACCACAGTCAGGAAGAATTTGGGGATAAAGACTATCAAGAAATTTGATTTACACAGATTCATGTTATTCAGTTTGGACTTGCCTTAAATCTTCAGTAGGGTGAACTTTAGGCCCTTCATTTCGTTTCCCAATTAGATAGGTTACTCCCAGAGCTCATTTTATATCCTGATGCCCTGCCCATGTTGTTACACCTGCAGTAAATATTAATGGAATGAATCAATCCATTCATCTGTTACATTCATGTAACCATTTGTTGCAAATTCCTATTTCCAGTCTAAGGCTGGAGATACAGTTCTGTTGGTCCCTGGGAAAGGAAAGGTCTCTCTAGACTTAGTTTGTTCCTCTGACCCAATCTCTCATTCAGTAGTACTCTGGATCTGCCAATGGACTCAGAGCCCATCTCTGGCCCCTCCCCACATAGAGTCCATACAGTTACTATAGTTGCAGCTTCTCCCCACCCCTCCTCTCTTAAAGTTGCCCCAGGTCCTCCAAAGTTTTCAGGTCTTCTGTGTTTTTCCTCTCAGGGTTTACCATCCAACCACCGTTCCTGAATGGCCAGATGCCTTTTCAGGGAGTCACTTATCCATACACCGCCTTCCGGCCATTGCCTGGCTTTGGAAACATTAAGTAGGCGTCAACAAAATCATTATTATTTTCTTTGTCTAGGACACAGTTCTCTCCTCTATGGTGTGGAAATGATAAAGGATTTTCCTTTGCAAGATGATAATAAGCATTAATCACATAATGTCTGCAAAGCTCCTAGTGCATTTTGGGATACATTGTTGGTATTTCTGGAGCGTTCGTTTTTTTCCATCCTTCTATCCCTCTTTCCTTCTTCCTTCCATTTCTTTTCTTCCTCCCCCTTCTCTTTCGGTGTCCTTTCCCTTCCCTTCCTTTCTTTCTTCTTTCTTCCTTCTTTTCTTCCCTTTGACTATAAATGAGTCTCTTGACTATTTCTGAAAACTATGCCTTATTTGTCCCTCTTCCATGTCTTAGAAGAAGAGGAAGAGAGAAGGGAGTAAGTCACAGAAAGATTTTCTAAGTATTGGAGAGTCAGATAAAATTATTGCCCTTAGTAGCATTAGGGGGCGCTCAAGGCTTTCTCCTCTGCCTTACCTTCCCTCTCTCTTTAATTTTTTTTTTTTTTTTAATTTGGGTATAGTTGCTATGCAATGTTCCATTAGTTTTGGGTGTACAACATAGTGATCTGACTTCTCCATACGTTATGCTATGCTCACTACCGTGTGGCTACCATCTGTCGCCATATGATGCTATTACAATATCATTGACTATATTCTTTATCCTGTGCCTTTTATTCCTGTGAGTTAAATTCATTCCATAACTGGAAGGCTGTATCTTTCACTTCCCTTCACCCATTTTGCCCATCTCCTCCATCTCCTCCCCTCTGGCAACTATCAGTTCTTTGTATTTATAAATCTGATTCTGCTTCTGTTTATTCATGTGTTGTTTTTTAGATTCCACATATGAGTGAAACCATATGGTATTTGTCTCTCTCAGTCTGACTTTTTCACTTGGTATGACACCCTCTAGGTTCATCCATCTTATTTCACGTGGCAAGACCTCATCCCTTTTTGGGGCATAATATTCCTGTGTGTGTGTGTGTGTGTGTGTGTGTGTGTGTGTGTGTACTACATCTTTTCCATACCCATTCATCTATACTTATGGTTGCTTCTATATCTTGGCTATCTACCCTTCTTCTCTTACCGAAAGCTAGAAGCCTCGTCAGGAGCAAAGGGACACACTTGAGCCTCTGAGTTGGGACTTGATGCTTTCAGAGGGGGAAAATCACGTAGTCATAGTAGGAATACTTGGGATTGCTTCCCTTGTTTTTCTTAAGTCCATTTCCCCTTTTTGAATTGTTTTTCTTTGTAATTCTTCTCTAATTTGGCTAATGTAAGATGGCTAGATACCACTTTTCACTTTTAAGAAGATAATACCCAACGGCCCCCTCTATCTCTTGGAAGGCAAAGTAGAACCAAGATGATGCCAAGAGGAACGGAGTCTTGAGGAAGTCTATTTAGGTCTATTAATTAGGTAAAAAATAATCTTCCCAAGAGTGGTCCAAATTAACTCAGTAAGATATAGAAATATAAAAAGTGGTTTAGCCGAAGTCCCAACATGGATTACCGTGTGCTCTTTTTTTCAAATATCCTCATAGATATAAATATACGTGTTTTACTATCGTAGTAGGTGTATGTAGCTACGAAGAATGCTAGTTCAGAACTGGGTTCATGGTTCTCTTTTGCCTCATACAAGAACTATTATTTGAGGAAAGAATTTAGCAGACTGAGGGGACGGCTATCAAAGCAGTATGGGTCTGGTAATTGGGAAGAATCACATAAGTAACTAAAACTTGGACAATAACTGTAAATCATATGAAGTCTCTAATGAATGATCATGATTTATGCATTAAGTGATGCTCTCAAACTGTTATCTGATATTAGTAAAATGATACATTTTATTCTCTCCCTCAGATGCTCTCCAGTTGTGGGTATGGTGTCATGGAATTGGGAATTAGGGGATTTCCTAGGATTTTGTGATAGTAATTCAGGTTATAGGGTTAATAATATTTATAATAATAGGGATATAGAAGTGAATGAAAAAAGTAGATAAAACTCAGATATGTCACATAAAGAAATTAGATTACTGATGTAACAAATTCCTTTAATAAAATATGTTTAAGGGGGCCTGCGTGGCTTAGTCAGTAAAGTGTTTGACTCTTGATTTCAGCTCAGATTGTGATCTCAGGGTTATGAGATTGAGCCCCGTATTGGGCTCCGTGCTGGGCATGAAGCCTGCTATAGATTCTCTCTCTCCCTCTTTCTCTGCCCCTCTCCCCCTAAAAAACTCCCACATTTAAAAAAAAAAGATTTTATTTATTTATTTGTGTGTGAGAGAGAGAGAGCACAGAGGGAGAGGGAGAAGTAGGCTCTCCACTGAGCAGAGAGCCCTATGCGGGGCTCAATCCCAGGACCCTGAGATCATGACCCGAGCCGAAGGCAGACGCTTAACCGACAGAGCCACCCAGGTGCCCCCAAATCCCACATGTCTAAAAGTTAGTTTGATAGTATAGGGAAAAGTGAGGCTATACAAAAATCAGAGGCTGGAGTTTTAAGAGGATAAATGTGATTGCCATTTTCATAGATGCCAAAGGCTAAGAGCTATCAGAGAGAGAAACCATGGGATTGATAAAATTCTTGACTATAGAACTCAGAAAGAAATAAATAGATAAAAGCAAGTTTATGAGAATTAATGTGTTTAAGCTATGGCAGAAACCAGGAAGTTACACTTACTAAGAATAAAAATAAAAATAAATAGATAAAAGCAAGTTTATGAGAATTAATGTGTTTAAGCTATGGCAGAAACCAGGAAGTTACACTTACTAAGAATAAAAAGGGGAGATTAGTATCATGGTGAGTGAAACAGGGGAATTTAAAGCCAGGGTGAACCTTCCCACTGGAAACAATTAGAATTACAATTAGTATTCTAATTGTTTTAATTCCATAAAAATTTAATTCCATAAAAATATATCCATAAAGACACTGGAGAGCTAATGAAAGAGCGAAGACTTCCACTTTTGGTCAAGACGGAGTAATACAGATCAGATTTATCCTTCTGCCTTGAAACAACTAAAAAATTGGACAAAATATATGAAACAGGGCTCTTTAGACATTGGAAACCAGGCAGTACAAGACAGTGGTCCCTGAGACGGTAGGGGGAAAGATCAATGAGCCTGACAATTTCCCTGGACTGAGGAGAGTTTCCAGGCTGCAGGGTAGAGAGGAAAGACTCAATCAGAGCTCAGAGGTCTCTGTAGGTTAGTGAGAGAGTAAGGGAGATGAATATGCCTCGTCAGCTAGGTTTGCATTGCAGGGTACTAGAGGGGAGGGATACGCATAGGGAGAGCTTCAGTAGTTCCGTTTTGGATAGTAAGTTGACTACTGATCTGCGTATGTATGTGAGGACACTACCCAACGCTGGGAAAATATCCAATCCAAAGGAATACAGTGATACTCTCTGGACTCCTAAACAGCTACGAATAGTTCATGTTCTCACCAGCCAGAGTGGAAACCCTCATAATTCATTGGGTATCCTGTCAAATACTCGGGAAAATAATGCCTCAATAGTGAGACAAAATTAGCCCTATACAAGAGACTGCTCTGATCCCACATAACAAAGTTTAATATTAAGTCGTGAAAGAATCAAACTATTTCCAAGTAACCTGACTATACGCCAAAATAAAGATCAAGCATATTTACAGGAATACAAAAACATCCAGCATACAACAAGATAAAATTCACAATCATTAACATATAATAAATTACTAGGTATGAAAATAGTGAAAGGAGAAAAGACAATCCATAGAAAAAGACCAAGGAATGACAGAGATGATAGAATTAGTAGATGAGGATAATAAAACAGTTAATAAACCATATTCCATATGTTGAAAAATGTAGAGAAAAATGAATTACATTAAGTAGAGATATGAAAAATATAAAAAAAAAGAAATCAAACACATAGAAACAAAAATACAATGTCTAGGATGAAAGATAGAATTTCTATGATGAAAAATCCACTGGAATTAAACACCACGAAAGAAAAGATTAGAGAACTAAAAGTCATAGCAATAGCACCATCTGAAATTAAACACACAAAAGACAAAAAACTTAAAAGGAAGAGAACAGATTACTAGTAAATTATGCAACAACTTCAAGCAGCCTAATATACAGATATGTTTAGGCTTCCTTCTTCAGGGATGTCAATAAACATTTCAGATATGTTGAATGTTTTCATCCCCACTCAAAATTGATAGAACAAGTGGACAGATAATCAGGAATTATATAAAAGACAGGAACAACACTATTATGAAAGCAGTGAGAAACAACAAGGTTAAAATCTGGGAAAAGAAGAAACTATGCAGAGGTGAACATCTGTGGATTTTCTTCTTTTAGTGGAATCCATGAATTTCAGAAGAGGTGGCTTTGTATCGAAAACTGAACAGAGCTCTTCATAGCCTCCAGTACCTAGGGAGATAAAAATTATAGTTTATTATATATTAAATACAGGGATTCCAGAAAACATTGTTTGGATTGTGACTTCAAGCAGCTATACCTTAGAAATATTGACAAATCAGAAATAAATTTGCATTTGCTGGGCTAAATTCCAGCTTCAGCTTCAAATAATTCCATCTGTGAAATTGTCTTCAGATGATCCAGAATTGCTGGTGATCCTAGTCGCTTGAAAGAAGCAATGGTAAATAAGATACTGAGGAATATACTGACATCCAGAAGTTCAGATGTCTGGTAAATAATAAAAGAATAGCTAGTCTTATAAGGACACAAGCCAACATGATAAGAAGCCAAGATTAAGAAACAGACAACAGAAACAGACCCTATGGCTCCAGATAATAAAGTTACCAGGCACAGAAAGTTAAATAACCATCTTGATTATATCCAAAGAGTTTTATGGAAAAAGGCTTTGAATTTTCTCAGAACTGAAAACTATACAAAAGGAGTAAGTAGAAAATGTATAAATAAAATATTAATAACTCAATGGATGGTTTAACATCACATTATATACAGATAAAGAGAGAATTAGTAAACTGGAAGATAAATTGGAAAAAAACAGCTAGGCAAATAGAAAAAAAGGTTGGAAAATAGGTGAGAGGGTGTAAGAAACATAGGGCTACAGTAAAAGTTCTAACATGCATCTTTTGGAATCTTAGAAGACAGATGTAGAAAAAATGAGATGGAAACAATATTGGAAGAGCTCAAGGCTGAACCATCTTCCCAAGCGGAAATAAATTTTCGACCCATTGATTCAAAAATTAAATCGTAAGCAGGATAGACACAAAGAAAACCACAGGAAGTCACCATCATAGGAAATCTAATGAAAACTTCCCAACAGGAATGAGGGATGTTGGAAGATAAAATAACCTCAATGCCGAAAATGCAATAGCAACGTAGATTTCCACACAGTGAAAGTGTTGTCCAGAAAATGAAGACGCATGAAGACATTTTCTGGAAAACGAAAACTGCTTGATGAGAACAACCTTTGGGGAAAGAATGATGGTGTAATATGGAACTGATGAATAACTGAACTCTGCATCGGAAACTAATGATATGTTGGCTAATTGGATTTAAATTAAAAAAAAAAGAATGAAGGCAGAGAGTGCTGTCTGGAGCTCATGTGGGTCTGGGAACCCTTCATGCCCTCTTGAGATAGTGAGGATAGACCCTGTTGAATACACAGAATGTTAAGTAGAGACTCCAGGGGTCACAGGTCACCTTGGCTTTTTATCTGCTCTTGAATATATGTCACACACACACACACACACACACACACACACACGTCAAATTTAACCCATTACAGATCAAACACTGCATTCTCTCCCCATCTTCCTAACTTCGCAGTCTTCCTCAGGCTCCCTCAACTCAGCGTGTGAAAAGAAACATCTTCCATGAGCGTCTCAAGCCAGAAATGTGGATGAAAAATGGATTCCTCTCATAGCCTCGGCAGGTATACCAGCAAGTTCTATGGTCTGTATCCCAGATGTCCATGTGTATTACCTTCAGTTTTCTTCACTTCCACTCCCAACCTCCTCTCTCCTGCATATCCCAGCTAAACTATTAGACACACTGCGATCAACTGATGGTTTTCTGGTCTGCCTCCCATTCATTCTTCATCTAGTAGCCACAGGCACCTTCAACAAACCTTAAAGCATACTGTGCCATCTTCTTGAGTTTAAACTCTCTAGTAGCTTCCTATTGAACATGGAAGACAATTTCAGTCTTTGCCATGGTCTTGCCCCTGCAAATTTTCTTATCCCAGCTTTATTACCCCACTCATTCAATATCTATGTTAATGGCTCCTCTTCAATTTCTCAAACATGTTGACTAGTCTTCTGCCGTAGAATCTTTGCTCATGTCAGAAGCATAATGATTATTGTCTGCAGTTCTGTCTGACATCCATGCTTGTGTCTAGAAATGATATTAAAACATTTTTGGCATTTAATAGGGCAGAGGTCCTCCCATCTGGCCTGGACTGCAGACAATCAGAATGGATGTCAAATAAATGACCATATGGGCACTGGCCAACATCAGCCCAGCTGCTGGTCACAGAATATTCTTCTCCATATTTCAGGTCTTAGCTCAAACGGTACCTCTTCAGAGAAGCATCCTCTATTTCTCTATCTAAATAGATTCCTTTTTCTACTTTGTTTTATTATCCCATTAGCTATATTAGCATTACAGATAAAACAATTTTGAGAATTTATTGTATCTCCTTTAATCGATTATGCATTCTGCAAAACAGAGACCTCATCTACTTTTTATTATTTATCATTTTTAGCAGTATATAGCAAATGCCTAGCATAGCACATAGTCACAGTAAGTGCTCAATAAACATTTATTGAATGAATAAGTGAAAATGAGACCAAAACAGGCTCACTCCAAAACCTCAAGTTTCAAGCATAATTGTGAGTCTGAATCGACCATCCTAGGATGTGAGACTCAGTATTGGTTAATCCTCTAAATTCTATGGTGGGATCACATCTAAACATATAGAATTTTGATATGAGGACTTTTGATTTGATGGTGTTGGTCCTCTATCCAAACTGTTAGGTAGGTTAAAGGGATTGACATGATACTCTAGGGGAAATCAAGATATGTACAGCTGCAGCTAGATAAAAGGTATCCTACATGGATGTGGGTACTGCAGTAACAGGAGAGAAGGCTGGAGAATGCAGGAAGGCTTCAGGGAGAGGCAACTGGGAGAGGAAACACTTCTCAAGAGTCTCAGAAGCTTAATAATAGCTTCATGGGACTGAGAGAGCCTCGGGGTTCAGAATTGCAGAAAATGAGCTTTAGAGATGGGTGTAGGGTGGGGATGCGTGGTGTTTAATTTCCTTGGAAAGTTGCAATTTACAAGCATGGATGTCAGACAGAATTGTGGACAATACTCATTATGCTTGGAACACAGGGACCCAAAGATAAATCTAATGGAAAATCAAGCGTTTAGGAATATGGGAGGAGTTGGGGAGATGAGGGTTACACAAAAAGACCTGGAGACTGGACATCCTCTTTTTGAAAATGTCTTAGTTTTTCCCAAGAGACAAAAGTGTTGTAAATTCCATACTCAAAGAGAAATCAGTTCGGACAAGCAGTAGATTTTGTCCTTTCTCATCCTGCTGTGAGACTATTCTTGTCACAGGGAATATCTTTAGAAAAAAGATTTTTCAATTGAATAAAAATTTTTAAAGTAACTTTTCTGGGCTTTTTAGAAAAGTAACGTATTTATTCTATGAAATTTGGCAAGTAAAAATAACTGAAAGTAAGTAAAAATTATCTGCCACTCAGATTAAAACTATTAACATTTATGCATGCCTTTGCAATCTTTGTTCTATGCATACATACTTATCTTTGGATATATATTTCTAAAATTGGATCGCTCAGCATATGCTACTGTGTAATTTGCTTCTTCCCTTTGAAAATGTATCATTAAAATCTTTCCATGTCATCAAATTTTCTTCAACAAAAAATTTTCATGACTGTATTAATATTCTGTTTTAGGCATCCCTTGTAACTAATTTATCTATTTTCAATTTCAATTAATTTTCGGTTGTTTTATTTTTGATATTTTGTTATGTATATTATTGTATGTTATATATCATTATATGTTATATATCATTATATGTTATATATTATTATATGTTATATGTAATATATGTTATGTATAACATATATAATATGTTATTATTAAACATATTTATGTTTAACATTGTTGTTTGATTAACAATGAACATTTTGGTTGTTTTATTTTTAAACATGTATGTACATTTAAAATTACACCCAACACCTAGCACAGTGTTTGTCACCTACTAGTCTTTCAATGAATATTGTTAAATAATGAAAAATGTATGTATAGATTTATTAATATATATCTGATACAAAAACACTGATGGTGTAAAAATTAATAAAGGAAAACCTTGCTTGGAATGGAGCTGGGAAGCCCTAAAGTTGGAGCTCTTGGGGCGCCTGGGTGGCTCAGTGGGTTAAAGCCTCTGCCTTTAGCTCGTGATCTCAGGGTCCTGGGATCCAGCCCTGCATCAGGCTCTCTGCTCGGCAGGGAGCCCGCTTCCCCCTCTCTCTCTGCCTGCCTCTCTGCCTACTTGTGATCTCTCTCTCTCTCTGCCAAATAAATAAAATCTTTAAAAAATAAAATAAAATAAAATAAAATAAAATAAAATAAAATAAAAAAGTTGGAGCTCTTATGCACGAACTTTCCGTGGCAGAATATTTTGAGTTTCCAGGCAGAAAAAGTTCACTCTACTACTGGGCTAGGAGGAAAGAAGATTTTCTTTTTGCCCAGCAGCAGCCCAGCCAATGAGGAAGTGCCACAAGTCAGCCAATGAGAAGTCATCACTGCCCTGAACTCTGGCTTTCTTCTACTAGACTTTCATTCGGAGCAGCCTCTCACAACTTTCTCCTCTTTTTCTATAAAGTAGTGTTCCTAACTTTTGTTCTCTGGGCTTGCCTATGGCTTGCCATAGCTCATAAGTTTCAAATTGCAATTCCTGTGTTATTCCTGAATAAACTCATTTTTTTCTGGTAAAAATAACTAGCTCTTCTGTTTTTTAAGGTCAACAATGGTATGTTTACTTATGAGGACAAGGTTTTTTTTTGCATATGTTCATGATTCATCCCTTAGGATAAATTCCTGGAAAAAGAACTGTTAGCTCAAAGAAAGTATAAAAATTTAGGACTATTAAAATGTACGGCCAGACTACCTTGCATAAAAGTTAATTCACTTTACCCTCACACCAGTGTTGTATGAGTGCCCTTCCCTCTAATCTCACTATCCCAGGATAGTACCATCCCCTTCTTAAACAGAAATTCCAATAATTGTACTTCATCAGTTTAATTCATATTTCTTTCATTATTAGTGAAATTGACCACCTGAAGGGTTAAGAATAAGGGTTTTTTGACATTATAGTTCCTATTTTGTGAATTGCCTGCTAATGACAATTTTCTTTTAATTAATTTACACTTGTTCTTAATATTTCCAGTCTGTTTTACCTTTGAAATCTTTAAAATATATTTCTCTCAATTTATTATATTTTTTGTTTTTCTTTTGTTGTTTTGGATACACAAATATTTTAACTTTTTATTTAGTTAATTTTTTTTTCTTTAAAGTCTTTGGTTTAATGTTTAGGAAGTTTTCCCTGACCACAAAGTTATATAAATATTTATCTGTTCTTTTTTCTGAATCTTTTGGATTTTATTTCCTTCCCTACATTTAACTACTGCATCTGGAATTCATTTGGATGTATGGATTGAGGTAAGGTTCTAATTTTAAGTTGTTTCCAAACAGTTGTTTAGATACTATTTTTGCACTATCCATTTCTTCCCTATTGAATGTTCTGAAATGTCTTTAACACATGATACATTCTTGATCATATATTGCTGTTCTGGGATTTCAGTTTCTCTTCCATTAATCTATATTTTTATTCTTGTTCCAGTAATATTTTAGTACGTGTTAACTTTTATGCTTTAAAATTGAATAGAATAAATCTAGAATAATGTTTTCGGTTCAAAGTTATTATGGCCAATCCATGATGTTGTTTTTTGTTTGTTTTGTTTTGGGTTTTTTTTGCCAGAAAAAATAATTTAGAAACAAGTCTATAGTTTCCTAAAAATTATATCATAGATTTTATTGGAATTTGATAAAATGAATAGTCCAAATTGGGGAGAACTGAAATCTGGACTCATTAAGTATTTTCATCTAGCAATAGTATGGCTGTTTTTCTCTAATTATTCAAATCTTTTTCATGTCCTTTGGTAAACTTTCGTAATCTTACACAGATTGGTTTATTGATATTCTGTTATGTAATGCTTGGGTAGTTTATATTTTTTCCTGTTATTTCTAGCTTGTTATTGCTAATATTTTGGAAAAAGATACCTTTATATATTTATTTTGTAATTGAGCATGAACTCTCACTAATTCTTAAGTATGTTTAGTTAATTTGGTGAGAGAGGAAGGTGTTTTCAGTTAGGCAATCACATAACTTACAATAATGATGGTTTGTTCCATATACATATGGAATATATACATATGGTTACATATACATATAGAACATATACATATACATATGGAACATCCATATCCATATATATATATATATATATATATATATATATATATTCCTTGCATATATATGCAGTATAATATATATATATACATATATCATACTCTTTTTGTCTTGTACATTGCACTAGCTAGAACCTCCAGAAAAGATACTAACCAAAAGCAATTATAATGGGCATCCTGATCCAGACTTTAGCAGAAAGGCCTCCAATATTTCAACATTAAGTATAATTATTGGTCATATGATTGAGAAATATATAAATATATCTACCATATTTTAAGGAAATATCGACGTTCTAGGTCAATGAAAGTTTAATAGAATCAAGAATAGATGTTCAATTTTGTCAAATTGTCTGTGAGGATCCATGGCAACCACAAAACTGCTCCTCTCAGACCCCCTGTCGGGGTGGAAAGGGAAGGTAATCGGCCAGTGGACCAGCTGCTGTGCTCTGAATCCGCTGGTATCACTCTGACATCCAGTGACTGAGGCAGCAGGGATACTAAAACGGTCTGGTTCCTGAGACGAATGGGTGTCCTCTGATGGGTGCCCTTCTACCCCTTGACGACCCCCATCACCATTGCTCAGACTTTTCTTAGAACTTACTGCATCAGAGAGGGGGACTGAGCATAAGAGACTCTTAATCATATGAAACAAACTGAGGGTTGCTGGAGGGGAAGGGGGTGGGGGGATGGGGTAACTGGGTGATGGGCATTAAGGAGGGCATGGGATATAATGAGCATTGGATGTTACATACAACTGACAAATCACTGAACTCTACCTCTGAAACTAATAATGCACTATATGTTAATTAATTGAATTAAAAATAAAGAAGTCTAAGACTCATTCTACCCAGACTTCTTTCCTTCCTTCACTCTCTGTTCATCTCTGCCTCCTGATCCTACCACTTTCCTGGCCTTTTACAACTCATTCCTCCTTTTTTCTACAGGTGTTTTCCCCTGGTGAATCTCTTGCCTCTCCAATCCCATCTGCAATGCCATTGGGCCATTGAGAGAACTGAGTGAGGTAAGGAAGCAAAGTGTCTGGCAATGGAAAGTCTCAGTAAACAGTAACAAACAAAAGCATTAAGTATTATATTTTATTGCAGTGTTCAATTCTCCTCTATGGATACCTCGATTTTCTGCTTCCTAGGTTGTATATTTGTGGATCTTTTTTGTTTTTAATTTTTATCTTGAATGGACTTGCCAAAAACTTGTCTATATTGTTTTCTTTTTCAAAGACTCAGCTCTTGATTTATTTATATACATTTATTCTAACTCATTAATTTAATAATTCTCATTTTTATATTTATCAAATTCATCTTGTCTTATTTTTTTAAGTTCTTATTCAAATTCCAGTTAGTTAACATAAAGTGTTATATTAGTTTCAGGTGTACAATATAGTGATCCAACACTTCCATACAACACCCAGTGCTTATCACAAGTGCACTCCTTAATCCCCATCACCTATTCACCCCCCCCCCCCACCTCCCTTCTGGTAACCATCAGTTTGTTCTCTGTAGTTAAGAGTCTTTTTTTTGGTTTGCCTCTCTCTTATTTTTTCCCTTTGCTTGTTTGTATTCTTTCTTAAATTCCACATAAGAGTTAAATTATATGGCATTTGTCTTTCTCTAAGTTATTTCGCTTAGCATAATACACTCTAGCTCTATCCATGTCATTGCAAATGGCAAGATTTCATTCTTTTTTATGGCTGAATAATATTCCATTGTATGTATGTGCCACATCTTCTTTATGCATTCATCAGTCAACGGACATCTGGGCTGTTCCCATAATTTAGCTATTGTTGATAATGTCGCCATAAACATCGGTGTGCATGTATCCTTTTGAACCAGTATTTTTGTATTCTCTGGGTAAATACTTAGTAGCACAATTTCTGGGCTGTAGAGTAGTTCTATTTTTAACTTTTTGAGAAACCTCCACATTGTTTTCAGAATGGCAGCACCAGTTTGCATTCCCATCAACAGTGCACAAGGGTTCCTTTTTTTCCACATCCTCACCAACACCTGTTATTTCTTGTGTTGTTGATTTTAGCCATTCAGACAGGTGTGAAGTGACATCTCATTAGTTTTAATAATCCAATTAAAAAATGGGCAGAAGACATGAATAGACATTTTTCCAAAGAAGACATACAAATGGACAACAGACACATGAAAAGATGCTCAACAGTACTCATCATCAGGTAAATGCAAATCATCTTGCCTTATTGAAATTCGTTTTGTGTTCTATTTTCTAACTTGCTGAATTGAATTTTCAGTTATTTTATTTTCGTTTTCTTTTGTTTAGTAGTGAAAATATTACTATTTCCAAGCAGTATGTCTTTGGTGGAAACTCATTAGTTTTGATAAATCATGTTCTCATTGCTGTATTTTGTAAATAATTGGTAATTATAGTTTTGATGTATTCTTTGATACAGTAATTATTTGGTTTTTTTTTTTAAAGATTTTATTTATTTATTTGACAGAGAGAAAAAGAGAGAGGGAGAGAGGGAAAGAGAGCACAGCAGGGAGAGCAGAAGAGGGACAAGCAGGTTCCCTGCCGAGCAGGGAGCCCAATATGGGACTTGATCCCAGGACCGTGGGATCATGACCTGAGCCAAAGGCAGACACTTTAACCGACTCAGCCACCCAGTTGCCCCTGATCCAGTAATTATTTGTGAGAGGATATTTTTATTTACATGTTCTTTTTAATAAAAGCTTTACTGAGATATAATTCACATAACATGAAGTGTAGCTTTTTACAGTGTACAGTTACTACAACTGGTATATTCACAAATTTGTGCATGTATCACTACTAATTGTAGAATATTTTTATTACCCCAATTGAAATCCTATACCCGTTATCAGTGTTTTCCCGTTTTTCTCTCCTCTCAGCCTAGGCACTAATCTACAATCTCAATGAGTTTTCCTATTCTGGGCTTTTCATATAAATGGAATTATATAATAAATACTGGTTTTTAATTTATCTTTTTATTACGATACTTTTACAACTACATCTGGTGAAAAGTCTTCTTTTTTGAATTTACCAAAATTATTTCATGGCTCAATATATGACCAGTTAATATGTTTCATGGTTGCTTGAAGACAAAGGAGAGCTTCTATTACATAATTTAAGTTTGCTACTCAGCACAGACTGTCCCAGAGTTACGATGTTTCGGTTTATGGTTTTTGGACTTTATGATGGTGCAACAGTGATTCACATTCAGTACAAACTGTACTTCAAAGTCTGAGTTTTGATCTTTTCCTGAGCCAGCGGTATGTAGTGGGGGATACTCTATCCTGATACTGGGCGGTGGCTCCCTCTCAGCCACGCTACCATGAGGGTAAACAACTGTGTGCTTACCACCTTCTGTACCCATGCGGACATTTTCTTTTTCACTTCCGGTATGGTCTTCAATAAATTATATGCGATATTCAACGCCTTATCATAAAAGAGACTTTGGGTTAGATGATTTTTTAAAAATTTTATTTATTTATTTGACGGAGAGAGAGAGAGAGATCACAAGTAGGCAGAGAGGTAGGCAGAAAGAGAGGGGGAAGCAGGCTCCCTGCAGAGCAGAGAGCCCGACATGGGGCTCGATCCCATGACCCCAAGATCATGACCTGAGCTGAAGGCAGAGGCTTTAACCCACTGAGCCACCCAGGCACCCCTGGGTGAGATGATTTTGCCCAACGTGTAAGCTACTGAAAGTGTTCTGAGCATGTTTAAAGTAGGCTAGGCTAAACTGTGATGTTTGGTAGCTTAGGTGTATTAGAAGCATTTTGATTTTTGGTATTTTCCGGTTACAAATGGGTGTATCAGGATGTAACCCCATCATAAGTCAAGGAATATCTGCATAGCGATTTAATCAGCCTTATCAATTTTATTACTTAGTCTCTATGATCTTTTTCAGTTTCTGTCTTTTTCTTATGTTAAATTGCCCCTTACTACTGTTTTCTATATACTTCTCTTTGCATTTCTAATGTAATGTAATTTATTAAGTCATTCATTCATCCCTTCATCCATTCTTTACTGAGTATCTAGCAGGTGAGGAACTCTACTAATAACAGCATAGATAAGAATCCCTGATGTCTTGGGCCTTGTATTTTAGTAGAAGGAGACAGACAATAAGCAAGATAAGTAAGTAAAACAAATAGCATGCTAGGTAGGGCTAAGGATTATAAAGACAATTAAAGTAGGGAAGAAAGACAAGCTGTAGTCTAGGGGAAGGTTGCAATTTTGAATATGGTGTCCAGTGAGGACCTCACTATCTAGTGATAGTTGAGCAAAGATCTGAAGGAGGTGAAGGAACCCACCTTCCAGCTATCTGAGAAAAAGCATTCTGTGCAGAAGGAATAGCAAGTGCAAAGACCCTGAGGCAGGACCATGCCTGGTATGTTCAAAAGAAGTCAGCCAATGTGCTTGGAGCAGAGGGAGCTAGGGAGAAAGTAGTAGGAGATGACGTGTTCAGCACATAACACTCATGACATGTGTTCACTGTGAATTATACCTTTTACCAATTTCAAGTGGTTCATTCAGTGCTGTTTACATCATATTCAACTCTGATATTAATAATGTAATCTTTGTTTCCTTTTAGCTTATGTTGCACCTTTGCCAGACCCTTAACTTTCACACTTTTCATGCTATTATGTTTCACATGTGCCTCTTAAGTAAATTTGTAGTTGGATTTTATTTTTGATAGAATTTACCTGTCTATTTTTAATTTTCCAAATGTCTTGTTAATTGTCAGAGTTGAGTAAAATGGTATTGTTGAGCACCATATGCCTTCAAAGGCAAGAAGTTCATTTACATTTAGGTGATATTGTGTATACCATTATCTATATCTTATGATTATATGATTTTTGTTAGTTCAGAAATGACTTTCACTTTTATCCATTCTGGACCCTTGCATCTTGATCTTATAACCATTTCCAATTTGGCCTAGATTCAACGAGATATACAACACACTCTTGTCCTCTCCTTTTTTCATTCTCTGATGCTCTCCTGCAATGATATTCCTCCCCTCATTTACTCTAATACTCACAGGGTGATCACAGACTCTATTACCTCAGTTTGCCCTCTCCTTTTTATGCATTCTCAAAATTGGTATCGTTTTTCAGAGGCTCCATCTCATTTGAATTGTGTGATCTAGTTTGAACTGTCAACTTCACTCTTGGGATATGTGATTAACCCAATGTTTTGAAACTCATTCCCAATACCAGAGTAATGTTGATCAGCCAGCCCTTCTGCAGTCTTACTGCAATTCTTAATTCTCCAGAACTATCTTGTTTACTCACCATTCTATGCACGCACCATTTCCTAGTAATATAGACAGAGGGGGATATATATATATATCTTAATACATATATATCTTAATAAATATATATAAAGACATATATAAAGATATATATATATACATATATATATATACATATAAAGATATATATCTTACTAAAAGAACAGAATGTTACTATCCATCTATAGGGAAGTATATGTTTATGGTTTATGCAGAGTTTAAACTTAATAGATGGAACTAAACAACTGCATATAAAATACCACCTCACGTAGTGTATAATATAGTTGGGAAACTAGACGTAAAATATTTTAAAAAGTTAAAAACAATGAAACTACCAAATGAAATTTAAAACAATAATAAAGCAGATAATACAAGGCCAGGCCTAGCAATAAAGAGTATAGGATTTGGCATAAAATGGAAGTGAAATTGAATCCTGGCTCTGTCCTTTATTAACTGTGTAATCTTAGATGTGTTACTTAATATTTCTAAAATTTAATTTCCTGAACTTATTATGGAGGTAATTGTAATATTCCCTTCGTAGAGATGCTATGAAGGTAATATTTAATAAAGCAGGCATTTTATACTGCTGACATTGTAGTTTTGCCTGCAATAGTGTAATTTTTACAAGCTTATCTTCTGTTCTTTGCTGGGCAACATAGTGACAAACCTTGAGAATGAAAATAGCTTGTAGATGGATTTCTTGGTCCAGGGTATAGTACAATTTGGGGGCTAATGGAAGCAAAATAGTAGTTAGAATATTTTAAAAGCACTTCTGCGAAATGAACAAAAAATATAAGCAGACAATTTATAGAAGAATAAATGAAAATGGTGTTTTAACATAGGAAAAATATATATTCAACTTTACTGCTATACAAAGCAAGAATATACAAACTAGAACTATAATGAGAAGCCAATTATCAATAAGATCTAAAGATTCCAAAGTTTTACATGATCCGTTGGTAGGCTACAGGGAAGTGGGCCGTCTATGACGTTGCCGATGGGAATACAGAATGGTACAATTCCTAAAGAGGAGCACCTAGCAAAGTAACAGACATTGATATTCTGACCCTGCAATTCCATGTCTGAGAATCTATCCCAACGATACATAAAGAAAAGCTATAAAATAACCAATGCACACAGTTGCACGGTGAAACAATATTTAATACCAAAAGAATGAAACAGAGGAGACTAGTCCAATAAAAAAGAAATGGCACATCCAGGAGTAACAACAGAAGGGTGGCAGAATCAGACATCCCTTGCTCATATCTCCCCCTCAACAACAGCAATCTGGCATCCGTCCATGGACAAAAGTGCTTTTCTAGGAGCTGGGGGATCCAGGTAGGAGATGCAAAGCCTTGGTGCAGTCCAAGAATGAGGAGAGCCATTTTGAGAACACATGCCTACACCAAGGGGGTAGATTTGCTGACCCAGATTCTAGCTCTAGACCATATCCTTGAGGACTCAGCTACAGTCCTGTTTGGCTTTAGTTCTGTCACCTGCGTCATATGCAAAGGGACCTAGAAGGAGCCTTGCCCACCCATGGGTCATGCAATAGGCATACAGACCTTGGTCCTGGCTGTGGACGTTGAATGTGAGGCTACGCTCCTCTCAGCTGCAGTCCAGGAGCTCATGGAGGACACTGATTTAAACGGTCACCCATGGAAAGGAAAAAAAGCTAAAATCAACCAAAATACATAATTAAAAGAAAAACAGGAAAAAAAAAGTTTTAAGTGATTTTAAAGGTTAGTATTTTGACTCTATGTTCTTAGAGTATGTATTGTAAGGAGACATAAAGAAGCTATAATATATTGAATTCCATTCCATAGTTTGTTAGTGGTAATATTGGAATTATTATTTTTAACCTCTTATGCATATTGAAAGAGAATGAAAATAGATAATTATGTTCAGAATGTTTGACAGTAACATGCAGTATAAGATAAAGGAGGTACAGTTATAAAAAGAGTATATGAAAAAAATCTGTAATATCTGAATAGACAATGTTAGTGTGAACTTTCAATTTTTTTTAATTTCAAAATTACATCTTTTATAGATTTCCTCACTGTAAAGTTTCAAGAGAAATGACACTGCATTGACTGAGATTGTGACCTCCTAACACCATCCCTACTGGAAAGAAGCAGTGATCCTGGAGTAATCATTGTATCCAGGTATGGGGAAGGAAAGGAATTCCATAGCCCTGGAACATTGCATTATGCTAGAAAGTAAGGAAGTCACAGAGGACTAAAAACGATGCATGTCCAAAAGACATAGGGACTCCCAGAAGGGGTTCCTATTGGCCAAAGATGGAACCATTTGAATATTTGAAAAGATAATTAATGTAATTGGTTGAAAACACTGACTATAAAAAACCCAGAGTTTCAAAGTGACACTTAAAAAACAGAAGGACAATTCAGTGAACACGACCGGAAGTAACCGGAGCAAAAACAATTTACTTCAAACACTGAAAATTGAAAGTAGAGAATGAGACATTTAGGCTGTCTTTCCTTATGAGCTATATATTTCAGGATTATCAGAAAGCCTTGGATGATGAGAAAAAGAATTCTTTATCATAGAAAAATACCAGCTAAAAATGTGGAAGAAATAATGAAATCATAAAATTACCATTTTGCAATTGTTACTGATCACCATTAGATAAAGCACTAGGTGAAATTTTGTGGGGAGCTTTCTAATGGGGAGTAGGGGGGTATCAGACTGCCACCTGCTGAATCCATTCATCAATCACTCGTCATTAACTATGGGAAGTCCAAACATTAGCTCACAGGACCACCAATGAATTCTCTTGCAAAAAATAAAATAAAGTTGAAAATAAATCTAATCAAACTTATGGAGTTAATTCCCATTTACAGGAAACATAAGTATAGAGAAAAACTTACAACTCCAAGGGGGCAAATTTGGAATGTAGGACATTTTCTAAATGGCCAACTTGGTCTCTGCAACATGTCCGTGGCTGGCATGGAAAAGAGGACGAAAGGAAAAATCTAGATTGAAAGAGGCTTAAGACATAGCAACCAAAGGTAATAAGTGGACCTTATTGGGATTCTGATTTGAACCATTCAAATGTAGAAACAACACTTTTGAGATAATTGGGAAAATTTTTTATGGACTTGTATTACATGAAACAGAAATATGATTATTAATTTAATTAGGTGTTATAATGGCATCACCGTTACATAGTCATATTTTTATGGATGCCTTTTGAATTATGGATGGGAAAACGACATGATGCCTGAAATTTGCTTTAAAATATTTTAGCAAAGAAAGAAAAAGAAAAAGTGATGGATGGATGAATCAAATAGGACAAAACCTTAATAATTGTGGATCTGGGAGAAGGATATAGGGAGGTTCTTCATACTATTTTCTTAATTGCTAAGTATGTTTGAAAAATACATAATACAATTTTAAAACCAAAAGATTAGTTTGGGAAATAATATATTAAAACAACTTCTGGGGAAAGCATTGAAGAGACACTTGAAAGTTGTCTTGAGATACTCAGGACAAAGTTGAGAGTTCTTGAGTTCTTAGGACAAGGAACAAAGATTGGAAACATCCCTTTTTAGGGGCAAAGTTTTTCTGAAATGTTGATGATCATTCACTGAACAGAATAGCACCCTTGGTTAACCTGGCACCTTGGTCTTTAAGAAGAAATGCAGTGGGCGTAATTTGCATGCTATAGCTCCTGGGGAGGGGGCTCAAGATTTCTCTTCCCCTCCCTCCACTCCCAGGAAGGATTTGCTTGTACTAGTAAAGGGTCCAGGAACATCATGTTTGAAGGTGGGCTTTCATAAAAGGAGCCAAGAGGTTAAATGTTCTTTCTTCCATATGGCTTTTTTCCTTGGCTTTTAGAATTTCTTTGCTCATTTGAATTGCTAACATTTTTAAAAATTCATTTCATATGGCTAGGTAGTAGAATAGTCTGGAACATTTTTCTTTAAGGGACAAAACATTTCACTTTGTATATTTTAGCCACATAATAACAAAGGTGGGACACAGATGAGGAAGGGCAGGGGGAAGCCCTTAGAACTGCCTTTGATGTAGACCAGTGGTTTTCAAAGTGGTCCACAGAACCTTGGCCTTCCATGAAATCCTTGCAGGGGAATCTGTGAAGTCAAAACTATTTTCATTATAATATAATGAAAATATATAATGCCAAGACACTATTTATCTCTTCCGTTGTGTTGGTGTATTTGCTGTAATGGTACAAAAACAGTGGGGGGTCCATTCTGGTGCTTTGATGCCAGTCAAGACAGTGGCACCAAGTTATATTCACAGTTATTGATTCTACATTCTCAGGAAAAAGAAAAGCCAGTTTTATTCAAGAATGTCTTTAGTGAGGGCTGCCTGGGTGGCACAGTTGTTTGAACATTTGACTCCTGGTTTCGGCTCACGTCGTGACTGAGGTCAGGTCAGGTTGTGCGATAGAGCCCTATGTTGGATTCCACGCTCAGCGTGGAGTCTACTTGGGTTTCTGTCTTTCCCTCTGCCCCTCTCCCACTCTCTCTTTCCAATAAATAAATAAATCTTTTAAAAAATAGAATGTTTTTGGTGAAAAAGTAAAAATGTTAATTTTATTAAATCTGGACTCTTGAATACATGTCTTTTTAATTTCCTGTGTGATGAAATGCAAAATACACTTGAAGCCCTTCTGCTGAATACTGAAGACGGCTGGATTGAAGAAAAGCACTTCTTTGAATAATTAGCTTTGAACAATGAGCTGAAGTAACCACTTTATTTCATGGGACACCATTTTTACTCAAAGCATGGCTGACAGAGAAACTATGGTTACTCAGACTTGGTATTTATAGGCATTTTCTTGCAAGTACATGTCACCTTGGTCACTTCAAGGAAAACAACTGACTAGATTTGTTGCCAGTGATAAAATTCAGCCCCTCAAGAGAATATTAGATACTAGAAAATTAGAGTTGTGAAAAACTTGCATCCACCACTGTTAGCTTGACAGTCCCTCAAATTTGAAGGCATTTCTAATGAGAGTAGTGGTGATATTAACAAATGTAATTGTTTCGATAATATAATTTTGCCAACCTTTGGAAGATGTGTATAAATTAGTGAACCGATATTTTCCGAATGACCACTGCCTGATGTTACAAAAACGTGTATGAGTGAGTTGGAAATGTGAGAGACCCTAATGGATTTTAAAACATGTCAATAAACAAGTTCATTGACAAAATTTCAGATCTTAACTTTGCTTTGAGAAACTACACTCGGTGAATTTTTTTGTCATGTTAACAAGAATATCCACAACTATCCGAAAAGACTATTAAAATACTCCTTTCATTTCCCACGAAGTATCTGTTTGAGGTGAGAATATTTTTCATATAGTTTAACCAAAACACCATATTGCAACAGATTGAGTGCAGAAGCAAATATGAAAATTCAGCTGTCTTCCAGCCAGACTTAAACAGATTTGTAAACATGTAAAATAGTGCCACTGTTCTCACTAATTGTGTTTGTTGTAGAAGCCATAATCATATTTCAAAAAAATGTAATCAGTTTATTGTTCTTTTAAAATGAATTAATGAGTATTTTAAAATTTTCTCAGTCTCGATTCCTAGTAAAGTAAATATAGCTCACATAAAAAAATTTGGAGCCATGAATCAATTTTAAGAATATGAAGAGGATCTGAGACCAAAAAGTTTGAGAATCAATTGGTCTAGGCTGCATAAATTGGATGACTCTGATTCGCCACAGTTGGGTGATGATCTAAGAGTTTAGATTCAAAGTTCTAACTAGTAATAGGGTTTTTCTTTGTTTGTAATTTTCCTAAATATGCAAGCTTGTATCTATATGCCAATATGGGGGCACCAAAGTATATCATGACCTTTTAGGATCTTGATTCAAGAGACATGGGTCTTAAATTCAAAAGCATGTGTTGGTTACTGGGTAAATCAGACCCTGCTACAACTGTGTAGTAATTTAGCTGGTGCTCAGTCATTTGCTCTTTTCATAACCAGGGTTTTTGTTAATTCCCTCGTGGGCTTCTGAACCAAAGGACCTGAAATGAAATACATTTGCAGGCTGAAGATGGTTCCTTCTGATGAAGAGCTGGAATGGGAGTGGAATTTGATATGTAAAATTGGATTGAAACATTTAATCCTTGTCTCTAATTGTTTTAACAGAAGGGAAACCCTTGTTGCTATGCAAGGGTTTTTAAAAAATCAGATGGCAAGTTCTGAATTTAGATCCGACCCCCTATCTTGGCTTGACAATCTGTCAAGTTTTCATGAAATGTACTCACTCTAAATCCAGAGGCATTAAGAAACCTTCCAAAGCACAACATCCCTAGGCGCCTGCTGATGTGCTTTTCCGTAGTTTCCCTTGCGGAGTGGAGTTTGCAAAGAAGTATTTTCGGATTGTTCAGTCACTTGAGAGCCCCCAAAGGGAAGCATAATGTACCTTCAGAGGGCTGGAAAAAAGCGGTCATCCTTGCCTGGCTACGCAGCGGTAGCTAAGGCGACTGACGGAACGTAGGAGGGTGGATTCCTCAGTGGAAACAGCAAATAGAAGGACTTCTGACTGTGGAGCTCTCAGGGGCTCCCTAAGGGCGGTGCTGTTTTGATTTTAAGTCTCCTGCTTGCTGCATAGTTTCCCTTTCTTAATTGCATTAGTCGTATTCTTAGAGCTGCTGGAGCTTTCCTGAAAATGTGGGCGATGGGGTTTACTGGGCTTACCCTGAGTCCAGAGAGGCACCTGTGTTCCCAAACTCACATCTCTGGTAGAAGTGGACTATGGAATTCTCCTGAGTTTTTCAGGTTCCCAAGTGAGAGATGGGCCATTCCTGGAGGTTTTGGGCTGATGGATGGAGAATAATGGGTGTGTATGTGTGAATTACCCAGGCTATTCTCTCAGATTGTACATTCTGTCCCCTAGCTTTGTGCCACAGTACCTCTGTGTTGAAGGTTGGATCATCCAGATCTCGCCCTAGATTATGATGTGTTAGCAAAAGTATTAAATTAGTGAAAAGTAAAAGTATTAAATTATTCCCATTTTAGCCCTGTGTCTTTGGGCAGCTCATACAACCTCCCTGAGTACATTGTCCTCATTTATAAATAAGTGAATTGGCTTATATTATTAAAATCTCTTCTAGATTGGGCATTCACAAGACCATCTCTCATTCATAATCAGGAATGGTCCTCAAGAGAACAAAGAAGCACAAACCATCACTTTCATACTTCCCTCCAACCACATTAGTCCTGGTATGTTTTCTTATGAGGAAGGAAAAGCGATCGCCCCCATAAGCTCTGACACTAGCATCTAAGTGGACAAAGTGTTGGAGTAAATGTGGAGAGCTGCTGGTAGCAGATTTGCTAGGGTAGAATAATAGTAGTTTGTTGAGGGCTTCCTGTGAACCACGAGCTCTTCTAAGTGCTTTAGGTGACTAACTCACTTAAGTCTTAGAGGTAGATACTATCTCTCATCGTCCTTTTACAGATAGGAAAAAGGGGGCACAGAGAGGTTAAGTAATTTGTCTAAGATCACACAGTGAGTAAGAAACAGAGCTAGGATCAAAACCAAGCAAACTAACTTCAAAATCTGACCCTTAACCACCACCACCCCAATCTCTTGTTTCTTATCTTTCTTCCCAAGTCACTATTGCTTTGGCTTCATTTTCAGAATCTCTTTCTACCTTGCCCTTGTACATGAGTGCTCGGTTTGAATATCTGCGCAAGATTATTTCTCTGCCTTCCCCACACCACAGCCCATGGGTGATGAGTATTGTTCTGCTCACACATGCAACTGATGTAGTGTTCTACATCATGTAGTGTTCCGACTTTTTGCGATTTGGGATGGAGAATGAGCCATTGACCTTCTGGTAGGGAAGTGGAAGAGAGGATCTTTAAGATTAGCCATACGGAAGAGAACAAGGGGTAAAGAATGGAAAAGATGGGGCGCCTGAGTGGCTCAGTTGGTTAAAGGCTCTGCCCTCGGCTCAGGTCATGATCTCAGGGCCCTGGGATCGAGCCCCGCATCGGCCTCTCTGCTCAGCAGGGAGCCTGCTTCCCCCTCTCTCTCTGCCTGCCTCTCTGCCTACTTGTGATCTCTCTCTCTGTGTCAAATAAATAAATAAAATCTTAAAAAAAAAAAAGAATGGAAAAGAGTGAAGAAAGCCTATGTGAACTATGGGATTCCATCAGAAGAAACAAACATAATTATTGGTATCCCAGAAGACAGAGGGGGAAGGGAGCAGAAGCTTATTTAAAGAAATAACGGCTGTGAACTTCCCAAGACTGGGGAGAGATTCGGATGGTCAAGTTCATAAAGCTCATAGTCCTTAAACAAATTTTCTCAAAGAAATCTTCTCCAAGATACATAACACTAAAACTGTCTAAATAAAGACAAGGAGAAGATTTTAAAAGCAACAAGAGGAAAGAAGCTTGTCACTTACACCACCACCACACCAACTGCAGGATTCAATTTTGGATGGAATGGGGCTATCTATGATATACAGTGATTTTTTTGTTTTGTTTTGTTTTGTTTTGGTTATGAAAAAAATATAACTCCAAAGCCTCACAAAAGAATTAACTATCATTCTAAGAAGCTAATAAATTAATACTTTCACACTCAAGTAGCTTCTGGCTCTTACTGTCTCATCAAATAATTCATTGGTTTAACTTTTTTATTCAACATGCCTTTTTAAAAAAATGTTAATTCCAGTATAGTTAACATATGGTGTTATATTAATTTCAGGTGTACAATATAGTGATTCAACACTTCCATACATCACCCAGTGCTCATCACAAGTGCACTCCTTAAGTCCATTACCTATTTCACCCATCCCCCTCACCCACCTCCCCCATGGTAACCATTACTTTGTTCTCTAGAGTTAAGAGTCTGTTTCTTGGTTTGCCTCTCTCTAGCCCCTCCCCCTGCCCATTTGTTTTGTTTCTTAAATTCCACGTAGAGTGAAATCATATGATATTTGTCTTTCTCTGGCTGACTTATTTCACTTAGCATTATTCTCTGTAACTCAAAGCATGTCATTGCAAATGGTAAAATCTCATTCTTTTTTATGGCTGAATAATATGCATCTACACACAGACACACACACACATTTCAATCCACTCATCAGTTGTTGGACACTTAGGCTGCTTCCATAATTTGGCTATTGTAAATCATGCTGCTATAAACATCAGAGGTGCACATATCCCTTTGAATTAGTGTTTCAGTATTTTTTTGATAAATGACCAGTACTGTAATTGCTGGATTATACGGTAGTTCTATTTTTAACTTTTTGAGGATCCTCCATATAGTTTTCCACAGTGGCTGCACCAGTTTGCATTCCCACGAACAATGCATGAGGGTTCCCCTTTCTCTGGATCTTCACCAACACTTGTTTCTTGTGTTGTTGATTTTAGCCATTCTGAGCTGTGAAGTGACAGTTCATTGTAGTTTTGACTTGCATTTCTCTGATGATGAGTGATATTGAGCATCTTTTCATGTGTCTGTTGGCCGCCTGAATGTCTTCTTCTTTTTCTTTTTTTAAGATTTTATTTATTTATTTGAGAGAGAGAGAGAGAGAGCACTCACACAAAAGAGAGCATGAGCAGGGTGAGGGGCAGAGGGAGAAGCAGACTGCCTGCTGAGCAGGGAGCCTGATACAGGGCTTGATCTCAGGACTCTGGGATCATGACCTGAGTCAAAGGCAGATGTTTAACCAACCGAGCCACCCAGGTGCCCCTGGATGTCTTCTTTGGAGAAATGTCTGTGCATGTCTTCTGCTCATTTTTAGATTAGATTATTTGTTTTTTTGGTGGTAAGTTGTATCTTCTTCTTCTTCTTTTTTTTTTTTTTTTTACATTTTTTTAAAAGTAGGCTCCATGCCAATTGTGGGGTTTGAACTCATGACCCAGAAATCAAGAGTCGCATGCTCTACTGACTGAGTCAGCCAGATGCCCCAAGTTGTATCAGTTCTTGATATATTTTGGATGCTCTTTATCAGATATGTCATTTGCAAATATCTTGTATTCAGTAGGTTGCCTTTTAGTTTTGTTGATTGTTTCCTTTGCTGTGCAGAAGCTTTTTATTTTGATGTAGTCTCAGTAGTTTACTTTTGCTTTTATTTCCCTTGCCTCAGGAGACATAGCCAGAAAAATGTTGCTCTAGCCCATGTCAGAGACCTTACTGTCTGTGCTCTCTTGAAGGATCTTTATGGTTTCAGGTCCCACATTTAGATCTTAATCTGTTCTGAGTTTATTTTTATGTATGGTATAAGAAAGTGGTCCAGTTTCATTTTTTTTGCATGTAGCTGACCAGTTTTCCCAACACCATTTGTTGAAGAGATGGTCTTTTTCCCATTGGATATTCTTTCATTCTTTGTCAAAGATTAATTAACCATTAATTGTGGGTTTATTTCTGGGTTTTCTATTCTGTTCCCTTGAATTATATGTCTATTTTTGTTCCAGTACCGTACTGTTTAGATTATTACAGCTTTGTAATATAACTTCAAGTCTAGAATTGTGATACCTTCAGTTTTGTTTTTGTTTTACAAGATTGCTTTGGCTATTTGAGGTCTTTTGTGGTTCCATACAAATTTTAGGATAGTTTGTTCTGGTTCTGTGAAAAATGCTGTTGGAATTTGGTAAGGATTGCATTAAATGTGTAGATCATTTTGGGAGTATAGACATTCTAATAATATTTGTTCTCTCCACCCATGAGCATGGAATGTCTTTCCATTTCTCTGTGTTGTCTTTAATTTCTTTCATCAGTGTTTTTTAGTTTTCAGAGTACAGGTTTTTCACCTCTTTGGTTAGGTTTCTTCTTAGAAATCTTATTATTTTGCGTGCAATTGTAAATGGAATTGTTTTCTTAATTTCTCTTTGCTGCTTCATCATTAGTGTATAGAAATGCAACAGATTTGTGTACATTGATTTTGTATCCTGAGATTTTACTGAATTCATATATCAGTTGTAGTGGTTTTTTAGTGCAGTCTTTTGGGTTTTCCATATATAATATCATGTCATCTGGAAATAGTGAAAAATTTTACTTCTTTCTTACCACGTTAAAAGCCTTGAAAGATGGCTTTCAATGTGACTTTTTTTTAAATTACATAAATACTGATGGTGTTGAGCTGAGATAATTCCTTCTTTTTTTTTTAATTTTTTT
>CM052899.1:48575850-48611146 GCA_028534135.1 Potos flavus
GAGAGAGAGAGAGAGAGAGAGCATGTGTGGGGGGAAGGGGAGAGGGAGAGAGAGAATCTTCAAGCAGACTCCCCACTTAACATGGAGCCCATTGCGGGGCTCAGTCTCACGATCCATGAGATCATGACCTGAGCCCAAACCAAGAGTCAGATGTTAACTGACTGAGCCACCCAGAGCCCCTGCTGATACTTTTTAATGCTCTTTCTAATCTTATTCATCACAACAAAACTAGTTTTTTGGTGTGTACCAAAGTTGAGTACCTAAAATCAGGAAGCTATAAAATGCCTGAGCCAAAGGAAAGTTAGCCCTTTTCTCAATTCCATAGTATAGTGATCTGCCCAGCATCCCACAGCAAAGTAGAGGCAGAGCCATAGCTCTTTTTCGTTAGAAGATCAAATCTCTCTAGTAAAATAAAGATATATTGAAAGTAATACATATTCAGCCATTGAAACATTAGTTTTTCAAATTAAACTAACTTAACTACCCAAGAAAGAGCTTCTCATGAAGGAGGCACTGGGACAAAAAAACTCTGACAAGGGAAGAAAAATACAGAAAACAAAATGATCAGAGGGACAGGCCCAAGTGAAGGGCCACACTAAGGGGTCTGGGCATTTGTGGGGGGAGGGGCAGGGAGCCAGGAATCTCCTCCAAAAGGCAAAGACACTGAATTTTCAGGGCCTCCCTAGGTTGAGGTTATGCCCTAGAAGAAGGGGCAATATGGGAACAGATCAGCCCTCAAAAAAACTGAAAACAGCCTTGAATCCTCTCAATCCCTGATGGGATTAAAGTGATCTTCTCTGACCCTACCTGCCTGCTAGAAGAAAGGTAAATCCTCCCTGAGGTAAGATACTATCATTCATAGCCTCTACAATTTTTTGTATATAATGCCCAGCACTCAAAAAAAAAAAAAAAAAAAAAAATCTAAGCATGCCAAGACAGAGAAGAAGAAAGACAACAGATATAAGCCCACAGATAACCTGGATATTGGAATGATCAGATATTGATCATTATAATGATCATGATTGATATATTCAAAGAAAAGATGGACAGAATGGAAAATTTCGCCAGAGAAATGGAACCTATAAAAGAGTTTAGGATTGGATAACACTGTGACTGGGGTTGCCTGGGTGGCACAGTTGGTTAAGCATCAGACTCTTGGTTTCAGCTCAGGTCGTGATCTCAGGGTCTCGATATCAAGCCCCTGAGGGGCTCCATGCTTTGCGTGGAGTCGGCTTCAGATTCTCTCTCTCTGACCCTCTGCCCTTCCTGCTTGTGCTCTCCCTCTCTCTCTCTCTCTCAAATAACTAAATAAATCTTGAAAAAGAAAAATATTATGACTAGAAGTAGAAAGTCAGTAGTGGGTTTAAAAGCAATTTAGACACATCTGAAAAGAGAGATGAAAGCTAGATCAGTAGAAAATACACAGATTGAAACCTTGAGAGAAGCAAAAGGATGGCAAAGTAGATAAAGGGGATGAAGAGGGACCAACTACCAGGTGTAAAATAAGTCAGTCACAAAGATGAAAAGCACAGCACAGGAATTACAGTCAATAATATGGAAAGAACACTGTATGGTGACAGATGGTGGTCACATTTACCATGGTGAGGACCAAGTAATGAATAGAATTGTTGAATCACTACGTTGTACACCTGAAACTAGTATAATATTGTATGTTAATTATACTTCAATTAAAAAAGGGACCAAAAAAAGGGGACAAAATACAGGGGAGATAGAGGGGGTATAAGAGATGTATGGGACATGGAGAAAATGTAAAGATATAATTGGATAACCAGAGGGAGAGGAGAGAGAGAATAGGGCAGAAGCAATATGTGATGTTTTATTAGCTGAAATGTTCCCCAAATTGATGAAGACTTAAATCACAGATTTGATGAGTGCAACAAAGACTCAATGAGGTGTGAACAAAAGAAATCCACACCTAGGTTCAAACAGTAAAACTGAAGTCCAAAGACAGAGAAAAAAGTCTTAAAAGGTGTCAGAGAGAAATGATATGTAAACTTCAAAGGAGCTGTGACTTTTCAACACAAACAATTCAGGTCCGAAGACAATGAAATAACATCTACGAGTGCTGAGAGGAAACACTGCCCATGTGGAATTACATATGCAGTAAAAATGCTTTTTAAAAATGAAGGGAAAATAGAGAAGACATTTCCGATGAGCAAAATCTAAAATAATTTGTCCTTAGCAGAACTGCACTGATAGAAAACTAGGACAATGAAAATAATGCCTTGGGGATTTAAAAGTGAAAAGGTGAAAATATGAGTTCCATAGCACAAAAGTCGAGATGATAGTAGAGTATTAGTCAGGGTTATCCAAAGAAACAGAAGGGCCATAGGAGGCCAAGATACAGAAAGTTAGCCATCACATGGAGTCAAAGAGTTCTAAGATCTTTAATTCAGAGAAGTGATAAGAGTACTAATTATATGAGTTTCTACTAGGCATGTACATTATAACTTCTTGTATAAACATGAAAAGAATACACAATAAGTTAATGGAGGGAAAAAAGAATTATAAAAGTAATTAATTAATGCAAAAAGAGATAAGACAGAAAAAAAACAAAGAAAATATAGGAACTAAGTAAGAAGGTAGATTTTACTTCAAATATTTATTAAGTTTAACAGACAAAAACTCTCATAATACATCAAAGATTGTCAGACTGGGTTAAAAAGAAAAACAAAAACAAATGCTGCTTATAAGAAATGCTCCTTACATACAAGGACATGGGAAGCAAGGAAAGTCAAGGTATTAATAAGAATAATTCAATGGGTCCTGAACTCTAAGCAAAACAGAGAAGAGATGAACAGGAAAAGGCCTACAAATAGGGAGGTAATAAATCAGTTATCCTGTACCTTGGCTCCTTGATAAAATCACCTGGAGGAGATTTTTTTTTTCCTCAAATACTTTTATTTTTTCAGTGTTACAAGATTCATTGTTTACGTACCACACCCAGTGCTCCATGCCATACGTGCCCTCCTCAATGGAGGAGATTTTTTCATTAAACTTTTTCTTTTGAGATAATTATAGATTCACATGCAGTTGTAAAGAATAATACGAACAGGTCCAGCTTGCAAAACTCTAGTTCATATCATAGCTAGCATATAGACATTGATGTGGCAAAATACAGAACATTTTCATCACCTCGAAGACCCCTCATGGCGACCATTACTCTGTTCTTCATTTGCATAATTTTGTCATTTCGATAATGCTGCATAAATAGAATCATATGGTCTGCAATCTTTTGTGATTGTCTTTCACTCAGCATAATTCCTGAAAAGTCATCTGGTTGGTTGCATATATCAGTAGTTTGCTCCTTTTTATTGCTAAGTGGTAGTCTGTATCGATGCACCACGGTTTAACTATTCATCCATTGAAGGACTTCTGGGTTGTTTCCAGTTTTGGACTATTATGATTGAAGCAGACGTAGACATTCATAGAAAGATTTTTATTGAACCTACGTTTTCCTTTCTCTTGGGAAAATGTCCAGGAGTGCGGTCACTTGGTTCAATGGTCATGTCATGTTTGCTATTTAAAGAAACTGTTGAACTGTGTACAGAGTTGCTATACAATTTTACATTCCCATGGGTAATGTTTCTTAACAGGTTCTCCACATCCTTGGAACGAATTATTATGGTAAAGTGACTGGCCGGTTCTAGGGGGACATCGGGCATCCCAGCCACATGGCCTATGAGTAGCTCCCCGAAGGGTGTCAGGAGGCCATTATGAAAATAACAGCCAGAGGGGCCAATGGTTGATTACCTACTACGTTGTAGGCAGTGTTCTAAGCATTTATATGTAACAGCTCATTAAATCCTTTCAAAAATACGGGTGTCGTTACTCCATTTGAGAGATGAAACTCAGCTTAAATCATTTGCCTAAAGTCATATAGCTAGTAAGTGGACAGCCAAAATTCCAACTCAGCCTGCCCAGCTCTAGAGCCTGTGTTCTTCTCACTTCAGTGTGCTTCTCCCAAAGGCAGGCAAGGTGTCTGAGCAGGCAAAATGAAAAGATTCTGTAAGATGACTTTTTCCTGGCTGGGGATTATCATCCTCTCCCAGGGTCAGTTATTTCCCTCTTCCCCCCAAGCCTCTTCCTTTCAAGCATTTCTCCAATCCCCCTTCCTGCCAGGATTTCACATAATCTCCCTCCGCGATTCCAGGAACACTGTCGCCCTGGGTCGGACTCCCTGGGCTGGGATGGGAAAGAAGATGCTGACACAAGGCAGGTTTTTCCTCTCACGAACTCACTGTTAGAGGCTAAAAGAAGACAAAGAACGGCAACAACACACACCCCAGAGTAGAAGGCTACCTCTCCGGTCTCTAGATTAATAGAGCTTCTGGGGTCTCAGCGAGGACGGATTTTCTCTTCCAGTGGGGAAGCACCTGTCTTGAAGTTGACCACTACTCACTCCCCGGGTGTGCTGGCTCAGGACGGGAGGGAGTGTTGCTGTTTTCTGCTTGACTTTCAGATGACCCAGGCAAAGCACACTGTCAACAACTCAGGAAAACCTGGTGCAAGCTTTCTCTCTCACCCCACCAACTTTGCTTAGCATGGCAACCAGCACAATGTAATTCGAAAAATTGTGTTGCGCATTTGTCAAGCATTGTCTGGGATCAACTGGTGAAATTTCCCAGAAAGCTATAAGGATATTCCTCTTCACATAAGCTTAACAAAATTTCCTTCCAGGAGCTCTATAATTGGGGTAGGGAGGAGAGCGGGAAAGGGTCCAGAATGACCTTTAGCCTTCTCAGAGCTCCCTTGCTGAAGGACTGGAGGGAGGAGGAGGCCATACAGGGAGGAAGATGATGAACAGACAAGGGAGAACAGAGGGAATGGTAAAAGGAGCACTTAAGACACAGTGAAACCCAACTAATTCTGATTTTTCTGCTCTCTCTTTTCTCGGCCATAAGCTCATCATTGATTGCCATGTTTTCTGAGCTGCGGATTTGACTGTAAAGTCCAACCTGTGGTCTAACAATGAAATAGAATCATTTTGCTTGGGGCTGTTTGGGAAATAGGGGCTTCTGACCCTCCTGTTCATGCTTTCTCCACTCTCTTTTGATGAGGGAGGAAGGACATGTAAATTACTTATATTTTTCACTACAAATACAGATGTAGCATTGGCTAAAATATGCCTATTGGAAAGAAAGAGGCTTTTTGCACCTCAAGGTATAGGCTGAAATAAGCATTTCATTATTTCATCACAGATTCATCTAAAGGTTCTATACGTCTGAAACATTATTTCGCTGACTGAAATGCATGCTCATGGACTCCAGTCCTATCTTAAATAGTTTTAGCCAACATTCACCCAAGAGTCCCTTTTCATACTCTTGGCAGCATTTTCTTTTTAAGGGGGAAAAAAAAACCTCAAAGAAGCATTTGACTCTGCAAAAAGGCAATGGGAGGGCACATTGATTTTTTATCCCCTGCAATCAAGGTAAATGTATCTCAGTCCTGAATATAAGCCATTTAAAGCATGTGATGCATCTGGGCTGAAAATTAGAAATGCCTGATGTTAACAGGTAATCTTTAATATATATATATATATATATATATATTCATTTTTAATCAAGATAATACATGTACATATTTTCAAGTCAAAAGGATTATAATATTTAAAATGACAAATAGCTACCCCCTAATGGTTCCCTTTTTACTTGCCAGATTTCTACTTCTTAGAGGCAACCCCTAGGTAAATTCTTTTCATCCTGCAATTTACTTTGATTATTCTAAATAGATACTGAAATTGCTACTTCTTGACTTTCTGGTTTTCTATCTCATCAATATTACCTGGTGACTTCTTACCATGGAAGGCAAACATTGTGCATTCTTACTTCAGGTTTCACACACATACCCTCCCAGAATTTAAATCCTTTTTTGGTTAGATCCCTCCTGAGTATATGCAGTATTGTAGTTATGTAAATAAATATTGTTCCCTGAGGAGTCAAGCAGTTTTTCATGTTTGTTTTTCTGTGTCATCTTTTTATTTCCCAAAGCAAATTTCCTTGGATATTTCTTTTCATTGGCTTCCTTGGGATTTCTTCCTGTTTGCACATTTTCCACTAACAAAGCAAAATACCTTTCGATCCAGTTTTCTAGTTTCTACCCCACTCCTGCCCTGTTCTACTTTTTTTCCCTGATGACATCCCTCCCTGAGCCTCTGCACTGATTTCTAACCTAGGAATTCCCATTGTCCCTCCCTGCATCGGATCCCTTATTCTCTGTGCCCTTTGGTTTATCGTTTAAGGTGATGCCAGCTGCTATAACCAACATACTTCAAGTTATTAGCTTGATGTGAAAGAGGTTTATTTCACCTATCAGCCAAATGCGGGTGTGTAGTGGGTTTTCCACTAAAGAGGGACACACTTTCCTGCGTCTTGTGATTCTGCTGTCCTTGTGATACCATATGGCTTGCTTCTGGTCTGTAGGCAGAGAAAAGAGGGTCATCTGCAGGATGTTTAATTCCAGTGGCCAGAACCCAGTCACATGCCCAGCACCTGATGGCCTGCGAGGCTAAGAAAGGCAGTCTCTGTGCTCAAGGAAGAGACGGCGTAGTGAAGAAGCAATAAAACTCGAAGAGATACTGGCTGAGGATTTTCTGGAGTTGAAGAAAGAGATGAATCTTCAGACTGAAAGTGTTCTGAATTTTGAATCCTATAGGAATGAAAAGGAATCCACACTTGGACTCATTAGAGTGAAAACAAAGGTGGTCTTAATTAGTTTTGTTATTCACAACTTGCCTCTTCTTTTTCCATACTTGATACTACTCAATTTTGGTCATGACTCAGTTGACTGTAATATATCTTTAGGTGTTTTTTTCCCCCTCTTTTAAGAGGGGTATAGATTTAAAAAAAAAAAGAGGAGTATAGATTATAGGGTGTGAGGTTTGAAAATGGCGGCTGCTCTCAAGCAGGTATGGTAGCTTGGTTGACGGTACCTTTTTGGTTCTCAAATCTGTAGACCAGCAGTTCTCTACAGGGGACGAGTGCCCTTCCGCCAACCCGGGGACATTGGAGAATGTTTGGAGACACTTTGGGTTGTCACGCCGGGGACGGTGTTACTGACATCTCATAGGTGGAGGCCAGGGATACAGGGAAATATCCTACGACTCACAGGACAGCCCCCATCGGCCCCAAATGTCAGTAGTGCTGAGGTTGAGAAGTGATGCCAAGCTCACTGCTGTCCTTGTCTTATGACAATGTAGCAGTGTGGCAATGTCTGAGGTCAATCTGATATACTTTTTTTTTTTAATTTGGGGGGTTGATAGAAGTTCATGAGAATTTAAAAAAATGTATACTTGAAATGTAACAGAATTTCATTAGGCAAAGTCTAAGTGTAGTTTTTTCACTTCACAGATTCAAGTTTTTCTTTGGCATAGAGGAGTGTTCGGTGGTTACTTCCCACCACTGATGAGGAGTATTTCTGGCGAGAACCTGTAAACAGGTCTGACCCCCTATCATTTGCTTACAGCCCAATTTCATCCCTGTTGCTCTCACACTGCATCAGACACCCCATCCTGCTTGCCTCCAAATCCAAACTTCAATTCTTGTAACAAATATTTAGCAAGTGCCTACTCCGAGGCAGGTCCTGTTCTAGACTCTGGGGAGGCAGCAATGGGTGAAAGAGGAAAACCAGAATTCCTTGCTTTCATGGAGCTTGTATTCCTTAGTTGTTGGAAAATGTGCCTGGATTGTGTGACTGCCCTTTTCTGAGCCAACCTCTGAATCTGGACCATTTTCCACAGCTCCTGCCACATTTGATCCAGACTTTTTTCATCTCCCTGCTAGTCCTGAGAGGCTGAGGACTCTGCCAGCCCTGCCAAAATAAATAATAAGTCAAAACCAATTCAGATAGAAAGAGAGGCATTATCAGAAATTATATTTCTAAAGCTGGGCTGGGGCTGAGTGGATTAAGACCGTGGTTAGAATTCTAGTGTAGACAAGCCCCTACATCACCTCTCCAATAGGAGTAGGCTCGTTGGCTTCTTGTTCAATGTCTTGTAGGGTGATGCTAAGCTCCCCAGAGTGTTGTAGTTCCACAGTTTAGGACACAGTATGTGGTTTCTGGTTTCAGTCTACTTAGCTCAGGACACATAGGCAGCATGGAGGGCTTGGCACAATTCCTCATTCTCTGTCCTATGGGGCCCTCTGTCCTCCTCTCCCCATGTATCCATAGCCACACACAAACTTGTCCTTCTAGGAAATAGGCAACAGCGGTTCTAATAAGCCTAGAGGACATATCTAAACATGTTTATTCTACTAGAATACATACATAGCAAATGCAACATATTTATATTTAGATGACCGACTTGCAGTTTTCATCGTCTGAGCTTAACTTCCACATGAGTTTCTCCTCTGCATACACCAATTTGATAAAGTTATCAATGAATACTCCACCTATCTCAGCTGGGATTCACTTCTCCCCATTCCTCAGCCACCCTCCTATGGGAGGAAAGTGATCTTTATAAAATAAATTACTATCTCTTAAGAAGTCACATGGCAAAGCGAAAGCACTTTGAATGGTGCTTGGCCAAGGTCTTGTGATTTTTAGAAATTCCCAAACTTACTTTTGCTTTATAGATCACATATTGACTCTTTATGAAGTATGAGGCCAAACTTTGAATTGGGAACAATGAACCGAAACTCTTTGCTTTCAGAGGAAAATTTCAGAGATAAGAAGAGCAAAACTGTACCTTGGTGATGTCATTTGTCCATAAGGCTCTAAAAGATTCATTTTAATGTTAATTTGAGGATCTTTTGTGATAAGAACAGGCCCAGTTATTAGCGTAACAAGGGAAATTAGGAGAAAACTAGGGTTGTTAAAGACCCAAGATTTTATCACACTTTCCTTATTTCCAGTGCTGGGACCAGATCTTACGGATTCTCCTCCACCCCTCTCTTATCACCCTGCCCCTACAACCTAGTAGGAGCCTTTCCAGGGAAGAATCCTGGAGTGGTAGGGTATGATACAAGAGAGGATAAAAAGTAAGTATTTTATTTACATTTTTTATAAATGTAAATTTCTATAAACATAAGTGAGATTTGTGTATAATTTATTTTTTGTCATCCAGTTTTGGCATAGAATTATGTTATAAATTAGTTCATAAAATTAGTTGGGTAGAGGTTCATTTTTTATTGTGTCTGAAACAGTTTAATAAGAGGTGGACTATTTATCTGCTCCTTGAAGGTTTGGAAAAAATAATTTATAAACCCATGTGGGCCTGATGTCTTGTGGGTGGATGGGTGTGGGGGAAGACTTGAGCACTGATTGAGTTTCCCATGGTTGTTGATTTACTCGTGTTTTCTATCCATTGACTGAGTCAATTTAAGAATTTTGTATTTCAAAATAATCCATTCCATCTAAACTTTAAAATTACCTGATATAAATTTATTCTCAATATCTGTAACTCATTCCTTTTTCATTCTTGACACATTTTCTGTATCTTTTTTTGTTTGTTTTTCTTGACTTGTTTATTTATTTTATTTTTTTATTGGCTTTCCGTTCAGGTGAATGTCCTGCAGAGTGAAACCCCTGTAGATTTCTGTGGGTCCCTAACTGGGTGTCTACTTGTCAACACCAGGGCGTGAGATGAATTTCACAGCATTGCTAGAAGACATGGATTCAGGAATAGGCTTCATTGAGAAAGCTTACAGTGGTCAAGGTTAAGCAGCAGGAAAAAAGGCAGGGGTTCCCTTTATCCCCCATTCTTCTGTTGCCCACAGAGAGGACTATGGGTGAACTACTGTTGGCCTGCAGTAAGGGTCTTCATCTTCAGTGCAGCAACCTCTCCAACTCTGGCTGCCCCTTTCATCGGGTGAAGTGAAACAGCTCGTCAGTGGATAACGAACAGAATGCTGGATGCCAGACTCTCTAGATCTGGGGGCAGCTCTGTCAGCAATGTTAGTGAGCTGCCTGGCACTTGAAAACCTTGTTATTGACCCCTCTTCCGGTGAGCCACTGGAAAGCCATTAGTTCCCAAGGAAATTGAGTTCAAGTGCATCTCTCCAACTAGAAGGAAACAAGGAAAGACCCCACCTGGCTTCAGCTAGTTGATATTCAGACAGTTCAGAGTGAGCACTTAGGTCATGCCATCTGCCTTATCTCTGTTTGTGCTAGAAATGCATTACAATCACCCACTTGGATTTGGATCAGATCCGCCATATGTATTTCAAGGTGATGTAAGTGAGCACAAAAATTCGTGATTATTTCTTTGATGGTTTGTCCCTCTTATCACTATGTAGTGTCCCTCTTTATCGCTTTTATTAGTTTTGAGGGAATTTGAAAAAAATCAACCTTTTATTTTTCAACAGTTTAGGTTTATGGAAAAACTGGGAAAATAGTAAAGAATTCCCATATATATACCCTACACTCATCTTTCTCTACTAATAACAACTTACATTAGTATGGTACATTTGTTACAATTACAAATATTGATATTCTAATATTGATAAATTAATTTTAACTAAAGTCCATACTTTATTCCAAATTCCCTAGTTTTTATCTAATGTCCTTTTTTTTTTTTCTGTTCCAGGATCCCCTCCAGGAAACTACATATCCCCTCAGGCTTCTCTTGGCTGTGACAGATTCTCCGACTTTACTTGTTTTGAAGACCTTTACAATTCCGAGGACAACTAGTCAGACAGTCTGTAGAAGATCCCTCCATTAGCACTTATCTGATGATTTTTCTCATGGTTAGACTGGAGTTGTTGGTTTGTTTTAGGGAGGAAGACCATAGAGGTAAAGTGTCATTCTCATTACATCATATCAAGGGTACGTACTATGAACATGACTTACCATGTTGATGTTAAGCTTGATCACCTGGTTGAAGTAGTGTTTATCAGGTTTCTTCACTACAAAATTACTCTTTTCTCCCCCTTTCCAAACTGTGCTCTTTGGAACGGGTCATCATGAGTAGACCACATCTTCAGAGTTATGCTGTATCTCTTTGAGGGTAGAGTATGTACATAAATTATTTGAAATTCTGCCTAGAAGGTATACTTCCTCTCATTTATGTATTTATTCAATGATTTGATTTATTTATATTACTAAGGTTCATAGATATTTATTTCATACTTTGGATTATTAAGCAATACTACTTTATGTTGCTCAAACTGTTCCACCTTTGATGATTGTGAGCCCTTTCAGTGCACTCCTGTGTCTCTTTGATATACCCCTATCAATGTAGTTTTTGTTTGTTTGTTTATCACTTCCTTACCTTCTGCCACTACAAGATGCTCCAGGATTATTATGTTTGTTTTTTTTCCCCCAGCCCTCGAGTCAGTCATTTCTCCAGGGAGCCCTGGTTCCTTTTATCAGAGAATGTTAGAACCCCAAATCTGGGCACTATACTGGGTGTTATTCCGTCTGGGCCCTGTCAGCTGACAGAGCAAGGAAATGTATGTGGGTACATTGGCCATGCACATATACACATATATACACATATAAATATTTCTGTATGTAACTTTCTATATATATATTAAGCTAAATGTGAGTTCATACTGATGTCACCTACTTTACTTCATTATCACACAGATTATTCCAACCCTCTCTCTAGCTGATCTGTAACGCTCCATTCCAACACTGAGTAAGCTGGCTTTCACTGTCTATCATCTATTTATTTCATCATTCAATTCCAGTGTGTGTGTGTGTGTGTGTGTGTGTGTGTGTGTGTAGCAGTGTCATAAGTATTAACCCGTACCTCTGTGGGAAACAACTTTATCAGCTACACTATAGTGCTTATGGGCAGTTTCTTTTGCCTTTAGTCTCATGGACTCCACTCATTTTCAATATTACTTAGATCAGTACTTTTTCTCTCACCCCTTTCAGTGAGATTGTTTCACATATTTGTAATATAGTTATTGTTTTGTCACATTCTACATTCCTTCCTTCCTATTAATGTTTTAAAAGTCAACTTTATTGAGCTGCAATTTATGTACAATAAACTACATCAATTTAAATGGGTGGAACTGGAGGAGATTACGCTAAGTGAAGTAAGTCAAGCAGAGAAAGACAATTATCATATGGTTTCAGTTATATGAGGAACACAAGCAATATCATGGAGGACCGTAAGGGAAGGGTGGGGAATCTGAAGGGGGAGAAATCAGAGAGGGTGATGAGCCATGAGAGACTATGGACCCCAAGAAACAAACTGAGGGGTTTCAGAGGGGAGAGGGATTGGGGGAGGGGGTAAAAGGGTGATGGGTATTACGGAGCGCATGTCTTGTAATGAGCGCTGGGTGTTATACATAACCAACAAATCACTGAACACTACATCGAAAACTAATGATGTACTAAACAGTCGGCTAACTAAACATACATACATACATACATACATAAATGTAATTCAGTGGGCATTGACAAATGCACACGCCCAGGAAACTCCTGCTAAAATCAAGACAGAATATTCCTATCACCCTCAAAACTTCCCCAGGCCCCTTTGTCCTCTATCCTCTCAACACTCCTGTCCCCAAGCAACTACTGATATACTTTTGATACTAAATGTCAGATGACATTTTTTTAATGATTTTGAGATGCATTCATGGTTTTATGTGTATCAATAATATGCTTCTTTTTAAATTAAAAAATTGACTAGTATTCCGCTGTGTAGATATATCACAATTCATTTAATCTTTCACCTGTTGAGGAATATTTGGTTTGTTTCAAGTTTTCAGTTATTGTGAATGACTAGAACTGCTATGAACACTATAAGCATTTTTGTGAATACAAGATTTCTTTTTTGGGGGTAAGTAATTTGAAGTAAAGCGTCTGGGTCATACGGTTGGTGTAGGTTTAACTTTAATAGAGTGACAAACACTTTTCCAAATTGGCTGTATCTTCATTCCCACCAGTAGTGTATGAGTGTTGTTATATTTTCTTCTCTCACTCTGACTTGTATCCCTCTTACGAGGATCATTGTGATTACTTTGGATCTACTAGGACAATCCTGGATATTCTATCCATCTCAGGATATTAACTTAATCACATCTGAGAAATCTCTTTTGCCATAGAAGATGACATTCAGGGGTCCCATGGATTAGGATGTGGACATCTTCTAGGGGCCATTTTTCAGCCTACCAGAGACCCCTGCTTCTCAATCAGAGCAGTCTAAAGGAATTTGTGGCCATGTTTCATTACCCATAGCAGCATTTCAAGAGCAATTTCTAATTTCACAGGGACTGGGACACAGTGTGCAAATGTGCAGCATAGCAGGGGACCAGATCTGAGAGGTTAATTGGGTGATCCCATCACCTAGAGCATTTATGGCCAATGTGAGACCTTTGGTTTTTACTTAAAGTAAGACAGGGAAAAATTAAAGAACTCACTGGCTGTTGTGCCAAGAGTAGACTAAAGGAGGATAAGGTTTGAAGTGGGAGATGAGTTAGGAAGTGTTTGCAATAATCCAGGCAAGTATGAAAGTGGGTTAGATCAAGGTGGAGCTGTGGGGGTGGTCTGTAGTTTTAAGTTTCTGGTTTTAATTTAAAGGTAGAGTCAAAGGTTTGCTGGTGGGTCGAATATGGGATGTGAGAGAAAGAAAGGATAACTTGTTTTTGTTTTTGTTTTTTATCAGAGCCATTATATGGATGCAGTTAAAATTTATGAGATGGGGTTATAACCTGCTGGTAGATTAGAGGGGGCAGATTAGATTTAGTTTTGCACATGTTAAGTTGAGATATCTATTAGATAATTTATGGGAAGGTTGAAGAAGCAGTTGGATACACAAAAGGTTTTAGAGAAGAAGTCTGGGCTGAGGGATATAAATTTTGGAGTTGTCAGCATATAGGTGGTACTTCCAAGTCATAAGATTGGACAAAATAATCAAATAGTGTGTATACAGAGATGATGACCAAGGACTGTTCCTGGAATTCTCCAGCATTGAGAGATCAGGGGCATGAGAAGTCCCCAGAAATACAAACCAAAAATTCACAATTCCTGAGGTAGGAGGAAAACCAGGAGAGTGTGTTGCCTTGGAAACCAAGTGAAGAAAGTGTTCCAAAGGGTTGGAAGTGATGAGCTCCAAGTAAGGTGCAGATTGAGACCTGATCACTGAATGTAGCAAGGTCATCCGTGAACTTGATAACAGCAATTTTGATAGAGTTGGGTCAAGTGCAAAAATATGATTAGAAAAGTTTCAAGAATGGAAAGAGAAGTATTGGAGATAGTAACCACTTTCAAGGTGTTAAGCACCAAGGGAAGGAGATAAATAGGGCGGTACCAAAAGGGTGAAGGGAGGGGCGCCTGGGTGGCTCAGTTGGTTAAGTGGCTGCCTTTGGCTCAGGTCATGACCCAGAGTCCTGGGATTGAGTCCTGCATTGGACTCCTTGCTCCACTGGGAACCTGCTTCTCTCTCTGCCTGCCATTCCCCCTGCTGTGCACTCTCTCTTTCTTTGTCAAATAGATAAATAAAATCTTAAAAAAAAAAAAAAGGTGAAGGGAGGTCAAAAAAGTGTAGCTTTTAAGATAGGAGAAGAAACGATGTTTGGAGTAGATCTAGAAAGGATTCAATATAGAGGGAGATATGATGGTGAAGAAGACAGAACAACTGCGAGAGAGATTGTCCTTAAGTAGACAAAAGGGATGGTCCTCAGTTGATCCTAGCTAGGAGTTAGGTCCTGGGTCCATAGGGTTTGGTTCTAGTTAGGAGTAGATAGTACATTAACATTTAACAATTTTTTCTTTATTCGAGTATACTTAAAATACAGTATTATATTAGTTTCAGGTGTACAATATAGTGATTCAAGGATTTTATGTGTTTCTCAGTGCTTATCAAGATAAGTGTGCCCTTAATCCCCTTTTCTATCTCTCCCATCCCTTCATCCACCTCCCATCTGACAGTCAGAGAAAGACAAATACCATATGAGTTCACCCATAATGTGGAATTTAAGGAACAAAACAAATAAATGAACAAATGCGGGTAAAAAAAGAGACAAATGACACAACAGACTTTTAAATACAGAAAACAAGCTGGTGGTTGCCAGAGGGGAGGTGAGAACATGAACATTTGATCCCATCTGTTTAAAAAAGCCAGTAATGGATTAAGAAAAGCCATAACATTAAGGCAGCAATCCTATGCTCACAGGAAGTCTAGCCCCTTACTTTAGAAAAAGAAAAAAAAATTCCTAGAACCGAGTTTAGATTTAATCCATGATTTTTTATGTCTCCATATTCTCCATGATTTCATTTTTAAATTTTTAATGGCTTCCATAAAAGAGTTTATAGAACTGATTTGAGAAACACTAATTAGCATGATTAGAAGACTGGTTTCTTACCCCCAAGAACTTTAATAGAAAGATGAATGAAGAAAGCTCCATATTGTCCCCAATCTGTCATTGAGAGAATGTAATTTCTCCCCCTACCTTGTGAACTGCATTTCACTAAGAAAAAGCCTCTTTTCAGTAACACTTCCTGGAAAAAATAATCAAATGAATCCTAGAAAGAAAGCTATAAAAATGGTTTTACTATAAATGCCCAAGAGACCGAATTTCTATAAAGAACTAAACATTCTCAGGGATTGCCTGGGTTCAGCTAGGAAAGGCATGCAATTCCATCACTTTTTATCCCCCATGAGATAGTCTCTTATTGGAACTAAATGCAGTGATAGGACAGACGTTTCTTAGAGTTAAGTAGGAACTTTCAAGGGATCACCATTCCCTTCTGGCTATGAACCTTTACTGAGATCTCAGGGTTTTCTCTCTCCCCTTGATTCCATTTCTAAAAATGTTGAGTCTTATAAAAGGTCAAGTTAAACTCTGAGAACCTAGGTTCACCAAATCAGGATGCCATAGGAGAGGCTTATCCTCTTGGTGGGTAGAGTAAGAGGACTATAGATAGACATACATGGAAAAGACCTTCCTTCTTTCCTGAAAGATGACTTCTTTCTCCTCACTCAGTCTTTGTCTCTTTTCCCCTGCTGGTTCACTTGGGTAGTAAGAGGTCTTGGAGTCTCTTTCTTGCAGCCCTTGACACCTTTGGGAGGCCAACCCAGCCCAGGGGACAGGTAACATAGAGTCAGGCACTTGGCCTGGTTCTGTGAGAGACTAGTGGGAGTTGGAATGCCTCTTTCTTTCGGTCGTTCTTTGCTAATTGAGTGGGATCTTGTAGATCTGTGGACCCAGGAGAAGGAGAAGAAACCTACTGCAACCTTGAATGAAAGACATAAAAGAAGCTTCTAAGTCACAAACATGGTCCAACCCAGTTCACAAGGTAAGGAGACCTGTAATTTTTAGGACCCTATAGTGAACACTTCTTGTTTTGTCTGCCAAGCTCCTATTCTCTTATAGGAACAATGCTCCTATTCTTTTGGGAACTGTATCTCCTTTCTCCTCCATCCCCTGCTTCTCCTTCCACCAAACCATCTAGTGGGCTGGCCTCATTCTTACATGACTGCCACCTGGCCACTGATGATTGGGCCAAAGAGGAACATCTGACTCTTGCTGGCCCAATCATGTTTCTTCCACAGAATTTGGTCCTGTGACAATATCTGTTCCTCTCCAGTTCTAACAACAGAAATCCCAGGAGCCATCCTTATTTCCTCCCTTTCCCTCACCCTACATCCAATTCATCAGCAAGGTCTAGCAGGCCCATCTCTAAAAGCTATTGTTTTTCCCACCAAGCCACTACCATTATCTCTCACCTGCATGGTGGTGCCTTAACCCTTCCTAACTGGCTTCCCTACCTTTACTCTTGCCCTACTGAAATATAGCCTCTCTGCACAGTCGCCAGAGTGATACTCTAAAGATGAACGGATGATTATGCCATTTTCTGCTTAAACCTCAAAGGACATGGATGTTCATAGCAGCACTGTGCACAATATCCAGAAGGTGTAAACAACTCACATGTCATTCAAGAATGAATGGATAAACCAAATGTGGTATGTCCATATAATTATTATTCAGCCATAAAAATGAATGAAGGACTAATATGTGTTATAACTTAGGTGAACTTTGAAAGCATTATGCTAAGTAAAAGAAGCCAGACACAAAAGGAATGTCATCCCATTTATATGAAATATCCAGAATAGGTAAAGCCATAAAGACAGGAAGCAAACTGGTGGCTGCCAGGGGCCGGAGGTAGGTGAGAATAGGGAGTGATTCATTAGCGGGTGTGGAGTTTTCTTCTGGTCTGATAAAAATGTTTTGACATTAGATAGAGGTGGTGGTTGCATTGTGGATGTATTGTAGACTTTAAAATGACGACTTTTATGTTATGTGAATTTTGCCTCAATTAAAAAAATTTAATATGGAAAAAAAAAACCCTCAGTGGCTTTTTCATTTTCATTGAAATTCATTGCATTTACAATGAAAACCAAATTCCTGGGAGCCCAGAGTGGGCCACCTGCTTATCCATCTCCTTGCTCACATGTTCCAGGCGTGCCAGATAACTTGCTGTCCCTCTTTTCTGCCTTAGGGCTTTTGCTCTTGCTCATACTTGGCCAGGCATCTGTCCTTCAAGCCACAGCGGACATGGGACCCCACCAAAGACACCCTCCCTCATCTATCTGTAATAGGTACCATCCCACCTAGTTTCTCTGTGTTACATGATCTTATTTATTTCCTTTATGGCATTTATCACATCCTATAGTTATCTACTTCCTTGTTTGTTGAAAATTTGTCTCTTTGATGAGGGTGTACGATCTTGAAGGCAGAGCTTTCTCTACCTTGTTCAGTTAATCTTTTGTTCCTATGCACGGTGCTTGGCCTAGAGTAGGTTTTCAGTGTGATTTGCTGCAGCTCGGTGGTCTGCTGTGAGAAAGGATTAAAACTGTGTGCCAGACAAAGCAGAGACAAGAAGAAAACACCAGCACTACAGTTCCCATTGAAGCTGAGGCCTTATAATCCTGTCCTTCCTGGGGTGGGGCTGGTGGCTCCCTCTTGGATTCTGAGAGCCAATATGTTCCCATTTTTGCATAATCCCCTGCCAAAGATAAATAAAGCCAGATACTAGTTAAAGCCACTACGAACTGATCTCATTCTATAACTGCCACAGTAGGGGAGGAGCTGAGTCCGCTCTGATTTGCACAGAGGTGACTGGGCCTTTTATAGAGGGAAAGTGAGTCGCGGGGATGGCTGTAGCAGTCAGGAGAGTGAAGAGTCACAAAAGCTGGGTGAGAGGGTTGGTCAGTTGTGAATGTGATCAGGCTGTGTGTTCTGCTGATGCACCGATGGAAGTTAGGGTTCCACCTTCCCATAGACACTGGGAGGCAAGAGGCCCTGTCCTTTCTGATTATTACATTTCAAGGGAATGGTTTTCAGGTCCTTGGAAAAGACATTCCTAGACCGTGGGGGATACATACACATCTCGAAAGTGCAGAGGAAGGATTTACAGTTGCAAGCTTTTAAAATAAATACTCTAAGAAAGGGAAGAGGTCAGAAGCCTATCACCACGTGTTGGCTGGAACGAACAGTTAATTCTTTTGGCAGATTTGAGCTTTTCCTGACCTGACTCAAGAGGTGGGGGAAGCCAAATCATGCCAAGGATGAAGCCTTAGGGAGAATTGATGAAGTCTCTTAGTGTAGGGGTTTGGAAGGAGTTGTTCATGTGGAGAGTTTTTGCAGTTCTCACCACTTTAACTGGCCTTATGTCACTGGAAACCTAGAGTTCCGATTTATGTAAATTGACATTTCTAGATGCACTAAATTGTGCACTTACCAGGTTGGTCCTCCCTTTGCATGTCATCCAGCAGAATATTAAGGGTGGTGAGGACCACTGGGGGTGATGGGTTGATGAATTGGAGCAGATCATGAATTAATTTGCTGCTGGTCTAGGCTGAAACGGTCAATGAAAAGGAAAACGTGAGGCTCAACCTGGTTCACAGCTACACCTGTTTATACCTATCAAGCCCACACCTCATTCTTGTTCTGCTGTTTGTTAGTCAGGGTGCCTCCTTGGTGGGGAACAAGCCATCCCTCTCTGAACTATGACATGATTAACAGTCTCTATCCCTTGCTATGCCCCCGATGTCTCCTGTTAACATTGGATGGTTGTAAAGTGTTCCCCCGGGAGCTCGGCAGCAGGGCATACTGTAAAACTGGCTAATGAAAATAGAATACAATCATAAAACCTAACTTTTTTGTCACTAAGTGAATCTAGAAAGGGATTATCTCTCAAATGAAATATTTATCATTTTTTTTAATTTCATAGAGTCTGCCTGAGATAAAAAACGATGACGTCCCTGCACACTAAAACAGAGTGTCTAACATGAGAGTAATTATCACCATTCTGCAAAAACATTTTGAAGTCCCACATGCCGTGCATTGTGCCAAGAGCTTTATCAGTTTGTTAAGTATATACTGCAACCATCTAGGGCTACAAACCTTAGCAGTTTTAGAGATGTGCCTTTTTGAAAATTTGATGGAAGCTGTAGACCTTCTTCATTGTTTATGCTCATAGACACAAAATTTTGTATATAATTTCAGACCTCTTTTTTTTCTTTTTTCTTTTTTTAAAGTAAGCTCTACATCCAGTGTGGGGCTTGAACTCATGAACCTGAGATCAAGAGTCATATGCTCTACCGACTGAGCCAGCCAGGCGCCCCCTAGGTATCATTTCAAAGAATGCATAGATTCTGTGCGGCTTAGGTTCAGAAACCCTACTTTGGAAACTTAGGATCATAATAGAGTGAACATTCCCAGGTACTCCCTGGTCATCTGTCACTTAGAATACAGTGCACCTGGCTCTCTGACCGAGAGGGAGATGGCTAGTCCATGGCTCCTCTCCAACAGGGCTTTCAGTTTTAGTGAAGAAACAAACACACGCTGAAGAGCCAAATTATGGCAGAATTGGTAAATTCCACAAGAGGAATATTGAAAATGTTTCAATGTCACATGGTAAATCTTACTTTTCAAAACATTGAAAGAAATATTCTAAATTTTATAGAATTTTTATATTTTTTAAAATTTTGTAAATTTAGAGCAGCGGAGTGTGGGAAAGGGTTGCCAAATTTGGAACGTATTTTGATAATGGAGTCTTGAGGATTTGCCACCATTCATGTGAATAGGGGACAAATATCGGAAATCTACAGTAATTAAAAGAAATGTGATGGTAGCATACACTAAAAAGGAAGTTCGGTACAAGGAGCATACAGTCCTCAAACTGAGCCACATGTGTGAGAGTTTTGCAAATTGTAAACAAGGAGCTAATCAGTAAAGAGGGTAGTTTAGCTAAAAGTGGTGATGAGAAAGTTGACTTACAATTTGAAAGACAGAATGAGACCATCCATCATCTCATACACATCAAGGTATATCGCAGAGAGATCAAATAATTCAACATTCAACATAAAAACATGAAACCATAAGAAACTGATGGAAAATACAAAAATATATGTCAGTTCTTGGAAGACTGGGAGGGAGGGGTTTATTAAGCAGAAAAGCAAAGGCAGAAACCATGGAGCAAGGATTGATAGTTTGACCACACGGAAATGGGAAGTTTCTGTATATCAAAAAACAAAACAAAACAAAAAAACTTAAGAGCAAAACGATAGACAAAACCTATTTACTGCATGTGATGAAGGATTGCTATGGTTGATATACAAAAGAATTCTTTATCTATCTAGGAAAAGACAATTGGTCAATGTAAAAATTGGTTAGTCAGTGTACCAGGAAGCTTTCAGATGTAAAAATATACAACTGCCTTAAATTCAAGCTGGCTTAAGCTGCAAGGTAGTTGACTGACACACATCTGCAAGTTCAGAGGGAAGGTGAACTTTAGGGTTGGTTGATCTAAGATTCAAAACCAGAGGATCCAGATTCTTTCCATCACTCTCTATCAACTTGTCAGTTCCCATGCTAACTGGTTTGCAGATGTTCAGAAAGTCTGCTGATTACCATTGTAGACACATGTCTCATTCATGCCATGTGGCTCTTCCTTCTCGCAATACATTTTGAAATTATGTGACATTTTAGACATATAAATATTGTGTATAATGCATATGTGGATCATGAAGCATAATTAAAAAGAAACAACCGTGATGCCACTTCCCGAGGCAAGAACTACAACTTTACCAAATGTCTTGAAGTTGTCAGTGTGCTTCTCCCCAGAGCCCGTGCCTTCCTCCTCTTTCTGAGGAATATATTGCCTTAATACGTGTTTTATCATTTTCAGTTTATTTTTTATTTTTTTAATTTTTAAATTTTATTTTATTTATTTTTATTTTTTGTTTTTACTTATTATTTTTACTTTTATTTTTACCTTTACTACATATGCATATATTGCTAAATAAGTAACTCAGATTTGTTTGTTCTCGAATGTTATAAAAATGATATTACACTGTGTGTGGCCCTCAGAGACGTGCTATTTTCACTTAACATTATATACCTACAATTCATCTGTCATAAAGTATGCAGCTGTATTTCCTTTACTTACACTCATATATACTACATTTTATGGTGTGATTTTACAAAAGCCGATTTATCTATTTTCTCTTGACGGATATTTGGGTTGCTGTACCTAAGAACAATGCTGTGATTGCTCTTACATAAATCCCCTTTTGTGTGTGTGCAAGAGTGTCTCTAATTTACCCAGGGACGGAATTGTTGGCTAATGTGTTACACAAATTCAGCTTCACAAGATAATGCCTAAGTGCTCTACAAACTGATGGTACTTGCCCATAGCCTCACATCAGAGTATAAGCAATTCTGTTGCTCAGCTTGATATTGTCAGACTTCGAGTTTTTTCTAGGTTGAAGGGTGGGAAAGATGTATCATCATCTTACTATGTATTTCCCTGATGGCTACTGTTGAGAATATTTTCATGTATTTATTGACTGTGTTTCTGGTTTCTTGTTCTCACTTGTTCATCTCTTTTGTCTATTGTCCCCATTTTGTGTTGTTTATCTTTCTTTGCCCGATTTATAGAACTTCCTAATAAACTCCGGATATAAATACTTTGCTGTGTTTGTGACATGTGTCTTTTTCTAGCGTGAGATTTGTCAGTTGACCCTTATTAAAAGTAAGGAAGTTTCTGCCCTAACAGCTATCAGGGAACCTCTTCTTAACTCTCATGGGCTTCAAATGGCTTACAGCTGATTGTCCCTAAACCAGTCACTGACAAGAGGGATGATGGGGTTAAAATGACTGGGTCAGCTTAATAAGGGCCACCTTTGAAGATGAATGAGGAGGAGATTCTGAACATAACCACAATTTTGTTAAGAAGGAGGAAAGAGATGGAGAGGGAGTGTGTGTATTTTTCTTTCTCCATAAACCTTTTCAGCTACCATACCTTTTCTAGACTCTACTTACAGCAAACTCTACAAAAGAGTTGCCTATACTCACTGGCTGCAGTTTCCCAATAGGGACCTCTCGATCTGGGGTTTTCACCCACCGCTACCCCACCAATATTGCTCTTGTCACTGTCATCAATGACCTCACTTTGCTAAATCCAGTGGTCAGTCCTCAGTCTTCATCATCTCGCTTTACCTTCTAGCAGTTTCTGACCCAGTTGATCTCATTCTTCTCCTTGACATCAATCTTCTTCTCTTGGCTCCCAGCAACACTCCCCTGGTTTTCTCTCTACCTCAATGAGGCTGCTGGTGTTATTCAATCTTATGCAAATCATCACCCAAAAACTTTAGTGGCATAAAAAGAAACCAGTTATCCTGCTCATGCACCTGCAGTGTATGGGGACAGCTTATCTCCGCTTTACCGAGCATCACCCAAGGAAACTTGAAGACTGGGGCTTGGAGCTGGAATCATCTGAAAGCTTGCTCATGCTCATGTCTGGAGCGTGCCCTGGGATAATTCAAAGAGCCAGGGCTCCTGGACATCTCTCTCTATCTCTGCGTGCTATCAGTATGGGGTCTCTTCAATTTGGCAGCTTCTGGGTGCCTGGACTGATTTTGCACCTTGGTTCAGGGCTCCCAAGGTGAGTTCCTAGAGAAAAGCCAAGCAGCTTTATCACCTTTTCTAAGTTAGCTTCAGAAGTCACATGTGGTCACTGCTAAGGAGGACTGCTTCCTTGTTGAAATCTTAGCCAGGCCCTCTTCTTGACTAGGCCTTGACCTTGGTCTGCTAAGCCCAGTTTGAGCAAAGAATCCTGCTGATTTAGTTTAGCAAGAATCCCTCCACCCTTGATAACTGATTAAATTCCCCCATTCCCTGCCCTTGATATCAAAGTCCGTGGCCTGCCTTTAGCAAGAATCCTGTGAGCCACTTTATTTTCTGTTTTTGTTTTTTGCTTTTTTTTTTCCTGTTAAACCAGTTTAGCATGGATCTCCCTATCTTCAATATCTAATCAAGATCCTCCTATTAATATTCCTTCCACTGACTCCTTCTCTCTTTTCTTTAGCTATAAATCCCCAACTGCCTTTGCTGAATTTAGAGTTGAGATCAATCTCTCTCTTTTTTATTACAATAGTGTTCAATAAAGTTTTCCTTGCCATTTTAGACAAGTGTCTTGTGCAAAATTTTTCTTTTATACCGCCATCACATTCTGATCGTTAGAAAGGAGCCATGAAAGCTAGGTTGGCTCACTTTTTATGGAGGAATGTTAATGAATTTGGGACATGTTTTAAACTATCACAGAGGTTACTTTTCAGAAAATTTTGCTGGTTCCCTCTAATCTCCATGCTCACTAAACATTAAAATGTCCCAGGCCTGGGGCATCTTTTTTCTATCTACTCTTATTTCTGTAATAATTTCATTCAGGCTCTGCCATACACATTATTTCTAAAAATTGAGATATAACTTACACACCATAAAATTTATCATTTTTAAATTTTTAAAAATTTAATTTAATTTAATTTTTTTCATCATGATAAGTGTACTCTTCAATCCCCATCACCTATTTCAGCCATCCCCCCCACCCACTGCCCCTCTGGTAACCACCAGTTTGTTGGGTATACATGTATTTATGATTGTTACATCTTCATGATGAATTGACACCTTTTCATTATATAATGACCTTCTTTGTCCCTTCTTTGTTTTTTAGATTTTATTTATTTATTTGGGTGGGGGAGAACATGGAGGGAGAGGGAGAGGGAGAAGCAGATTCCCCACTGAGCAGAGAGCCCTACCTGGGACTTGATCCCAGGACCCTGGGATCAAGACCTGAGCCAAAGGCAGACGTTCAACCAACTGAGCTACCCAGGCCCCCTCTTTGTCCTTTCGTATGTTTTTCACTTAAAGTATTTTTTCTGATGTAAGGATGGCTATCTCTGCTTTCTTTTGGGTTCCACTGGCATGGGATATCTTTTTTCATCCCTTCACTTTGAGCCTCTGTGTCTCCTTAAAGTAAGTATCTTGTAGACAGCATATAATTGGGGCTTGTTTTTTATTCATTCATTCAGCCAATCAATGTTTTTGATTGAAGAATTAATCTACTTACATTTAAAGTAATTATTGATAATTAAGAACTTTCTAATGCCTTCTTGTTACCATCTTCTGGCTGTTTTATAGTTCCATGATTCTGTCCTTCCTCTCTTGATGTCTTCTTTTGTGAATTGATGGATATGCTCCAATTCCCTTTTTTTTTTTTTTTTGGTATCTCCTGTAGGTTTTTGCTTTGTGGTTACCATGAGGCTTAAATAAGACATCTTCTAGATGTAACAGTCCATTTTAAGCTGATAACAACTTAACTTTGATTACATACAAAATCTCTACCTTTTCACTCCCTTCACCACATTTTAAACATTTTTGATGTCACAATTCACCACTTTTTATATTATTTACCCATTAACAAATTATTATAGATTTAGTTTTTTTAAAAATACTTTTGTTCTTTCTCCTTTATATTAGAGTTGGGTGATTAACACATCACCATATTACAGTATTAGAGTAGTCTGAATTTGACTATATACTTATCTGTATCAGTGTGTTTTATATATTCATATATTTTCATGTGACTAGTACCATTTCGTTTTAGCTTTAAGAACTTCCTTCTGAATTTGTTGTAAGATAGATGTAGTGGTTTCATTTGGGAAAAACTTTATGTTTCCATTCTTTCTTTCTTTTTTTTTTTTTTTTAAAGATTTTTTTTATTTATTTGTCAGAGAGAGAGAGCACAAGCAGGGAGAGCAGCAGACAGAGAAGGCAGAGGGAGAAGCAGGCTCCCCGCTGAGCAAGGAGCCCGATGCAGGACTCGATCCCAGGACCCTAGGATCATGACCCGAGCCGAAGGCAGTGGCTTAACCGACTGAGCCACCCAGGCGTCCCTGTTTCCATTATTTCTGAAGGAAAACTTCGCTGGCTGAAATATTCTTGGATGGTTTTTCTTTCAGAATTTGAATGTATCTTCCCCCTCTCTTCTGACCTGCAAGACTCCTGCTAAGAAACCTCCTTATATCTTGGAACACTGAAAAAATAAAATTAAATTAAAAAAAAGAAAAAGAAACCTCCTTATAGTTTTATGGAGCTTTCCTTGTATGTGAAGATTTTTTTTCTCTTGTTGCTTTTTAAAATTATTTGTCTTTAATTTTTGACAGTTTTAATATAATTTTTCTTGGAAAAGATTAATTTGAGTTGAAATTTTGGAGAGAAATCTATGAACTCCATGAACTTGGGTTTGGGAAGTTCTCAGCCACTATTATTTCTCTAAACAAACTTACTGTCCCTTCTTCCTTCTCTTTTCCTTCTGTGACTTCAATAATGTGGAGACTGTTTCTCTAATGGCATCCTGTGATTCACCTAGGTTTTCTGCATTCTTTGTTTTTTTGTTGTTGTTGCTCTTCTCTGACTATATGTTTCTACTTCCCAGGTTTTTTTCTTCTGCTCGATCCAATATGTTATTGATGTTCTCTGTTGCATTTTTCATTTCATGCATTGTATTCTTCAGCTCCAGAATTTATACTTGGTTCTTCTTTTTTGTTTGTTTGCTTATTCGTTTTTACAATTTTTAGCTCTCTGTTAAACCTCTCATTTTTTCACATATTGTTTTCCTGATTTCATGGAATTATCTTTCTGAGTTTTCTTTTAGCTCACCGAGTTTCCTTGAAAACAGCTATTTTGGATTCTATAATGTGTAAATGCTAAATCTTCATTTCTTTGAAGTTGGTTACTGCAAAATTACTGTGTTCCTTTCGTGGTGTCATATTTTCTTGATTTTTTATGTTCCTTTAGGACTTATGTTACTGTCTTTGCATTTGAATAAGCATTTGTGTCCTCTAGAGCTTATTAACTTGCTTTGGGAGAGAAGTGTCTTTGTTAGCCCTGTGAGGGATTCTGAGGCTTTTGAGACTTTCTATTGATACACCTGCTTCACACTCCTTGTTCCCTCTTGATGGGGAAGTTCTTAAAATTTTTGCATGGAAAGTCGGGCTAAGTGTTGACAGTATGTCCTTTCCTTTCACTAGGGTGCCATTGAATGGTCAGGTTTGTGGACTTTCTTCTGAACCTGCAGAGCCAGGCCGGCTTTCTAGCTGTTCTCACAAGCCGCCTATAAGAACTTACTCATCACTGTTGGGGGGAATGCATAGGAAGCCTGCCACAGCGTGTGTGTGTGTGTGTGTGTGTGTGTGTGTGTGAGAGAGAGAGAGAGAGAGAGAGAGAGATATACCTGGGGCATTAGATTGTTCGAGGGTCATATGGGGGAGCCACTGGTCAGACATCCCTAGCAGCTCATTCTGATGGAATCCATGAATGGTTGGTCAGAACTGTGTTCATTGGATATGTTCCATTCCAAGCTCTCGGTACTGTTCTCCCTGCCTCTCATCACTCCCCAATGGAGCAGTTTACAACTCGGTGTTCTGGATGGGATGATAATGAAGTGGGCCTCTTTGGCAGCATCCTACACATGTGGGGAACCCAGGCACTCATCCCATGCTCTCACTTTCTCCCATGGGAAAAAATCATTGGGCCAGTGGTGTCTCTAAAACTGGACTGCACTATCTTCGGTGAGAGGCGATGAAGGTGAAGTGAAACTGTTCTTCTTACCCTCTTCAGTGCATCCGGTCTTGGATTTTTTTCCTCCAACGGTGTGCTGGAACTTCTCTCCTGGACTTCCACAAAGGTTCTTTTGCCCGTGGGTGATTGTCAAATACGTGTTCTTTGGGGAGAAGATTGTCGAAAACTCCTCTACCATCATTTTGATGACATCACTCCTCAACTGATGTTTCTCAGAATTGGAAGACATCTTTCCCAAGAAATGCTGGGGAGGGATTCATGCATAGATGTGCTGGTCTTTTCATGTTTATATGCACTAATTTCTCTTGGATATGTACTCAGGAGTGGAATGGCTGTAGAATCCCAAAGATATTTGAAGTGAGCGAATTAATTTAGACTCCCATTAATCATACAAAGGAATTCCTTTACAATTCGTACAAAGGAATTATCTTACATCCTCAAAAAACACTAAGTATTGTTTGTCTTTTAAATTTTACCTATTCTGGTAAGTATGTTCTGGCATCTCATTATAGTTGTAGACTTATTTATAGTAGTGAAACTTAAAGACAATGTAAATGATTAAAATGGTATCAGGTATATAAATAACCATTTGTGCTTTCCATAGAAAAACACATAGCGATTATTCTGCCCTTAAAAATCTAGACAAGGGCGCCTGGGTGGCTCAGTTGGTTAAGCGACTGCCTTTGGCTCAATTCATGATCCCGAAGTCCCAAGATCAAGTCCTGCATCAGGCTCCCAGCTCCGTGGGGAGTCTGCTTCTCCCTCTCACCTTCTCCCCTTTCATGCTCTCTCATACTTTCTCTCTCTCTCTCTCAAAAAAAAAAAAAAATCTTTAAAAATCTAGATAAGATTAGCTCAAATCTCCATTCCATCCTATATCTTACTGAACCGTGATGCCTTTCTCAACATTTCTGCAAATTTCCAGGGAACCTATGCTCCATGGTTGCCTTGGGCTCTGAGTGGTTGCCTCTTCTAAATGTTTATTCTCTGCTCTCTGTTTTGGTGCAATTTCTCATTAGCTTTACCATTGACCCCACATGGAACTTAGCCCTTTTCTTTGTGGTCCACACAAAATCACTCAAACAAGCCCTTGTGGATCTAATACGGAGAGATTGAAGGAGCTGCATCACAAAACACAAATTAGTCAAAATTGGAAATTTAACATTCCTGCTTTTAAAAGTCTTTTGGCTACTCTACCATATAATTTGGTCCTTTTTTTTTCTCTCTCTCTCTTTTAAATCTTTTCTGCCTTTTTTTTCCCCTGGGGAACGAGAAAACAAATTTCCTCTTGTATGTGTATGTGTGTGTGTCTGTGTGTGTGTGTATGAAGTCAACTCTCTTTAGTCTTTTCCCGTAAGTAAGCTCATTTCTAAACTTTCTTTTGCAAATCCAAAAGCTTGGCTAAAGCTTAGCCACTTGTAAGAGTGTGATTAGGCTCTAAGACAAACCACCATTCTCTTTTGCAGGCTCTTGTCTCAAAGCAGATAGTGGCTCCATTCTTTTGGTTCAATAGGCATTAAAATAGAAAACTGGAAAAGTATTAACAAAATGTTAATAGCATTTTTTTCTGAATGATGATTACTCCAGAGTTTCATTTTTTTTTCAATTTTTCCTTCTATACTTTCCAAATTTTCTAAGTAAACATGTCATGTCATAATCTCTTATAGATTAGTTACTTTCAGGAAACTTGTTCCTTTTGGGGGAAGAAATGTGTCAGTATAACATAGGAAGCATACAGGTTAAAACCTTGGCAATCAGAACTAGATTTAAATCCTGCCTCCATTCCTTAAAAATTTGGACTTCTTAGATATCTTTCCTCGCTTTAGTGGAGGATATTGTCAGTATTAAATCAGATAATGTATATTAAGTGCTTACCATAATGCCTGCTATATATTGGGGTAAGTCTTGGGACTTGAAATGAGTAGTTATGATGGTGTCAAAGTGATGCTGTGCTGGCGTGTTGTGTTCAGTAGTGCAGTGTGTGAAATGATTTCTTTCCAGTTATAAGGAAAGTGTTCAAGCTTACAAATACTTAAGTATACATTTAAATTCAATTAATTTATTTAAAATGTATATAAAGTTGTTTTATAGTAATCCTTATAGTCACATCAATTTTCCACATTTTATTTCAGAATATTTTTGTAAGTGAAAGAAAAAAAGTGGAGTTATGCTAAAAAATTTCAGATAAGTACTTTGTCTGTGTTGCATCTCACCTAACTTTTACTTGTACACTACTATTGGTTGAAATGATTATGAGAGATTAAATTGCTATGACGTGTGATTGTGTGATTATTTCATTTTTTCTTGATTTTTTTTTTTTACTCCCTTGAATAACTTTTAGTAAGAAAGAAAAGAGGTATTAAGAAGTTTCAAGTAGTGTACCTAAATTGCATATGGGAGAAGAATGCAATAAATATCTTTGTTAGGAGTATAAGACAAATAAGGAAATTAAAAATAATGATCAAATGACTTTGTATTGCATTTCTATGTTAATAATACACTAAATTTGATTTTACTATGTCCATGAAAGGCAAAGTATGTGCCATTATTTACTTTATTTCTGCCCAAATTGTCTTTGGGTTTCTTCAAAGACTTTAAGGTGTCATTACAGTACCCATAATGTATGTTTTAAGAAAAAAAAATCAATGAAAAGTGCTACTTTTAACTAGGTTTTCCCCAGCCTGTTCTATTCAAGATATGAAATTACATAATCCACGGGACTCTATTTTGTAGTATTCAAATCTTTAACCAACTTCTCTTTCTTTTATTTTCTGTTCACATTTGTTTCTTTCCACTTTTCTTCCTTGACTTTGTTCTTTCAAATAGAAAGAATTATTTTACTATGAAACTCAGTTATGAGTTTTCAATTATTGAGAAAGCAAGCTAATTAGCTGTAATTTAAAAAAAAATCTTTTTCCTGGAGAAGAAAATAAACGATGGGAAAAGAGATAGTCTTGTAGGAATGCTCCACAGGAGTTCTGAAGCAAGCTACCATTATTGAAAATACCATTTTTGGTGGATCTGACAGATAATTAGTAATTGATGTGATAAGCATTTAATTTTGGTTGCTTTTTTTTGGGGAGAGATTGCAAAAAATACAATAATATGTATTAAGAAGTTAGAAAACCCAATGTGCTTTATGGCACATCACATACTTTTATAGCAAATATAATTTGACATTAAGATGATGTTTTTGATGAACAGAAACATTATTAGAATAGTTCTAAAACTTCAAGCAAATCAGCCTCCTGTGTTCCCAGCAGGGTTCACAACCATCTTCCCATTAATTAGGAATCAGAGATGAAGGCAAGGAACTGATGAACAACAGGAAATGATGAGCATCTTATGTCAATGGCAAAGAATTCTGCTATATCAGTCAGTGGATCTTCATCAATGCTCCTGTAAAGTGGTGACTTTGGTATAACGTTTGTCATGGATGAATTAAATTATATATATGCAAAATTGAACAGTAAAAAGATGTTTCTCCCCCAGAAGTTATGTTCTCACAGCATTTTTCAGTCGATTGGTCCTCAGCGCAGCAGATATCGATGGCTCATTTCCATAGTACCAAGGCCAAGTGACGAGCATAGGAACAGTGACTCTTTCTAGTTCTGTTCGTTAACCTACTGCTGTAGACTAAATGTGGAGCCCTCATGAATGAGATTAGTGGTCTTATAAAATATGAGACCCTAAAGAGCTCCTCTTGCCCTTCTACTAGATGAGAACACAGTGAGAAGATGACCATCCATGAACCAGGAAAAGGACCCTTATTAATCACCAGATCTGCCAATGACTTGATCTCAGACTTCCCAGATCTCTGATTCCAAAACTGAGAAATAAATGTCTGTTGTTTAAGCCATCCCAGCCTATGGTATCTTTTTTTATAGCAGCCCAAACAGACTAAGACACTTACTACAATTATTTGGACCCTTCGATGGCTTTGACTTCAGTAAAAAGTCACACTTCCTATCAAAGATATCCCCTAAAGTTGAAAAAAAAAAAAAACAACCAGATTACATTTGTTATTCTGTTATTAAGGGAGAAAGTAGACGATGAGTTTGTGCTTCTCTATTGGCTAAACTAAATGAAAGATAAGTCTCTTCTTTCCCATCCTAGTTAATAATTTCTTGTAGAATGATCCACTATGTTTTGTCGAAGATAGAAGACTGGATTTTGACACTTGCTCTGCCTCCCGCCTGTTGCGTGACTGTGACTGAGTTAAATTTTAGGACTTCATTCTTTTAATCTTTTTAATGGGGAGATTGTTTCTGTCAATCTTTCATTCAATAAAAATGAATTGAATCTTGACTATATATCAATCATAGTACTGCATGTTAGTTTTCCAACTTTTCACCACATGAGATTCTTCCTTAATATATATTTTTTGGATCTTATTGTTTTGAAAGATTTGATCTACCAAATGGACTGTGCATTGTGTATTAAATAATACAGATTTTTTCTTTTTAGAGATATATGTTTTTTTCCATAAGAGTATTTAAAAAGAGACATTTAGAAATGGAAACCACAGCTTTGATTAGCTTGAGATAATGATTCCACCCAAAACAAGAAAACCTTACTGTTAGAGTTAGCTTTTAGTCATATCGCCAATAACTGTGCTGTTTTCCACTAGGTTTTTTTTTTTCTTTTGGAAGGATAGTTGATATACAATATTATATTAGTTTCAGGTGTACAATATAGTGATTCGATAGTTATATACATTATGAAATGCTCACCATGGTACATATAGTTATCATCTGTCACCATATGCTCTTATTACAATATTATTGACCATATTTCCTGTGAAGTACTTTTCATCCCTGTAACTTATTTATTTAATGACTGGAGATTTGTACCTTTTAATCCCCTTCACCTATTTTGTTTTCGTTTTTAAATTTAATTTAATGTAATTTTAAATTCTGGTATAGTTAATATACAGTGTTATATTAGTTTCAGGTGCACAATATAGTGATTCAACACTTCCATACAACACCCAGTGCCCATCATGACAAGTGTACTTCTTAATCCCCATCACTTATTTTACCCATCCCCCATCCACCTCCCCTCTGGTAACCATCAGTTTGTTCTCTAGAGTTAAGAGTCTGTTTCTTGGTTTGTTTCTCTTTCTCTTTCTTTTTTTTCTTTGCTCCTTAGTTTTGTTTCTTAGATTCCATATACGATTACAATCATATGGTATTTGTCTTTCTCTGGTTGACTTATTTTGCTTAGCATAATATTCTCTAGCTCTCTCTCTATATATATGCATATAGATATGTAGATATCTATCTCTCTATCTATCTATCTACATATACCACTTCTTCTTTATCCATTCATCAACTGATGGACACAGGCTGCTTCTGTAATTTCGTTATTGTAAATAATGCTCCTATAAACATATGGGGGAGCATGTATCCCTTTGAATTAGTGCTTTTATATTTTTTGGCTAAATACTCAGTAGTGTAATTACTGGATCATAGGGTAAGATCTATTTCTAATTTTTTGAAGAACCTCCATACTGTTTTCCACAGTGGCTGCACAACTTTGCATTCTTACCAACAGTGCACAAAGATTCCTTTTTCTCCACATCCTCACCAACACTTATTGTTTCATGTATTTTTAATTTTAGCCATTCTGACAAGTGTGAGGTGATAGTGTGTTGTAGTTTTTATTTGGATTTTCCTGATGACGAGCATATTTTCATGTAGCTGTTGGCCATCTGAATGTGTACTTTGGAGATATGTTTGTTCATGTCTTCTGTTCATTTTCAATTAGGTTATTTGTTTTTTGGGTGTTGAGTTGTATCAGCTCTTTATATATTTTGGATACTAACTCCTTATCAGATATGTCATTTGCAAATATTTTCTCCCATTCAGTAGGTTGCCTTTTGGTTTTGTTGATTGTTCCCTTTACTATGCAGAAACTTTTTATTTTGATGTAGTCCCGGTAGCTTATTTTTGCTTTTATTTCCCTTGCCTCAGGAAACATGTCCAGAAAAATGTTGTTGTAGCCCATGTCAGAGACATTACTGCCTGTGTTCTGTCCCAGGATTTTTATGTTTTCATGTCTCACATTTAGGTCTTTAATCCATTTTGAGTTTTTTTGTGTGTGTATGGTGAAAGAAAGTGGTCCACTTTCTTTCTTTCCTTTTTTTTTTGCATGTAGCTGTCCAGTTTTCCCAATACCATATGCCGAAGAGACTATCTTTTTCCGATTGTATATTCATTCCTTTCTCAAAGATTAATTGACCATAAAATTATGGGTTTATTTCTGGGTTTTCCATTGATCTACGTGTCTATTTTTACGCTACTACCATACAGTTTTAATTACTACCACTTTGTAATATAGCTTGAAGTCTGGAATTGTGATACCTCCACCTTCGTTTTTCTTTTTCAAGATTGCTTTAGCCTTCTGAGATCTTTTGTGGTTCCATATAAATTTCAGGATAGTTTGTTCTAGATCTATGAAAAATGCTGTTGATATTTTGATAGGGATTGCAGTAAATCTGTAGATTGCTTTGAATAGTACAGACATTTTAACAATATTTGTTCTTCCAACCCATGAGCATGGAATGTCTTTCCATTTCTTTGTGCCGTCTTGAATTTCTTTTGTCAGTGTTTTACAGTTCTCAAAGTAAATGTCTTTAACCTCTTTGGTTAAATTTATTCTTAGATATTTTATTGTTTTTGGTGCAATTGTAAATGAGATTATTTTCTTCATTTCACTTTATGCTGCTTCATTATTAGTGTATAAGAATGCAGTAGATTTCCATACATTGCTTTTGTATCCTGCAACTTTACTGGATTTATTTATCAGTTCTAATAGTTTTTTGATAGAGTCTTTAGGGTTTTCTATATTTAGTATCATGTCATCTGCAAATAGTGAGTTTTACTTCTTCCTTACCAATTTAGTAGCCTTTATTTCTTTGTTTCCATTAGATTAAAAAACATTTAAATAATTCCAAGCTTTTAATCAGCTTGTTAATAAGTGTTATCTACATAACATATCTACATATGGGCACCTTGTCATATCTCTTCTTTTATTTTTAATTCATAGTTTCTGAGCTCTCAAAAAACAGTTCTCATACAAAGAAAGGGACAGAGGTAGCTTTAGTTGTAATATCAATGCAATTAACATTTTCAGGTAGTTCTTATCCATTATGCTTTTAAAAAATATTAAAAATGGTTCAAAGTTACCTACTACTGCCTTTGAAGTTTGCTTAGGAATCCAGGAACTCCAAGGTCAGATGGAGGAGATAGTCCTTTGTTCTAAATTGCTATGACCTAATAATTCAAAGGACAGATAAACAAAATAATATCATCAAGCACTGTGCTTTTGGCTTTGAGTTTGTTAGCAGATGCTTAGCAAAGCAGGAAGCATTTCACATCCATTTGTTAGATGCTCGTGGAAAATGATTTATCTATCCAGGAAATAAAATACCTTTAAAGTTTTCTCAATGAGCTGTGTCCTTATTAGATTATAGGCCAAATAGTTTGAGGGATCACTAGTTAAGTCACTGGGCTGAGATGGGAAAACTTGCAGTTGAAAAAAAAAAATAGAAAGTAAAAAAAAAAAATAATGTTCTCAAAACATGCTTGAACGTCTGGATTCAACTTAATTAAGAGTTCTTTGTCCTTCACCTCTGACCCCACTCTTTCCCTAAGCCTCCAAAGATGAAAGTTTGCATTCATGTCTATTTGATGACCTCTGGGAATAAGTAACATTTGGCTGACAATTTGAAAATATTCATAATGGGCATGATGTGAGTGAGAAATAATAAGGAACCAAAAAGATGGCCTCTAGATATTTCTTTACTTAGTGTTTAATTGAATTTAAAAGCATTTTAAAAATATCTTTTATAGGCCAGGATTTATGTGATATAATAATTTATCTGTTGTTTTCCTACTGCCCTTAAGAAGCTTCCAGTGAACAAAAAATGTTGGAGAGGATGTGGAGAAAGGGGAACCCTCTTCCACTGTTGGTGGGAATGCAAGTTGGTGCAGCCACTTTGGAAAACAGCGTGGAGATTCCTCAAGAAATTAAAAATAGAGTTACCCTATGACCCTGCCATTGCACTACTGGGTATTTACCCCAAAGATGCAGATGCAGTACAAAGAAGGGCCACATGTACCCCAATGTTCATAGCAGCAATGGCCACAATCGCCAAACTGTGGAAAGAGCCAAGACGCCCTTCAACAGACGAATGGATCAAGAAGATATGGTCCATATATACAATGGAATATTATGCCTCCATCAGAAAGGATGAATACCCAACTTTTGTTTCAACATGGACAGCACTGGAAGAGATTATGTTGAGTGAAAGAAGTCAAGCGGAGAGAGTCAATTATCATATGGTCTCACTTATGTGTGGAGCATAAGGAAAAACATGGAGGACATTGTGAGAGGGAAGGGAGGGATGAATTGGAGGAAATCGGAGGGGTGAAGAACCATGAGAGACT
>CM052899.1:48611646-48623870 GCA_028534135.1 Potos flavus
GTTCGTCTTCTCTTCTATTTTCTGCTAATTTTGTAGTTGTTTAGAGTGGTTTGATAACTATCTAGCTGAACTTCTAGGATCAGACACTATCTCTGCCTCTTACTCCTCCGCCATCTTGCCTCCATCCTCTCTCTTTCTTTTTTTTTTAGCAAACTTTTTTATTGATGTGGACCATTCTATCAGAGGCAACTTGGAATATAAAATACAAAGCTAGTCCTGTGTGCCTGGTCTTCCATATGAGTGAAACCATATGGTATTTGTTTTTCTCTGACTGGCTTATTTCACTTAGCGTTATACTCTCTAGCTCCATTCATGTTGTTGCAAGTGGCAAGATCTCATTCTTTTTTATGGCCCAATAATATTCCATTGTGTACATGTACCACATCTTCTTTATCCATTTATCAGTCAATGGACACTTGGGCTGCTTCCATAATTTGGCTATTGTAAATAATGCTGCAATAAACATAGGGGTGCATATATCTTTTCAAATTAGCGTTTTTGTATTCTTTGGGCGAATACCCAGTGGCATGATTACTAGATCATTGGGTATTTCTATTTTTAACTTTTTGAGGAACCTCCATACTGTTTTCCACACAAGATGCCCCAGTTTGCATTCCTAACTCGAGTGCACAAAAGTTCCTCTTTTCTCCACATCCTCGCCAACACTTGTCATTTCTTGTGTTGTTGATTGTAGCCATTCTGAGGGGATACCTCGTTATAGTTTTGATTTGTATTTCCCTGATGATGGGGGATGTTGAGCATCTTTTCATGTATCTGTTAGCCATCTGTATGTCTTCTCAGAAAAGTATCTGTTCACGTCTTCTGCCCGTTTCTTAACTGGATATCTCTATTTTTTGAAATAATTTTTCCCCCAGGACAAAATGCATGCTTATTGTAAAGTATTTGGAAAATAGTAATAGCTAAATAAGAAAACTGAAATCACCCAATGGTTCAGGATCCAGAGGAGAGCCTGGCTTTGTCTGCCGTTTCTGCACTTTTCAAAAGACCGTGGAAGTGTCCAGAAGCATGGCGTTCTTCTTCCTCTTTCAGCTCATCTTCTCTCTCCAAGCCCCTTCCTGACCTCACCCTCCTGGTCCTTTCTGATGCCCTGCCTCTTGTCCTTCTGTCTCTTTCACAGCATCATTGTCATGTGATCGAGTTTTGTAAAGGATATGGAGCTTTATATTATAAGGTAAACTTCAATGTACAGTGTTGGAGTCAGGAACTCAAGAATTTGGAAGTAAATAAAAATGTTCAGTTGCAAACAACAGAAACCCATCTGTTCCCAGAAGCCCCAGTGCAACAAGGCTCTCCTGCAAGGCGGTGTCCGGAACCAGCTGCTGGGAGAACAGAGGGGCCCCTTTGGCAGTTCTCTGACTCTCCTTCAGCCCACCACGCTTGCCTGTCTACTCGTCCCATGCACCATGGCACTCTACTCTCTGACAAACTTGTTTGTCGTCTTCTTCTCGTGGCTGTCCCCACCTGCGAGAAGGCCAGGCCATCCTCCAACCCAGCCCACTCCTGCTCTCTGTCTCTTTGTCTCCTCTTTATTTGGTCCAGTGGGCTCAGACACCTGTGTTACTTCCTCTAGGTCCATGAATGAGATGGATTCTCTGGATCATGAGTAAAGCCTGCACATCCGCTAAATGCTAGCCACTAGCGATGTGGGAGGGAGACTGGAGGAAGCGGGTAGAACATGCATTTCCAAGGGAACCAAACTCCTTCAAGACTCATATCGAACATCACCACTGCCCTGCAGGTTCTCTGCCTTTCTGAGGATAGCTAATACCTGTTTCCACCTTCAACTTCTTTACTGCATGTGGCATGTGACCTTTTAATTCTCTATTTGCCAGCTGTACTTCCCTTGTCGGAGGGTGAACTCCCACAAGGCAGAAAATATTCTGTCTTTGCGTTGCCACTCATATTCCAGTGTCTAACGCATGATAGCTTCTGAGTAAATGTTCATGGAATTAATGTTAAGAATGTGGGACCTGAAAAAGGAGATAAGAGAAGGAATATATGTTGTAAGAAATTTCTAAATAGGTGGGGAGCCTTCTCAAATAAATAGGTATCCCCATATTTACATGAATAATGCTTGCTGTTGATGGAAGAACTAAATAATTTGTCTCTGATTAAAAGAAAAAAAACAACAACAGTTCCTTTGTTGCCTGTCTTTGCTATGACTCTTTCTGAGGGCTTTGAGCATGATACACCCTGAGAGAACGTGAAACTTTTGAGCCCTACATGCTGTTTTCCAAAAGGCATGACCCTGAACTTGAAGGGCGATGCGATGGCTCCAAGCCTGCCTGGGAATGTTGGTTGGGTTAAACATCCAATTAGAGTGGATGGTCTTTTTTTATTTGTGGTTAGGTGCTGTGGATATTTGGCAGGCTGCAGAGCAAAGAAAACTAAAACATGTCCCCAGTGAATGAGAGGGAAAGCTTGAGAACTTAGTAGAATTTCCATCCCTGCAGGATCTATAGACACTGGCTTTTACATTTTGATGTTATTTTCCCAAATGATCACTGTGGCTTGGCAGAGAGTCATACATTCGAGAATGACAATTAGAGAAATGGGTCACATAAATGCTGGTGGCGGTTAAGGAGGGACGGCATTAACTGTTGTGGACAGTCTAGTGTTGGGGAAGAGCCCCAGAAATCAAGCCACTTGCCTCCCATCTGGACTCTGCCAGTCATTAGCTGTGACATTTTGTGTCGGTCACCAAGTAAACATCACTGCACTGTAGTATGAAGGGTAAAGTGAGGGAAGAGAATGGCCTAAAAGATTTGTGTCATTCCTTCCTACTTGGTTTTAGAGTCTCATGCTCTAAATTTGCAGAACTGACCACAGACGACATTATTAGTACTCACCATTTATTTTTGAAATCCATCTGTTGGTCTCAGTGTCACATTCATCTTTCTAATTCTCTTAGGTTTTTCTCCCTCCCATCCCTACATTGTGGCTTGTTGCCTTAGGTTCTAATCTGGTGGATTAACTACCATTATGAAAGTCACCTAGGTGAGCTCTTTTTTAAGGTTTCTTTTGTGCCCCATTTTACCCTCATGAAATGCTCTGCTCCCGCAGGTTACACAATCTTAGCTAAGTGCTAGGAGGTATCAGGAATGAATGAACCAGTTCCTTGTAAGGCAGGCAGGACCAGTAGGCAGAAGCTCGTGTTCTCAAGTAGAATGTGATGTTTGTAATGGGAGCATGTGTGAACCTCAGTGAATCTCTAGTTGGCAGAAAAATCAGTGAAGATGGAGTGAAGATGTCAGACAGGACACTGTGTTTGAGGATTTGGGGGAAAGGTCTTTTTCTATGCCCTTTAAAGGATAGCATGCAGATTGTCACCATTCTGCCTCTATGTGTGTTTGGTTCAAACATAAAGGCTTCAGATTAATTTCAGATTAAACTGCCATTCTCCTTTGGTTTCCACAGTTACCTCTGAGAGGACTTGGGTCTCACTACTTCTTTGAGGACTGAAGTTGGACGAACGAACCAGTGACATTCAGAGCTCCAATCCACAGACATACTGCTGTCATGGTCCGTTCCTTAAATAAGCCTCAATTTATCAAACAGTAATCTTCTTGCTAATTATCCAATTCATTTGTAGTTCTAAATAAACTCTTTACCACTTTGTCCCATTCCCCTATATCCTAGTAGTTTACTGAAAGGGTGTGTTTTTGACTTGATTTTACCCTCTCAGCATTTTGCCCATTAGGCAATTCCCTCAATAAGCTTCGTAGGCATCACAGATGAACTTATTTCCATATGACATGATAATCGCCTCTCCATAATCTAGATACATTCTTTCCATTTCTTCACATGCACTTTGAGTAAAAGAGCTCTCTAAGAATGGATTGGGTCAGGCGCCAAGGAGTCAAAAGGAGCTTTTTAACGCTTAAATCTTGCCAGACCTCCATAGTATGTGTGCCAAACCCCAGAGGCTAGAAAATTTTATTCACTAGCTCTTCAGAATCCTGAGGCCCTAGAGAGTTGTGTGTGTTTTTTTTTTTAATAAACATACCCAACAAATTAGACAATTATTATTCAGTCCTGCATTTCCTGTCAAGGTACATAGCAAATGTTTTACAGCTGATGTTTTAATTGGGTTGATCCACAGTTTTGAAGCGGCATGCCATTCACAGAACATTTTTTAAGCTATTAACTTGCTAGAGATGTCATTGAATGTGTTCACTCAGACATATTTTGAGGAGGCATTTCAGCTGTAGAGATTGCAGGTTGCTAGTCTCCTTGAAGTTGGTGCTATCAGAACTCCAGTGGGAGACATTGATGGGACCTAAATGACATTTCTCATTATTGATTTGATGTGAACACCTGGCCCATGCCTACAAGATGTAGAAATAGGTTATAATTGGTTTCTGAAGTGCAGCATAAGTCTGGCAAATTATTGCATGTATTTAGGTTCGTTAACTCTTTCCTTCTCTACGAATTAATTGTTATCATTAGCATTGCCCTGCCGTGGAATTTGCATCTGAACCCACACGGAATTTAACACTTTGAGTAACAAAAACAGTTTCTTTGTTCCGTTCTCTTTTACTGTGATGTTGCTAGGTGAATACACGTCTTCATAAATTCTCTGTTTATATGCAGGAACATGGTAGACACACAGAACAACTCCCAGAAATCTTAGAAGAGGATACTTCTTAAATCATTTGGGGGCTCAGAAAGAAATCAATCAAATGATTTGGAACCTTCTGAAAAGACACCATCAGTGATCCAGCTGATCTGTGCTGAGCTGGGCCCCATGGTGAGCACTCTACCTATATTATTTCATTTCATGCCACAGGCTCATGAGGAAAGTGAGAAAGCGACCCTCCACTTTAGAGAGAGGACATTAAAACACAGAGAGGTTAAATGGTTTGCCAAAGAAACTGGCCGTGGAGCCCGGGTCTGAGCAGAGAGTTTAGATTAATAACCTGGGCTCCTAATCATTTCACTACCTGGTCCATGTATAGGCAGCATGCCTAATGAGCAGGGGTACAGAGTCGTTGGAAAAGACAACAGCTGTGATGAAAGGAGAAAGGATGTCTTTAACAAGGTGACACAGTAAATAAACTGTGGTACTTCCAGATAGTGGAAGATTTTTCAGAGCCAAAAAGAGCCATGGAACAACATGGAGGAAACTTACCTGCAAATAACTAAGTGAAAAAACCAATCTGCAAGGGCTCCAGGCTATATGATTCCAACGATCCACCATTCTGGAAAAGGTATTCTGGAAGAAGCATTAGGAAAAGAAAACATCCTTAGTTGTCAGGAATTTGGGGGAGGGAGGGATGAATACTCAGAGCACGGAGGATTGCAGGGCAGTGAATCTACTCTGTATGATACTGTAATGGTGGACACGTGTCTTTAGACATTTTTCCAAATGGACAGAATGTACATCAAGAGTGAACCTCAATGTAAACTATAGACTTTGTTGATACAGACATTGAGTATGCCAGTGCAGGTTCATTGATTTTTAACACACGTACCACTCTGGTGCAGATGTTGATGGTGGGGGAGGCTGGGCATGTGTGAAGGTAGGGGGTACATGGGAACAATGAACTTGCTGATTCATTTTACTGTGAACTGAAAAATCTAAACATTAAAGGAGTTTAGCACAGTACCTGGTGGTTAGCACTCTATAAAAGGACTATATAAAAGTTTGTTAAATAAGATGAATTTCTGTATGTAACAGAAACAAAAGGCAACAGGATGAGAAAAAAAAAGGTGCAAGGATGAAATGAATAAGAAGTGTAAATCAAGGGGCGCCTGGGTGGCTCAGTGGGTTAAAGCCTCTGCCTTCGGCTCAGGTCATGATCTCGGGGTCCTGGGATCGAGCCCCGCATCGGGCTCTCTGCTCAGCGGGGAGCCTGCTTCCTCCTCTCTCTCTGCCTGCCTCTCTGCTTACTTGTGATCGCTCTCCTCTCTGTCAAATAAATAAATAAAATCTTAAAAAAAAAAAAAAAAAGAAGTGTAAATCAAGGAACAGCCAAGAGGAAGCTGACCCCGAGAGCAACAAAATGAGCTGATGCGTCACCAGCAGTGGGCTGGCCAACTGGTTCCTCAGCCCCCCTTATCTCTTGGGTCTTTGGCCACTTTGATTATGGAGAACCCAGCTGCCACTGCTCCCACTGTAGCTTCAGACTCAGCATTTTCCACCTCTGGGGTCCATCTTCCCCAGGGTGGGGCTGAGGATCTGTCACGGCCTCCATCATTCCATCAGCTCAGGGATGAGCCTAATCTGGCCAGACTCACAAGAACACTGGTTCCTTCTATCACCGCTAGGCACATATAAAACAGGACCGGCATCCTGGTGTCTCCAGTGGGGCATAGGGTCAGGGGGCATAATCTGGAAGTGCCCCGGAGTCTAGTCCCCGTATTACTTTCCTAGGGCTGCCATACAAAGTACCACAAACAAAAGTCTATTCTACCACAGTTCTGGAGGCTGGAGTCCAAAATGGTGTCTGCAGGCCCACACTCTCTCTGAAGGTTTTAGGGAAGAATCGTTCCTTGCCTCTTACATTCTGGTGGTTGTTGACAATCCTTCAAGTTTCCACGGTTTGTGGACACATTACTCCAATCCCTGTCTTTGTTGTCACATGCTCTTCTCACTGCGTGCTTGTGTTTGTGTTTCCTCTTTTTACAAGGACAACAGTCACACTGGATTTGGACTCACCTTGATTGACTATGATCTTATCTTAACTTGATCATATCTGCAAAAATCCTATTTTCAAATATAGCCACATTCAACAAGTAGTTGGGGTCAGGACTTCAACATATTTTGAGGGACAGAGGGACACAGTTTAACCCACAACAGTCCAATACGATGAACCTTGACCAAAGGTTCTTCTTACACCTCTTCCTGATTCTACAGTAGTCTGAGGAATAATGAGGAGATAAGTACAGGGCAACTTCGATTATTTTTTTCTCTAAAATTATTTCCATCTCTAAATAATTCTACCTTTTTATCAGTGAGAAAATGTTAGTCAACTATTTCTTTTTCAGCAGGAGATGTAATCATTACATTGAATGTGAGCTGTAACTTTGTTTCAAAGAAGGTCTTTTTGTTTAATCTTTGCTAAATTGCATCATTATGATTGGAAATTCTGCTCTAAAGTTACCTGTACTGGTGCCAATATTGTTGTATTTATATTTCACTGGTTTAGAAAGTCTTTGAGCTACAGTAAGAATTATTCCTCCAATAAAAGCTTTCCTTTGTTTATTGTCGTTAGCTTCCTCCTGGAGGGTTGTAGCAGTGCAGAAGAATGCTTTCTGAATGAATGTACCTCTTTGTTCAAGAGTTATGATTTTAACAAAGTATCTAGTCTCTTTATAGAATAGGGTTTTGTTCAGCAAGCATTTTCATCAAAAATTGCATAGTAGCAATTGTGACAAGAAGGCTCCTTAACGTGTCATTTCCTAAACACAAATACCACTGGAGCACCATGCCAATCACCATGAGTAGTGATGCAGAAGGACACGCATTTGCTTGTTGAGATTTGCAAGGGCTTGCACACGTCCAGACTCAGAGCAAATTGTCTTGTCTTCTTACATAAATTGAGAAATTGAGTGTTCAATCTTCATTCCAAGGTACAAAGAGTTTTAAATTTTAAAAATATCAAGATAACTGTATCACCATAATAAAAATATTTGTATTTATTGGTACTTAAAAATTGCAGGAGAAATCATTGCAATAACGACAGATTCTATCATTTCAATCACCAGCTGTAGTATCTGTGATATGAATTGGCAGTATTTTTTTCTCCCCCTCCCCCACATTTTTGCTGGTGGTAAATTGTGCCATGCAGAAATTTTTATTTTCATAAAGTCTAATTCTTCATTTTTCATATATGGCTTCTGGGTTTGAGTCCTTGCTTAGAAAGACTTTTTTCATTCTTAGTTCACATAAATATCCCCATGTTTTCTTCTAGTACTTTAGTTATTTTGGCTTTTATGTTTTAATTTTTGATCCATTTGGAATTAAAGAATGAGATAAAGATTCAACATTATTTTTCTTCTCAGATGGGTAACAATTTGTCTAAAAAATTTATTGAGTACTATATCTTTTCTCCAGTGATAGGCAGTGCCTTCTTTATCATACACTAGTTGTTTATATATATTTGTGCCTATTTTTGGATTTTTTTTTTCAAGGCACAGAGAGAGAAAGAGAGAGAGCACAAGCAGGGAGAGAGGCAAAGGAGAGAGCAAGAACCCCAAGCAGGTTCCACACTCAGCATAGAGCCTGATTTGGGGCTCAATCTCAGGAGCCTGAGATCATGACCTGAGCCAAAATCAAGAATCAAAGTCTTAATTGACTGAGCCACCCAGGCACCCCTATTTTTGGATCTTTTAAAAACAATTCATGGTTTTAAGGCCAGTAGGCCAAATCCAGACAGCTACTTGTTTTTTAATATAAAGTTTTATTGGAATAGAGCTATGCCCATTTGTTTATGTATTGTTCATGGCTGCCTTTGCACTACAATATTAGAGTTGACTAATTATGACAGAGATTGGCCCACAAAGTTGAAAATATTTATCATGCAGATCTTTACAGAAAAATTTGATAACTCCTATTTTAATCCACCCATCCATCCATACTCCTTTTTGGTTTTTAATCACTGTGGCTTTATGTTTAAGAATCTAGTAGAATTAGTCTTTTTTTCATTCTTCTTCTTTCTCACAAATTTTCTGGGTATTCTTGCTTGTGTTTTCTCCATATGAATTTAGCATTAGGTAATCTAGTTTTTGTATATTCCTGTTGCTGTTATTTTTGGTGTGAGGGAGCCACCTTGATTGTCTAAGCTTATCTACGGACATTTGATTTACTTATGATGTTAATTCTTTCAATTCAAGGACAGGATAGGGGCACCTGGGTGGCTCAGTCGGTTAAGCATCCTTCCAATTCTTGGTTTCTGCTCAGGTCATGATCTCAGGGTCTTGAGATGGAGCCCCATGTCAAGTTCCATGCTGGGTATGGAAGCTGCTTAAGATTCTCTCTCTCCCTCTCCCTCTGTCCCTTCCTATCCCCACCTCTACTGCCCTCCTCCACTCACACGCACATGCACACTCTCTCTAAAAAAAAAAAAAAAAAAGAACAGGGTATACTTTTCAATTTGTTTACATTTGATTTTCCAAAATATTTTAAAATTTTTCTCACATAATTTTTTGTTCCTTTCTTGTCACATTTATTTGTTATTATTTCATCACTTTGATAGAAATTACAAACAGTATCTTTCCTTCCAGTGTATCTTCCATTTTTGTTTATTAAATAATAGGGATATTGATTATTAATTCTATTTTTGGTTCCAACCAACTTACTGAATTTTCTTATTTTTTAAACCTTTTTTTGGGTTTTATCTTAGTTTTTCAGATACCTAATTATTATTATATGACTTTTATCTGGAATATAATATAATATAATATATAATAGTACCATAATAGGAAATTTTATCTCCTTATTTTTCAATATTTATACTTATTTCCTTCTTGTGTGCTTTGTATTAGCCATAATATAAATAACAAAAAAATTTATGTTGATAGAGATTTTGTTACTGACTTAATGGAAATGTCTTCTCATTCTCCATCAATTCCTATTCTTTTAAGAGTCTTTGTCTGAATCATAAATGGATGCTGACACAACAAAAGCCGAAAAACTAACTCGTGCTATTAGAAATCAGAATTCTGTTTCTCTTGTGGGGAATCAGGGACAGAAATGCAGCATAAGGGGTTTTTTGGGAGTACCGATAATATTGTGTTTCTTCATTTGTCTGGTATATTCATTTCATAAATATTCACTGAGCTATACATTTATGATATGCTTACTTTTCTCTATGTATGTGGCATTTCAATAAAGAGTTGAAGAAATGTTTGCTAAATTCTGTCAGATGACTTTTTAACAAAGATAGCTCTAATGTTTGGATTTTTCTATTTGATATATTAAATTATGTTAATAAATATCCTAATCTTGAACTATTTTTGTATTCATGGAGGACTATTCATGGTGCTGTAGTGCTGGGTTCTGTTTGATTATATTTCATTTATTCCTGCTTGGTCTTAGTTTTCTTTTATGAGCTATTCTTGTTGGGGTTCAAAATTTGTGGTAAGCTGAATTCTTAGAAAAGTGGACAGTCTCCTTCTTTCATGTTCAAGTATAATTTAATTGCATGCAAATTATTTGTTCTTTAAATGTGTGGAAGGAGTACTTTGAAAAATTGCCTAGAACTACTGTCCTTTGGACAGTAGTTTTTCAAAAACATTTTATTTTTCTACTTAATTGGCACACTTAGATATACAGTTTCATTAATTTAGATTTTTTTCCCTAAAATGTCAACAATTTTATTCAGGTTAGCCAGTGTGTTTGCCTGGAGTTGACAGATGTCTGATGATTCTTTCATTGTCTTCAATATTTGTGGTTGTTGCATTGTCTTTTTTGTTTATTTGGGTTTTTTTCCTATGTTGTTTCTTTATTAGGATGCTAATGATTTATACTTTACTCACTTTTATTTCTTAGAGGACTAGCCCTTGGGTTTATTTTGGATTCTAGAATTTTTATGTTTTACTAAATGCATGAATTTTTAAAATCTTTTCTTCATTATGTTTCCTTAGGTTTATCTTACTGTTATTTTTATAAATCCTAAGTTAGATGACTAATTTATTTTTAGTCAGTCTAGTTTTCATCCAATTAATTGGGTAATTTAGATTGGAATATTTTCATTAATTAAATGTACTGTTCCCTGTACCATGAAAAAAAATGTATTAAATTGTTGGCAGTCCTACCATCTTTATCATCAAGAAATCCTAATAATTAAGCAAAGATGAAAATGATACAAGAGGTAGCCATTATAGGATCTTCTGTTTCATGAGGGGCCCACCTAACCTCCAAAGAATAAAAGACGTAATGAGTATTTGAGCTGGATTAAGGGTTGAATAAGGAAATGGGCAGCCAGAAAAAAGGGAGGCTACCTCAAGAAGACCCCAATGAAGAATTTTCTTGTTGGAGTAAAAAACAGTAAGTTTAGCTTAATGTCATGGAGAGCAGAAGGGGATGTAGGAGAGTCAAAGGTACCAAGTTCAGTGGCATCAAAGGTAGGTATTAAACTTGGGGTCACTGAGTTAAGAATTCAGAAATTGAGTTACCTAATACTAAACAAAGGAAAATAAGAGGTATGGAGAGTGGAGGGTCTGAAGCAAGGTTCTCAAATGCCAGTTAGCATTGGAATTATTCCATGGTTGTCCCTACCAATAAGAAAGGGCTGGCCCAGCCCTAAATGGCTTACCTATGTTAGGGAGTAGCCATATAGGGCCTCTCTTCTGTCCCATCCTTCTGGTCCTCATGAAATATTTCTAAAGCATCCCCTTGCTCTGTGTAGGAATTATTCCAGACCTGTTTCCTTCCCTACACTCTCAAACCTCTCTCTCTGTTGGCAGCCAGTTTTATAATCTTCATCTTTTTTCTTGGACAGAGACTAGCCCTGTAGATTAACCATCTAGCTAAGGCTGCTTTCTTTTTCTCCCCCAGTGTCTGCATATGCAGTCAGTTTCATATTTTTTCAGCCAAGATTTATTTAGTTAAATATGTTAGCCTTATACACAGAGTAAATTCAACCCTCAGTATTCAGAGCTAAGTGTTGAGTTCCAAGTATCTCCAATTGTGGGACTACTTAGTAAAACTCTTATTCAAATTCACGTTATGGGTGTTTTTCAATGGGAACGAATGAAATATTAGTCTCGTACTACCTAGAAATTAAAGAAAATGTAACAATTTACTCATGAAATTTACTATAAAATAAATTCCATTTATAAAACGCTACTTTTAAAAATTATTTTATTTTATTATGTTAGTCACCATATAGTACGTCATTAGTTTTTGATGTAGTGTTCCATGATTCATTGTTTGTGTATAACACCCAGTGCTCCATGCAATATGTACCCTCCTTAATACCCATCACTGGGCTAACCCATCCCCCCATCCCCTCCCCTCTGAAACCCTCAGTTTGTTTCCTGGATCCATAGTCTCTCATGGTTCATTTCCCCCTCTGATTCCCGCCCCCCTTCATATTTCCCTTCCTTCTCCTAATGTCCTCCATACTATTCCTTATGTTCCACATATAAGTGAAACCATATGATAATTGTCTTTCTCTGTTTGACTTATTTCACTTAGCATAATCCCCTCCAGTTTCATCCATGTTGATCCAAATGGTAGGTATTCATCCTTTCTG
>CM052899.1:48623970-48735301 GCA_028534135.1 Potos flavus
ATTTTATTTATTTATTTGACAGAGAGAGAGGGATCACAAGTAGGCAGAGAGGCAGGCAGAGACAGAAAGAGGGGGAAGCAGGCTCCCTGCTGAGCAGAGAGCCCGATGTGGGGCTCGATCCCAGGCCCCTGAGATCATGACCTGAGCCGAAGGCAGAGGTTTTAACCCACTGAGCCACCCAGGCGCCCTGGACCACATCTTCTTTACCCATTCGTCTGTTGAAGGACATCTTGGCTTTTTCCACAGTTTGGTTATTGTGGACATTGCTGCTATGAACATTGGGGTGCATGTGCCCCTTTTCACTACATCTGTATCTTTGGGGTAAATATCCAGTAGTGCAATTGCTTGGTCATAGGGTAGCTCTATTTTCTTTTTTTGTTTTAAGATTTTATTCATTTATTTGACAGAGAGAGAGAGATCACAAGCACGCAGAGAGAGAGAAGGAAGCGGGCACCCTGCTGAGCAGAGAGCCCGATGTGGGGCTCGATCTCAGGGCCCTGAAACCCTGACCTGAGCTGAAGGCAGAGACTTTAACCCACTGAGCCACCCAGGCGCCCCAACTTTCTATCAAATTTCTACTTGAGTATGATCATTTGACCAGAGCAGTGAAACCACACGAAAGAAAATCCAAAATTACTTTAGAAGAGAAATAAAAAAATTAGCAGTGTTTCTGAATCAATAGAAGAGATTTGTTAAGTAGCAATGACAAATCTAGACTATCTAGAAATCACATTAGAAGGATACAATTTAGCAGTAAGATTCATATTTATATAATGTACATTTATAAAAAACTATCCCAAGAACTATAATTCTTTCAGACTACCATTAGAGTTATTGTATAATCCCTTTAAAAATAGTAATAAAACCAAAGGAGAAAAAGAAATCAAAATTACTGTACTAAATCCAAGTCCAAAAAGAAAGACAAAAAAATTCTTTGGTGGTTCTGGGTTATTCAAATGGATTTGTCAACAATGACAAAAACATTCTAATTACACTACCTAAAAATAGAATCAAACAAAAGGAACTGATACGATTTACATTTAAATGATCTATAATTACAAAACATTATCCTTAGAATTATAATCCTACCAAGATTCCAGCGAGCCAAAAGACTGCCTTCATTTTGATTTGGCATTACCTTAAACTGTGGATTCTGGGGACAACTGCTAGTTAGCTTCACATACTGTAGTCGTCTGCAAATTATGCCAAATTGTTGGAAGCAGCTCAGAATGATATGATATGGCAACCCTAGCCTGGCCTTTATCTGCTTCTCCTGAGAATAAGATTGACACAAATAATCAGCAATGGTGGAGGTTCATTACATAAAGATGGTCATACATTTAGTTTAGGTGGGCAGACGAAAGAGGCGCATGCTCCTTGAACTACCCTTAAGGCAATGCAACAAAAAACAAGGTAAAGAGATTATTGTGATTATTTGCTGGTATAATCCACAGTGGAGCAAGATTCACTGTAGAACAGTCGTTGCAAAAAAAAGGGGGGGAGGGGCAGTATACACATAAGGCCAGTCTGAACTGAACAGCACTCCTAACTCTGACTTTTTTCTCCAAGGAACTTTTCTAATAACTAGCCAACAACATTCTTTCCTTCTCCTGAACTCTAATTACGCATTAGCTGGACCACTCTCTGAACTTTCATCTTGTACTATCTTGTGACATAATTTCTTATTGACTTAACTTTCAACTGTTATTTAGCTTTCCTTAAGTACAAGGCTTCTTTACCCAAATCAAGTGAAACAGTTGCTTAGAACAGGTACTAAATCTTTGCTTCCATAATAAGGAATAAGTTACATTGCCTAAAAAAGAAAGTCGATAAATCATAATTTATTTAATTCCATACTAATGTGTGTTATTTTAATTTTTCTAGACTATCAGGACCTGAAAACCTTTTCATTAAACCAGTGTGGCTAGAGAGGAGGCTAGGAGCCTGTCATATAAACAATGGAAACGACTTTGCATTTTCTTCTAAATATTATAGGAAGTCTTAAACAAGAGAGGGTAGCTAATAGATTTGATGTAAGCTATCTTGTTTGGCAGTGTTGGGAATAGAAAATAGAGGGTAAGAGTGGAAACAGTGATCACCTAGAAGGTTCTGTAGTCCAGGCTTGTGATGATGGTGACTTACATTATGGTGTTAGCAGTGGGAGTGTAAAAATTCTGGATTCAAAATTAATTCGAAGATGGGACGCCTGGGGGGCTCAGTTGGTTAAGTGTCCAACTCTTGATTTTGGCTCAGGTCATGGTCTCAGGATCGTGGGATCAAGCCCTGCATCAGGTTCCATGCTCAGCACAGAGTTTGCTTGTCCCTCTCTCTCTACTTCTCCCCCTGCCCCTGCTCAAGCTCACTCTCTCTCTCTCTGAAAAGTAAATAAATAAATAAATTCTTTAAAAAAAAATCAATTCAAAGATAAAGCCAATGGGGTTTTTTTTTTTAAGATTTTATTTATTTATTTATTTGACAGAGAGAGAGAGAGAGATCACAAGTAGGCAGAGAGGCAGGCAGAGAGAGAGGGGGAAGCAGGCTCCCCACTGAGCAGAGAGCCCGATGCAGGGCTCGATCCCAGGACCCTGAGATCATGACCTGAGCCGAAGGCAGAGGCTTTAACCCACTGAGCCACCCAGGCGCCCCAAGCCAATGGGTTTTGCTGATAAATTGGCTGAGTGGACTGAAAGAAAGGAAAAAGTCAAGGATTAATGTGGAGAAACAGTGCTATAAGAGATAAATACTCTGGGTGTTGAGCCAAAAAAATTTAGAAATTGCTTTTCCATGTGAGTATTTATAAGTGTTTCTTGTGTTTGTTTTCTTCAAAATGGAAAATGAAGCCTGGGTTTCTTGAACTATCTTTCATCACCAGCATAGAGGTAAATAAAACATTTTTGATGCTGGCTTCAAATCCCATTTCCTAAGGATTTATTAAACTGGGTTAAGCAGCCTCAGCTATTTGGTCAAAATGTAATCTTAATAATAAGTTATCACTTCCATATTATAGTAATAGGGTAGACTAGAAAGCCCAAATATTTTCTCAGTTTGAAATACCCAGAAATTGTACAGGATATAACAAAAACAGTTTTCATTGCAAATCTGCAAGAAGAATAAGAATTCCTAGCAGCCAAAATGAAGGATTAAAAACTAGACTAGGTAGTTCAAGCTACAAGTACAGAAGCTATAGGGCTGTTTAGTAACTTTGTAAGCAAGAAAGTAGCATTAAAATAGACAGGAAAGGGTAGGAAACAAATGCTTGGGTCTTCATGAGGAAGTTATAGCCTTTAATGGGTGGATTAAATAGAAAAAAAAAAAAAAACACCCTATAGACATAAAGGTATCTTCCTTGGCAAAAAGGAATGACAAGGAAGATTTTCTGTATCTGTCTGGGCTCTAGATGGGGAAAGAGCTAAGACATTGAACTAGAGGCATGTCCTGTCAGAGGCCGAGAGGGAGTTGATGTAAAATTCCTGCTTAGTTCAGGAAGCTCCAAGCTGGTAATACTAAGATCCATCATTTTTAATACTCCTGGGGCTTCTAAGTAGCAGATTCAAAAGTTGATATAGAGGAATGTAGTATTTTCCCGGTTCAAACAAGTTTGCCATAAGGAACTAGCTAAAGACGAGCTCATAATCCAAAATTAGAAAACACTGATAAATAACCTTCCATGAACAAAAGCAGAGATAACAGTCCCCTTTGGAGATGGATCCCTGAAGAACCTGAAACAATAGAATTATCAAAAAACATTTCTTAAATTAATAAATACAGAAAATAAGAAACCAAAGACATAAGTAAATGTCAAGATATTATGTAATAATGAGTAGAAGATTTGCAAAATAACCAAATGGAACTTCTACAAATGAAAATGAAAAATACAGTACATGAATATAATATTCGACAACTGGGTTAAACATCAGGTTAGATATGGCTGATAAGAAGATTAATAAATGGAAAGAGATATATGAACACATTATCTAACAACAGCCTACAAGGATAAAGATAAGGAAAAGAATAAAAGGAATAAATAAAAATGAAAAAGTATTTTATCATATTCTGGTGTACGGATGTAACAGTAATTTACCCAGATGATTTTGATGGAAATTCAGGTTTCTTTCTTTCTTTCTTTCTTTTTTTTTTTTTGCTACTATGAAGAATTATCCAAAAAAATAACATTGTATGTATATAATTTTGCTTATTCACAAGTGTATGATTTCATTCACACAATGCATAATTCTTGTTATATGCCAGGAACTGTTTTAGGACCTATGGATATAGCAACTAATAAAACAAATTTCTTATCCTTCCAAGGAGTTCATAATAAAACTGGTAGAACAAATAACAGATGAACAAATAACTATACTGTATGTCAAAAGTTCTATAGAGAAAAATAAAGCAAGGTAAGGGAGAGAGACTGAATTCTGGTAATGGCGGCAGCTACTTTATGTAGGGCTATGAGGGAGCTTCCTGAAGAGACGAGGGAATGAGCCACCAGATATCTTGGCGAGTACTTTCCAGACAGAAACTATCTCAAAAGCCTAAGGTGGGGAGAAGCTAGGAAGGAAGGGAGTGATAGGAAATGAGGTAAAGGATAGCAAGGACGTTGATATCCCGGGTCAAGGTAGGCTTGTGCAAGGGCTTTGGTGTTTACTTTCAGTGTGGAAAGAAGCTACTGGAAAGTTTTGAACAATATAATGATGTTCAAAGATTTTTCTATTTTTTTAAAGACTTTATTTATTTGTCAGAGAGAGAGAGTGAGCACAAGCAGGGGGAGTGGCAGGCAGAGGGAGAAGCAAGCTCCGTGCTGAGCAAGGAGCCTGATGTAGGACTCAATCCTAGGACCCTGGGCTCATGACCTGAGCCAAAGGCAGACACTTAACCTACTGAGCCACCCAGGAGTCCCTCAAAGATCATTCCAGTGAGTATTTCTGTAGGATAAATTCCTTGCAGTGAAATGGCTTGCTAAAAGTAATGAATTTGTAATTTTGGAAGATATTGCAAAGCCATCCTCCATATTAGTTGTATAATTGACACCTCCACTGGAAATTTGCAAATTTATCAATAACAAAGATAGAAAAAACAGTGAAATAATATTTTAAAAATACGAATAGAAAATAGCAGTCAAGTTTGAATTCCATATGTAGCTGAAATGTCTCTAAAGAATATGGGTAGAATAAAAGATATTTTTAGACAAGCAAGTGTTAGGTATTTGCCACTAACAAACCATCACTGAAAAAAAGTTCACATGCTTTACAAAAGAGATTGACTCGAGAAGGAGATGTAAGAAATGCTGAAGAGAGAAATAGCAAACACATGAATAAATTGAAAGAAACAATGGCTGGAAGACAATAATAATAGTGATAATTAAGACAGTGATAACAATGAATAATAAGGAGCTATAAAGCCATTCTAACTGGTGTAAGATGGTCTCTCAATGTGATTTTGATTTGAATTTCCCTGATGGCTAATGATGATTAACATTTTTTCATGTGTCTGCTAGTCATTTATATGTCTTCTTTGGAGATACCACCTTACACCAGTTAGAATGGCGAAGATTAACAAGACAGGAAACAACAAATGTTGGAGAGGATGTGGAGAAAGGGCAACCCTCTTACACTATTGGTAGGAATGCAAGTTGGTACAGCCACTTTGGAAAACAGTGTGAAGATTCCTCAAAAAATTAAACAGAGCTACCCTACGACCCTGTAATTGCACTACTGGGTTTTACCCCAAAGAAACAGATGGTGTGAAAAGAAGGGCCACATGTACCCCAATGTTCATGTCCATAATCGCCAAATTGTGGAAAGAGCCAAGATGACCTTCAAAAGACAAATGGATAAAGAAGATGTGGTCCATATATACAATGGAATATTACTCAGCCATCAGAAAGGATGAATACCCAACTTTTGGATCAACATGGACAGGACTGGAGGAGATTATGCTGAGTGAAATAAGTCAAGCAGAGAAAGTCAATTATCATATGGTGTCACTTACTTATGGAACATAAGGAATAACATGGAGGACATTAGGAGAAGGAAAGGAAAAGTGAATTGGGGGAAATCGGAGGTGGAGACAAACCATGAGAGACTGTGGACTCTGAGAAACAAACTGAAAGTTTTGGTGGGGGGGATGGGTGAGCCTGGTGGCAGGTACTGATGAGGGCACGTATTGCATGGAGCACTGGGTGTGGTACATAAACAATGAATCTGGGAACACTGAAAAAATAAAATTAAAGTTTAAAAAAAGCTATAAAGCCAAGTATCAGTGAAATATTTACAACCCCATTCTGTGGAATGTAGATGGGGAAGGAATGGAGTAGAGATAAAACTAAGGTATTCTTCTAAACTCTTCATGCTCTTCATGAAGGTAAAGATAACGATTAAAGTTAGATTTTGAAAAGTTAAGTACACATGGGAAATAAAAACGTAAGTAACCAGAAAAGAATAGAAACAGTATATCCTACTTTCAGACCTGATGGGGAAAAAAAAAAGTGGATTATTCAATGAAAAGGAAGAAAAAAAAAATACAGCTCACAAAAATCATGGTTAATAGAAAGCAAAGGTAAGATGATAGAAATAAATCTAAATATAGAGAAAATAATGCTAACATCGACCTTTAGAAAAATTGTCTTTGACAGTATTTAGGTATTTTGTTTCATCTGCACTGGTGGCCCCTTGTGTCATTGTGAGATCTCCGGCGCCTAATAATTCCACCTCAGACAACATGCACAGCACCACAGTTAGCAAGTTAACCATGAATCAAGGACATCTTCGATTGATCATTTTCTTTGTTTCTTACAACCCCCCCCCCCACACACACACACACAACAGGGGGTCAGACTGCAATGCGGTTTTGGTCATGTAATTTCAACCCAGCTATGTTGACTCAGTGCCTGTTCCAATATCCACAGCTGCCTTTACTCTTTGATTCTCTCTCTAATATTTTCTATTCTTGTCATCATAAATGTGCAACATTTTTTATTCTGGATCAGATTTTTATCATGGAAAAGACCAGCAGGAACTGGGAGGCTAGGGAGAGTGGTAATCCTGACCAGCTTGTAGAGGAAAGGGGCATCACAGGCACGGGATGACAATGGAGGTTTGAGTGACCTCGGAGCACTTCATGACTGGTATCAGATGTTTCGGGAGCCACCTTCTTGGACAGAAGCAGAAAATACATGGGCATATTTTACTTCTAGTATCTGCATAATAAATTTTTTTTTTTTTTTTAAGAGCTGACAATTTTCTACCCAGTCCCAAATTCCCATCCCTATTTTTTCAAAACTACCAGCACAAGACATTCATTTGGTTCAAAATTTGCTAGGAATCTGGCAGTCAGGCGACAACTAATGGTCCTAAATTCATTCTTGATCATATCCATTAGAAGCATGAGCCTCAAAATATGGTTCATGGCCACGGGAAGTATGTGTCTTGGTTTGTTCAGGAGAGTTCTAGTTCAGATGCCATTTTAAGGTCACCCTGTTGATCGCACATTGGTGGAGTGTTCCTATAAAGGAGTGTAATTGCTTTAAAATACAACTTCTTTCCTCCATCTTTAAAGGCAAATAACTCTCAATTTTAATTCCAAATTACCAGAGATTCTGTCTTCATTAACTTGGGATCATAAACAACAACAAAAAAAATTTTTTTCAGTGATTCTAACGTGTAGCCATAATTGAGAATGATCATAGGAAGAAGTCTGGCTACATTGAGAAGTTCTTCTTCTGTGCATGTGCACAGATATAGTTGAAATTCAATTTGGGGCAAATATATTGTCTTGATTCAATCATGGCTCTTTGCTCCTGCTATCTTGCTTTTTATTCATAAATTATTGTTAGGTTAGCTCCAATATTAGTGAGTTTATCATCTTTACTTTGGTTAATCCTACAATGCCTCTGTAATACAGACTTACAACTGTAATTTTGGCCTAAGATTTCCCAATAATCGGACTGTAAGACTGGCAGGCATTGAGATCAATATACCTTAAGGTAGACATGAAGCAGATTTTAGATTAAGTAATTTGGTTACTTAATCAACATTTATTGAGCACGTATGACATTCCAGTCACTTTGCTAGGTATTAAGATAAAGAGGTGCATGAGACCTGGTTCCTACAGTTTAGGAGCAAAGGATGGATACGTGAACAGATCAGTGCAGTTAAGATGTGGTAGCCTTTCCCAGAGACTTGTGTACTTGGTACTGAGGGAATAGGCACAGGGGAAAGAACTCTGGGCAGAGGAAGCACGTGAGCAGGCACTGAGGCCAGATATGAGGTGATTTGGAGATATTACAGGATATTGAATATGCTATTTATTCACCGTTGTTGCTATAGGCTTAGAGAGCCATATATTAATTTCTACTAACTTCTTTTATATATGTGCATCATGTTTGTTTCCTATCAGGAATATCTGTTCTCCTTTTGTGTGCTTTTTAAACAATTTAATTGTTTCTCCTTTCAGGACTTTAAGAACTAATGTAAAAATGTAGAAAAAGTGCATTAAAAAAAAAAGAAAGAAAGAAAGAAAGAAAGAAAGAAAGAAAGAAAATTAAAAGCACCTACAATTTCCCCACATAGAGACTGTAAAGGTTTTATTCTACATTCTCGCTGCAGTTTCTATGTGTTATCTACACCTATCATAGTGTAGTGTTATGCACATCCGCGTTTTGTTTACAATAATGTATCTTGAACGTTTTTCTGGACTATTAAGATTCTGAGACAGTCTTGGCTCTCTCTACTTTTTATTATATAAGCAAAGCATGTTCATTGCCTAAAAATGAGAAAAACACAGGTAACTATAAATAAAGCAATAAAAATCGCCTTAAATTTTGTGACCCAGAAATAATCAACATTTTGGGGTTCGTTTTTCAATATATTTTTAACCGTATATAGGCTTCTTATTAATTGCTTTAAACATGTCTTATATGAATATTCCACAAGCTATTCATTTCCTAGAAAGCTACCGTTTGATATCATTCCCCCATTAATGAAAAAAATAACCAATTGTGCATCTTTTATGTTTTTTATTAACTCTGTGGGGTTTTTGCATTTGTTATCATACTTTCTCCTCACAAAATCATGGGCTTTCTTTTGCAGATGTGGACGCTGATACCCAGCAAAGGTCAGTGGTTTCTCCAGGGTCTCAGGGCCCCCAAATAACACAGAATTCAAACCAGGTCTTTGGTTACCCAAAGGCCATGCTCTTTTCAAAGAGATGGCAAAGGTAAAGGCAGAGGAGTTGGGGACACACAGAGGGCTCTCTCTCCCTAAGGGCTCCTTCCCTCCCTTCCCTACCAGACAGGAGAACCAGCTGGGTTGTGGCTGTCCTTCCCTGTGGTTTCTCGGGAGTCTTCTAGATCCTTCACGTCTCTGCATATGTGCGCTTTGGGCAACAGCATGCGGCTGGCATCTGCTTTGGAAACATGCCTGCCGCTAAAAGCAGAAAGGACATCTGTCCCGAAAGGTTGCCACGGGTAAGAGTTTTGCTGCAGCTGTCAACAAAATAAATACAAATAGAGAAAAAGGGCCTTGTCCTTTGGGTTTGGTCCTTCCGGGGACGAGCTGCCTTTAGCGCGCACCCGCGTGCACGGAACGCCCTCAAACATGGTGGCTGCAGCAGGGCGGGTGCTCTCTCCGCAGGGGAAAGGGAAGCCGGCGTCCGCAGCCAGCCCGGGATGCTCCGGCCAGGTCCTCTTGTGCAAAGCCTGTCCCAAAGGGCCTGCCAGAAACACTTCCTTTCACTCAGCTCTTTGATTCGGGATCACCTCTCTCTCTGAAAGGCCCCTGAAGCGAACCCACTCTCACAGACTTCTTTCCCTTTCTTTGATTTTCCTAGAAATGTGCTGTTCCCTTAGACTCCGCGCAGAGCTTAGAAACAAAGCAACATTAATCCTCATCTGAGACTGTTCGATGTCAGACTTGTCGGTGGAAAGCATGCTGTGTGGAGAGCAAAGGAGAGGGAGAGAAAAGGAGCCAACATTTTTTAATCATGGAAGAAGTTGGATACTTCCACATGCGTGATCTCATCTAATCTCCACAACAGCCCCAAAGAATAGGGGCTGTTGGTCCCAATTTACAGACAAAGAAACGGAGGTGCAGACCAATGAGCTTGTGGGAGAGCAGTTAGCGGACAGGCAGAGCAGCGCGTTGCTCAGACCTCTATGGTTCCAAAGCCTCTCAGCATATATTTATATTGGAAAGCACTCGGAGGACAGTCACTACTATTTAAGAAGCACATTTCTGTTAACCATTTATATGCTTAATGTGACACGAAGCAGAAAAGACAGATGAGAAGACAGCCAAGGCCTTATTGTTCTGTTGAGCAATGCAGCTTAATGGTTTTTCTGGAATGTTCTTGCGGTGGCCACAGAGAGGTGCCCAAGAGCAGCAAGCCTGCTTTCCCAGGGAGTTCTAATCTCAGGCACTAAAAATAAATAAACAAATAAATAAAATCATTGAGTGGCTGTTGTTTCCAGTTGGTATTTGGGATTTTCCGTGGGCCAGATGACCTCAGATTCTTTGGTAATCAGTGTTAACACCAGGAGGCAAGGGCTGGGAGGTGGAGAATTTTAAGGAGATCCCTTATATGTAAAGAACCCTGCTCAGTATCTGGGAGGTAGCAGGAGCTCCATAATGTGAGCTTTCCTTTTCTCCTTCTTTCTCTCTCTGGTCCTCCCCACCTCCACCTCTACTATCTCTCACCCTCTTGTCACCTATTGTCTGTTTTCAATGAGTCAAGAAATTTCTTAGGAATCAAATTACAGCAATTTCAGAGCAAGCAACTCCCCCAAATCCAAGAATCAAACTGCCCTGTCCCTGGGGCCAACGAAGCAGGGCCCCTGTGGGAGGCCAGATAAGGCTGTCAGGAGCTTGTGTTGCACGGCTGAAGCAAAAAGAACTGGATTTTCCTGAGCTCTCAACTCAGATCCCAGTGGAACTAATCAGCTGTGTGACCAGAGGTAATTTTGCAGACCCTCCCTGGGCCACCCTTTCCTCTTCTAGAAGGCCAGAGTAACACCTCCCTCATGAGATTGCTGCAAAGATGAAAGGAGAAAATGAGGAAAATTACCGCTAATAATTCATGTATTTTATACATGTGGATGAACTCTTTATTTAAAACACAATTTTAAGGCGAAAGCCCTGCATAGGCTTTGTAGGTGGGAAGCAGAAACTGGACCTGCTTAGTAATACTAAAATCTGGGGGTTCTGTGTTTCCCTGAGGGCTGGCACGGATGCATGAGCCTCTTCTGCTCGTCTTTGGGGCCATACACCAGCCACCCGCTTCCCAGAAAAATCCACTTATGATAAAAACTCCTGGTTGGACTGACTGGATGTAAAGGGTTTAATTTAGTATAAATATGTAGAGCAGGCATGTGTGCATGTGTGTGAGCAGGGAATTTAGGGACTGCTTTGCTTCTCTACTATGTAAATTGTGGAGCAAAACAAATAATTTAACAGAAATGTAGTCAGGATCCTCAAAGAATATCATGAGGTTTCTAAGCCCGTGTGTGTGTGTGTGTGTGTGTGTGTGTGTGCAAAACACACAGAGAATTAAGGAAGTTGGTTATTCCAGTATTAAGTTTCCAGAAACAGAAAGCAGAAGGTTGTAGATGATCTGATGACCTTAGAGGGATAGTAAGTTTGGTTGATGCTAATGCCTTTGAAAATGTAGTTGTGTGATAGCTTGACTCAGTGGATTTGGTCCATCTTTCTTGTCGCAGTGTCTTTGGTGGAACCAAGTTTTCTTGCAAGAATAGAGCAAGACCTGAGGGTCAGATCCATGGGGTTATGGGGTTCCTGTCTGAATCAGTGCGGGCTGCTCTTGCAAAACATCATGCACTGGGTGGCTTATAAACAGTACAAATTTATTTCTCATAGTTCTATAGGCTGGAAATATCCAAGCCCGAGATGATAGCAGATTTGTCTGGCGAGAGCCCATTTCCTGGTTCATAGATGGCCCATTGTCTGGCTATGTGCTCACACTGGTGGAAGGGGTGAGGAAGCTCTCTGGGGTCTCTGGGGTCTCTTTTATAAGAGCACGGATCCCATTCATGAGGGCTCTAACCGCATGGCCTGATCGCCTCCCAAAGGCTCCACTTCCTAACGCCATCACGTTGCGGGTTAGGATTTTCACATATGATTTGTGACACAAGTATTTAGTCTGTAGCACTTACCTAGGAGGACTCTGCAGGCCTGCAGAAGATGATCTGTTCCTTGGCCGAGCCATGTGTGTTCCCACCTTGGGGTCTCCTGCCAACCCCTCTGCCTGCAACGACCCTGGTTCAGGAGTTGACTCCTGTGCTCATTCAGGTCTCAGATTAATTTCACCTTCTTAGATTGCCCTTCCCTGACCACTCATTCTAGAGTAGTCCTATCCAGCCTTTGGACTTTGGACATAAATTTATTTTATTTTCTTTAGCACATTGACCATTTCCTGACATTTTCTTGTGTATTAGCTTCTTGCTTATCTCCCCTTCACTAGAATTTAAGCTCAATGTGATCAGCAATTTTGTCCATCTTTCCGTCTCTCTCATTAGCTCCTGGAATTTGTGTCCTACAATAATAGGAACTCAACAAATATTTGCAGAATGTTAAAGAAAGAGAGTTTGTATTCTTGTACCGTAAAGCCCAAAGCAACTCTAGACTTAACTTTTAAAGAGGAAATGGCTGCCATTAAACAAAACAAAACAGAACAAAACAAAACAAAACAAAACAGCACCTGAAGAAAAGAGTATGCTTAAAAATGATGGTTTGTGTTTTACATTTTTGCAAAGGAGACATAATTAAAGTGTTCCACTCTCGTCCTAGACCTCTGACAGCAAAATTAGCAGGAAGGAGAATAGTACACAAAAGAAAGTGAAGGTTAGCATTAAAATGTTGTTTGTCTCATGCAAATTGCGCAATCCGGTTTTGATTCATGGTGAAAACAACCTTTTTTTTTCAGGAGCCTTAGAATTGATTGGTGTCGGGGCGCTTGGGTGGCTCAGTGGGTTAAGCCTCTGCCTTCAGCTCAGGTCATGATCTCAAGGTCCTAGGATCCAGCCCCACATTGGACTCTCTGCTCAGCAGGGAGCCTGCTTCCCCCTCTCTCTCTGTCTGCCTCTCTGCCTACTTGTGATCTCTCTCTCTGCCAAATAAATAAATAAAATCTTTAGAATTGATTGGCGTCAGTTTAACTGTTTCAGAAACACAAAGCTTTAACTTTGGGTATCAGACTTTGTTTATGCAATAGGTATTTACTGAACGCTTCCAAAAGATGTCTGCTGCACTAGGTACTGGGTGACAATGACAAACAAGACTAAGTCCTCCCTCCTTTTCTAAAGGGTAGTGGAGCTGAGCAAAAGGCCAGTACAGCATAGTGTGATAAATGGTATAAATAGGGTTGTCATAAAGGCCCAGGGGGTGGTACCAGGGGCTTCATGAAAAATTTGGCTGTGAAACGAAGTTGAGGAAAATGTAACGGTCTTTGAAGATATGCCTAAACAGTAATAAAAGCTGACAGATAAATAAGAAACACACAGAAATAAAATTTAACAACAGCAGATGTGACATATCATCAGTCAAGCATTTACAGAGTGTCTTGTGTTCCATGAACTCTGTCAGGTGCTGTGACTCAAGAAGCTCAACGTTGACCATCCTGCTATGTCTGTGAAGCCATCCCACAGAAAGAAGCCTGATGTGCTTTCTGCCTTCAGGAATCTGGAAAAAAAAAAAAAAGAGCTTTGGCACTCATGGAAACAATCAGATTGCTTTATTTTATCCCACTAGCCTGCCAAGATGGTGACTAGACCCTCCAAGGAGGTTGAAATGGGAAGGGTGAGTTTGTTAGATAACTCAAAAGGCCATCTCTAGGAACTTTCTCCAAATCCTTTGAGAAATGCCGTGCCCTCAATCCTTCCTAGTGCAGAAGGTATCCTTCCTTTTTGAAAGCTCTTCATCTCTCTCTCTTTTGTGGGCAACTCTTGGGTAGGGTCCAAGTCCTACTGAGATGGGTGAGATGACTTGATTTATGACAGCAGAGAAGTAGACTTTCAGTTAGTTTTTGAGTAAAAGCATTTTCAAACTCCAAAATAAATTGTGACAGGAAATGCAGTCCATGCCAAACGCCCTGTGTCGTGTCTAGTTAAAGCATTGAATTTAAAGAGAATGTTAATAGCATTTGCTCGCAAAGAAATTTTCTGCTTCCTTGTGTAGGAAGCCCCGAAACTGAATTCTCTGAAATGTTGACCCTCTTCCTGGTTTCTTTGCTCAAATCTGGCTTCTTCCTGGATTTCTCCTTCCTGTCAGCATGGTTTTGGTCAAAGTAATTTCAGGGGGTTTGATGTAGTCGGAATTAGATGCCGCAGTTGACATCCTGGCACGGCCTTTCTGACTGGTATTTGAGACCATGAAGGGGGTGGCCACTGCAGCTCTTTCTGGCAGTGCCTTAAGGGAGAGGGTGGTGGGAACAAGGCCACCAGAGCCCCAAACTGAAGGAACCAAACTGCTGCTTAGAAGATCCCACATGGCGTGGACACCCCTTCCCTGTCTTAGTAGTTATTGGAGACTCGTGATTGTAGTTCGTCCATTTACCAAAAGACAGAACTTCAAGTTCCTGAGTTAACAGTCCCAGAGCTGAAAACCAATGCTTCTTTCATATGTACTTACAGGCAGACAACATTAAGTAAGCCTTACCCCGACAAGCAGAAAATATCAATGGATTCGGTAAGGGTTTAAACATAGTGCCTAACCTTATTAAGAAGAGATTGGAGATATTTGGGCCATGTCGTCAAAGCTTTTAAATCAATATTATGGGAAGCAACTCCCACAAATCTTGCCAAAGACAGATATATGGGTTGGCATTTTGACATAAAGGGGCATTGGAGAAGGCACATATGTCCGAAGTGTCCCAGATTATTAATTCTTTTTTTTTTTTTTTACTTAGAGTGAATTATTATACTTATTTAAATAGAGAGTTGAAGACAGCTGCAGTGGAAATAAATAGCTTTCCCTTCCACATACCTTCATCTCTACAACCACCATCACTACCGCAAGCAAGGATGGCTGACATTACTCTGGATCGGGCACCCGGAAGTCTACTTACAAGCAAAATCTCATGTAATCATTACAAAAACCAAACCAACACAAAACAAAAAGCTATGAAGAAACTACCAACACTTTCCTTTTACAGATGGTAAAAGTTAAGATTTCTAAAGGTTATATAACTGACCGTGGTCCCACAGCCCATAAATCATAGAGTGAGCTCTAACGGGCTTTGTGATTTCAAACACCTTGCTCTATGACATTATACTTCCTCCCCTTAATGAAAAGTAGCTGTGAGAAGTGGGATCTCCCATTTTCCCTTGGACCAGTGTTTCCCAGGCCTTGATTTGACCTCTGGTAGGGATAGTGCATTTCCAGCTTTCTCCATTCCACAAATGGATCCCTCTCACATGTGTCTTATGGCCTTTCTTAAGATGTAAACCCAGGCACAAAACAAATGCCACTAAAGAAATGCCAGACCAAAATAAAATCTTTAATGTTGCCCTTAAAAAATTTCTCCCGAAAATGATAAATTACACTGCTTAGTGAAATGCAAAATTTCCTCTCCTTCAGTTATTTGCTTATGTGATCCATTCTTCTCTATTCTGGTCCTCTCTGTAAAGCCTAATGAGATTTACTTGAAACCTAGCAGTTTTGCCACTTTCTTTTTACTTATTCCTTAGGAACATCTGGCAGCAATTTACACTCCCCCTGTGAGCTTATGGACCACACTTCTCAGTGGCATCGTCAGGAGCCAGGAGTCAGTCTTGACTTGAACTAGACTTTTTTTTTTCTAATTTGTTCATGAACTCAGTTTTCTGCTGGCCTCTGTCTCTTTCTGCCAACATTATCTGCGCTGAGGTTTACCAGATGCTTCCATTGAGTTTTGTTTATTCAGGTTAAGTCATTAACGCTGGTGGCCCCTCTGCTTTTCCTACGAGACTGTGATTCTGTGGAAGGGACTAGTTCTTAGTCAGCTTTGTAGTTCTGGTAACTGGTGTGGGCCTGACATGGTAGGTGTGGGTGTGCCATGAAACTTAGGAGGGAAGAGAGGAAGGAAGGAAGAGAGCAAGATGGGGAGGAAGATGAGATGTTATTATTATTCCTATTATTATTTGGGTCTCTTTTCATAGGGTATGATTTCTGGCAAAAGAAGCTGAAGCAGAGAGAGAACAGAGAGGAGAGAGATGGACTCCTCCACCTGACCTCTTGGACTTTTTGAAAGAAGCGATTCAGTAGGAAGTTCTCTGACTGAAAGCAGACTATTGGGGTTCAAACCCCAGCCCTACTGTTCACTGCTTAGATGAGTGGACAAGTATTTTAAGCTCTCTGTTCCTCAGTTCTCTCATCTACAATTGGGGGAAAATGGAAGTGTGCCTTTTTCATGAGGATTTGATGGGAAGCAACGAGTTAGCCTATATAAAGCCCCAGGCAAATTGCATGCACATGGGAAGGACCATTTTACCATTGTTATGAGAGAGGTTTGAGAAGCCAAAATTTCGGGACTTTCCTGTAGGAAAAACATTTATAATATTTTATCGATCATTTATAATATTTATTGGTCACCTCGTAAGTGCCAAGCATTGGGTTAAGCATTAGAGAAGGAGCTCAGTCAAGACAGGAATGACATGAAGGCTTTATCATGAATTATACTTTGAAGCAAAGTACAAAGGTACAAAGGAAAAGACAAAGTGGTGTAATAGAGAATGAGGTGGGGGTGGGGCAGGGGAAGTTGTACCCTGCGGCACCTTTATCAGACTTTCCCATTGGCTGTTCCAAACAGTGCAGCGCAGAGCTTCTCCAAGGCATCTCTGTAAGCAGAGGACACGGGCCAGCGCAGGAGCGGAACAGGGCAAAGTCTGGGCATGGAGTGAAGCTGCTGGGATGAGCTGTGAGCGTGAGAGAGGCATCCCCTGGGAAATGCCAGGGGATGAGGTCCTGCCTTCTTGGTGAAGGCTCAGAGCCAGTGTCATTTGCACATTCCTGTTAGGGTGTACTCATTTGTACGCAGAGACCGGTCATGCCTGGGGATTTGGGTCACCCAAATAAATGAGTTCAACAATTCTTTCTGTTGCCTCCTGCCCTTTTCAGAAGAGCTTCAGCTTCATCCCTGTAGGTTTAAGGATCACAGAGTTAGGACGCCTGGGTGGCTCAGTTGGTTAAGCGGCTGCCTTCCGCTCAGGTAACGATCCCAGGGGTGTTCGAATCCCACATCTGGCTCCTTGCTCAGCAGGGAGCCTGCTTCTCCTTCTGCCTCTGCCTGCCTCTCTGCTTACTTGTGATCTCTCTCTCACTCTCTCTCTGACAAATAAATAAATAAAATCTTTAAAAAAAAAAAAAAGAAAGAACCACAGAGTTAAATTATAAACTGGACTGTCAAACTCTTTTTAATTTTTTTTTTTAATTTTTTCTTATTTGGGGTATGTAATATCTGATAATTATCCTTTTTTTTCCTTTTAGGATATTATTAAAAATTGATCTCTATGCTCTTTCATTTTTAGCATGTGTTTTCTGTTTCTGAGCTAAAATTGCTATATTATTGTATATTGCTTGGGTAATATTCATTTTTCAATCTTTTTAGTGTCTGGCAATATTGATACCCCCTGGGTAGTTCTGAATCTTTATATGAACAAGATGTCAAATTCCTGATTCCAGTAAGTCGTTTAAGGACTAGAAATGACTGTGTTTGTGAGTAATAATAAAGATCTGGTTTTCTTTAAAAAAAAAAAGAAAGAAAGAGATAGACAGCAATAAGAACCAGAAATTAGTCATATACGCTTTTACATGAGACTTCTCTTTTCCTTTGTATTTGAAATTTACCAGATATTCTCTCTAAGAATGATTTCTATTTAAGAGAACTGGACTGATGAACTTGAGAGCTAATACTACCTTATTCATAGAAATTAGCTCTGTTTGCATCAAATTTTATTATGACAAGTATGTATCTCTATATATCATATCATATTGTTATGTAATATATGTGTATATTATTTTAGGAAAGAAATCCTCCTATTCACTATACATATTATAATATGTAAAATATAGTAATATATATTATGTCATAAATATCTTATGTAATTTTACTATATATCTTACACATAAATTTATATATAGTATATATGTAAGTTATTTATTATAAATAATATAGTAAATATTATTAATATTACTAACATTATGTATTAGTATTATATAGTAAATATTATACTAGTAAATGTTATAAATATTTAAAATAGTAAAATAGTAAATATTATACTGAATTAATCAGTGATTTCCCCCCAATTGCTTTTCAATACCCAAACAGTTGACATGCGTGCCCATGGGAAAATGACCGAGTCATGGACTAAGTCTAGACAATTAGTATGATTTTTGGAAAAGATGCATTTTATTTATTTATTTATTAAGATTTATTTATTTATTGGGAGAGCAAGAGACAGGAGAGGGTGCAGAGGGAGAGGGAGAGACAATCCCAAGCAGACTCCCCGCTGAGCTCAGAGCCCAGGGCAGGGCTCCAGGCCATGACACTGAGATCATGACCTGAGCTGAAACCAAGAGTCCAACACTTAACTGACTGAACCACCCAGGCGCCCTGGAAAAGATGCATTTTGAAAATATTGTATGCTGGCTAACCAGACATAATAAAAATAATAAATAAATAAATAATAAATAAAAATAGTGCTTCCAGAGGCAAACAAATTGCTGCAGGAAGAGCCAGCATTAAGCATCCTCCCTAAATATGACGTTACCCCAAGGAGACCACCCTCCTTCTCCTCTGTGCCCTCAGAATTGTGCTCTCCCAATAACCCTTCTGTCTCTCAAAAGAGGCCGTCCCCTCTGCTGTTGGCTCCATGACTCCTGCCCGAAAGCAGACCTCTACAAAGTCAACTTTTAAGAACAATAAGAAATGACCCGGCAGGATCATGGCTCAGAGGTAGGACCCTGTAAGGTAGGTTTTGAGAGCGTCCTCTCTGTAAAGACTCCAGTTTCCTGCAGCTGGCAGGGACAGTGTTCCCTCCTTCAAGCCCTGGGACAAGTCGCTTGTATTTCTCTTCCGGCATGGAGGATTGGTGATTTCCAGAAGAGCTGAAAATTAACCACATTCGGGCTGCCCCTTCCCGTCCCCAGCCCCAGGTAATAAATGGTTTGGAATGAATGAATGAAACAGAATGGAACAAAGTGTCAAGTATCATCAAGTAGGAGTCCCCCTTTGGTGAAAAAAAAAAATTCTTTTCTGGGTCTTGTCAAGTGCACAAGATACCTTGCAAGGAACTGGTTTTGTAATTTGATGCTTTCTCCCCCGCCCCCCCCCCACTCTGGAGGTTATTGTTGCGATCCCTGAAGTTCACTCTCCTCTCCTTTCCGCTCCCTCTCCTGTTCTCCACCACCTCCTCCTCTCCCTCTCTCTTCTCCTCCTCCCTGTACCCTAGCTGGGCTAAATACAGGGCACTCAAATAGGTTTTGGTTTCAGATGACAAATACATTTTTGACATAAGTTTTTGCCACCTCTTGCGTGAGATATACTAATACTAAAAATTATTCGTTGTTTAACTGAAATTAAATTTAACGAGGTGTCCTGGGTTTTTATTTATGAAATCTGGCAAACCTGCATATTTCAGCTTCTTTCACTATCTTTAAGAGTAGGAAAAGTAAAGTTCTGTGGAAACCCTGTGGCCCCTAGTCCTATTATGAAAGCTCCGATTCTACCATATTCTGAAAGTTTCTGAGAAATGAAAGCACATATTTTAAATAAAATTGGGCAATAGAATCAGAGATCAGCTATTCCTAACATTAAGACCGTTGCATATTTTCTGATTATGCTTTCGTATTTGAAAAAAGGGGAAATGTGGTACAGCAGAGGAGAAGCAAGACAGCATTCACTGTTCTAAGGGGAGGGATGCGCCGCTCAGTTTAGAGAAGTGGTCAGTAAGGGAATTCAATAGGGGCACCTTTTCCTTGCAGTTTGTTTTTTCTCAGGCACGCTGTGGATTGATGTCCCTGAGCATTTGGAAGATTCAGAGTTACTGAACAAGAACCACCTTGAGGATGGTACTTAATTTTTTTTTCTGTCTTCTTTCCCATTGAAATAACGATCTCATTTTGATATGAGAAAAACAGAAAGTATCCACAGTAGAGGTTTTATATTTTTCAGTTAGATTTTAAAAGGCATGCATTTCTAGAATGCTGTCTAACTTTGATCAGATGGCGAATGGCACTGCAGTTTTTTATCGAGAGCAGAAAGGACCCTTCACTGGAACCAGGAGTCCAAGGCTCCTGCTCGGCTGCAGGAGCTGCTCACTGGCTGCATGATCTAGAACATTCCAGCCAGCATCTCCGATCCCTAGCATCAGGATCGATGGGAGGGAGCACGAGATCCCTAAGGCCGTTTCCTGGTCGTAGTCCTCTGGTTCCATAATGACCCGGGAACACTAGCAGCAGATCTCCTTTGTGAAAATTTCCCTTCCAAAATGTTAGATTAACTGGCTTCTCCTATCTCGTTCTGCATCTCTCCCCTTTGCTCCATATAGTCAACAGTAGGGAAAAGTTCTGCGAAAAGCCCTGAAATAGCTACAGCCGAAAAGCCGACATGGAATCCACTGGACTCCGCTGGGCCCACAGCCTGCCAAATACTTGTCATCAAGTCACCAGTAGGACATGGGAAGGAACCAATGCTCGGGTGGCGGCGGCTCGGACTTGTGACTTGTGTCGTTAACCTCCCCAGAGAACCCAGGCCAATGAGGAAGTCACTGGAAGAGCCCCTAGAATGCCAAAATACCAACTAGAGCAAAAATGTCCTCTGGGACGGCAGCCAGTTGACTGCCCAGGTTCTGGCTGAGCTGGGAGCTCAAACGGTATCTGGCATCAGCCTCTCAATCCTGCTCCCCCAAACCCCTCAGTTACTATGGCAACTCAAGAGCGCTCTTTGAAAGAACTCCGAGGCTGAGAAATTTTATTAATTGTGTGTCCTGGAATCAGTTCGGGGCCTCACCCCAAATTTACAAGAAGTAGAATCCCAGACCTAGAAAAATGGCTCCTGGTGCCCATAGGCTCAAGCTTTCCCAAACCACCATTGTATGCGCCACCTTCTGGCCCTTGAGATCACTTACTAAGCCTGAAATAAATGAACTGCTTAGTAGAGGACTAGCTCATGAAGAAAATGTTTTTTCTACTTATCGGTACCACCAAAAGGGGAGTTTCCTGGTAAACATTCCCAGCTACCAAGTGCTTCGAGTTGGACCTAAAGCCCTGGAAATCGAGGTGGGTCTAGCTTTACAGGATGGAGGCTTGTACCCTCTTCTGACGCAGTCGGGTACAAGCTCTCTGGAATAATTACTCTTTGAAATACAGATTTATATAGCGCTCTAAATTCACTTTATTGCACATCTTAGAACTGACCTTACCCGTACAGCTTTCTCCCGGCACTGAACGGTGGAATGCGAAACGCTCTGAAATACAGATTGTAATTTCCATTAAGAGGGAAAAAAATTCATGTCTTCGAAGATAAGCCATCTGCAATATAAATCACAAGGTCACTGCATTTGGAATGCAATGCTACTGTAATTTCAGTGAAGAGAAGAAAATAATACAGCTTTCTTTCACAGGGAGCTTGCAATTTTCGGCAGACTTTCACTTTTATACGTTAGCGGTTCATTTTAAGTCTGCTAATAGGTACTAAGTACCTATGATCTACTGAACTTCACACCAGGCACTGAAGCTATGTATATAAACACACAATTAAAATACAGTGCATTAAATGAAAGATATGTATGGTGTGTTGCGCGAACAATAGAAATATTTAATCCAGGAGAACTTAATCTTTTGAAGTAATGTTGGTATTTCTATTAAATAGAGAAGAAAACTGAAGCTGAGGAGTTCATGGAGTACTTGTGTTTTTTTTTTTAATTTTATTTATTTATTTGACAGAGAGAGATCACAGGTCGGCAGAGAGGCAGACAGAGAAAGAGGGGGAAGCAGGCTCCCTGCTGAGCAGAGAGCCTGATGCGGGGCTCGATCCCAGGACTTTGGGATCATGACCTGAGCCGAAGGCAGAGGCTTTAACCCACTGAGACACCCAGGCGCCCCTCACGGAGTACTTCTTAAAGAGCAGGGCCTACAGGAGAATCCATATTGAGGCGAGCCCAGGCTCTTTGCAATGTCTCTGTACCAAATCTTTCTCACTTTCACTTTTCACTAAAAAATTACCAATGCAATGAGCTCTATCATTTTTTAACAGCGAGAATCAATTTCTTTTCTCCTAAACTCCTCTCCCATAAGCTTTCTCGTCTCGACAGTATGGTCCCGATTGAAAAATCTCACCCATCAAGAAAATACGATAGTCTGAACATCTGACAATGTTAGCTCTTCTCTATATTCCATCAGCATATGAAATCTTCTAAATGTTTTCCTCTGGAAATAGCAGGCTTGGGGCTGAATATCAGCAGTGCCTTAGTGCGAAACTCTGACCTGTGAGGATCCAGACTACTGACTGAGCGTAAGGAACAAGGTCTCAGCTAAATTTTGAGGCATACGTTGTGCCAGATGTTAGTCTTTTAGGAGAAGGTCCTTCACACTGGAAATAAGGGGACTTGAGTCAATTGGCATGACCAGAATTTCTTTGGCCATGAATTTGAGTGTGATAAGTAGGGAAAAGTAGATAAGTGCCTCCCATACATTGGCAACCCAGCAGGTGGATGAGAAGGATTCCAAATAAAGACTCATAAAGTGTATGAGTCCCTTGGAGCTAGAATGTATCTCAAGCTACGGTATTTTTTTTTTAATTAACATATAATGTATTATTTGTTTCAGGGGCACAGGTCTGTGAATCATCAGTCTTACACAATTCACAGGACTCCTCATAGCACATACCCTTTCCAGTGTCAAGCTACAGAATTAAGAACGGAATAAAACTTGTAAGAATCAGCCCTTTCTGGGGCAGCTGGGTGGCTCAGTCACTTAAGCATCCGACTCTTGGTTTTGGCTCAGGTCCTGATCTCAGAGTCCTGGGATGGAGAGCCCTGTGTCAGCTCTGCACTCAGCAGGGAGCCTACTTGTCCCCTTCCCTCTATTCTTTCCCCTCCCCTTTATCTCTCTCAAATAAATAAATTAATATCTAAAAAAAAAAAGAATTAGCCTGTTCTGTATGCAGGCTATGGATTTTCAGATGGTAGCTTAAACTTATCGCTGTTCGAGGACACACAAGGGAAGTATGGCATAAATTAGGAACAATAGGCAGAATTTTTAAGTGTTAGTGCTGGTGTTAGAAATGTGCCACGATCTTTGGGGAATTTCTAATTGGATGTAGAGCAACTGGATCTGAACTAAAGAAAGGGACTCTCAGGAACTCTGGGCACTATCCACGTTTCAATTTTTGCCAATGTTGAAGGACGGAGAATTAATATCTACTAGTTTTAACTAGCAAACTCTTGGACTACAAACAGGAGTATTAACCTCCGGCAATCACTGATCTTTTCATTGTCCCTATAGTTAGTTCTGGTTATCCAGAATGCCACACAGTTGGAATCATACACTAGGTAGTTCTTTCAGACTGGCTACTTTCACTAAGACATACACATTTAGGGATCCCCCATGTCTTTCCGTGACTTGGTAGCTCATTTCTTTTCAGGGCTAGTAACATTGCATTGTATGGATATACCACAATTTGTTTATCCGTTCACTCATTGAAGGACATCTTGGTTGCTTCCAAGTTTTGGCAATTGTGAACAAAGCTGCTAAAAAACATTTGTGCACACATTTTCATGTGGACGTGTTTTCAACTCATTTGGGTATAAACCAAGAAGTGCAATTACCGGTTTGGATGGTAAAAGCATGTTTAGTTTTGTAAAAAAACTCTCAAACTGTCTTCCAAAGGGACTGTACCATTTTGTATTCTCACCAGCAGTGAGACACTGCATCCACTAAACCATTGAGGGATGTCCATTTCTTAGATCTTAGCCATTCTAATATGTGTGCAGTGGTATCTCACTATTGATTTAATTTGTAATTCTCTGAAGACAGATGATGACATATGATGTGGAGCACCTTTTCAAATGCTTATTTACCATCTCTATGTATTCTTTTTTTTATTAGTTTCAGAGGTAGAATTTAGTGATTCATCAGTTGCATGTAAGACTCACTGCTCATTACATCAAGTGTACTTAGTGATGTATCTGTTCAGATCGCTTGCCATTTCCAATTGGTTGGTTGTTGAGTTTTAAGTTTCTTAAATATATTTTGGACACAAATCCTTTATTGGATAAATGTTTTGCAAATATTCTCCCTCAGGCTGTGGCTTGTCTTTCCATTTTCTTAAAAAATGTCTTTTGAAAGGAAGGGTCTCTAATTTTAATGAAGTCCAAATTATCAATTTTTTCTTTCACTGGTGTTGTATAAATGAGCCCAAGACAGTCACGCTGGCTTAAAATGGCCCCAGGTTTTTACTGTTTCACAACAGGCTAAGACCATCAGCTCAAAGCCCATGGGCACAAAACACAAACTCTTACACATGCAATTGCTTTAAACACGATCCAAATAAACATTGTTAGCCATTCAGAGCCTACCTATTTTGCATACCCGGTGAAACTGCATCTAACATCTGCTAACCATAAATAAGACAAACCCTGTAGCTATGAAAGACCAAACGCTGCTGCTGCCCTTTAGAGATCTCTGACCCAGAGACTCCCCACCCTGCCGCTGAGCAACATCACCCAGCCGCGTAGCCCTCTCTCTGATGTCCCCTTTTCTCCTAGGAGGTCTTTTGCCTCATTCCTTTTCTGGATGATGACCTGTGCCACTGGCCCTGGAAAGTCCCTGTTGGGAAGGACTTCCTCTTTAATGCAGTCTATGAGTGACTTCTTGTGTGTCACTGCTTCTCATGGCCCTGTCTCTTCCTTAATTACCCCCAAGTCCTCAAATTTACCATGTTTATCCAAAAACTCATTGTCAAACCCTAAGTCACCTAGACTACCTCTTGCATTATCTTCTGGAAGTTTACAGGTTTGATTTGCAAAGTTAGGTCTATGATCCATTTCGAGTTAATGTTTATGGAAGTTGTAGATACGGTCTGTGTCTATGCTAATGCTTTTGCATGTGGATATCCAGTTGTTCTAGCACTCTTTGTTGGAAACACTGCCCGTTCTCCATTAAATTGTGCTTACTCCTTTGTCAAAGATCAGTTGACTGTCTTCATGTGGGTTTATTTCTGGGCTCTTTATTCTGCTCCATTGATCTGCTTGTCTCTTCTTGCACCAGCCCCACACTGTCCTGATTATTGTCTTGAAGTCAGTGTCAGTCCTGTGACTTTGATCTTCTTTAGTATTATGTTGGTTCTTGTGGGTCTTTTGTCCCTCCCTATAAACTTTACATTCAGTCTATCACCCACAAAATACCTTCCTGGTATTGCAGTATGCTTTCATCCACAACATCTCTCATAATGTGCTTACTCGAGCAATCAATACTCCAGTGAGGTGCAATTGTTTTCCAGTCACTTCTCTTAAGTTTTCCTGTTGTCTCCTCCTTTCTGATATTAACTGCTCTTTTTTCAATACCTTTGTCTTGGCTAGTCCTTCCAGAGCAATATTAAATACAAATTGCATGTGTAGGCATCCCTACCTTGTTTCTCTATTTGATTATAATGTGTTTATTATTTCACCTCCAAGTTTAGTGTTGCTGTTAGTTTTAGGCAGATCTTTTATCCTGTTTTGTCAGTTTCTTTCCATGCTTTCCTGAAAGTGTTTCTTCTTGATCTCATCCACTAAGTATTCACTTGTTCTAAGTTCTGCTTTTGCATCTCTCAAAATGACTGTGTGACTTATGTTGTCATGTTAACATAATCAGATCTGTCAACCTACCTCTCAATCTTGAATTCTCCTTGAATTCCTAGTTTAAACCTTTCTGGCATTAATCTGGGGAGTTCTTTATTTTAGTAGATCCAGCATTTAACTTGTTAATGTTTGATTTAATATTTTTGTGCTTACATTCATAAGTGTGATTGAATGTAATTTAAAAAATAATCTTTGCCTTTGTCTATACTCTTAAATACTTTAAATAAGGATTGTCTATCTCTTGATGACTTGAAAAACATTGTCTATGAAGCTGTCTGGACTCGATGCTTTTGTAGGGAGTCATCCTTTGATAAAACTCTTCCAATTTATTGTCTGATGAATGGCTTACTTAAGATTTTAAGGCATGAGTTTGTATTCAACTTGGGGCATTTGTATTTTCTAAGAAGACTGCTCATTTCAACTTTATTTTCAAATATTTAAATGAGGAGTTTTGTGGAGAATTATCTCATAGTTTAGAAAATTTGTTTTTATGTGTCCTTGCCCTGGTTGTTTCATTTTTTAATATTTAATTTATTTTTATTGAGGTATAGTTGATATACAATGTTATATTAATTTCAGGTGTACAACATAGGGATTTGACAGTTCTACATGTTACACAATGCTCACCATCATAAGCTTAGCCACCATCTGTCACCATACGAAGTTATTACAATATTATTGTATATTCCTTATGCTGTACTTTTTCATCCCCATGACTTATTTATTCTCATTATTCTTTCTGTTTGCTATTTACTGTCTCTTTTCTTGATGAAATTTCATAAGAACCAGATTTTATAACCATTTTAAGTCAATTTTACTGTATTTTCCCTTTAAATTCATTATAATTAGTCTTTCCTTTTGCTTGGCTAGGGTCTTATTTCATTTTTTTGGTATCTGAAGTTGAATGTCCAGTTCACCTACCCTCATTAGTTCATGTTTAATAAGAAAAGCACCAAAAGCTATAATTTCTTCTGATACAACTTTATTAGCATGTAATTTTCTGTATATAATGTTCTCATTGTGACTGATTTCTTTTTCAATATATACGAAGAAAGTGTATTCTTTGCAGAAAAAATGAGAAAAGGATAGAAAAACAAACGACCCATAGTTTCACCAGATATAACATCTGTTACTTAGTTTTGACAACATATTTTGTTAAAATGCCTGAATGCCAAACCGATAATAAACAAAATTAAGAGGGCAAAGTGGGAGAAAATGTCTGCAATATATATGAGGAAGTTGAATAGTTTTGGTATAAAATCAGCCCTTGGAAAGCTTTAAGAAAGGGCAGAGTGCCCATCAGGTATGTTGGCCTAAAATAGATTTTTAAAAAATCAATTTTATCTAGTAAACAAAAGAGTACAAATTACAATCACAGTGACAAATCTTTTTTGCCTATAAATTAGCACAGATTTTTTTTCCCTTTAGGTATAATCTCCAAAGTTGGCAAAGTGGTGGATAAATTGGCTGTTTGTCAACTTTTAGTAAAAACTGAAAGTAGTGGCGCCGGCATGGCTTAGATGGTTAAGCCTCTGCCTTTGTCTCAGGTCATGATCCCAGGGTCCTGGGATCCAGCAGACATCAGGGTTCCTGCTCCGTGGGGAGTCCGTTTCTCCCTCGCCTTCTGCCCCTCCCCCAGCTCCTGCGGGCTTTCTCTCAAATAAATGGTTGAAATCTTTTTTAAAAACCCTGAAAATAAATTTTAAAAGCCTTAAAAATTTATATATCCTAAGAAGATCATTGCCAATGTACCAAAGATTTAGCTACAAAGATGTCTATTGTGGCTAAAAATCATAAACAACCTAAATGCTAAAGAATGCTAAACAATGTTAAACAATGCTAAACAATGAAGGCTGGTTAATTTCACTATGGTAAGCTAAATGAAGGAATTAGACAGTTATTACAAATGAGACTGAAGAAAATATTGAAAAGGAGGAGGATTGTCATGATATGCTGCCATACCCAAACATATCTGTTGCATGATTTCATTTTGGAAATATAAAGATATTGTGACTTATTTGCATTCGAAAATGCTTATGCACACATATATTACGGGTAATTTTTCCTGTTCTCTTTCTCTTCCTTCTCTACTCCCTCCTCCTCTTCTGCTTAATGTAAAATTTAGGAAAAAGCAAAAATTAAGATATGTACAAATTGCCCATGGTATCTTCAGGAAAATATTTTCATAAATATTCCAAGATTTTTGTTGCTGTTGTTATATATTATGTTTTGTTTGTTTTTAAAAAGATTTCTTTTTTTTTTACAGCAGTTTTAGGTTCACAGCAAAATTAAAAGGGAGGTGCAGAGAGTTCCCATATATATCCACTGCCATACACATGTACAATCTCTTCCATTAGCAACATGTCCCAACAAAGTGTTACATTTGTTACAATTGGCGAAACTTATTCCAGGCTTTTTCACACAACATCATTTGTTGTACCTTCAGATTTGGCAATTAGAAAGTCGCCGTGATCATTTCTACCACAGACATTTCAGAAGAAGGGTGAGGACAGAGTCTGTTGGAACTGAGCAGAGCTCTGGACACACAAAGGCATACAACCCAAGAGCAGAAAACTATTTCAAAAAGTTTAGCAAGAAAAGATAAATACGTAAAGATAGAATCATTGGTAGAGAAGAGTTCTTAAAGGCAAAAATCATACCCATTTCTTGCTTCTGCAATTCTTGGCTCATTAAATGCTGAATTGGTTTAAATTTATTTCATAAGACTTAAATGTCTTTCAAAGACTTAAGTTAGCTGAAGGCAGACAATTGCAGTTTTCTTTATATCCTCCCGGAATATCTACCATGTTTTTCTTTTTTTAATGAGTGCTTTTATTTTTCATTGAATTTTTTATCGACATAATTGCAGATTCACTTTGAAGTTTAAGAAATAACGCAGAGATCCCACATGCACTTGACGAGTTCCCCCACAATGGTAACATTAGCAGAACAATAGTATAATATCACAAGCGGGATACTGACCGATACCTAATTTGCTGGTCTTATTCAGATTTCCTCAGTTAATTGCTTGTACTCATTTGTGCATGTGTATGTGTTCTATGCAACTTTATCATCTATTTAGGTTTGGGTGTCCATAACCACAGCTGAAATACTAAACCATCACCATGAAGATCCCCAATGTTGCTTTTATAGCAAAGCCACTTCCATCCCGCCACCCCCCTGCCATATGCCCACATTTCCGTATATCTGAAAACCACTAGTCTGTTTCCATTTCTAAAATTTTGTCATTTCAAAAGTGTTATATAAATGGAACCATACAGTATGTAAACTTTTTGGATTGATGTTTCTCCCCCAGCAAAATTCACCAGAGATTTTCTAGATTGTTGTGTGTGTCAATAGTCCATTCTTTTTACTGCTGAGTAGCATTCCATGGCATTGGATGTTTACCTGTAAAAGGACATCTGGGCTGATTCCAGTTTTGGGCCATTATGAATAAACTGCTATGGATGTTTGTGCATGGGTTATTGGGTAAACATAATTTTTTATTTCTCTGGGATAAATGCCAACGACTGCCATCGCTGGATTATATGGTAATTGCATTTTTAGTCTTGTAAGAAACTACCAAAGTGTTCTTTTCAGAGTGGCTGTACAATTTTACATTTCCACCAGGAATGTGTGAGTGATCCAGCTTCTTCATATTCTCACCAGCATTTGGTGGTGTCACGATTTCCTATTTTAGCCATTCTGATAGGTATGTAGTGATACTGCTTTGCAGTCTTGATCTGCGTTTCCTTGATGCCTAGGGATGTTGGATATCTTTTCATTTGTATATCCTTTTCAGTGTTTATGAGTTTTGCTATTTTCTAACTGGACTTTTTTTCAAATGTTGATTTTGAGAGTTCTTTACATATTCAGGATACTAATTCTTTTTCAAATATGTAATTTGCAAATATTTTCTCCAAAGATGGAGCTTGTCTTTTCATCCTCTTCACAAGGTCTTTTGCATAGCACAAGTTTTTAATTTTGATGATCAGATTTATCATTTTATTCTCTAATGGATTGTGCTTTTTGTGTAAAGTTTAAGAACTTTTTACTTCATCTTAGATGAAGTATTTGTGTCTTTTTTACCTTTCATTGGGTTAGTTAAACTCTTTTTAGAAATTCATCTTGATTTACATACAGTTTTTTTCTTAAGATTTAATTTTTTTACTGTAATTTAAGGTTCGCCACAAAATTGAGAGGGAGGCACAGAGATTTCCTATACATTTCCTGCTCCCACACAAACATAGCCCCCATTATCAATATTTCTCACTATGGGGCACATTTGTTATAATTGACAGACCTACACTGAAACATCATAATAACCCAAACTCCATAGTTTATTTTATGGTTTACTCTTGGTGTTGTACATTCTGTGGGTTTGGACAAATATGTAATGACATGTAAATATTATTATAATGCCATACAAAATATTTTCAGTGCCATAAAACTGCTATTTGCTCTGTTATTCCTCCTATGCCTGCCAACTACTGATTTCTTTTTACTGTCTCCATAATTGTGCCTTTTCCAGAATGTCATGTAGCTGGAATCATGTAGTATGTAGTCTTTTCAGATTAGTTTCTGTCACTTATTAATATGTATTTAAGGTCCCTCTATGGCTTTTCATGGCTTGGTAGCTCATTTCTTTTTAGTACTGAATAATATTCCATTGTCTGGATGTACCACAGTTTATTTATCTGCTCACCCACTGAAGGACATCTTAGCTGCTTCCAAGTTTTTTGTTTTTGTTTTTGTTTTTTTTGCATGCTTCCAAGTTTTGGCAATTATGAATAAAGGTGCTATAAACATTTGTATGTATTTTTGTGTGTGTGTATGGATATAAGTTATGTATTTATTTATTTATTTATGTGAGAGAGAGAGAGGGAGAAGTGAGGAGGGGCAGAGTGAGGGACACAGGGGGAGGAAGGAGCAGAGGGAGACGGAGAGGAAGAGAATCTAGAGCAAACTCCCCACTAAGCATAGAGCCTGACTCAGGGGTCTATCTCAAGATCCTGAGATTAGGACCTGAGCTGAAGCCAAGAGTTGGACACTTAACCAACTGAGCCACCCAGAAGCCCCTGTGTGGATATAAGTTTTTAATTCATTTGGGTAAATGCCAAGGAGTGAAATTGTTATATCATGTGGTAAGAGTATGTTTAGTTTTATAAGAAACTGCCAAACTGTCTTCCTAAGTAGCTATACCATTTTGCATTCCTACTATCAATGAATGAGTGTTCCTATTGTTCCCTATCCACCACAGCATTTAGTGTTGTCAGTGTTTTCATTCTTAGTCATCAAATACATGTGCAGTGGTATTTTATTATTGTTTTAATTTGCAATTCCTTAATGACATATGATGTAGACATCTTTTCAAATGCTTGCTTTACATCCATGTATCTTTTTTGGAGATGTGTTTGTTAGGGTCTTTGGCCCATTTTTTATTTTTTATTTTATTTATTTTAGATTTCTTTATTTATTTTAGAGACACAGTCTACACAAGCAGGGTGAGGGGCAAAGGGAGAGGAAGAGAATCTCAAGCAAGCTTCAACTCCTCACTGAGTGTGGAGCCCAATGGAGGGCTTGATCTCACACCCTGAGATCATGACCTGAGATGAAATCAAGAGTTGACTGCTTAACTGACTGAGCCACCCAGGTGCCCCTGACCCATTTTTTCATTGGTTGTTGGTATTCTTTATTGTTGAGTTTTAAGAGCTCTTTATATATTTTCACTATTTTCGATATTTCATCACATGTGTCTTCTCAAATATTTTCTCCCATTCTGTGGTGTGTCTTTTCATTTTCTTGATCTCTCTTTCATAGAGCAGAAATGTTTAATTTTGATGAAATTCAGCTCATCAAGTGTTAGAATCAGTTTGTGGTATCCACAAAATAACTGGCTGAGATTTTGATTGGGATTGCACTAAATCTACAGATCAAGTTGTAAAGAACTGACATTTTGATAATATTAGGTCTTCCTGTACATGAATATGGAATATCTCTCCATTTATTTAGTTCTTTGATTTCAATCACAGAGTTACATAGTTTTTCTTATATAGAGTTTGTACATATTTTTGGAGGGGCTAATGTAAATGGTAATGTGTTTTTAATTTTAAATGCCACTTGTTCATTGCTGGTATCTAAGAAAGCAATTGACTGCTGTATATTAACCTATATTCTACAAGCTTGCTGCAATCTCTTATTAGTTCCAGGAATTTTTTGTTGATTCTTTTGGGCTTTCTACATAGACAATCATGTCATGAATGAGAAAAAAGACAGTTATACATATTCCTTCATGGTATTTATTTTATTTCCTTTTTTTTTTTTTTTTTGGCATATTACATTAACAAGGACTTCCAGTACAATATTGAAAAAGAGTGTTAAGAATGGACATTCTTGTCTTGTACATAATCTCAGTGGAAAACTTCAAATTTCTCAACACTAAGTATGATGTTAGCTATAAGGTTCTATATATATTCTTTTTTTCTCCAACAGATTTATTATTTTTTGAAAGTAATGGATTCTGAGTAGAAAAAACATAGGGAGAGAAGTATGGAATAGAAAATAAATATAAAGGTAAGCTATTTTGCTGTTTTATCATCACAACAAATTCATACAGAGAATGTCCTGTACAAAACAACACAATAAAGGTTCAAAGATCGAGGTGTTTCCATAGGCAAGACGGAAGATTTCAGTATATGAAATTTAGACTGCAGTCCTTGTCTTTGGGTGGATCACTGAGTGGGTGACACAGTTCATGTTTTTAATCAGATTTGAAGGGAAGAATGGCCACTTAGCCCAGACAGAAGTAGATGAAGTGTTTGGTTTCATGTGTCATATGTGTTATAGCTACCAAAGCTTCTCACCACGATGCAGTCCCAGGTGAGGTTGTACTCCTTGTCAAACTCTTTTTCATATGGGCCACGATGTCCCTCTCTATGTTATATTTCTCCAATGCCTGACTTGTACATTCCACCCAGTCCTGTTGCATCTCCTCCAACATTTGGCATTTTTTATCAGGGCCTTTTGGTTGCACATGGTTACCATGGAATAGGGGCTAGTCAATAGCAATGATCTTGAGGGGTAGCAGAGCTGGTGATACTCAGACCCAGCAGGAACTGCACTGAGGAACTCCCTCTTATTCCTAGTGTACTGCGATTTTCATCATGAATGTTTGTTGAATTTTGTCAAATGCTTTACTTGCATCTATTGATATCATCATGTGATTTTTCTTCTTTAGTCAGTTAATGGGATGGACTATAATAGTTGATTTCTTAACGTTGGCCCATCCTTGCATATCTAGAATAAATACCACTTGGTCAGGTGTCTAATTCTTTTTTCTACATTGTTGGGTTCTATTTGCAAATATTTTGTTGAGAATGTTTTATCTATGCTCATGAGAAGTATGGGTTAAAAGTTTTCTATTTTTTTGCAATCTCTTTCTTTGGTCTTGGTAATAGGGTAATACTGGCTTCATAGAATGAGTTGAGAAGTATTTCCTTTGTTTCTATCTTCTGAAAGAGATTGCAAAGAATTTGGTGTAAATTTCTTCTTTAAATGTTTGGTAGAATTCACCAGGGAATGCATCTGGGCCTGGTGCTTTATGTTTTGGAAGATTAGTAATTCTTTTTCTTTTTCTTTTTCTTTTTCTTTTTTTTTTTAAGAGAGTGAGCGTGCATGAGCAGGGCTGGGTGGGGTGGGGTGGGGAGGCAGAAAGAGAGAGAGACAGAGAATCTTAAACAGGCTCCATGTGCAGTACAGAGCCTGACACAGGGCTCCATCTCACAACCCTGAGATCAAAACCAGAGCCAAAATCAAGGGTAGGATACTTAACCGTCTGAGCTACCCAGGTACCCCAGCAAGATTAGTAATTCTTGGTAAGATTAATTTAATAGATACAAGCCTATTTCTTCTTGTGTGAGTTTTGACAGATTGTGTCTTTCAAAGAATTGGTCCATTTCATCTAGGTTATCAAATTTGTTATCAAATACTAGTCATAGTATTTCTTTATTATTATTTTAATTTTCATAGAAGCTGTAGTGATATCTTCTCTTTTGTTCCTGAGATTAGTAATTAGTAGTGTGTTCTTTCTCTTTCTCTCTTTTTTTCTTAGTTAGCTTGACTAGAGGCTAATCGATTTTATTGATGTTTTCAAAGAATTGGCTTTTGGCTTCAATGATTTTCTGTATTGATTTCCTGTTTTTGTTTTTTTTTAAGATTTTATTTATTTATTTGACAGAGAGAGAGATCACAAGTAGGCAGAGAGGCAGGCAGAGAGAGAGGAGGAAGCAGGCTCCCTGATGAGCAGAGAGCCCAATGGACCCTGAGATCATGACCTGAGCCAAAGACAGGCTTAACCCACTGAACTACCCAGGCGCCCCTGATTTCCTGTTTTAAATTTAATTGATTGCTGCTCCAACTCCTATTATGTTGTTTTGTTTGTTTGTTTGCCTGCTTCGTACTTAATTTTCTCTTCTGTTTCTAGTTTCCTAAGGTAGAAATTTAGCTTGTTAGTGTTAGATCTTTTTTCTAACACATGCATGCAGTGCTCTACATTTCCCTCCAAGCACTGCTTTGCTGCATCCTACAATTTTTGTTTTATTTCAATTTAGTTCAAAATATTTTTATATTTCCCTTGAGATTTCTTCTTTGACTAATATGTTCTTTAAAAGTGTACTGATGAGGGGCGCCTGGGTGGCTCAATAGGTTAAACGTCTGCCTTTGGCTTAGGTCATGATCCCAGGGTGTTGGGATCGAGCCCCTCATTGGGCTCCTTGCTCACTGGGGAGCCTGCTTCTCCCTCTCCCTCTGTTTGTGTTCTCTCTTGCTATCTCTCTCTCTCTCTCTGTCAAATAAATAAATAAAATCTTAAAAAAATTAAAATAGGGGTGCCTGGGTGGCTCAGTGGGTTAAAGCCTCTGCCTTTGGCTTAGGTCATGGTCTCAGGGTCCTGGGATCGAGCCCCACATCGGGCTCTCTGCTCGGTGGGGAGCCTGCTTCCCCCTCTCTCCCTGTTTGCCTCTCTGCCTACTTGTGATCTCTCTTTGTCAAATAAATAAATAAAATCTTTAAAAAAATTAAAATAGAAAAAGTGTATTGATGAGGCACCTGGGTGGTACAGTCAGTTACGTATCCAACTCTTGGTTTCAGCTCCGGTCTGATGTGAAGGTTGTGAGATTGAGACCTTTAGCAAGCTTTGCACTCAGGACGGAGTCTGCTTGAGTTTGTCTTTCCCTCTCCCTCTGCCCGCCCCCCCCAGAAATAAGTAAATAAATCTTTAAAAAATAAAAATAAAAGTGTATTGTTGGCTCAGCTGCCATTATGAATGAATAACTATCTAGACCATGAAGATTATGACCCACTGACTACTTCAGCAGAAGAAAGGGTCACTGATATTCTTCACCCAGGAAAGGCAACAGTACCTAAGACAGAAATTCAGGGAAAACCTAGCCAAAATGTACAAGATCACACAAGATGTCTTCTCTGTATTTTATTCAGAACCCATTTTGGTGGTAGCAACGCAACCGATTTTGGCATAATTTAGGATTTCTTGAATTATGCAAAGAAAAGTGAACCCAAACGTAGACTTGCAAGACATGGCCTGTGTGAGAAGAAAACGACCTTAAGAAAACTGTGAAAGGAGCACAAGAACAGAATGGAGGAAGAGGGTCTGCAAAAGCCAGTGTTGGTGCTGGCCGTAAGGGAGGCAGAGATTGGACAACAAAAAGAGTAAAGATTCTGTAGTGACTTTATCTGTGGTGATTGTGTAGACTTTTCATGAGAGGATTAATAAACTTAAAACTTTTATGTGTCTGGTTTTTTGCAAAAAGTTGTTTAATCTTCACATATTTGAGAATTTTTCAGTTATTTTTCTGTTACTGATTTCTAGTTTAATTCCATTGTAGTCTGACAGCAGACATTGCATAATTCCTATTCTTTTAAATTTGTTAAGTTGTGTTTTATGGCCTAGAATGTGATCTATCCTGGTTAATGTTCAGCGTGAACCTGAGAAGAATGTGGATTCTGTTTTCGTTGGACGACGTAGTCTATAGATCTTAATTATGTCCCGTTGATTGGTGGAGATGTTGAGTTCAACTATGTCCTTAACTGATTTTCTGCCTGCTGGATCTGTCCATTTCTGAGAGGGGAATATTAAAGTCTCCAACCGTGGTAGGGAATTCACCTATTTCTCCTTGTGGTTCCAAGTTTGACACCCTGTTGTTTGCTACATACACATTAAGGATTATGTTTTCTTGAGAATTGAATCTTTATCAACATGTAATGTCCTTCAATACCCCTGACAAATTTCCTTTCCTTGCTCTTCAGCTTTTCACTTGTTAGGATGGAGTGGTGAGTTCCAAGATCCTTACATGCAGAAAGAAATGGGAAATCATTATCTATCTATCTAGATATACAGGTATCTATATATCTATATATCTAAATAGATAGATATAGATATAGATATTTAGTTTTCATAGTTGTTACTCTGGGTACTATAATATACATATGTATATTATACCAATATTTTACCACTTTGAATGAAGTATAGAAACCTTCCTTCCATTTCCCTTCTCCACTTTAAGATATCATTATCTTGAGTATTCTATGATGTTATAAATCAAATATGATTTAAAGAGCTCAAGAGGAAAAGGACAATCTATTGTGTATACCCATATTCCTGCTCTTCTTCCTTCATGATGCTCCAAGATTCTTTTGTTGTTTCCTTCGTGTCTGTTAAAAGAATTTCTTTCAGCCATTCTTTTTAGGTAGGTTTATTAGCAACAAATATTTGTAGGTTTCCATTACTTGAGAATGTCTTTATTTCCCCTTCATACTTGAAGGATAGTTTCATAAGATATAGAATTTGTAACTGACAGTTCTTTTTTTCTCAGCACTTCCAAGATACTGTGCTACTATCTCTCCTGGCCTTTGTGATTTCTGATAAGAAATCTGTTATTCAAATGGTGTTCTCCAATTCATTTCTCTCTGTTTCAAGATTTTTCTTTGTCTTTCATTTCTAAAAGTTTAATTATGATTCGTGTTGGTGCGCATATCTTTGGATTATGTTTGGAGTTTTTTCACTTGGCTTCTCGGATCTATAGGTTTATATCTTTCACCAAATTTGGGAAGTTTTAGCCATTACTTCTTCAAATACTCTTTTAGTCTCACTCTCTTTCACCCCTCCCTCAGACTTCTTGATTATACACATGTTGGATCTGTTGTGATTGTCCCACTGATCCTTGAGGGTCTACTCATTTTTTTTCTTTAGTGTATTTTCTCCATGTTGTTCAGATAAGGGGAAGTCTATTGATCTGTCCTCAAGTTTACTTACTTTATCTTCTGTCTTCTCCGCTCTATGACTGAGCTCATCTAGTGAGTTTTAAATTTTTCAGTTATTACATTTTTTGATCCTGTAATTTGTATTTGATTATTTTAATACTGTTATTTCTTTGCTGAGGTGTTTTATTTTCCCATTTGTCTAAGCATATTTTATTTTATTTATTATTTTTTAAAAGATTTTATTTATTTTAGAGAGAGAAAGCCAAAGACAGAGCATGAGTGGAGGAGGAGGGGCAAAGGGAGAAGGAGAAGCAGACTCCCAGCTGAGCAGGGAGCCCAATGCAGGGCTCCATCCCAGGACCCTGAGATTATGACCTGAGTCAAAGGCAGATGCTTAACTGATTGAGCCACCCAGGTGCCCCATCTCAACAAATTTTAAAATGGATTGTTGAAGTATTCTTTTTTTTTTTTAGGATTTTATTTATTTATTTGTCAGAGAGAGAGAGAGAGCACAAGCAGGCAGAGTGGCAGGCAGAGGCAGAGGGAGAAGCAGGCTCCTTGCCGAGCAAGGAGCCCAATATGGGACTCGATCCCAGGGTCCTGGGATCATGACCTGAACCGAAGGCAGCTGCTTAACCAACTGAGCCACCCAGGCATTCCAGGATTGTTGAAGTATTCTTATGACGGATGCTCTAAAATCCTTGGCAGTGGTGTCAGAGAATTCCAACATCTAATTCATCCTCATATTGGAGTCAGAGAATTGTCTTTTCTCATTTAAGGTGTGTTTTTTTGACTCTTGACACAACAGACCTTTTTGTGTCCTGGACATTTTGTCTAATACATTAGGAGCTATAGGTCCCCCTTATATCTTTTATTTTAGTAGGAAGTTTCTTTCCCTGTTTAGGTTTAGCATGCAGGTCTTGGGCAGCTTTTGTGGGGTGTGGTTCCAATGGGTGTGCATTTGCAGTGTTCTTTTGTGTTTTGTTTTGTTTTGTTTTGTTTGTGTTTTGTTTTTTTGGTTTTTTTTTTTGCTTCTCTGGTCCCTCTGGGGCTTCCTCAGGTCTCTGCTTATGGGTACAGAAAGGGTTTCTCAGGCCAGGATTCTGGTGTCTCTACGTTGAGATCCCCCAACTGGTGTTCTGTGTCTTCTCTGGTGTCCCTGAATTTGGAAGACATTTCTTGAGCTTTCGAGATCAGTCTTCTCAGGTTGCTGCTTATTTTGTTGCTGCATCCTGATTCTGGTGCCAACCACCCACCTTGGTGCCCTCTGGAGAGTGGGATTGGCCATTTGCTATGGCTGAATCCTTCCTACTGGTTCTACCTGATGACCTTGGTGGCTCCCAGTAAGAGAAGGAATATCAGGAGTATTAGGTTTGTGGTGCCCAAGGGATAAAAGAGGCTTCCCAGACTAAGTCTCTTGTGATAAGTGTGACCCTCTTGGTGGACTGAGACACTGGTCCCCTGCCTCAGTGTATCTCAATGGTGCAGGCTTGTGGGGGCCAGCGGGGGAGAGCTCTCTGCCTTGCCTTTTTTTTTTGTTAGTGGGCTTTCTGATTGTTTTGCCCTGCTCGTGGTGTCGAGCTCACTAATGTTGGCAGAGTGTCTCCCATTCAACCCAAGAAAAGAATGAGTTTACCTGGGCGCATTTTGTTGCCAGGTTGGGGTTCAGGAAATGCCGGGTCTTGATGACCTTCCTCTGTTGGTTGGGGGAGGATGCAAGATTCCCATCCAATGCATTGTTCCTCCAGTCTTGGGGTTCCAATCCAGCTTGCCTTCTCCTTACTACCACTCAGACTTCTCCTTGCTTATTTTCATTATTTCTTGCATTATTTCCAGGGTTTATAGTTGTGCTTGGGAGGATAAACAGGGAAAAACAGATCTGTGCCATTTGTCAGGCTGGAAGTCCTACCAAAATGTTTTTGCTGAAAACTTAGAAATTGACCTCTGAAAAGATGTCACAAATGCAGTAAGTTAGTTTCTGTGCCTTATCACACCAAACAGTCTAAGAAATGAACATAGTGTAGGGATATGTATTATTTTAATGTTATTAATCCTCCATAGGTTTAGACACATTTATGGTCAGTACTGGTTGGCAAAGCAAACCTTAGAATTATATAAGGAAAAAGCATTTTTCTCTATAGTGATGATATATGAGGTTTTCCTCCTGAAGAACATAAGAAAACATAAGCTAAATTTCAATATGAACGTATGTCTGTCCTCTCAAGACAATATGTCTAAAACAACTTACAGAATTTCTATAAGGTTTTAGATACAAAACTTCATTATTAAAATCATATACACATGATAAAAATATGCAAACCAATGATGTGATGCTGTATCAGGCTCCTAGCACCTCTCTCGACTGAAATTTACAACTGGAATTAATTGCAGATGACTTTTGCTCATGACTGTGTAATTTATTCCAGGCTAGAGGTTTCAGAAACAAAGCATCTTCATATGTCTCTGTCTACAGCCCTCCCAAGAGGAACCCATTTATCAGCCTTCTTTATTGATTTTTTATTTGGAGAAGTGATGCAACACATACTAGATATCCAGATAAATTAGTGTTTATTGCCTCCCTTGCATAGTTCTGAATTTCAAAAACCCATATGTATGTATGACATATATCATTCTGTTATAGATGAATATTTTATAATATCTAGCCAGTGTCTCATCACCTAAAACATACATACAGAAACACACATATGCCATCTTATTGGCTTTATCGGTCTAGAAGTCAAAATTATATTGACAGGCTATTTTTGCTATTCCTTATGTGATAATTTCTTTCACATTAATTATCATTGTGATATGTAATTGTGTTTATGCATAAGCTATTTGAATATTTTTCATATTGTCAATTAACATTTTTTCAGCACACTTTTCTATTCATGACCTTGTTTTGTTCTTTTCACAACTCTGCTTTTTAAAGTATCTTCATTTTGCAGATGTGCAAGCTAAAGAGAAGTGTAGAACTTATTTTTATTAAGGTCAAACAGTTAAATTCTAGCAGCTTGGAGACCAGAATATAGATCTTCTGACTCCAGGCTCTTTGCAATAAACATCAATCCCTCTGTGACTAAAGTCCAAACACAGAAAGAAAGAAAACAGAACAGAATACAAAAGGAGTTATTTCATGCTGCATGGAGAGGTGCTGTTTGTAACCAGGAAACACTGCTAATTACCAACCTGGGTTAATTACTGATCTGTGTCTAGCTTATGACTAAACATTATTTAGCCATGCTGATTAATTCTGATACGAATCAGATCATTTAATTATTGACTGAAATTCACACTTGGGCCATACCTCTGTGAGCAGTCTCCTAGCTCATACACCCCACATACGGAGACTATTTGTAGTTAACAAAAAGAAAAAAATTGTGATCCATAGAAATCTAATTTTTAAATTGCCAAAAATGCATAGAAGATTATTATATAGAAAATGGTGTTAGGCTAATTAAATGCCAATTAATCCAACTTCCATTCAGAATCCTGTGCAGAACAGGAGACTAAATTTAGGACCAATTCTTTGCATGCTCAGGTTTAACTAGAGAATCCGTCTTCACTTTATATGAACAATATAATTTTCTTTGTTTATTCAACATGCTGCCTTATTCATTTTATTATAAAAATTGTCTCCTCACAAGGTTTTAAAATAATTGAGTCTATTTGTTTCGTTTTCCCTGATGTATTAATATTTTCTTTGCATGGTACTTTAGAAAATATATGACCTAGAAAGCAGCCTAATTCTTGTCACAGCTGCAACCTTACTGAGGCAGAAAATTTGTCATTTATATAAAATGAAACCATCTCTAATGCTTTGTCCGCCCTTCTAGAATCCCCTTTGTTTAATCACCATGTTTGGAGCTTATAAAAGGACTGCTTTCAGGAATAAGTAGATAGAAATGAGGGGATGCTGATGTGTGAATAAAACAGTGATATAAAAGAAAATTGATTTTGTTTCCCCTCCAGCTGAAGTCTGTGGAGGTTGCCCTGCCTTTCACTGATAGCTGTCTGGGTTAGTCTCCGATTCATGAATTACAATCCTGACCATCCCCCTTCTCCAGGACCAGGATTGCCCCGTTCCTCGTCTCCATGGTGCTGAGCTTCCCTATCATAGCACATTATTGTTATTGCTTATTGTGTCTTCCGAATCCTCTGATAGACATACGGAGTCAGGGACAGTGTCTGCCTTGCTTCCCATTGTGTCGCCGACACACTGCCCCACGGGGGCCCTTAATAAATGTTTGTTCAAGGAAAGAACGAATGTGGCTTAAAATTTGAGCTCCTGGTCACTCTCACTCACACACTGAAGGCTTTGCCTCAATATTCATGTGGATACCACCCTTCAGAAACAAGACTCTTGTGTTCCCTTCCGTAGTACCAGCATCTACCTCAATGTCTGCAATATATTAACCGCCTGATAAATATTCCTGAAGTAAATGAATTACCAAGTTCTCGTCTTGGGAGGGAACCTGTTATTTGTGGATCAGATCTGGAGACCCTCTGGTGATCGCATCACTAAGAGTTATCTTCTGGGCTGTGTAAGGGTAGGGAACGGGCACATCTACCTTCAAAGACATTTCCCTGGTGTGTAAGTTAAACAAAGTTTATATCTTTTTTTTTTAAGATTTTATTTATTTATTTGACGGAGAGAAATAGATCACAAGTAGGCAGAGAGGCAGGTAGAGGGAGAGGGGGAAGCAGGCTCCCTGCTGAGCAGAGAGCCTGACACGGGGCTGGATCCCAGGACCCTGAGATCATGACCTGAGCTGAAGGCAGAGGCTTTAACCCACTGAGCCACCCAGGCGCCCCACAAAGTTTGTATCTTGGTACAATTTTCAGCCGGGTATAAACCAGACACCCTAATAAATTCGATAGTTCGATTCTGATTTTCCTGGTACTCTATTTTTTGAGGCTATCAATGAGGAATGCAGTTTCAGGTTAATTTCTGAACATCCTTCATTTTGATTCTGAAAACTGTCACACAATGAAAAACAGCGGCCCCTTGGGCAAGATGGGTTTTATGTCACTGACCTGGCATTTTTTTAGTTGTTTTTTTCCCCCTAAATTCAAATTGTCTCACTTGGCATTTAGCAGACTGATTCAGCATCCCCTAAGCAATAAAGATTTAAGTTAATTAAAAAAAAAAAAAGCCAAACAGAGCTGGTTTCTGAAAAATAGAGCACCTAAGAATGCCAATAAGGAGACATTCATGTTTATATTACTACAGAGCTTTGCAAAATGTTTAATATTCTAATGCGTTGGGTTAGCCACTCACTAATACCACAAAAAGCTCCTAGGACAGTGCATTGTAAATAGTAGGCTTTTACCAATTTTTTTGTCGAATTAGTGAATACAGGTTATAAAGTATTCTACTTTATACTGGGAAAAATATTGGGGACATGAAAAACATGATTGGATCTCTTTAGCTGGTGCGAAACAAAACCAGAGTATGGAAAATACAAAAACAAACAAACAAAAAACCTGAAAAAAAAACCCACAACAACCATGAGGGGTCTTAGTGGCATATTGACATTCTCAGTGAGGAATAGGAAAAATTTATTTGCTTAGCTAACAAGGGAAATCTGGATGGGATGAAAGAGTTCTTTCCCAGAGAGAAAAGGGAACGAAAGGCAGGCGGCTCTTAGCTCTTCATGATAAAGAACAATGTCTCAGGACATTCCATCTCCAGATACTTCCTGGGCTGGGAGCGGAAGGGCAGGTTGGTTGGCACTGCTGCAAATGTGCAACCGCCCGCAGCTCTGCTGGCCTGCACTGGACTGGGAAGGTGGTTCTGGCCAGGCAGCATTAGTAGACGTAAAAGCCGGAAGCTGGAGTGAAGGAGCAGTGACCCAACCTCGAGGCAAGCAGAGACTCAGTTCAAGTGCAACCTCAAGGGAGGTAGTGTTAGGGCCGCGAGGGGACAAGTCATGTTACCAGGGAAGGAGTCACAGAGAAGAAACCAGCTGAATCCCTTGGTGAGTGACAAGTTATTTAGCAACTGGTAGTGGGAAGGAAGGTTCCTGAGACTCCGAGAGTGCCTAAGATAAGATGGAGTGATCTGGAGATTTTCTTGGTCAGCTCCTATTACTACAACAAAATGGCATAGACTGAGAGACTTACTCAATGAACATTTGTTTCTCCCAGTTCTGGAGGTTGGTAAGGGTGAGACCTGGGTGATGGCATGCTTGGGTTCTGGTGAGGACCATCTTCCCAGTTTGCAAGTGGCCACCTACTTGCTGTGTCCTCACATGGTGGGGAAAGAGCAGGCTCTCCTCTATCCCTTTTCATATAGAAACACTAATCCCATTACGGGGACTCTGTCCTCATGACTTTATGGAAATCTAATTACCTTCCAAAGACCTCTCTCCAAATACCATCATATGGGGATTAAGGCTTCAACATGATTTTTTGGGAGGACACATTCATTCTATAGCAGGGATTAAAGGAAGGAATTAATGTACCTCTGGGTGAGAGTTCGAGACAGAAATATTTCTATTGCCTGAGTTACATGACCCATACCCCCTGTTGATTTTTCCTGTGGAGATCTTCAGCTGCCAGTACCATATATCAGATGACAAGGGATGTGTTGGCTCTGTGTGTGCCCTTCTGACCCTCACATCCCCTTCAGCTTCAAGCAAGGCACTGCATTCATCAGCAGAGCTTTGGGCTGGAGAGGAGTGACCTTGGGGTAGACACTCGTTCACACATAATCCATTAACCGTGTGTCAAGCATTCTTGAAGTTTGTAGAGATACAAATGCAAACAAGAGATCTAGTTTGGGTTCTCATGAAACTTACATTCTAGAGAGAGGCAGACAGTATGAACGTCAATCAGTATATTAATAAGATAATGTTGAGAAGTGACACACGCTATGAAGAAATGAATAGGAGAACTTGATGGAGTGACGGGTTGGGGGTGGAGGGATGTACTTTCGATTGGGGTAAAGAATGAATTTGGAGGAGGTCATATCGGAACTGAATCCAAATGACAGAACGATGGAGGCATGTCAGGGCCTGGAGGCAGAGTGTTCTAGGCAGGGGTCACAAAGCATTTCGTGGCATAGTGAGTTAAACGTGTTTGAGATACAGAGAGAAGGCCAAGATGACTGAAGTCTATTCTGTCTCTCACCATCTGCAAGGGACTGAATGCTTGTGTCCCCGCTAAACGCATATGTTGAAGCCCTTACCCGCCAATGTGATGGCATTTGAAGATGGGGCCTTTGGGAGATAACTAGGGTTAGATGAGGTCATGGGAGTGGGGCCTCATGATGCGATTAGTGCCCTTATAAGAAGACACACTAGAGACTTTGCCTTCTCTCTATCCTCCCATCCACCAAGGAAAGGGCCTGAAAGATGGATGCCACACCTTGAGAAAGAGGCCATCTATGAGCCAGGAAGAGGACCCTCACCAGAGCTATTGGCCGTCACCTCGATCTTGGACTTTTCAGTCTCTAGAACTATGAGGAAGACATTCCCATTGTTTTGAGTCACCCCAGTCTCTGGTATTTTGCTATCGCTGCCCAAGCAAACTAAGACACCATCGGAGTAACCTTGGGCCAACTGGAGCCAAACTGAGCCTTGTTTATCTCACCTGTAAAATGGCAATGTATCTAGGCCACCCCATCAGAGTTTAGTGAGAGAATTAAATGAAATTATTGCATTTCAAGTGTTAAGCACCTTACTTGAGACATAGTAAATGCTCAGAAATTCTGTTACTATTAATGAGTTCTGCAAGACTAAATGTGAGCGATGATAAAGATCACAAAATTTTTTTTGAGGAGTTGTTTTATTTTGGGTTGTGCCATCAAAATCGTTCTTGCTGGGGAACCACAGGGTGAAGGGGGAGATGCCACATGAGTCATGGGATCTTTGGGATGTGAACTACAGCTGTAACTTTGCCAATGGGTTGGCAAATCAGGTGCCAAGAATTTCTTTGGAAAAGGAAAAAATATAAGAATGATTGACTGAAGGGGCACCTGGGTGGCTCAGTCATTAAGCGTCTGCCTTCGGCTCAGGTCATGATCCCGGGGTCCTGGGATCAAGCCCCACATCGGGCTCCCTGCTTTGCAGAAAGCCTGCTTCTCCCTCTCCCACTCCCCCTGCTTGTGTTCCCTCTCTCTCGCTGCGTCTCTCTCTGTCAAATACATAAATAAAATCTTTAAAAAAAAAAAAAAGAATGATTGACTGAAAATGATTGGATTAGAAAATGATCTGAAGAAGGAAAGAAGTTGAAAAAAATTCATTGCCTTCCACTGACTTAGATAGGGCACACAATCACACAAAGTGGTAATAGTGTGTTCATTTATTTCTCTTAATCGGTTATTTGAATTTGCATCTAGTGGGAAAAAAACAGAAACTCTGAGCATTTTACAAGGGAAAGAAAGTCATCTCGTATAAGGCAAAGGACATCACTTACCAACAGTATTTCTGTATATTTCATAGATTTCCTTTTTATAGTCTGTAAACCCATATATTAAGGGAGAACAGCATGACTATCTCTACCATAACATGCTCTGCTGTGTAGACATTTATTCAAAAAAATCTTTCATGAGCTCTACTGTGTTCCCCGCACCCTCTGAGAGGCACTCAATGCTCAGAACGTGGCCCTTGTCCACAGAACAGCAGCTGCAGAGGGGATCTAGTCGAAGAACAATGAGATGCTATGCCATCCTTGTCCTGGCAAACCCATGGCTAGGCACTGGCCACTCCAGATAGAAACTGAAGACTCTCCTTGCCAGCGAGATGGTGGGCAAGTTATCCAGACTGACTCTCTTGTGGAAAACAAGGGAAAGTCCTGATTGGAATGGGAGGCAAAATCTCATAGCATCAATACCCTAACAGGACGGGAGCTACCAAAGAATCACACTGTAACTCCAACTTTGCTCAACAAGATCACATTGAGATTTGGTTTTCATGAACACATGGGTATGGGGGACTGGGGCAATGCTCAGGGCTCACCTAAGATGATGGGTCTAATAGAAATCCCTCATCCATAAAGCTGGGATCCCAGTAGCCATGTCCTCAATGTGAAGGTGAAACGGAAACAAGAACAACTATGTGAATACATGGGTAAGTAACAATCACTCACTCAGAGTCACAGTGAGCAGGATTAACAGTACTAGAAATTCCATATCATTTCTGCTGTTCATCAGCACTTTATTTCTGAGCAGATGTATCTGTTCTGACAAGGAAAAAGAGAGGGTATTCAAAGGAGATTAAAAGTGACATCAAGTCAACATACCAGCATATGTTGGTGTCAGGTTCAGGTTGAGGTATTTTGGCAGCAAAATCTAGTCTTTCTTCTTTTTTGGCACGTCTTAAGGTCCCTGTATGGTCACGTGACAAGATTCTCTCCAATGGAGTAGGAGCAAAAGCAACATGGCTTCCTTCCAGATCTGGCCCATAAAAGTTCCTACATACACTCTCCACTTCTGTCTTTGGATTGAACAGTGATGGTGTTGTTCAGAGTGATCGAGTGTCAGGATGGAAGAGTTTCCATCAGCCTGAGTGCCTGAATGGCTGCCAGTAGAGATGACCCACAGGCCCGAACAACTGTGAGGAAGTAATAGGCTGCTGTTGTATCAAACCCCCCGACACGCTGGGGTCTGGTGGTGGCCTCCAGCTAGCCTGACCAAGCCAGTGCAGAATCCAAGCACCCGCCATTCCGAAGGGTAAGGACCTGCAGCTGCAACAGCCCCAAACCACGAAGAAACTGGAGGCTGGAGAGAGGGGAATAGTGCATCCTGAGAAAGGCAGGAGACAAGAGAACACCGATAAACTGTTTTCATTTGTTTTATTATGGAGACCACTGCTGTTGATAAAATTCACATTGAAATGAAGAATAAAGCAAATCACGCTAATGTCCTATTACTACCATCCTCACACATTGGGAACTCCTCCTACGGCCCTTTCTGATGACGTCCCTTCCGCACCCTGAGAGGCAGCCCCTGTCCTGACTAATCATTCACTTGCTTTTCTTCATAGTTTTACAGAAGTATATTTGTATCTCTAAACATATTATTCATGCTTAATATTTTCTTTTAAATTTTAAATAAGTGATATATAGTTTTACATAAGAATCATCTTGTACATTGTGATGTTTAATTTTGTGTTAACCGTGGGATGCCAGATAAAGCGGGGTGTGTCTGAGGCTGTTTTCAGGTCGTACCGGCATCTGAATCGGTAAAGCAGATTGCCTTCCCCTTTGGGAATCATCCAGTCCTTTGGGGGCCTGAACCGAACAACAAGGTTGCAGAAGGAAGAATTTGCCCCTTTCCGCTTCTGGCCTACCTGTGTGAGTGGGGACATTCGTGTTCTCTGGCCCTACGACTGGGATTTGTACCATCAGCAACCTGGTTCTGAGGCCTTTCGGAGTCAGAGTGGAAGGAAGTCACGGGCCCCCCTGGGTCTCCAACTTGCAGAGAGCGGATTGTGGGATTTCCCAGCTTCCATAATCATGGGAACCAATTCTCTACAGTAAACCAGTACGTACACTGGTTCTGTTTCTCTGGAGAACCCTGACTAATCTAATACATACATGGTCTACGATTGATTGTTTTCCTCAGTATTCTGTTTGTGAAACTCATGCCCATGGATGCATGAGGTGTCAATTTCACTTTTTTTGCTGTTGAATCATATTCTCTCTTGTGAATAGAATAGTTGATGGGTCATAAGATACATTCATGTTCACATTTATTTAATAAAGTTAAATTGTTTGCCACAATAATATACTAATTCCCAGACCCGCAACAGTGTAAGAAGAGTATCTTTTGCTTTCCATTCCTGCCAACACTTGGTCTTGTCACATTTTATTTTATTATTATTATCATTATTATTTTATTTATTTATTTTTGCCAAACTAGTGCCAAAACTAATCCTTTGTCCTGTTCCTACATGTTCTCCCGATTATAGCCGGTCCTTTTAGTCTCTAAATGCAGTCTTTTGGTGAAGAAGAGTTTTAAATTTTAATGTATTTGAATTGTGTGTCTTACTGAAGAAATTTTTCTTCCCATCAAGGTCAGTGGTAACTTGAGCCTCAAACCACAAGAAAGCTGACTGATGGATGAAATCTTCAGGTGGACACTCCCCACCACAGCAAAGGCTGAGAAAAGCAAGGTGACTCCTGTCTTTCTTTGCAAGGCGCATTCTGCACTCCTCTTCCTCATCATTTATTTTCTCTTTGATTCTAAAGTCCTTCAGGGGTCCAATTTTTTTTTAAAGATTTTATTTATTTGTTTTATTTATTTATTTATTTATTTATTTATTTATTAGAGAGAGAGTGAGAGCAAGCGTGCGTGAGCACAAGCAGGGGAAGCAGGAGACGCAGGGATCCCAATGTGAGACTCGATCCCAGGACCCTGGGATCATGACCTAAGCTGAAGGCAGATGCTTAACCAACTGCCTTCACCCAGGTGCCACCCAGGTGTCCCCAGGGGTCCTACTTCCATTAAAAGTGTCCAATTGCTCTCTACCTTGTATGAACTCTTGCATTTATAGTTCTACTAACATGCTTCCGTTTGAACTGAAGCTGTTGGTGTGTGAGTCTTGGAAGGCACTTCAGGCAGCCGCGGGCCTTCAGCCGAGCTCATTCTCTGGCTTGTACTTTAGCTTTGTTTTCCACTCTGAGGATTTTCCTGGGTTTCTTACCATCTCTGTCATGTATTCAACAAGAGTTTTTAATGGTCTATCCAGACTTTAAGATTGTTTTCCAGTGGGAGGATTTTCCAGGGTATTTTGTATGACTTATGGCCAGGAACTGAAGTCCAAACAATACATTTTCAGACAAGAGAAAAAGAACCCACTTATCATTGAGTGAATGGGTTTAATGGAGGAGGGAATATGAGGTATAGCAGTGAAGAATAGAGCCCAGTTCTTGAGCACGAAAGGGAAACAAATAAGAGCCAAGGCAGATTTTACTCCAGTTTCTCTCTGAATAAGTGGGGAGCTCTGTACTCTCCCCAAATCTGACTAAAGCTCTTTTAAGTTAATTTATCAGCCAGAGGATCACCAGTGTTATTTAAATTATAACACAGTTACTGACATGTAAAAAAAAAAAAACTTTAAAGAAATTTAATTTAATGATTATTATTTTTTAAATTTTTATTTGTTTAAAGCAAGCTCTATGCCCAATGTGGGGCTCAAACTTGACCCAGAGATCAAGGGTCTCATGCTCTACTGAGTTAGGCAACCAGGTGTCCTAAGAAACTTTTTTTTTTTAAGATTTATTTATTTATCTGAGAGAGAGAGACCTGCACGTGAGTGCATGAGTAGGCGGGTGGGGGGGGAGCAAAGGGAGAGGGAGAAGGAGAGAATCTCAAGCAGACTCTTCTCTGAATGTGGACCCAACGTGGGGATCAATCCCACGACGCTGAGATCATGACGTGAGCTGAAATCAATAGTCAGCACTTAACTGACTAAACCAGGCAGGCACCCCAAGAAACATTTTTAATGGCAGTTTTAAAATATACATATGGTTCTGTCATCCTTTGCTTAACATACATCAATATCAAAGGCTTTGCACTGTTTACAAATTTCTTAGCATGACAAATAAGGCCTTCCACTTTCTGAACCTCTGCATGTTCTGTTCTCTCCACCCAGAGTTCCAGTGCTCTTGTTTGGTCCGCTCATTTGCTCCCACTCGTCCTTCGAGAATCTACATAAACGGCACCCCTCCCATAGCAGTTTCCTCCTTCACCCTCAACTCCTACTCTTGCACTCCTCCTCCTCCTCATTCCATGGAATGATCTACGCAGCAAATTGTCTGACATCACATCATAGCATATGGTTATTTTTTAGGTTACTGTTTGGCCACCAAGGACACTGTAAGTTATTCGGGGATACTGCCAGTATCCTAGACAGTTCGTTATCCCAAAACAGTCAATTATTGTGCCTAGAACAAAGAAGGTGTTCAAAAAATTGATCAAATGACCAAAGGGAGTGACATAATTTCCTAAGCAGGTTGGGGGGCTGTACGTTTTAAAAATAAAATCAGGAAGCCTATTCAGTATGAAATCTGGGTAGCATCGCCATTTCAGTCTTTTCTTGATTCCTGTTAAAATAACAGGGAAGTGGGGCACCTGAGTGGCTCAGTCAGTTAAGCGTCTGCCCTCAGCTCAGGTCATGATCCCGGGATCCTGGCACTGAGCCACGCGTTGGGCTCCCTGCTTCGTGGGGAGCCTGCTTGTCCCTCCCCCTTGCTCATGTTCTCTCTTCCACACATGCTCTCTCTTTCTCAAGTAAGTGAATAAAATCTTAAAAAAAAAAAAAAACAGTGAAGCTAGAGAAAAGTGGAAAATAAAACTTGTGTCTCTAAAAGCTAAGACTAACAGACAAGCTAGCGACAGAATGTGATGGCAATCTCTACCAGCAATAAAATAGATAAAACTGGACTAAAAATTAAGCACATCTAAGCCTCACATTACTAGATTTTTGTCTTGGGTCACACAGGATTTCTGGAAGTGAAAAGCCGACGGATATAGCATGCCTGTCTGGAAACCCACCGTCTTTATTCCCATACTGAAGAGACGTAGTGATTATACTAGTAAAAATAATACGCTAATTAATCTTCAACGCTTTGGGCACTGACTTCAGACCTAAGAGGGATTCTCCCACCCTCCTCTGCTTCAACATCTATCAAAGAGAGTCCCACAAAAACAACCATGCAGGAAATGAAAGAAAAGGAGTGGGGGCTCACAGTAGTGCATTCTGTTCACAGAAGCACAATTCCCAGCAGCGAAATCAGTGTAGCCTGTGTTCCTGTGTATGTAGTGGGGAGGGGCAAGCAGAACATCTTCGCCAGGGCTCACCAGTAATTTTCTTCATTGGATCAGAATAACGAAGTTTCAGACAGTGAAAGGGAGAAGGTGCCTGAAGATTTTAGTTAAGAACCCATCCATTCACTGTCCATATAGACACCTGAAAAGCAGATGAAACCATCAAACAATGGGGTGGCCCCACTTATAATTTATGTATTTTACTTATTGGTCAGCATACAGTGTGTGCAGATTTCTTATGAGTTTGGGCAAAGATAATAAGACTATATACTTTACCTAGACATTTATAAAGTATTACCTTGTAAGCAAAAAGTAAAATTATTTAAAAGAATAGAGAGTCTGAATATGTGTAGCATTTAAGAAGCATGCAGGGAAATGCACAGGACTCCTGGCAGGGGACAGCACTTGACATGGCTCCCGATGGCTCTTGAGGGACACGTGGAATTTTACGTTTGCAACAAGGGAGGAGCATTTATAACGGCGAAGTGACATGGAAGAGTAAAGTTTGTTCAGGGAAGAGTGAGGAATTGAGTGTCTTGGAAAGATAGGGCTGGAGAGTCCGGCTGGAATCTGATTACAAAGTCATATTAGGAAGCTTGAACTCTTTCTTTTGAATAATAAAAAGCCAATGAAGTGTCCTTTGGAGGGGGTAGTGTGATTAGATTTGACTACTGAACGAGGCGAGGTGTATTCTTCCTGTCCCTCACCTCCCCAGCTGTGCCTCTCACTTCCCAGCAGAGGGCCGGGAGCATCCCGGGGCTTTCAGCTTCCCCCCCTTGTCAGGGAAGTCTCACAGTTCTTGTACCTTGTGTTCTCCCCAAATTCATACATAGAAGCCTGAACCCCAATGCGATGATCTTAGGAGGGGGAACCTTTGGGAGGTGATTAGCTCAGAATTCCATTCCACAAATGGAATTAGTGCCCTTATGAAAGTGACCGCAAAGAGCAATTTTGCCCCTTCTGGCCGGTGAGGACTCCATGAAAAATTCTGACCCAAGAAGCAGCACCTCACTAGACATCGAACCTTCTGGAGCCTTGATCTCAGACTTCCGGGCCTCCAGAATAGCGAGAAATAAATTTCTTTTGTTTCTAAGTCACCCAGTCTGTGGTAATTTATCATAATGACCTCAATGGACTCAGATACATTTTGTTATTTAAATGTGTTTCTTTACACTAGCAACTGGAATGTTCTTCACCTCCCTAGCCCTCTTAGAAACATTTATTTCATTTATATTTACTCATATACTTTTGCCTCAATTCATCAACAGGATTGTATCAAATAAGCTTTCTAGTGAATTTTATTTTATTTTAAAGATTTTATTTATTTGTTTGACAGAGAGAGACACAGCGAGAGAGGGAACACAAGCAGGGGGAGTGAGAGAGGGAGAAGCAGGCTTCCCGCTGAGCAGGGAGCTGGATGCAGGGCTTGATTCCAGGACCCTGGGATCATGACCTGACCCGAAGGCAGACGCCCAATGACTGAACCACCCAGGCGCCCCTCTAGTGCATTTTAATAACAAATTTGATTCGATTTGTTCCAGAGGTTTTTTTCATGCAGACACAGACATACAGTGTCACACCCACAGCCACACATAAACGCGTGTGTGGGATCTTTGTCATCATTAACTTTACAAAAAAATGGGAGCATATCACAGAAGCTTTATTGAACGTTCATTCCTTTCTCAGCAGTGACTGGAAGTATCTTCAGATTAATTGGTATAAGGCTCATTCTTTTCAAAACTGCACATCTTGTTGTTTCTATGTAATATATTTTTAGTCATTTTCTTACTGATTTACTTTACTTTGTTTCTAGTTTCTTATCACTACGAGGCAATAAACAGGGGATACCCTAAAATTTTATAGGGTTTCTGGGTCCAAGCATATGTGCTAATTATCATTGTAATAGAAGTGCCTAGATTGCTTTTCAAAAAGGCTGTAACACTACATTTCCAACGGCACCATGTGGCAGAGATCTCCACCAGTGATGAATATCATCGCTCTTTTTGACATTATTGTTGCCAGCCTGATGGACATAAAACAAAATCTTATTATTATTTTAATCTGCATTTCCCTAACCACTAGTGAAGAGTAACATCTTTTTTTATCTGTTGGATCTATATTGCAGAAGTTGTTACTGATATCCTGCTTTCCAAATTCTTGTGCCTTCATCATCTTTTTTGATGGAGGGCTAGCCGATGGGTCAATTTAGATTGTCCCTGGCTTCCATTGCCACAGTGTCCCTGAACACTGTTAGAATTCACATTTTAAGACGTGAACTGATTCCTCTGTACCAGTGTCTCCCTCGAGAGAGTTAGTATGCCTTACCCAAGCTAGATAAACTCCAGGCAGGAGGAATCAGGAAATTCACTCACATCGCTCTTCTGGGGAAAAAAAATGGGTGAACAGTACACAAATCCCTAATTCCTGAAACACCTCAATGAGTGAAGTGCCTTATCAAGAAATGCAGGTCTGTAGCTATGGGATAAGGTCTCTCTGGCTGTCAAACACCTCTGCAGACATGAACCAGCCTGCAAACAAAGCATTTCTCTAGGCATAATAGGATTTCAGAATGACAGATGTGGCTCTGGGCGGTCTTGGAGGATACTCCGATAGGGTGGCGTGCGTCTCTCTGGTTGATGACTCAGTGTCTGTGCTCACCATTCTAATCTATCCTAGCAGCTGCACGCGGCAGATTATTACCTAGTCAATATGGAACACGGCCAGCTGCTGAGGAGGTGGTGGTCATTACGCCAGCATGCTGAGTGGTCACCGAGACCAACCCTTTCCCCCAGAGCCCATTAATAATTAAAATAACATGGATTGCTCGATCTTCTAGATGCTACAATAAAAAATAAAAAAAATGGAGAGAACTCAGTCTCGTTTTTATGACTAACAACATCTGAGTTGCAAGAGGTCTAATGCCCAGTAGGGAATTCTCTGCTCCTAGATGCTCCCCAAAAATATCCATCTGGCCACAGCATCCTTATCCAGTGTTAGCCGAGAGCACGGGCTGCTCCGACTGATTCTAACCCATTTGCTCCAAAATGATAAAAGAAAGAGAACTTTCTGTTTCCCTGTTAAAGCAATAATCTCTTTGATACCAAAATAATTACATAACCACAGACACTAAGGAGGAAAAGACTATCCCTGTACATTCGACCGGTTCCCAGATAGAATCAAGAGAGATTAAATGACTTGCCAATTACAGTTAGCCAATGTCAGGATCAGGACATGGGTACCCTTACTATAACATGAGTATTAGAATGCTCATGGATGATTTTCAGGGAACCTGCGAAACCTCTAAAATTGTGTGAAAATTTTGTATCTTCTTTTTTTGTGCGGGAAGGAATCCATTGTTTTTATCAGATTCTCAAATGGGTCCCAGGTCAAAATAAGTTAAGAGTCACTATTCCAGGGGAAACACAAGTCCTCATTCCCATTGCCAGGAAGGACTCTCATAAGGACTAGATCAAGTTAGAAACCTTGAAGATTGACAACAGGACGCAGGCAGCAGAAGGCGTAGTACTTTGGGTGGAGAGGCAAAGACTGTGATTCTCTTTCAGCTTGTGGGTTTACTCTCCCTGTGCTTTGATTGTTTGTTTGTTTGTTTTTTCCTGAGACAGATGTGATCACATAGAGCTCGGAGTGTCCTCTGTTTGGGACTTTCCTTCATTCTTTGATGGCCAAGGGATCCTGCGGTCAGGTTCAGGGGATGGGAGCCTGGAAATATGAACTCAACAGGCTCTATTCAAGGCTTCTCCAGAGCTTCTCAGCTGTCATCGTCTTTGGCGAGGAGGAGCCAGAGACCAACTAGATCAGAGGGGACCAAGGATCAGAAGGTAGAGCTGATTGGACATTCGTCTGGACCTTCTTTGACCCAAGAAAGTAGCAGGAGCTGAGACTTTCCTGCTATTCAGCTCAATTCACCAGGGCAAAAGACCAGACCTGAGGTTCACATAGAAGCCTAATTAGAAATAAGGCATGTAATGACTAATAAGCCTAATGAGTAGTAAGACATCTACCTGGAGGGGCCACTCTGTGGAGCTCACAGAGGTCCAGCTCAGGAATAAGTGGCTCCAAGGGGATCCAGAGCTTGGAGACCAGCCATGTCTGACATGACTAATGTAATTTACCATGAATTATCCATGGCATCTAACCGCATTCAAGTATCCAACAGACATCACCAGGAGGTTGTGTAGGGGAAAAGCAAATTCACGTTAAAAGCAATGCCAGGGAAACTAGATTTACCAAGTAAGTCCAACATACATCACCCAGCATACTTTTATATACATACCTGAATATGCGTACATACACAGGCACATATTTGCATATGTATGTGTCAAATACTGGCCTGTGCTAAACAGAAATGATTTTCAACAACCACTTCTTTAGATGATCCACGCCACTGGTGTTCTCCAGTAACGCACACACTGAAGAGATAGACGATGCTTATATTCTCCTCTTGCATCGTTTGTGGTTTAGGGTTCAAATGACCTTCATGGCAAGAGCAACAGGTACCTCCCTCCGGTAACCAGCAAAAAGTGTCTTCTGCTAATCCTAGACTAAGTCTCCGGCGTCATAAACACAGCAGAGCGCCACCCAGCTTCGGGTTGAAGCTACGGCCTCAGTGTCCTGTGCCTTAAAAGGTTCATGTCTTCCATAGGTATCTAGTAAGGGTTCACTCTGTCAGAGTCCCTGTTCTAAGAGCTGGAGACACAGAAAACTCAAACCACTGCCTTTTTCAGAGATTGCATCTTGGTGGAAGGAGACAAGCAACCAAATAAATAAAAGCAATCGTGCCAGATGATGATAAAGCTATTGGAGAAAAAGCAGGAAAGAGGGATGGGGCTGCAGAAGTGAGGCAGGGAGGGCGTGTGCGTGTCACTGAAGAGCGAGAAGGCCTCACTGAATAGGAGACATTTGAGCAAAGACCTACGGGAGGTGAGACTGTGCCATGTGGCTGTGGAAGGGGAAAGAGCTCTAGGCGGAAGGGACCGTAAAAGCCAAGGTCCTGAGGCAGGAACATGCTGGGAGACCAGTGTGGCTGGGGCACAGTGACTGGAAGGTCAGAGAAGTGACAGTGGGCCATGACCAGGCACCCAGGAGTGGAATCTGACTCTGATGCTTTATTTGATGAAGTTTTTTTTTCCCCCCAAGCTGCTGAAAAAATAACTGCATTCTTCCCCCCCAAAGTATTTAAACTTGAAAAAGGTAGTTTCTGGAAAAGAGGTTCTGGGGTGGTCCCTTTGTAATCGCCCTCCGTTTCTTCCAATTCTTGCTTCCCTCAGACCTTCTTTAGCTCTCTAGCCGCCCCTACTTTTGTTTGCATGGCTTAAGATTTCCACCTTCAAACTCAAAGGCGGATGAGACCCAGTGGCACCTGTTTGTCACCAAACCAGGCCGACGAAACGTATGCTGCGAGAGAAAAGTGCCAGTCATTGGCCCACTGCCAGGTCCCGAGGGGGAAGCCCGGGCACTGAGGCCGTCACAGCTGCAGGCACAGTACGGCCCAGGATCCATGTCTGGCATCCTGGGAAGGACCTGTGGGCTTATTCACTCCCTGCTGCCGCTGCACATGTCCTGTGGCCACAAGCAAACAGGATAGGATATCGGCCCTTCCACGACTTCTGGGCTTTGTTTCTAGCCCTCGTAGAATTCCAGCAGGTTCACTGCCCACCTTCCCCCATACCTGCTTGCCCCCCTCATGTCCTCGTATGCCTTGGTCACTTGCTGAATACTGACATTCTCTGTGACAGTTACCTGGTCTAGACCCTGGGTGGGCACAACTATGTTGCTCTACCCCCTGATCACAATCGTGTTTTTTTTTTTGCTTTTATTTACATTCCAGTTAGTTAACACACAGCGTTACATTAATTTCAGGTGTACAATACAGTGATTCAACACTTCATACATCACCTGGAGCTCATCACAAGTGCACTTCTTAATTCCCGTCGCCTCTCTCTTTTTGTCCTTTTGCTTTTTTTGTTCCTTAAATTCCACATATGCATGAAATCATATGGTATTTGTCTTTCTGACTGACTTATTTCACTTAGCATAAGCCTCTCTAGCTCATCCATGTTGCAAATGGCAAGATTTCCTCCTTTTTTATGGCTGAGTAATACTCCATTGTGTGTGTATGTGTATATACATATATATACCACAGCTTCTTTATCCATGCCTATGATGGACCCTTGAGCTCTTTCCATAGTTTGGCTACTGTAGATAATGCTACTAATAACATCAGGGTGCATGCATCCCTTTGAATTAGTATTTTTATTTTCTTTGGGTAAATACCCAGTAGTGCAATTGCTGGATCCTAGGGTAGTTCTATTATCAACTTTTTGAGGAACCTGTTTTCCAGAGCGGCTGCACCAGCTTGCATTCCCACCAACTGTGTAAGAGGGTTCCCCTTTCTCCGCATCCTCGCCAACATCTGTTGTTTCCTGTGTTGTTGATTTGAGCCACTCTGACTGGTGTGAGGTGATATCTCATTGTGGTTTTGATTTGTATTTCCCTGATGAGCAGTGATGTTGAGCATCTTTTCATGTGTCTTTTGGCCATCTGGATGTCTCTTTGGAAAAATGTCTATTCATGTCTTCTGTCCATTTTTTAATTGGATTATTCATTTTTTGGGTGTGGAGTTTTATAAATTCCTTCTGTATTTTGGATACTAACCCTATCAGATATGTCATTTGCAAATATTTTCTCCTATTCCATAAGTTGCCTTTTGGTTTTGTTGATTGTTTCCTTCACTGTGCAGAAGCTTTTTATTTTGATGAGGTCCCAGTGTTTAGTTTTGCTTTTGTTTCCCTTGCCTCAAGAGACATATCTAGAAAGAAGTTGCTATGGCTGATGTCAAAGAGGTTACTGCCTGTGTTCTCTTCTAGGATTTTTTATGGTCTCAAACTATTCCAAAAAATAGCAAAGGAAGGAAAACTTCCAAATTCATTCTGTGAGGCCGGCATTACCCTGATACCAAGCCAGATAAAGACTCCAATAAAAAAGAGATATCCAATATCCATGATGAACATGAATGCAAAAATTCTCAATAAAATACTAGCAAACTGAATCCAACAATACATTAAAACAATCATTCGCCAGGGTCAAGAGGGATTTATTCCTGGGTTGCAAGGGTGGTTCAATATTAGCAAATCACTGTGATACACCACATTATTAAAAGAAAGGATAAGAGCCATATGATCCTCTCAATAGACGCAGAAAAATCATTTGACAAAGTACAACATCCATTCATGATAAAAACCCGCAACAAAGTAGGTTTAGAGGAAACATACCTCAATAAAATAAATGCCATGTATGAAAAACCCACAGCTAATATCATCCTCACTGGGGAAAAACTGAGAGCTTTTCCTCTACGGGTAGGAGCAAGACAGGGATGCCCACTCTCACCACTTTTATTCAACATAGTACTGGAAATCTTAGCCACTGCAGTCAGATAACAAAAAGGAATAAAAGTCATCCAAATTGGCAAGGAAGAAGTAAACCTTTCATTATGTGCAGATGACATGATACTCGAGATTGAAAACCCAAGGGTAGAGAAAGACTCTACCCAAAAACCGCGAGAACGGATACACAAATTCAGCGAAGTCCCAGGACACAAAATCAAGGCCCAGGAATCTATTGCATTTCGATACAACAATAATGAAGCACCAGAAAGAGAAATTAAGGAATTGACCCCCATGTACAATTGCACCCAAAACCGTAAGGTACTTAGAAATAAGCCCAACCAAATAGGTGGAAGACCTGTGTTCTAATTAAAATTTGAATCTAAACTCATCTCACCCTCCCCTGCTGTGCGCCTTGGCTCTCTGGTAATTGCCTTTCTAGCCAAGTGACTCCTGTGGCCTCCAGCTGTCTGGCCTGATCCATTCTCTGCAGAGTAGTGAGAAAAGCTTTCTCAAGGGCAAATCTGATCCTGTCACTCTTCTGGGTAACTTAGGATAAAATCCAAAATTCTTCCTCCGGCCAGCGAGGGCCCTCTGTGACTTTTTTTCCCCTCACTTGCTTCTAGAACTTAACGTGGTCCTCTTGTCTCCCTGTTTCCTAAGCTCGGGGAACGCTGCCTTTTTTAGCCCTCACAACATACCGATTTACTTCCCACCTGAGACTACGTTTGCTGTCTCCTCTGCCTGAAGCGCGCTTTCCTGGGTGTGCCCTTCTCTCCTCAGTAACTTCTACACACCCGTGGGTCGTAGCAAGTGTGGCTCTTCCTCAGGAACACCCTTCCTCACACTCAACTAAGTTAGATGCCTCCCCTATATGGTGTTTTTGCACCCAGAGCTTTTATCTTATGGCACTCTGCCAAACGGTCATTGATTCATTTTTTTTTTTTTCGGTCATTGATTCATTATCTGATTTTTTATGTAGTCTATAAACCCCACGAGTGCAAGGGGTCACTCCTTTCTTTTACCATGTGTTCTCAGCACCTGTTTAAAAAGAAAAATTGTAGGGGTGCCTGGGTGGCTCAGCAGGTTAAGCATCTGCCTTCAGCTCAGGTCATGATCCCAGGGTCACTGGGATTAAGCCCCACGTTGGGCTCCCTGCTCAGCGGGAAGTCTGCTTCTCCCTCTGCCCGCTGCTCTCCCTGCTCATGCCCCCTCTCTCTCTCTCTGTGTGTGTGCTCTCTCTCTAAAATAAATAAACAAAATCTTAAAAGAATGAAATAATTTTAAGCAGTTGTATTCATGACGCTTGTTAACGATGGTAGGGCAAACCTTTTTCAGGGGGCTAGTACAGCAGAGTTTTGTAGTAGAGGAGAGATCAAGCTCGACTCTGAACACGAGAGCCGGCGAGGATTTACAGCCAAGTAGCAGGGAGAAGGGCAGTGCATAGAGCATTAGTTAAGAGGAGATATCGAAGCAGAGGGATTATTGCTAGACCAACTCAACAAGTTTCTTTACCAGGGTGGTAAAGTATCAAGGGCATGGAGATGAGGGTTTGGTCAGAATAAAGGGCTTTGGGAAAGTATTTTTCCCACAATAGAAACATAATTCTCTAAGTGATTTTTAAAAAGCCTAACTATAGATTTAGAAAGCAGTGTTCCCTTGCAGAATAATATTATTTACGCCGTGTTCCAAACCAGACATTTTCCTTCTTGAGAGCCAATAGGAACCGATGCAAGCATCCAACAGAAACCCGAAATACTAGCAACTGTTCCATTAGTCACTTAAACATTCTAGTCCGCCTTGATGCCAGTTGCTTTGCCCGATAAACAAGAAAGTAATTCCTCTTGCTACTTAAAATCATGGCTACAAATTTTAAAGTCATTTCACGGTGGGTGGACAACCAAGTTGTTCTGTAAATGTATTACTGTAAAGACACAGGGGGCCTTAAGCTAATTCTCAAAACAAAGCACATTAGATGAGCTTCTGGATATTTTTTGTTTGGTTTTGCTTCTGGCTCTTATTTTGAGTCTTCCAAGGCTGGGGGCCACCCAGCTCGGGTATGTCCTATGGCTACTAAAATCAATGGAAGGTCAATTGATTTTCTTTGCCTTTAAGTCGATAACATGCAAAGTGACCTTCTGTGAATTAAAATGTGATTCCCTCAAAGACTCGGATCTTTTTGCGAATATAAAAAAATAGCGTTTTGGAAAGAGAACTTTTTATTACTTTCACGTACAGAAAACTCAACGGCATTCGCGTCGCCCAGTTTGGTGGCCTGTTGTTTAGCCTTTGCTTATTCCAGCTTGGCAGTGCGGGCCCCCGACTTTGGCCCCAGGACGCTGCCTCCCCGGTGACGGCGGGTCTCATCCTATCTATCATTGTCACTGGTCCTGACGACCGTGGTGCTTGTCTTCCTGGGGACCAGAGCCCCCAGGCTGGCCTTCCCCTTCATAATGCAGTAGGGAACCCCCATCTTGATGAGGGAGTAAAAGGTTAGCTAGGGACAAAGCAGAAGCTGGCACCCTATGCCCCCCCACTTTGTGACATGTGTGACATTCCTCAGCAACTCCTGGCTGCCCCACAGGAAGAACAAATGGCTAACTAACAGTGATCCCAGTCCTGTAGGACAGGAGTCTCCCTAAGTTTACAAATGTCCTAGTGATTTACAATAGCCTAACCCAGAAACCCATAACTCGGTTCCTGATGCCCTAACATTGCCCTCCCCTCCATAAAATTGAGGGAGGCTGGGGCGGAAGGAAATGTAAATAAAGCTGAATTTCTTCTAACCCTAAAGCTCATTGACGAGGACATGTGATCGAAGGAGTGTGCCATTCCACCAGGAAACTCCCAAGTCTCTTCATGTTAGTGCCTCATTAGAGGGAAAAACAGCCTCGGCTTGATGATAACCAGGCGTCCAACGTCCCGACAGTCTTCTTTACCACAGGACAGCCCTTCCGAACACCCCGTTGGTGCTCACCTCCCAACTCCTGAGTATCTGATCAGCCACACTCCTCGGGATCGCGGCGCAGCAGCTCCTTCTGCCCACGGGTCCTGTCTCCGGGCTTTAATAAACCACCATTTTGCACCAAAGACGTCTCAAGCATTCTTTCTTGGTTGTGGGCTCCGGACTCCACCCCACTGAACTTCACCTATACCCTAAAACTTCATCAATCCTGTGACCCAGGGCAGGCGGGAGGACAACCTGCTCAGGGGGATCTGTATTATGTGCTATCACTACCAGCTGAGCCTTCCTGTTTTCCGCTAAGGTGGTAACATCATTAACCCCCCCTCGAGGGACAGGCAGCCTCTTAATGGAGACAACCCCCTTGGCCTGCAGCTTTCTTTTCAGCCGCAAGGCCAACAGTCTCTGCTTCTTCTCTTGGTTTGTCTCCGGTCTGTAGTAGTTGAGTAGCTAAATGAATTGGTCCATCGCAAAAGACGTTTATGGAGAACAGCCCTTTGCCGCTGCCGTCCGTTGTAGCAAGGCCATTTGACAAAGAGGGTGAGGTCCTTTTCAAGCTGGAGGTCCTGCTCGGCGCCAAATTTCTTGGGCATTTTCTCTAACAAAGGACTGATCACCTTCTTGGCCTGATTCCTCTCGACAGCAGGGAGCCAGGGCCCCCTTCTTCCCCTTTGCCTCCTTTCCTTTTGGCATCTTGGTTGGCTGGAGGAGAGAGAACCAAAAATAAAAAGATTTCCTGATCTTGTAGTCAGAGCGCTGTTTAATTCTCAAACATAGCAACTATTCTCATCCTTACCCTAATGTGCTAGCCATTTCCTTTTTCTTTTGTTCTGATTTCATGTTTGTTTTTTTTTTCTTTTATTGAGCTTTTTCTTTTCTATTGACCCAAGAGTGCCTTGGGTCACCTGGGTGGCTCAGTCAGTTAAGCCTCTGCCTTCGGCTCAGGTTCTGATCCCGGAGTCCTGGGATGGAGCCCTGAGACGAGACGGGCTCCCTGCTCAGCGGGGAGTCTGCTTTTCCCTCTTCCCCTGAACCTCCCCACTCGTGCTCGCTCATCTCTCTGTCTCTCTCTCTCTCTCAAATAAATAAACAAAATCTAAAAAAAAATTTTTAAATGCTTAAATTTGTTTTTACTTTTGGAAATGAGTTAAATTTAATAACACTGAATATACAAAAAATGTTAAATTTATTTTATAATTACAGTAGTAATTATGTACATAGTACATAATTAGTAAACTATGTACATTTTAAAAACACAAAATGATACTAAGTAATGCTTGTGGAAGTACTCATACAAAGTAAAGGTACAAAACACATGTGGGAGTGACACCCCAATCTCAGGATAGCAGAGACCTCTCAGAAAAGAAAAGAAAAGAAAAAAAAATGGGATGGGCTGAGAGTTGTGATTTAGCTTTAAAATTTATCACATTCTAATGCAGCACACAAAATGAGATTTGCAAAATTGCAAGCAAACACAGTTCGTGGCTCACTCCCAGAACCCAATCTGGAAATGCTCCAGAGTGAAAATGAAATTGATGGACCTGACTAATTAACTTAAAGACTGTCAGAACCCCCTGGGATGCCTCAAGTGGGTTGGTATGCATGGGAACTGCACGCCAGACGGAAGGAGGACCGGAAGCCACAGCAATCCAGAGGCAGAAGGAGATCTCTTAACTGTGCTCTCTTCTGTCCCCAGATCAGCACAAGCTGTTCAGCCCAAGTCACCGCACACAGGAGGAAAACCTGAGGGACAGCCTAGTGCCGGAGCCGGAGATGGGTGACTCCTATAAGTGGAGCCAGAGCCCAGGACGCGTGGGAGAACAGACTGCAACAAGTCCCGGTGGCCACCGGAGGGAGGTGACGGCCCTCTGGTAACATGAGCTCACAGCGAAATATGAGTGCCCCGAATTTAGCAGGAGAATGAACATAAGGCAAGGCACAATTAATCAATTTCACTTCTATGCGGAATCTAAAGAAGCAAAGCAAACAAAGAAACAAACAAACAGAAACAGACTCATAAATTGTTGGAGAAGGTCATTGAAAGACATGACAGCCAGTTGACCTGTGAGGCTCAGAGGCTCCCCCCTCAGAGGCTTCTCACCCTGCCAACTTTCCTGCTCCCAGAGGCTGCTCCTAGGCTTGAGGCTTGAGGGAGTGATGTAGTGGAGGACACGTGCACAGGTTACATGACTAAACCCGGTTAAGGCCTCTTTACTTTTAGGATTTGGTGGGCAGTTTTGGGGATCCATTTGCCTTGCTGCTGCTCAAGACTAAGCCTCCTGTGTAAGTTTCCTTTGCTTATTAAAACTGCCACCTACCAACCTGGAGTGGCCCGTATCCTCCTTCAGTCTCTCCCAGTTTCAGATGACACCAGGGAAGCTCCCAAGAGGACTGTGAACCAACACAAATACAGAGAACACACATGGTGGCCAAAGGAGAGGGGTGGAGGGGTGGGTGAAATAGGTGAAGGGGACCGAGAAGTACAAACTTCCAGTTACAAAGACATAAGTCACAGGGATGGAAAGTACAGCACAGGGAATATAGTCAATAATATTGAAATACTGTCTTGTGGTGACAGTTGGTAACCCTGCTTACGGTGGTGAGTAATGTATAGAAGCGTTGAGTCACGATGTTGACCATCGGACACTAACATAGCATTGTACGTCAACTCTAGTTCAATTTTTAAAAAAGCGAATGAAAGAAGTGTTTTTCAGGAGGATATTGGTCATTTGAAGCGAGAACAAAGGGTTATGAGGGAGAGGCAACTGCGAGTTATCGTTACAATAAGAAACTCCACAAAGGGATTGAATATCAGAATGGATATAGCCAAAGAATGAGCTACTAAACTGGAAAAAAACACATTGAGGAATTCTCCCGGAAGACAAGTATGACAAAAAAGAGCAAACTATAAAAAGAAACGTTAAGGGACGCCTGGGTGGCTCAATCGGTTAAGCGGCTGCTTTCAGCTCGGGTCATGATCCCGGGGTCCTGGGATCGAGTCCCACATCGGGCTCCTTGCTCGGCAGGGAGCCTGCTTCTCCCTCTGCCTGCTCTGCCTGCCTCTCCCCCTGCTTGTGCTCTCTCTCTCTCTCTCTGACAAATAAATAAATAAAATCTTAAAAAAAAAGAAACGTTAAGAGGGAAGGAGGATAAGAGAAGCTTGGAAAGAAGAGAATGCAATCAATGGAGGGAAGAAAATATTGGAAGAAATAATGACTGAGAATTTCCTTTAATTAAAGAAAGAAGGAAGACTACAGATTGAAGGGGTTTAGAAAATGTCAACCAAAGAGATAAGAAAAGGCCACACTCTGTTATAATACAGTCGAGTTTAAGACCATCAAAGTCAAAGATTCCTGACACAAACAAAAGTCAAGTTGATACCAGATTTTTCAGCACCATTAGATGAGACTTAGGCTAATATTTTCACCATGTAGAAGGAGAAAATAATTTAGAATGTTTAGAACGTATAAAATGTTTTCCTCTACCTGAGTTTTTGTTTAAGTGAAATAAAGATATTCTCAAGCATATTATTGCCTCAGAAAGATTAACACAAAGACTCTCCTTGAAACCACTCTTGGAGAAAGTATTCCGGCAAAAGCAAAGCATTCAGAAGATACAAAGAGATACATTCAGGAAGTAAAAGTGAGTAAACCTGAATTTGGATTTCAAACACATGATTCGTATATTCTTTTTTGTGTCTGGATTCTTTTGCCTAGCGTAACATCTTTGAGATGCATCCATGTTATTATATATGTCATCTGTGATACTTTTGATTATTCTAAATTTTAGGTATCAGAGAGAAGAGAGTCAAAAGGGCAAACAGCATAGATTTGAAAGACCTGAGCTGAAATTCTAACTCTTCTTAGTTGTGTGACTTTGCACAAATGATGTAATCTCAGGGCCGGCCGTTTGGACAAATCTCTAAACCTCATCTTTCTTAACTTCAAATAACTATAAAAATACTCATCTTGTAAAGTTGTTGTCAAGATTGAGATAAAATAAGTGAGAACATGGTGCTAGACACATAATAGTTGTTCCAGGGGAAAAAAAAAAAAAAGATTTGTTCCATCTTAATATAGCAGGCTAGTCACAGATATTGACTAATTATACCTCCTTAATGACCAACCACAGAGGGCAAGAGGAGAAGGAGAAACTTGTTTTGTTTTTTTTCCCCCATCAAAAATGACAATAGAAACCTTATTTTCTCCCTTGGAATACAAGGTTTAAAAGGGATTATATAAAAGAATATATTTCAGTTTGAAAACAAACGAGCAAGCAATTAAACATATGGAGACAGCAGCAAGGGTGGGGTTGGGGGGTGGAGGGCACTCTTTTTTCAGTCTTGAACTTCTGACTATGGATCCCAGCCATTTCCACTGTCTTTCCTCCGGGAGGATAAAATTAATTTGAGAGATTTAAAGATGGGCATTCCTGTTAGATTAAAATATTGTGGTGTTCTTCAGCAAGAGGCTCTGACCCAAGCAAAAATCTTTTTCGTGAGAATAAAGCGGAGCCAGCATATCTGGTGGCATTAAAATGAAATGATAGATCGAAAACCCCTATCATTTTCCTGCCTATGTTTCAATCAGCTCAGAGAATTTCTTCCCATGCGCATTAATTATTCCAAGATGTAGAGAATTAAAAATGTAACAACCATTTCCAATTATCTGTGCTGTTCTTTAAGAACTATGAGGCGTGAACCGCTGTAAAGAGCTAATTTAGGAAGGAAGGCAGTCTTTGAATACATTGAACACACGGACACCTTAGACTACACTGACACTTTGTTATCTGGTTTGATCTGACAGTTGAAATTACCATTTAGCTGAGGCATTTCTACATTGGTAGAAATGGACTGGGCATTTTACAGCGAAAAAAATACTCAAGCAATCAGTTTTCTTCTTGTAGTTAATTTTACATGAATAGAAAGAGATAATACAAGTCGGTCTTTTTTCTAATACTTCGGAGTAGGGTTGACCTTATAGAAATTTAATTATAAAATACATGTTTGAACCTTGATGAATCTATTAGGAGGGTGTAGCACAGACAAAAGATTTGGAAGTAATTTCTCTCAAATAAGAACTACAAAGTTAAGAAAAATAAATATGTCATTGCTTAAAAGAATACATTACATCTTTACAGTGTTTTTTAAACTTTGTATGTAGTTCTTCATTTATCTATAAATAATCCTATAAAATAGGTAGAGTGAGGGTTATGATCTCCACTTTGTAGGTAAAGAAATTTTAGACTGAGAGTTTTGAGAAGACTAATATTAGAAGTGATGATTCTTTTCCCCAGATGTCATCACTGCCTCAAATTTTTATGGGCCCTTGAACATTTATGAGGCATTTGGAGATAACTTGTTAAGGCGGAAATTCAAATCAGGTTAATCCAAACCAGGGAGTTGAACTGATTCCCATAACAAGGAAAACCAGGATGACCAAATCCAGACAGACTCAGACTCTCCTTGTTGATGTTTCTTGCTTCCTCTCCTGCCTCAGCCCTGCTCTGAGTGGGGCTTTCTTTACCTCCCTCTGCAGGCTGGCTTCCTCCATATGGCTCAGGAGATAAGTAGAAGCAGCCCCAATACCAATTCCTCCCAGGACCCCCAGTACAGAAATGCCAGGACCAATCTTCTTCATTTGCTCTGATTGAAAAAGCTGGGGACCCAGCGTGGGTCACATGCCAAGTTTTAGCGATTCCCTGAGATCAGAGTTGTAGGAAGCTGTGAGTGGCACAAATAGGACCCTGTCTCTCATGCGCTAGTTGGGGACAGAGTACATGACTGACCACATGCGATGGGAGAGGATGATGCCCCAAAGAAAATGATATTGGCAAATATTCACTGTCTCCTGTTTACTGGCATAGAAATAAACAGACAGGCAGCTTAATGGGTCAGATTAGAACATTTAGAAACAGACACATCTATATGTAAGGTTTTATTACAAAATTTTTCTGGAAATTCAAATAGATGGGGAAAAGACGAGTTATATAACTAATGCTGCAAAAACTGAATTGATAATGTTGTGAAAACACCAGTATTTGTTGAATGAAATGAATGAATGAATGAATGAATGAACGAGTTAGAGTCTGAGTTAGAGTCTCAATTCTGTCACGTATAGCTCTGGGATCTTGAGATAGTTCTGTCTCATAATTCCCATCTTCATTTTGATTCTTCATTGTTGGAGGATTAAATGAGCTCTTAAAACCACAGACACATTGTTGGAAGTATTGGCAGAGGACACAGGGGACATAAATAAAAATACACAGCCCCATACAAAATAAATGCAAGAAGTGCACCAGAAAACATTAATGGTGATATTCCATTTTGGTGGAGAGGCAGACATGCTCACATATCACTGATCTCCAATTTAAGTTGGCACAGTCTCTTTTGAAAGTGACCTAGAATATTTTGCCAAAATTCTATAAACTTTGTATGTTTTCTCATGCTGACATTTCACATCTATGAATTACAGCTCTATAAATTACAGATGTGACATTATTATGCTTAATTATGAAGATCCCTTTCTAGGGTTGTTTCTTAGAACAAACGACTAGGACTGACCAAAATATCCAACAATAGGGAGTCAATGAATAAATGATGGCATATCAATAAATGGAAACTCTGTAGTCATTAAAATGAATTCGTTTTTTTTAAAACATTTTTATTCGTTTATTTGACAGAGAGAGAGGGAGGGAGGGAGAGCACAAGCAAGGGGAGCAGCAGGCAGAGGGAGAAGCAGGCTCCCCACTGAGCAGGGAGCCCGACGCGGGCCTTCCCAGGTCATAATTTAGATGATGACCTGAGCTGAAGGCAGACGCTTAACTGACTGAGCCACCCAGGAGCCCCTAAAATGAATTTGTAAAACAATATCTAATGACACAAAGCCCCTAAAATGAATTTGTAAAACAATATCTAATGACACAAAATGACACACACAAAAAATCTAATGACACAAAACAATATCTAATGACACAAAATAAAACGATATCTAATGACACAAAAAGATTAGACAATATTTAATGACACAATATCTAATGACACAAAATGGCACAAAACAGTATCTAATGATACAAACAATATCTAATGACACAAAAAACACATTTTTGTGTCTATATATGTTTAATATAAAACAGAGAAAAAATTCTCTATTTTATATTAAAACAGAGAATTTACAAATGGTAAAGGAAGTAATGCCATGTCAATAAATAATATGTATTTAGGTGACTTTTTTTTAAGAATTGAAGGGTGCCACAGTGTAACATGGACAGATATCATTAGGTAAGGACAAAAGCTTCACAATCTCACCAACCTTGTTCATTCCCAAGTCTGTTCTTTTTAAACCTCAATTTCTTTTATCTAAAATGGAAATAACCAGACATACCTTATTGCAAAAACTGTACACTTTACATGAGATAATACATGACCAGTGCTTAGAATAGTGGTGTGCAGTCTGTAAGCACTCAATATATAGAATAGAAAAATTGATACACCCTCAGAGGTCAACCATGTGCTTCTGTGGTTTTCATTTTGTTTTGTTTTCTATAAATTCTTCATAATTCACATGTTAGTTTTGAGACAAACACAAAGATAAAAGTGATTTTATAAAATCTTTTGGGGACACCTGGGTGACTCAGTTGGTTAAGCGGCTGCCTTCGGCTCAGGTCATGATTCCAGGGTCCTGGGATCGAGTCCCACATCGGGCTCCCTGCCGAGCAAGGAGCCCGCTTCTCCCTCTGCCTCTGCCTGCCACTCTGCCTGCTTGTGCGCGCTCTCTCTCTCTGACAAATAAATAAATAAAATCTTTTAAAAAATAAAAAAATAAAAAAAAAAATAAAATCTTTTGAAAAGGTGAAGAACATCGTAAAAAGACTAGTGAGAAAGAACGAACATGGAAATTGTAATTGTCTTTGGAAGGTGAATTTTTAGCAATTTTTTTGTATTTTTCTCCATTTTCAAAGCTTTTTTTAAATACGCATGTATTTCTTTGTTAGTTTCCATTCTACCTCTTTTTTGCTTTGTCCTCACCACTCTTTCATCTTCCAAGGTGTGGGTGGGGAATACAAATATGAAGTAATGGAAACCGTTTTCTTTGCCAGCAAAAGGATTCTGTTCCACCTTCTACACTTTGCTTCAAGCGTAACAAAGTCATAATAACTGTGGACTTGTTTTTAATTCCCAAATTGGATGTGCCATTTGGTATGTTGTCTGAAACATGGTGTGGCTGTGGGACTCAACATCTGAATTTAAGACTTGCTGGAAAATCAGAAATGAATTCTCCCAGGAGTCAAGACCCCTTTCTGCGTGGCACACACAAGCATGATGTTCAGAGCCCTCTCTGAGGGTACTGTGTCCTCATAGAAGACTGATTATTCTTTTGTCCATTTTTCCATTGGCCCATAATATAAGAAGGATCCAGACACTTTTGCACACTATTGTTTCCACACCTAGGGAGGAAACATGTTTGTTGTCATTGTTACATTAAAGTGTGTGTCAACTTACTATTTTATCAGGTAGATTTTCTTCTGTAAGATGATCTGATTTCACTTATCTCCAAAGCACTAATTTTTTTAAAAAATTTTATTTACTTATTTGAGAGAGAGAGAGAGAGCAGAGCTAGAGAGAGAGAGAGCCTGAGGGGGGACAGAGGGAGAGGGAGAAGCAGGCTCCCTTCTTAGCAGGGAGCCTGATGCAGGGCTCCATCCCAGGACCCTAGGATCATGACCTGAGCTGAAGGCAGAGGCTTAACCAACTGAGTCATCCAGGTGCCCCCCTTTTTAAAGATTTTATTTATTTATTTATTTATTTATTTATTTATTTATTTATTTATTAGAGAGAGAGAGAGAGAGCACAAGCAAGGGAAGTGGCAGGCAGAGGGAGAAGCAGACTCCCCGCTGAGCAGGGAGCCCAACTTGAGGCTTGATTCCAGCAGCCTGAGACCATGACCTGAGCCAAAGGCAGACACTTAACCAATTGAGCCACCCAGGTGTCCCTCCAGAGCACTAATTTTCAATTTGATCTTCTTAGAGAAGGATCATAAAAGTTATTCCTCCGAAAATACAAAGAAATATCCATGCCTATACAGTGTTAAGATTGCAACACAGGAATAAAGAAAAAATTAATTGTGCCCTCAGTGTCCTAATGTTCTTGTTGCTAAAGAAAGTGAATGGGCTGAAGGCCAACGTAGCTCTATCTTATTCGTTTAAAAATGTTGTTTTGATTCTTATTAGCTTGAGAGCCTCAAGTATTCACCTACTTTTAATTTTATGTTGGATTTCTCTGCATGAAAGCAGGAAGACAGCCTAGAGAAAACCAAAATAGATCCAAACAAAATCCACTAGCAACCAGTATGGAATCCGTGAACATGCTGTTTCTTTCTGCTGACCTTCCTTTCTCTCTCATAATCTGAAAACAGACTAAATAACTCCATAGGAAAAGCAGGCATTGCCCAGTAGTAGGTATACGAGTGATTTTTAATTTTGCGGTAGCTCAACTGTCCCCAACAAATGGAATAAAGGTCTGGGTTGAAGGGAATTTTCCCAGCCTGATTTGTTAAGATTATTCCCAGTGGACGACTTTTGGCCCCAACGCTTCCGTCAGCTCTCACCTGTACAGCACCGGGTTGTGTAGGAACTAACACATTCTTTTGATGTAGTTCAAGTCTCTAAAGAAATCCTTAAAGGGCAGAATAGCTCAGGGTTGGAAACACAGGTGTTGGATAGATGTCAGCTCAGTATTAATAAATGTGATAATGTGAGTGACAAGATGAATAAGCTCTAGAAATCTGTACAGCATTGTACCTGCAGCCAACAATAATGTATTACACACTTACGAGTGTGTTCAGAGAGCAGATCTTGTGTTAAGTGTTCTTTCCACAAGGAAAGAAAGAAAAAAAAGAAAGAGAAAGAAAGAAAAAAAAGAGAGAGAAAGAAAGAAAGAAGAAAGAAAGAAAGAAAGAAAGAAAGAAAGAAAGAAAGAAAGAAAAGAAAAGAAAGAAAGAAAGAAAGAAAAAGAAAGAAGAAAGAAAGAAAGGAAGGAAAAGAAAGAGGAAGGAAGGAAGGGGGAAAGAAGGGGGAAGGAAGGGAAGAAAGAAAACTGAATGAACGGTTGAAGAGGTCTCTTGGGATACTATTTATCTTCACATAGCTTCCCTCTTCATTAGATTGTTGGGGGACTAAATGAGATAACAAGTGTGTAAAGCACTTAGTAAACAATACATAGAAGTGCTCAATAATTACCTTACTTTGAGGCGATGGTCATGTTATCCTCTGGCTTCATAAACACTGCAAGAAAAAGTAATGTCAGCCAAGACACAAAAATATCTTCTCTAACTGGTGCCTTATTCCTTTAGACTTGGGCAAACGTTCTCATGTTGGAGAGGCCGTGGCACAGAGACTATCGGAAAAGCTAAATGACAGGAGCAAAGGGAAAACTTTTCCCCCAGAACAAAAGACCAGCCTCACTGAAGCTGGAATTGTACCCTCGCTACAAATCAGCTCAAACAGAGGAAGGTTATTTGTTGGGTGCCACTTGCCAAAAATAAAAAAGAAATCTAGGACTTGGAAAATAAGAAACATGTTCACATTCTTTTCACTTCAAAACTGTTGCTCGCTACATTTGCATTCCCTTTCATTTATCTTGAAAAGAGGGTTGATTTGCCCCCAGAAAGATGATTATTCTTAGAACTTCTGACTCTACTAGGTCCAAGGAAGTCTGCAAGTTCTACGAGAACCTGTTTTCTTCTTTATGTGTTCCCTTCCCCCACTTTGTGGCTTGAGAGCTTCTGGGGTCGCTGGTCCACACTGAGCATGCATTTGAAATGTAACCCACTGAACTGTTCTATCCTATTTTGAATTCATAGCCCGTTGCATTGCAGCAAGCAACAAGCTCATGTTTAGGAAAGGAAATGAACAAACACAAATATCCTGGCTTCCTTCTGAGCCGAAGAGTTGGACAGGCAACTCAGCCAGCAACCTTCAGTCCTGGGTAGCCTAAGAACTTGGCCTCCATCGCTTACACTGCAGCATATATATGAGACTAGAAAACAGATGAAATGATGTCTGCAATGCATAAAGAGATTGTAGCCATCCACTTAGCAAACAGTAGCAATTCCCTAGACCCAAAGCAATTTCTAGGAGCAGGGGGGAAAAATGCATGCCTAGGGTGTTGTTGCTGATGTTTGAGGCTGGTGGGCAGCTGCTGGTTTGCTCTCATTATTTGCACTTTTGCATGACATGTAAGGAAAGATAAGGCAACATCAGTGGAGGCAGATAGTTTAGGAGTCAAAATTGAATAGAGCTGGGATCTCAGACTTAAATGCCTATGGGACCAAGCAGATGACCAGACTATGTAAAGCAGACCAGGTACGAGCACTTCCGGTGGTTTGATTCATAAAGGTGCTTTAAGTTTCATTCTTTGACAAAGTTACATTCAGTTTGCCTGTGTAAATGTGTAACAATGTTCCTCACTTCCACCAAAATATGGGTTGGGTCCCAATTTGCTTGGCCCTATCAGTCTTTCTTGCATTTTCTCACTTCTGGAAGAGACATAGACTTAATCACTATTTTATTTCCTTTTATTTATGCTATAAGAAATCAGTGGCTCATGTGCAATGACAGAGGGCAACAGATACTAGTCAGTGTGCGGGAGACAATAAGGAGTGGTGGAGACTGTGGCCAGCTGGAGAGAACGCACTTTGTGTTATGGACTGAATTGTGTCCTGGACTGAATTATGTCCCGGACTGAATTGTGTCCCCACCCAAATTCATATGGTGAATCCCTAACCCCCAGTGCCACTGGTTTTTTGGAGATAAGGCCTTTAGGAGGTAATTAAATTTAAAGGTCATAAGGGTGGGGCCATAATCCGATAGGATTAGTACCCTTATAAGCAAAGTCACCAGAAGAGACTCTGTCTTTCCCCTTCCCAAGTGCACAAAGGACAGGTCATGTGAACACAGGGTGAGAGGCCTACAAGCCAAGAGAGAAGGCCTAAGAATGAAACCGACCTTGCCTGCACCTTGACCTCAGAATTCTAGCCTCCAAAACTAGAGGAATAACTGCCTGTTGTTTAAGCCACCCAGTTTATCGTGCTCTGGTAAAACAGCTCCAACGGATTCATGCACCTTGTCAAAAGTAGGCAGCTGCTTCTTAGGTACAGATTATTATTACTAGGCAAGAGTGAGAGCCCAGGCTGGCTAGACTTTTTCATAAGACAGAGACCTAGGCTTTTACATGAAAAATTTCCTGGATTTCCTAATATTAAGGAACTAATAAATGTAAACACTGTGAAGATATGAAATGAAGTATATAAAGTTCCTCATTATCGCACCATTTGTTGAAGTAAAGTGTTGGAAATAATCTAAGTGTCCACAAACAAGGGACCAGTTAAATAAACAGCGGTACATTAATGAATGGATTCAGAACTAGTATACTCTTTCTTTTTTTTAAGATTTTATTTATTTATTTTGTCAGAGAGAGAGAGAGAGAGCACAAGTAGGGGAGCAGCAGGCAGAGGGAGAAGCAGGACCCCGACTGAGCAGGGACGCCCCCCGCCCCCATGCAGGACTCCATCCCAGGACCCTGGGATCATGACCTGAGCTGAAGGCAGATGCTTAACTGACTGAGCCACCCAGGTGTCCCTAGTATACCCTTTCTTAACAGTATTTGTGATTCCCCTTGGCAATGAAATTCATTAATAATATAATCCTCAGACACAATTTTTTCAAAAATTAATTGTGTTGGGGCACCTGGGTGGGTGTCGGACTCTTGGTTTCAGCTCAGGTCATGATCTCCAGGTGATGGGATCCAGCCCCACATCTGGCTCTGTGCTCAGCATGGAGTCCACTTGAGATTCTCTCTCCCTCTCTCTCTGCCCCTCCCGCTCATACTCTCTCTCTCTAAAATAAATAATCTTTTAAAAAATTGTGTCTTAAATATGAAAACTCTGTAATTTTTAATTAATTATAAAATATAGATTTCAACGTAGAAATGTTCGGTGCTCTAAATCTCCAGGTGCTCTAACAGTGTGATCGGGCTTACCGGTCCACAGAGCCTCCGTGAATGCAGTGGCTAGACACGCAGACCGACACGGCATGTTGCACTGGAGGAAATGGTGAAGAAAGCTAAGTACCCTCTACTCACAATTTCTACAATCTGGCAATTTCCATGTAAAATACATTTCATGTTTCTAGATAAACTAAAATCAAGTTCTAGACTTTGATAATTATAAACAACCCCACGAACCTCCAGGGGTGCATTTGAAAAAGTTGCATAGCCTACAGGGAAGACAGCCATCGGGTCCTGCATTGCAGCATGCCTAATGTCCCCACTAAGTGCCAGTGGCACCTCTAATCTCTGCAACAAACAAAAAGACTTCGACGAGCTCCCAGTACACTTTCCAGGGGTGGGCAGAGTTGTCTTTATTGAGTGCTGCAGAGCCGAGTGTTTGGTTTCCCATCCCCCATTCAGATGTTGAAACCCTAATTCCCAATGTGATGATATTTGGGAGGTAATTAGTTTGTGATGGTGGAGCCCTGATGAAGGAAACAGTGTCCTTATAATAAGAGACACGAGACTGCCCTCCTCTCCCTTAACAATATGAGGACACATCACGAAGGTGGCCTTCTGTAAACCACAAGGAGGGCTCTCATCAGAGAATCCACCAGCACTTTGATTTTGGACTTTCCAGCCTCTGGGATTGTGAGAAATAAGTGTTTGTTGTTTAAGCCATCCGTCTATGGTATTTTGTTACAGCAGTCTGAGCTAAGACCTTGAGAATAATGGGGACAGATCGTTTCTCATGTTTCTTCCTCTCTTTAACACATAATAAATCTGTAGCTGTGACTGCAGTGTATAGGGAACTAAAGGTACACGTTCTTAGTGAATTCAGGTTTAGGTACCTATGGAATAGCCTCTCCAGGGAAGCAAAGACTTTGTGAGATTCCAGGTCTCTGAAGACAAGACAGAACACACGTGGGATGGAGATTATAAGATCAGTCATGGGGGGATGGGGACAGGGGGCACAGCGTGAGAACTGAGAGCTGCTCATGAAAAAAAGTTGCCAGCTCTTAGGTGTCTGGAGAAGCTCTGGGCCCTCCTGAGGCAGATGCCACGTACCTTCTGAGCATCAACTGTAGGATTGTGAGTGAGAGTGAAAAATGAATGAGGTCCTGATGGTGTTAGACTGAGGTCACAGGCCAATGCCCGAAGGTGACAAGAAAGGAACTGATATAAGACTGAGTGAAAAGTACCACTTTTATCGACTTCTTTATAAAAATACCACCAAGAAATCTTAAAAATTCAGGGCTCAACAATTATTTCATTCTGCCCCCTTTTTGGCAAATAATTCTTTCATCAAGAGTCTCTATAATTATCAGTTGCTTTAAAAGCAAACAACGAAATATTTCAGGTGCAATGACGTGAGGCCACATCTGGATTAGCTCATCTCGAGATTGCTGTTTGTACACCACAGTCCTCCCCCCCACTGCCCATCCGCCGCCATTCCCTCATGTGTGTGATGGTTAATGTGCTTTAAAAATACGTTACCCAAATTGTGCATGCTCTACAGGGTGTGATTACGTGAATAATCTTGTCCCTTCACCACCCGCTCCCCCGCCCCCTCTTCCTTCGTGGCAGTCAGCCCTCCTCCCTCTCTAGCGTTTACCCCCAAGCTTCTCATTCTCCGGAAATGGAGTCAGGACCCCATGAAACAGATGTGAACGAAGGAGCATGTTTTAAAGACAGGAAGGATCCAGTTAGGAAGGAGAGGTAGCACACACAATAGAGAAGGTGTAGTGTTTAGTGTCAGGTTTCCCAGGTTTCCCAGATGTGGGAGAATCCTCGAGTAGGAGAAGGGGTTATCAGGCCTTCCCTACTTCTTCTTCCCTCCTCCCCAATTACTTACAAGTCCAATTACTTACGCTCCTCTGCCCCGGTTTCCCCAACTGCAAAATGGTGATGATAATGGTATCTTCCTTCCTCCCCCCATTTCCCTCCCTCCTTTTCAGATGCGAACATATAGAATATTTGGACCTAAGTTGGCCATTATCTATCTTATCTTTTTAGTTTTCAACAATTTCAAGAGCGTTCCTAATCTGTTTTGCAATGATCCCAGGCTAGATTGGAGTTATTAAAAAATCTTATAGTTCTCATTAAATAATTGGGAATGCAATATTCTCTTTAACTTGTGTGGGATAGATTCCATTACAGTGGATTCAGTCTACTATAATTGGATTCATAATGTCCAGGGTTTTGTTTATTTTTTTTGTCCAGGCTTTTAAAACAAAATACTAAGCAAGATCAAATAGAAGACACGAAAAAGTACTTTCTATCCCCCCAGCTCCCCGGCCCCAACCTCCCATCTGAATACCAAAGATTGGTGACTTCGCAGCAGATTTGATGGAATGGGTCTTTCATAGTTATTGCAAGAGTCTGTCTCCAGCAATCATGCATCCTGAGGCGACCTGGTAGAGCAAGGTTGCGTTTCAGGGGGTGTGCAATGACCAGACACATTCTTTGCCTCAGCCCCTGTTGTCTGCCTTGGTGTGGAGTCTTTACACTCTGAGAGATGAGTCATCAGCCCACATAGGTTATTGAGCAAATCCTGACTCAACTGTGTCTATTAAAAGCCTTGGTTACACATTCATTTTGCAGGATACCTCTGGGTTTTTATTGTATCTGACGGTGATGTCCCAGGCATTGGTGTGCAGGCTGCAGATGAACTTGCCAAGGGACAACCTGGGCTGGCTTTGGATCTTCTGTCCTGCACTGCCATGTCCGGCTCACCCCACGGGAATAAATGTCTCCCACCTCAGAGGCTAGTGCTGTTTTGTAAAACAATCTGTTCTCATTTGCATCCTCTTTAATTTTTCTTCTTTTGAGTAAGCCAATTTTCAATTAACTTCAACCAACCCATATTGGATACTAATAAATGTAAGGTATTGTTATAGGTGCTACAAGGAATATAAAGTTACATTGACTAGGCTGTACGTCCCTAAAGGGCAGAGACCATGTCTTATTAATCGTGTATTCTGCATAGTGCTCAGCACAAAGCAGGGGCTTCATCAATATAACTTAAACCAAACAAAATGAATGTCTCGGCTGTCATCTTTAAATACTCATTATCAGATAAAAGAGGATAAGGCAGAGGCGAAAAATTAATTAAAATCAAGGAAGAATGTACTAAGCCCGTAATACAGAGACAGAGGGTTATGAAGAATAACAATGGAGCAATCACATATTTTAGGGGTTAATTAAAAGGAACTTCATGGAGAAGATAATAATTAATGTGGCCCATGAAGAATGGCAGTGTCGGGTGGAAAAACAGAGCTAAAAATCAGACAAAGAACATTCAGGATGGAAGGAATAATATGAAAGAAGGTACTGAGGCTTTGGGAGATGCGGAGGATCAAGCATACATAGGTGACATTACGTAGTGATTACACATACAGGCTCGGAATTCTGATCCCTGTGCTGCCACTTACTAACTGAGCAGCTATAGTCCAGTTACTTGCGCTCCTCTGTGCCCCTGTTTCCTCAACTGCGAAATGGTGGTAATGATGGTGTTCGTCTCCATAAGGCCACTGAGAGGCTTAAATTTGCTCCTACGTTGTCTGGCACAGAGTGAGTGCTCGATAAATGTGATTTATTATTATGACTATAGAGGAAATTTGAACATGGGATAAATGTTAGAAAGCCGCTTTCTAATTTCAACTATTCCACTACGTAGGAGTCTAATCTTGGGACGTTTTACTCAGTTAACAAAAGGGTATGTCCATCGGTTAGCCTCACTGGGATGCAGCTTTTTCCTCTACTAAACAAGGGGTTTGATAAGATTACCAGTAAGTTCTTTTTAGCTCTAAAATTCTATGAGTGTGTTTATCATACATGGATTAAAATGCTAGATATACAGAGGAGAACCAAAAGGAAACAAAGATGGAAGGAGAATGTCACGTTTTGAGAGGCTCTAAGGACCGGGCGAGAAGTCGGTATGACAGTGAAAGAACTTTTATGCAGTTCTGAATAGAGGAACGATCTATTAAGTTTCTAGTTTGAGGAGAGGATTTAAGGAACACAAAGGTGTTTATTAGAGCCATCTCTCTCAACTTACTGCAGCAAACCGTCCTTGTGTAAATGACTTAAGCTGGGGAAGACATAGTTGATAATTTGTTGTGTCAATAAATCACTGCTAAATAAACGGGATAAAAAAATCCTAGGATTTACTTTACACTGACAATGAAGAAATTGAAATGTGAATTCTAACCATATCATGTAGCTAGCCATATCTACAGAGGGATCATGGGCTTAATTAAATACACAATTACCTGTGATTTAAAAAAAAAAGTGCTCCATGAGAACGATGAGAATTTCAGTGATATGCTGAATCAAAGTTGTCCAGATGGAGGTGATGAAATACTATTTTCCTTAATGTATTTAATCCAGGGATTTTAAAGTAGAATATTTATTTATTTTAGAGAGAGATAGAGAGAGCAAAGGGAGGGGCAGAGGAAGAGGGAGAGAGCGAATCCTCAAGTGGACTCCCTGCCAAGCAAGGACCCCGACGTGGGGCTCCATTCCAAGACCCCGAGATCATGACCTGAGCCGAAGTCAAGAGCTGGCTGCAGGGTGCCTGGGTGGCTCAGTGGGTTAAGCCTCTGCCTTCGGCTTAGGTCATGATCTCAGTGTCCTGGGATCGAGCCCTGCATGGGGCTCTCTGCTCAGCAGGAAGCCTACTTCCCCTCTCTCCCTGCCTCTCTGCCTTCTTATGATCTCTCTCTCTCTCTCTGTCAAATAAATAAATAAAAATCTTAAAAAAAAAAAAAAAAGAGTTGGCTTTTAATGAACTGAGCCACCTAGGTACTCCTATTTATTTATTTATTTATTTTTAATGGAATATATAGATTTTGATTTCATATGACTCCTTTCTTAGAGTTTAAGTTTTTCCGTGATCCCTACTTTAGAAACTTCCTTGATGAACTTTTTCATTTAAAAAGTAATTGTACTTCTTGTAATTTGAACTTGTTACTTCTTATATTCTGTCAACGAATATTCAATGACTGCCTCCTACACCCACCCAGCACTCTCCTAGGCTCTGTTGAACAACAGAGACAAAGTTCATATCTTAGAGCATATCAATTAGCACAGAGACTTGATCCTGAACAAGAAAACCAACACCAGCAATATATGTACACATTTTTTGAGAGCGAATGAGTTTACCAGTCTTTCCTAAGAACAGGTTTTTTGGAAAGAGGGTGAAGGGGCGCGTAGAAAGACACGGAGCGCCTGACCAGAGCAGCAGGCTCAGGAAGTGAGAGGCAAACAAAGCAGGGAGACGGGGTGCATGGAGGGAACAGGGCAGCTCCTGTACAATGCGGCCAAATGGGCCTCAGCAAGCCGGAAGCAGGTCCCAGGCGCTAAGGTGTGCAAATCCAGGCCCTAGTGAGGGAGAGACATCCCAGGCACGTGGCGGCACCTGCTGGGAGCAGATCGCAGAGGTGACCCTGAAATTCTTCAGACACAGCACCTCCCTAGCCCTGGAAGTGAGCAGGAACTGGAAGCCATCTCTGGACAGGATGTGGAGGCCACACAGTGCTAACGAGAGTCAGTGCTGTGCCCTGGGCTGACGCTGTGTCCTGGGATTGGCTGTGCCTGCAGTGGGACAAGAAAATGCCAGGGCACACCTGCCCTCAGACACTGGGCTGGGAAGGAGCTGGCTGAGTCTCCCCCCAACACTCTTGACCCCAGGTCCAGAGGCATGGAAGGGGGCAGGGGCAGTGAGAGACAGGATTGCTACTGGAGGATGGCCTGGGGGATGGCCTTTGACTGGAAAAGAGCTTGACTTCCTGGAAGGGCAAAAGGAAGTCAGTGTGGCTGGAAGGGAGTGCTTGCAGGTTGGTGAAGCTGGAGGGCTCGGTGGGGCCAGGTAGCTGAAGGACATACCAAGGATTCTGGATTTTCTTCCATGCACAATGAAAAGCCACCGAAGTGTTTTTAATGAGATAATGTATGGTTTCATTTACATGATATAAATATTACTCTTATTGCTGTATGGATGAAGGGCAGATAAGAAGTTGGGGAGGTGGTTGGACAGTACAGTTTGTGGTATATTTTGTAGGTAGAATCTACTTATTGGGAAAGGGAACATGGGGTAATACAATTTAGAGTTGAAAGGAATTTCAGTTAGAACCCTGATTTTCACACACTCTTTAGAATTTAAACTCATTTGCAAATGAGATTTTATTCAAGAGTACCACAATCCAAAGTTGCTTCGGGTGAAGCAGGTGCAGGGGCAGGAATCCCAGAATCTGCCCTAAAACTGGGCCACCACTTTACATATTAGAGGCCCCTCCAGTATAACCTCAGGAAGAAAGTAGCATACCGCTTAAAAACCATGTTATAACCATTTATTGGAAATATCTTATTTTAAAGCTACATTAGTTCAACAAGTATTTATAGAGCACTCCCCATCTGCCAGGCACGGTACTAAGCTCTCATAGAGCTTCATGTTTTAATCAGGAGGCAGACGAGAAAAGAACAAGCAAATACATCAACAAGATAGAAAATGTGATATATGTCGCGGACAGTAACCTGGAGGTGAGCCACTTAAATTGGGTGGTAGGAGACAGTCTTTCAAGGACGTTGCATTTGAGCTGGGTCTTTGTGGTGCATACTGGTTCAAGTCTGTGGTTGCCTAATAACTTGTGAATGTCTGCCTAGATTTTGCAGAATTTCTCACCTTCTCCCTCCTGCGCAAGGTAAATGTGAAATCTTGCTTTGCCAGCCTCCCAGCTACCAGAGCACATTCTTATGGCTTAAGCTCTTCCAACCTGATGTACTCTGTAGTGTAAGCACCTGACAGTCAACTTTTTAAATTGTAATGTAAGTTCCTGACATGAACCTTTTGATTGCTGAGGCGTCCACTTCAAAGACATCCATCTTGAATAAACGCATTGCTGGCTACCCAACTAGATAAAGAGCCAGGCCATTCTACCCATGAAGTTCCTCTTTTTAAAAAGTTCTGCTTGTCCTAAATAATTGATGCTTTGACCATTCACTTTTCCCTTCCCATGCTTTAATCCCTGTCCTTCTGTTTTATGTTCACCAGTAAAGAGTGAATCCACAAAACCCTAGATGCTCCACATTTGACTCCAAAAAAAGCAGAATCCCTGATCTGCTTTTTCTCTTTGTCTCTCCACCTGTGACCTCACAGTGTGGCCCTGGGTGTGCCATGTATCCTCCAGGATCCATGAATCATAAACCTTGTTTCTTCAAAGTGCTCTGATGGTTGTTGCTTGGGTGCATCTTGCAATTACAAGAATCACAAGGGCCAGTCCAGCCACGACATTGGCTCTGGCCAAGGAAAGGTCTGGGGGGCTCTCCATAAGCAGTACAAGCTCAGGTGAGTGCCCCCAGGCACTTCTAGTCTATAGCATCACTACCGATAGGCTGAGACAGACATGAAACACACCCACTGGAGATTCTGACTCAGAAAAGTGTGATGTGAAAAGAGGTGGTACCTTTAGAGCATTCCAGGAAGGGTGGGGGATCTTGCTTGAGAATCAGTAGTCAAGAGGTCTTGTTGGGGGCACCCTTCACCCAGCATTGTCATGTGGGCTGTAGCGCCATGCTTCATCAAGACACCAGTCAGATTTCCACTGGAGTAGCTGCTTATGGTATTCTACAAGCTGCTTCCTGGTTCATCTGCAGATTCTGGGAGCCCCTGACCTGACTTAATAAATTACTTTCCTCTTAGAATCAGCTTCAGTGAGTTCTATTCTTTGTGACGTAGAATCCCAGCTGAAGCAGTAATTGATTCTAGGAGTGTCTGCAGTCAACAGGTCTTCAAGGAAAGGCAATACAAGGATGATGGGGGTAGTCTGGCTGCTTCTGAGCTGAAGAGCTTATAGAAAGAAAACAAGTTCAAAACCTTTATTTTCCCAGACTAAGGCATAATCAGAAAGCCAGGGAAGTTCTCTGATTTCTAAGGCAGTACTAAAAGAATAACTTGTCTTTGCTGCAGACGCGGGGCTCGGGTAGTCAAAAATCAAAGAGCTGGAACAAACAATCCTAAAATTTGTATGGAACCAGAAAAGATTCTGAATATCCAGAGGAATGGTGAAAAAGAAAACCAAAGCTGGGGGCATCACAGTGCCTGACTTCAAGCTATATTACAAAGCTGTGATCATCAAGACAGCATGGTATTGACACAAAAACAGACATATAGATCAGTGGAACAGAATAGAGAGCCCACACATGGACCCTTAACTTTAAGGTCAACTAATCTTCGATAAAACAGGAAAAAATATCCAGTGGAAAAAAGACAGTCTCTTCAATAAATGGTGCTGGGAAATTGGACAGCCACATGCAGAAGAATGAAACTCAACCATTTGCTTACACCATACACAAAGATAAACTCTAAATGGATGAAAGACCTGTATGTGAGACAGGAATCCATCAAAATCCTAGAGGAGAAAACAGGAAGTAACCTCTTTGACCTTGGCCACAGCAACTTCTTTCATGACACGTCTCCAAAGGCAAGGGAAACAAAAGTGAAAATGAACTTTTGGGACTTCATCAAGATAAAAAGTTTCTGCACAGCAAAGGAAACAGTCAACAAAACTAAGAGGCAACTCATGGAAAGGGAGAAGATATTTGCAACTGACACTACAGATAAAGGGCTGGTATCCAAGATCTATAAAGAACTTCTCAAACTCAATACCCAAAGAACAAACAATCCTGTCAAGAAATGGGCAGAAGAACTCTGGATAACAGTATGGAGATTCCTCAAAAAGTTGAAAATAGAGCTACCCTATGACCCAGCAATTGCACTACTGGGTATTTAACCCCAAAGATACAAATGTAGTGATCCAGGGGGGCACGTGCACCCCAATGTTTATCATAGCAATGTCTACAATAGCCAAACTATGGAAAGTGCCTAGATGTCCATCAACAGATGAGTGGATAAAGAAGATATGAGATATACACACACACACACACACACACACACACACACACACACACACACAATGGAATATTATGCAGCCATCGAAAAATGAAATCTTGCCATTTGCAATGACATGGATGGAACTAGAGGGTATTATGCTAAGCGAAATAAGTCAATCAGAGAAAGACAATTATCATATGATCTCACTGATATGAGGAATTTGAGAAACAAGATAGAGGATCATAGGGGAAAGCAGGAAAAAATGAAACAAGACGAAACCAGGGAGGGAGACAAACCATAAGAGACTCTTAATCTCAGGAAACAAAGTGAGGGTTGCTGGAGGGGAGAGGGGTAGAAGGGATGGGGTGGCTAGGTGATGGACATTAGGGAGGGTATGTGCTATAGTGAGTGTTGTGAATTGTGTAAGACTGATGAATCATGGACCTGTACCCCTGAAACAAGTAATATATTATATGTTAATAATAAAAAAAAAAGAAAGAAATGGGCAGAAGACATGGACAGACATTTCTCCAAAGAAGACATATAAATGGACAACAGACACATAAGAAAATGCTCAACATCACTTGTCATCAGGGGAAAACGAATGAAAACTACAGTGAGATATCACCTCACACCAGTTAGAATGGCTAAAATTAATAAGACAGGAAACAACAAATGTTGGCGAGGATGTGAAGACAGGGGAAGCCTCTTACACTGTTGGTGGGAATGTAAGCTGGTACAACCACTCTGGAAAACAGTATGGAGGTTCCTCAAGAAGTTAAAAATAGAGCTACCCTATGACCCAACAGTTGCACTATGGGGTGTTTTCCCCAAAGATACAGATGTAGTGGAATGAAGGGGCACCTGCACCCCCATATTCATAGCAGCATTCAGCCAAAACTGTGCAAGGAACCAAACTGTGGAAGGAGCTGAGATGTCCTTCAACAGATGAATGGATAAAGATGTGGTTCATATATACAATGGAATATTATGTCTCCATCAGAAAGGATGAATACTTACCATTTACATCAACGTGGATGGGACTAGAGGGTATTATACTAAGTGAAATAAGTCCATCAGAGAAAGACAATTATCATATGGTTTTGCTCACATGTGGAATATAAGAAATAGTGCAGAGGACTGTATGGGAAGGGAGGGAAAACTGAATGGGAAGAAATCAGAGAGGAAGACAAACCATGAGAGACTCTTGACTCTGGGAAGAAAACTGAGAGTTGCAGAAGGGGAGGTGGGTGGGGGGATGGAACAACTGGGTGATGGGCATTAAAGAGGGCACATGATGTGATGGGAACTGGGTGTTATATGCAACTGATGAATTATTGAACACTACTTCTGAAACTAATGATGTACTGTATATTGGCTAGTTGAATTTAAATAAATAGTTCTATAAAAAATATTTTAAAAAAGAAGAAAAGGTAGTCTTTTCAAAGTGATGTTGTAAGAATTGGATGTCTATAGAAAAAAAAATGAACCTTGACCTCTACCTCACATCGTACATAAAAGTTAACTCAAAATGAATTGTAGATCTAAATATAAAAGCTAAAACTATCAAGTTTCTAGAAGAAAATGCAGAAGATCTTAATGAAATTGGATTAGTCAAAGATTTCATAAAGACAACACAAAAAATTCAAACTATAAAAGGAAAAAATGACAAAATGTGTTTCATCATGGTTAAAATATTTTTCTCTTTGAAAGGCATAGTTAAGGTAATGAAAAAGCCACAGACTGAAAGAAATTTTTGAAAAATGTATATCCAACAAAGAGCATATGTCCATAATATGTAAAGAACATTTACAACTCAATAATAAAAGACAAAAAAAACTAATAAAAAATGGACGAAAGATTTAAAGATGCATTTCTCAAAGAAGATATATGAATCACCAGAAAGGATGAGGAAAGATGTTCAACATCACTAGTCATCAGAGAACTACTGGTTAATTCTCTGCACTGCACATTCACTGCAATAACTAAAGTTAAAAAGACTTATAACACCATGTTGGTGATGATGTGGAGTAACTGGAACTCTTATAGAAATAGAAACTAGTACACAGAAAACTATGTAGCAGTACTTTACAAAGTTAAATATATATTTACCGTATGACACATTACATATTACATATGACACATTACATATATTTAGCATATGACACATTTCCACTCATAGGTATGAGAAATAAAAACATATGTCCATACAACAATGTAAACATAAATGTTCATAGAAACATTATTCGTAGTGGTCCCAAATTGGAAGCAGCCCAAATGTCCATCAACTGGTGAATGGATGAACAAACTTTAGTATATCCTTATAATGGAAAACTACTAAGCAATGAATTTAATGTATAAACACTGAGAATTGAAGAATTATCAAAAACATGATGGTAAATGAAAGAAGTGGCACACAGAGGACTGCACGTCACTGATCCTGTTTATGTGAAATTCTAGTGAAAATCTATAGTGACAGAAAGCCGATCAGTGATGCCTACTGCTGAGGTGCACATAAGGGATTAAGAGCAAACAAGGAACTATTTTAAGGTTTTATATTTTCTATACTTTAGTTGTGACATTATTTACATAATTGTATACATGTACCAAGATTCATTAAATTGTATATTTTAAATTGGTGTATTTTAGAGCGTGAAATAATACTTTAAAAATCAAAAGAGAGAAAGAAAAGAAAAAGTGAAGGAAGTGTCAAGAGCAAGGTGCTACACAGAATCCATTCTACTAAAAAGACAGTGAACTTCCAGAAGCAGCGGGATGTGTTCAACCCCTAGACCCAGTTCTTAAGCTCTTTTGTGGCAACACCTTTTAAATCTTACTCTTGTCAGAATATTTTTTTTACTGTGGTAAGAGCATGTGGTCACAAAATAAGATTAATCATCTTAACCATTGTTAAGTTTACTATTTAGTGGAATTAAGCACATTCACATTATTGTACAATCATCACCACCATCCAACCACAGAATTCTGTACATCTTCCCAAATGAAACCATATACCCATTAAACACTAACTCCACGTTTTTCTTTTCCTTCATCCCTGCAAACGACCATTTTCCACATTTCTGTGCCTACGAATTGGACTAATCTAGGTACTTCATATAGTGGAATCATAAAATATTTGTCTTTTTGTGACTAGCTTATTTCACTGGGCATAATGTCCCCAAGGTTCATCCATGTTGTACCATGTGTCAGAATTCATTTTTTTTTATAAATCATATTCCATTATATGTGTATAACACATTTTGTTTATGCAATTGTCTGTCAATGAACAGTGTTGTTTCTACCTTTTAGCTATTGTCAGTAATGTTTCTATGAATATGAATAAACAAATAGTTGTTTGAGACCATGCTTTCAATTCATTTGACTGGGGATTTCCAGAAATTACTGGCTCATATGATAATTCTATGTATTTTTTTAACACTCAGAACGATTTTAAATGAATGAAAATAAATATATATAATTACAAAAGCAACCAAGTGTATTGAAATACAGTTATTAAAATATTTAAACATAAAAGTGTATTGTAGTAACACATATTCTTTATTAATGCCTTATAAAACAAAGAAAATACATTTGAAATGTAGGCCAATTATAGTTGTTTTTAACCATTAAAAGACATATCAGGATGAAAACTGTTGTTGCTAAGTTAGAATAAGAACCACTGCGGAGTAGTCTTTGATAAGAGAATATGCATGTCATGTTGACATAGAACTCATTTTGACTCTTGGTTTAATACTTATTAAGAGTTAAAAATCTCAATTTGCAAAGCACATTGTTGCAAAAGGAATGAAAGCTTCAGAGCCCACTTCATAAGGCAAGGATAAACTTCTTTAGGGAGATATCAGAATTCTCCAAAGCTTGAATTACTTCAATTGTGGGTTATAAGTTCATTTCTGGTTAGGTAAATATTTTTAAAACAGTTTATATCAAAAAGAAAAGAATTGTGTATCTATGTTTAAGTTTTATGCCATCAAGAATGGGGGGGGGGATGTGGTGGCATTTGCAAGGATCCTGAAGTGTTTCTAGGGGTTTCGCAGATTTCTTTCTTCAAATATACTGACAGATATCGTCTATTTTAAGTTCATTTTGGAAATGGACTTCATTCAGTATTCAGTAGTGTTGGAGTATGCTATATTCTTCCATACTAACTTTCTTGGCCAAGAAAGTTGGTCTTTTTTTTTTCATTTGTATTCAAAATGGTGACTTTAGAACCTTGGATTCAAAAGCAATCATACAGTTAAATATGTCTACCAGAGAAGCTAATCTAGAAATAAAATCCTTTATTTCAAAACATTCCAAGAATGTGTTTTCCTCATCTTTTAGCAAACACAAAGCTTCTACTCTTAGTTTGAACAAATACTTTAAACTCGTCCTCTTGAAGGCCAGTGAATTTTGTCACCCATAAATATTTTGATCTCACGTAATAGTCGTTGCATAGATCTTGCCATACTATTCATACTCATCATTATTTCAAAATTGTATCAGTAATTTGACCTGCTGTTAGATCACACATGTTCACAGTTCTACCCTCTACAGACACTTGTTTGACCACTCAGCCAACCCTCAAGAGCCTGGACATTCAAACCCAAATACTGAGATGACTTGTTTCCACATTGGTGATCCAGCCAACTGTATTGGCTTTTGCTTTTCCTTATTTATAGTTATTTATTGACAAATAAGTGACTAGTTCCATGAGAATGTAGACTAAGCAAGTTTAAATATCTTGAAATAAATGTTGAGTGATTATTTAAAATAATCTATAATTACCATTTATAATACAAAGTTTCATAAGAGACTACTATGAATATTTATGTATCAATAAATGAGACAACCTAGAAGAAATGGATAAATTTCCTAGAAACACACGACCTATCAAGACTGAATCATGAAGAAATAGAAAATCTAAATAGATGAATTACTGGTAAGGAGATTGAATTAATCATCAAAAATTGCCCAAGAACAACAAAAAAAGTATAGAAGCACGTGATCACAAGTGAATTTTACCAAACATTTAAAAAACTAATGTTAACCCTTTTTGAACTATTCCAGAAAATTAGAAAAGAGGGAATACTCCAAAATTCATTTTATGAGGACAGCAATACTATAATAACCAGTTAAGGATCCTACAAGAAAAGAAAATTATAGGCCAATATCCCTCACAATCAAGTCCCATGTCTGGCTCCCTGCTCAGCGGGGACCCTGCTTCTCCCTCTGCCTGCCACTCCCCTTGCTTGTGCTCTCTTCTCTCTCTCTCTCCCTGTCAAATAAATACATAAAATCTTTTTTTTTTAATTAGCTTTTTAAAAATTTCTTTTTAGTTTACTCTCTGAGATATAAAGTAGTGGCATACATATTCAATGTATGACACAGTGATATTTACATGTTATTATTCCATGAAAATACCATACATTAAAAAAATATCTCTGCAAGAAAAGTGTGAAAGCTCTCAGGAATAACCCATCATTTTATGAAGGCAAAAAACAAAAACACAGAAACAAGCAACTCTACCCGACAGTAGTTGAATTTCAAGGGCATAGATTCTGAACTAGTGTTTTAATCTGCATGCTAACATAAGGATTAAAAGTCATTAAATGTATCAACATTTTGCATAAACTGTAAAATCTACAATATCTTATTGGCTTGTTACAGGAATTTCTTGAATATTCTATACTTAATTAACATTAAAATTACCTGTTGCTAAACAGATTAAACAAATTACAAATACAAAAAAAAATCGAGTTTTGAGATGTTAATTGAATCAATATTATTTAGATGTATGTATTTATTTTTATAGACTCAATTTAAGTCAAAATGTCAAAGAAAAGGAAAGATAATGATTCCAGTAAACACGCTTTCCACTTTGCATTATTGAAGTGATGGGATGATGGAATGAATACAAAAGCCATAATGTTTTCTGGCCCAAAAGATCTTGTCAATGAAAGTCTGTATCCAGCAAACTGATAAAAAAAGACTTCACTTCTGCCTATGGCAGAAGGTATTTGGGGTGAAGAGGTAGCGTGATGAAAGTTCAACCCAAAAGAACTGGGACCCCTCCCCCCAGCTCAAACCTTGAATTTACTGTTTCCCAAAAACTTTTATTGAGGCATTCCATGACAATTGTCAAACACAAGAAGCTTCACTCAGTTGTAGCGACTTAAGTAAAGCCATGTACTGCAAATAGCCAAGCTCGTTTTGAGATAAGACGGAGGAAAAACTAGAAGTGGTTTTCTTGTCTAATGACACTTTCTGCAATAGTTAATATTGCTTTTAACATTTTGAAGGAAGTCATCAAGTAATTGACAGTCTCCCTATTCCCTTTCAGCATGCAACTGGGTAAAACTACAGACATCCTCTTAAGTAATCATCTCCTTTCTTGCACTCACTATTTACATGCTAATGCCATCAAAGAAAAGAAAAATCTTATTTTATGAGCCGCTTTTGAAATTACAAAGATTGCCAATGTTTGGAAATAGTAAAAAGTTTTGTTTTGTTTTGTTTTTGTTTTTTGCCAAACCACTTTCTCTGAAGGTAGCAGCTTTATGTGCTACACAGATGGAACCCTCGTAATGCTTGGTAAGACGTCTGGTTTTGCTGCGTTAGGGAAAAAGGAAGCTCTCCACATCTTCAACACAGGCAAGACAAGACTCTTACAAAATTTCCAAAAGAAGTTTAGTTGCCATCCATAAATCTTCATCAGAACTGATCCTGATTCCTTGGTTACAAACAACTGAAACTGAATCTGAAACATTAAGAAGGAATTTATTTGAAGGGATTGACCATGATAAGGCTAGAAAACCAGGCTGGATAAGTCTGAAGGGAGAAAAACAGCCAAATTCCTGTCACAAGGAGTGGCCAATAGTGGTGCCAACACCACTAGGCTCTTGACTCAGCCGCAGCCATCAGAAATAATTCCTATTGACCCTCTGCTCTTGTGTTACTGCTTCAAGAATATGTTTGTCACTTTTAGGGCATGTGGCTATGCTCAAACTGCCAAGAGATTGTGAGAGGAGTAACTGCCTTCCTTTGGCTTTCCTAGTGGGAAGAAAGCTATGATTTTCTTAAAAATACAGCTAACCAGTGGTCAGCAGGGTGGAACAAATAACTCCAAGCTTTTTTCTTTCTTTTTTTTTTTTTAAGATTTTATTTATTTATTTGACAGCGAAAGAGAGATCACAACTAGGCAGAGAGGCAAGCAGAGAGAGAAGGGGAAGCAGGCTCCCCGCTGAGCAGAGAGCCCAACACGGGGCTTGATCCCAGGACCCTGAGATCATGACCTGAGCTGAAGGCAGAGGCTTTAACCCACTGAGCCACCCAGGCGCCCCTCCAGGCTTTTTTCTATCAAACTTTTATAATGTTACCTTATTATAAAGTTCATTTTTCAGATAACAGCCTAACATTGTGGATTCATATATACCTGACCATCTCACATACATCTCTAAAGAATAACAAGAGCTAGAATATGTGTGTGTTTTCATGACAGTTTCAAAAGAACTGTTGGTCAGACATCAATCCCTTTAGCCATAGCCGTGAACGGAAGTAATAGTTTATAGCAGTCATATCATGGTCTATCACAGTCAATATAAGCATGCATTTTCTTTTCAAGTGCAACATTTTATTTATTTATTTATTTATTTATTTATTTATTTATTTATGAGAGAGAGTGTGCAAGAGAGCATGAGCAAGGTGTGGGGCCAAAGGAGAAGGAGAAGCAAGCTCCCTACTAAGCACGGAGCCTGATGTAGGGCTCGATGTGGGCCTCGATCCCGGGACCCTGAGATCATGACCTTAGCTGAAGGGGGATGCTTAACCGACTGAGCCACCCAGGCACCCCTCAGGCACAACCTTTTAATTTCTTCTTTCCCACTAGTGAAATCATGTGTTCGAGAGAAAAAGAAAAATAAACTGCTTTTGGATGAGATCATAGAGAGGGTAATTGGCTGTGGAAACAATAGAGAAAGATAAATGCCTACTTCAATCAATAAAGTAATTAAATTAAAAAAAAATTGAGGACCATGTGTACCTAAATCATGGTTGAATACCTTGTCAACGATGCTTTATTATACCAGGCCAGTGAAGCAAGATCCTCGGAGTTTTGAGAGAGAAAAAATTATGATCCAAGAATTATCAATGTAAAATTAGATTAGAAAATGAAGGACTTCTAATGATTGTGTCATTGATGAACAGACAATAAGCAAATGGGGTAGAAAGGGAGACCTGAAGAAAGAGAACATGACGAGTATGAAGGGAGGGTTAGGGTCAGAGGTTGGGAGGAATAGGCACTGAGGGTTTTTCATGTTAATTATTTTAAGTCATTAAAATGCCACATTTTTTTAGTTACTACATTCTCAATTCAAAATGTGGTTTCATAAAATTAGAACAAGTAATACGAAAATTTGTATGGAACCACAAATGGTCCTGAATAGCCAAAGTGATCTCTAGAAAGAACAAAGTTGGATGTATCATAATCCCAGATTTCAAGATATACTACAAAACTGTAGTGATCAAAACAGTATTGTTCTGGCACAGAAATAGACACATAGCTCAGTGGAAAGGAATAGAGAGCCCAGAAATAAACTTAAGCTTACACAGTCAATTAATCTACAGCAAAGGAGGCAAGATTATAGAATGGGGAAAAGATAGTCTTTTCAACAAATATTGCTGAGAAAACTGAACGGCTACATACCAAAAAAAATGATACTGAACCACTTCCTTATACCACATACAAAAATAAACCCAAAATAGATTAAAAATGTAAATGTGAGACCTGAAACCATAAAACTCCCAGAAGAGAACACAGGTGATAACTGCTTTGACATTGGCCATAGCAACATTTTTCTACTTATGGCTCCTTAGATAAGGGAAACAAAACCAAATTGGGACTACCCCAAAATGAAAAGGTTTTGCACAGTGAAGGAAACCACCGACAAAAGGAAAAGGCAGCCTACCAAATGGAAGCAGATATTTGCAAATGATGTAGCCAATAAGGGGTTTATATCCAAAATATATAAAGAACTTATGCAACTCAACACCAAAACAAACAAACAAATAATCTGATTAAAGATAGGCAGAGGACCTGAATATACGTTTTTCCAAAGAAGACCCTCAGATGGCCAATAAACATGTGAAAAGATGCTCAACATCATGAATCATCAGGAAAATGCAAATCAAAACTACAATGAGATAGTCTTACACCTTTCAGCATGGCTCAATCAAAAAGACAAGAAACCGACAAGTGTTGGTGAGGATGTGGAGAAAAAGGAACTCTAGTGCACTGTCAGTGCGAAGGTAAATTGTGAGTGTAAGTTGGAAAACGGTTTGGAGATTCCTCAAAACATTAAAAATGGAAATACCGTATGAACCAGTAATTTCCACTACTGGGTATTTACTTAAAGCAAATGAAAACACTACTTTGAAAAGATACATGCCCCCCTATGCCTATTGCAGCATTATTTACAATAGCCAAGGTATGCAAGCAACCAAAGTGTCCATCATAGACGAATGGATAAAGAGGATATGATATATATAATACAATGGAATATCAGTCATAAAAAGAATGAGATCTTGAAATTTACAGCAATATGGGTGGGCCTAGAGGGCATTAACCCAGGTGAAATAAGTCAGCCTGAGAAAAACAAATAACATGATTTCACTTATATGTGGGATCTGAAAACAAAGCAAAAAAAAAAAAAAAAGAAACAGATTCTAAAATACAGAGAACAAACATGGTTTCCAGAAAGGGCAGGATGGGTGGAATAGGTGAAGTGGATTAAGAGGTGCAAACTTCCAATTATAGATTAAGTAAGTTCAGCATAGGGGATATAGTCAATATGACTGTAATAATGTTGTTCGGTGACAGATGGTGATTTTATTTGTGGTGAGCACTGGGTAATGTATAGAATGGTTAAATCATTATGCTGTATACCTAAAGCTAATATAGCACCGTATATTAATTATACTTCAATAGAGAAAATTAAAAAATTTAAAAATTTTTAAAAAGATAAAAAGGCATGTGGTTTCAAAACTTGGGCAAAATTAGAAATTATTCCAACTGGAGGTGACTGGGTGGCTCAAGTCATTAAGCGTCTGCCTTCGGCTGGGGTCATGATCCCAGGGTGCTGAGATCGAGCCCTGCATAGGGAGCTCCCTGCTCGGTGGGGAGCCTGCTTCTCCCTCTCCCGCTCCCCCTGCTTGTGTTCTTGCTCTTGCTATCTGTCTCTCTCTCTCTAACAAATAAATAAATAAATCTTTTTTAAAAAAAGAAAGAAAGAAAGAAATTATCCCAACTCCTGGAATTTTAATGTCTGCAGATGATTTGGAAATCACACCAACTTCTCCATATACATCTATATTTCTTATATTGTAGAGTTTAGCTCATCTGGGACTAAAGCACTAGTAATGCATGTAGTTCTGGAAAGTGATGATAATATTGAAAACAGATTGATTTGCAATAGGATTTCTGTGTGAGGAAGATTTGTCCACTAATGGGACAACTTCCTACTTTAATTGACCAAAGGATATGACAATTATAACTAATGGGAAGAAGCTGTATTTTTTTTTCTCTACTATTTTCTGGCATGTTCCTACAGATCTTTTTTATTCAATATTTAAAAGAAGACTAATGTGATAATGATGCAGTAGCTGGGTGTAACAAAAAGTACTCAATTTTCTCTGGCATTACTAAACTAGCATGGCTCATTATCTTTATTTTAGAGCTACTCATATTTTTATGGAGTACCACTTATCACATAAAAATTATACAATGAACAAAGATTTCCTAAGAAGAGCCTCAGTATTGATAAATTCAAAGCACTTTCTAACCTTGAAAACCCTTTGATCTAGTAGAAAGATAATTGTTCTTAGAATTGAAATGCATAACCATTATATAATGAAGGAAAATCTTATGAGCTTTCCTGACTGATGGAGCAAGTTTCAATCTGTCAAAGTCAGCTTCAATTGCATTATTTGAATTCAAAAGAATGGTAGATATCACATCTCTTAGTATCCAATTTAGAATTAAAATCTTTTATTAGGGACACTTCTATTGTAAGCACACTCCAAGCACATTGCATTGAAAGATACTGTTAAACAGAAAGCTAAAGGAAGAACCCAAACATAAAGACGAATTGCTTATGGCTCTGAAGTGGGCCTAGTCAAGGAGGACTCTGTGGGACTCAGAGTCTTTGAGTCCCAGAATAATCAGAAGCAGCCCAGAATTCCTCTTATAATGCCCAGATCGTAAAAGCACTCCATAGGAGGCAGGAATGCAGAAAGAGCCCCTGATTGAAACCAGGCTTTCAAGTGGCCTCCTGCACTCATGAAAGGTGGTTACAAAAGTTGCTGCCCACCCCTGCTGGGGCCAAGAATGTAACAGGGCAACATGTCCCAGGAGGCAGGAGGACACAGGCAGAGCTCCTGATCAGGACAGGGTGGGATTGGTGACGAGATCTACAGCTCCCCACATACCACTGTGGGGAGGAGTTCCAGACCACTGCCCAATGTAAGATCTGGTAGTTTTGGATGGGGTTCCTCTGGGGTTGGATGAAGGCAAACACGTGGAGAGAGAAAGAAAAAAAGAGAGACATAGTGAGGGAGAGATATAGAATTTTACTCAAAATGAGCTTTGCAAACTAAAAGTAATAAATACAAAAATAAGAAAAATTACCAATAAAATTTAAAATGCAGAAGATTAAATCATGTTAGATAAATATAAATGATGTAACTGAAGAATGGCTTGAAATAAGTCCATTTAATTTCTAAAACAAAACGTAAGAATAACCTTCATGAGAAAGAATAAGACAATATAAAAAAAGAGGCAGAATGAAATAGGAATCAATGGATATGACACAGAACCAATTCTAAATCTGGAAATTAAAATATTGTCATTAAATTTTAAAATTTAGTGAATGGGGTAAACTTTATGTTGGGTAAAATCAAAGATAGAATACAAGAATTGGATCATATTACTGAAAAATTGACGCAGAAAGCAGAACAGAGAAGCAGAAATTTAAAAAGTGACATAATAGATAAAAGATTTGGAAGACAAATTTAGAGGCTCCAACATATGTCTGATGAATGAATCAGAAGAGAAAAATGGAGAAAATCAGCAAGAAAGTAATATATGAAGAGATAAGAGCTAATGACTTTGCTGAATTGAAGAAAGAATGGTCTCTAAGCAAAGAAGTATTCTAAATATTAAGAAGGGTTCTTAAAAATTGATTCATACCTAGACAATGGGTAGTGAAATTGAAGAGTATCAACGATGAGGAGAAAATTCTAGAAATTACCAGAGAGAAAAGGCTGATTCTGCAAGAGAATGAGAATGAGCCTGATTGTAGGTTCAGCAATCATAGATGCCTGAATACAATGAATTACAATAGAAAAATAATCTTAAAAGTATTGAGGAAAAATACATGTCAACCTGGAATAATCATTTTAACAAATTTTATCATTTGGGCGTCATTAAAACTAGAGATATTTGTACAGGCACAGGTAAATGACATGTGAATAGAAAACTGAGGAACAGAATTATACATTTATAAGCATTTTGTGTGCCTGAGAGATAGAATTACAAATCAGTGAGGGAAAAATGGATTTTACTCTATACTCTGGGCTTGGACTTCATTATACCATGTGGAAAAGAACGGGGCTAGACCTCACCTCACGTCACGCCCACAGATGAACTCCAAGTGGCTTAAAGACCTAAAATTCTAAAGCAATACCTTAAAACTCTTAGAAGAAAATGTCTACTCTTTTCTTTTTTTAAAGATTTTATTTATTTATTTATTTATTTATTTATTTATTTATTTGAGAGAGAGTGAGATAGAGATCACGAGAAGGGAGGGTCAGAGGGAGAAGCAAACTCCCCACTGAGCACGGAGCCCAATGCGGGACTTGATCCCGGGATTCTGGGATCATGACTTGAGCCGAAAGCAGTCACTTAACCAACTGAGCCACCCAGGTCCCTGAAAACTTCTACTTTTTTTGTGATCTCAAAGTATGGAAGGATTTCTTAATCAAGGCATTAAAAGAAAATACGAGAAAAGATTATAATAGAGTTGATTACATTAAAATTAAAACCTGCTATACAAAAACACTATGAACACAATGAACAAGATTTAATTTTGCTTCCAATTTTTTCTCCATTACACTGCTATAATGAACATCCTTATACATATTTCTATGCAAATATTTTATCAAATAAATTTTTTTGGAGTGGAATTGCTGAATTGAAAAATAGGTACAACTTAATAGCTCTTTCTTTCTAAATAGTTTCTCAATTTATACTTGCATTAACAGTAATTGAGAAAATTTTTCTGACACTCTTTTCAACATTATAACTTTAATTTTATATTTATAGTATTAATTTTGTTTCTGATATTTTGTTATCCCAAGTAATGCGGCAATAAACATCCTTGTACATGAGTGGTTTTGCATTTATAAATGTTCTATGCAAAATATAGAACTGTTTAAGGTTCCATATATAAAATAGTTTTAGGAATAAGGTTGCTGAATCAAAAATGTGTATATTTCAATTGCTGTCATAAGAGATAATAACTGTGCTACCACCAAGAGCTCATGAGAATGGGCATTCCCCATATTCTGGGTAGCATTGTGCCTCTCGAACTTCTCAAAGTTCTTCAGTTTTGCCAATGACAAGTGAAGTAAGGTATAGCAAATTTAAAGTCTGCTTTTCTTTAGTTAGTTCAATTGAACCACTTCTCATATTTTCTAAAGCTATTTGGATTTCCTTTCTTTTAATGAATTGCATGTTCATGTCCATTGCCTATATTTGGATTGTGCTTATCAATTCACTCTACAGTCTTTAATGACCACCTACTATGAGTTGTTCTGCTCTGAACTCTGAGGAAACAGTAATGAAAATGGCAAATAAGGTCTTCTGGATCCTGGAACTTACCATTTAGTGGAGAGGAGTCAGGTAATAAACAAACACATCAAGTGTACCTTCCGTGTCATGAAGAAGATAAAACATGACATTGGGACACACAGGAACTGGTGGAGGGCAACGCTTTAAAATAGGCAAGCAGAGAAGGTACCCTGTTGAATCTGCTCCTCCCAATTCCTCTTCTCAGTATCTGAACATATGATCTGTTTCTGTGTTGTCAAGGTAGACAACATTCATGATTCTGCCTGGCGATCGTAATTACCACAGAAGTTTCGCTTTGATTCGACATTGAATGTACTAAATTCACATAACCATCCTTTCTTCCCATAGCCTTCACATATGTGGATTTATAATTTTGATTCATTCATTGATTTGTTTAGATTTTCTCTTAAAAGAATTGATGCGTGCTCTATTCCTTAAATTTTTGCATGCCTGAATAAGGCCAGTCTATTGAAGGACAACTTAGCTCAGTATAAAATTCTTGAGTCATAGTTTCTGCCCTTCCTAATGTTTTAGTTTTTTTTTTAAAGATTTTATTTATTTATTTGACAGACAGAGAGAGATCACAAGTAGGCAGAGAGGCAGGCAGAGGGTGAAGCAGGCTCCCTGCTGAGTAGAGAGCCCGATGCGGGGCTCGATCCCAGGACCCTGAGATCATGACCTGAGCCGAAGGCAGAGGCTTTAACCCACTGAGCCACCCAGGCGCCCCCCCTTTTTTAAAGATTTATTTATTTATTTGAGAAAGAGAGAGAGTGCGGAGGCAGTGGGAGGGGGAAGGAGAGGGAGAGAGAGTCCCAAGCCGACTCCATACTGAGCGCAGAACCCAATACAGGGCTGGATTCCAGAACGTGAGAGGAAAGGAAGAGTCAGTCCCTCAACCGACTGAGCCGCCCAGGAGCCTCCTAATGTTTTAGTTTTTGAAGTGTCTGCTGTGCCTTTGTCTGAGGCCAATTTGATATTTCCAATTCTTCAACATGACTTGTCCTTTACACTGGAGTTTTAGCAGATTCTCCCCTCACCCTCGATGTCCAGAAACAAGACAAGGATATCGATCAGATCTTTTTTGCTCTGCTTACATTTTTCCTAGAATATCACGCTCCCCTTCAGTATGGAGATTTAGGTAAATTTTAGTTTAGGCGATCTAATCTTTTCAATCTTACTGTTGTTTGAACTTCACATTCTTATTCTAGTATAACTTCTTAAAATGTGGTTTTAATTTACACAAGTTATCTTGATTTTCTTATCCATTTCCTTCCTGAACTCCACCAGCTCGCTTTTTTATTGCCTTTTGTAGGTTTGTCATCTCTCGCTCTCTCCTTCTCTTATTTCAAAGAAGCTACGTTTCTTTAATACCTCTCAAGTCATGAATGCTTTAAAAAAAAACGTTCTCCTATTTTGAGATCAAATTTGTCTTATACTTTGTGTTACTTATTTGTCTTCTGATTTTCTTTCGTGTTTTCTTTTTAAATAGTAGTTTAAGATGCCTCCTTAGCACAGTAGGCAGCGCGTCAGTCTCATAAATAGTAGTTTATATGCATAGAAGCTGCCATAGACTGTGTGTTTGTGTTCCCCTTAAATTTGTACGTTGAAATCTAGTGTTCAAGGTGATATTAAGAGGTGAGGTCTTTGGGCGATGATAAGGTCATGCAGGCAGAGGCTTCATAAACGGGATTAGTGCCCTTATCAAAGAAGCCCCAGAGGGCTTCCTTGCCCTTCTGCCCTGTGAGGACACAGTGAAAAAAACAGCTGTCCATGAACTATGATGCGGGATCTCACCACATATGGAATATGCCAGCGCTTTGGTCTTGGACTTCCCAGACCTTGCAACTGTTAGATGTAAGTTTCTGCTGTTTATAAACCACCCGGTCTATGGTGTTTTTTTTTTTTTTTTTTTTTAAGATTTTATTTATTTATTTGACAGAGAGATCACAAGTAGGCAGAGAGGAAGGCAGAGAGAGGGAGTCTATGGTGTTTTTATTACAGGAGGCTGAACAGACTAAGACAAAGCTCATCAGCAATGTCTTCTTTTCCCTCATAATTTCTCATTTTTTTTAAAAGATTTTATTTATTTATTTGACAGAGAGAGAGAGATTACAAGGAGGCAGAGAGGCAGGCAGAGAGAGAGGGGGAAGCAGGCTCCCCATTGAGCAGAGAGCCCAATGCGGGGCTCGATCCCAGGACCCTGGGTTCATGACCTGAGCCGAAGGCAGAGGCTTTAACCCACTGAGCCACCCAGGCGCTCCATAATTTCTCATTTTAATGAAGAGTATTTAGGAAGGAGGGAGATGTGACTTGTTGAGTGCCCGCTTTCCTTTCAATATGTTAATTTAGAACTCATTCTCACGAATTCCTTATCCTTAGTGAAACAAGTCTTCTTTCCCCATTTTTAGTGGATTTTTTTAATTGAACTGTATTTGATATATAAGACTGTATAAATTTAAGGTGTATAACACAACATGACTTGATACATTTATATATTGTAATATGATTGCCATAGTAATTAGCACCTCTATGACATCATATGATATCATTTCTTTCTAGTGGCTTGAATAGTCTTGATCTAGTCTCTTAGCAAGTTTGATGATTGTAATTGAGGTGAACAGAGAGCGCTGTGCCTTACAGTGAAGGACATATGTTTTCTGTGTGGTTTTTCACAGTATTTCACAGGCTGTGATGTGCAGACAAGGACCTGACACGTTCTGCTGAAATACACACTTGGGTTCATTGAGTTTCGGTGGGACTGGAGATTGCATTTCTAACATGCTCTAGGTGTGTTTAATTCCGCTAGACCACGAGGGCATTTTGAATTGCAAGGATTTAGGGTTTACTTCTTTCTTCTCAGCTGACTTAAAGCAGATGGTCCCAAACAGATTGACCCACATCCCCCAGCCTGCCGAGCAGCTCTCCCTGCCTCTTCTGCTCTCCTGTCCAGGTGGGCTGCTGCTTGGAGGGACAGCTTTTGTGGCTTCTAGGTGTTTGTATTACTTAAGTTAACATTTGATTTTTTTTTTTAAGATTTTATTTATGTATTTGACACAGAGAGAGCAAGGGAGAGAGAGAGACAGAGACAGAAAGCAAGAACAAGCAGGGGGAATGGCAAGGAGGGGAGAAGCAGGCTCCCTGCTGAGCAAGGAGTCCGATGTGGAGCTCGATCCCAGGACCCTGGAATCATGGCCTGAGCTGCAAGCAGCTGCTTAACTGACTGAGGCACCCAGGTGCCCCCTAACATTTGATTTTTAAGGTCTAATTCTGTTGCATTGTTTTAAGCAGTTGTTGATTATACAATTTCTATTTTGGAAAATTTATTAAAATATTTTTGTTACACCTGAAACAATACATATATGTTAATTTAAAAAATGAAAAAATATCCCTAAAACAAATAATACATTATAAGTTAATAAAAAAATATTTTTGTGCCCTAAATTACAATCTCTTTTTGTATATACTGCAGTAATCCTGGAAAAGAGGTGCATTTTCTGCTTATAGAGGCCAAGGTCTCTGTCTCTCTCTTTCTCACACACACACACAGAAATATTTGACCTTATGCATTATATATATTTTTTATTCCTCTTATTTTTTTAAGATTTTATTTATTTATTTGAGAGAGAGAGCACGTGCAAGAGAGAGCGCAAACAGTCGAGAGGGGGAAGCAGGCTGCCCATGGAGCAGGGAGCCTGATGGGGGGGCCCTATCCCAGGACCCTGAGATCATGACCTGAGCTGAGACAATTAACTGACTGAGTGACCCTGATGCCCCTTTTTATTCCTTTTAATATTAGCTTTCCCCCTTGTCTATTTGATTATATTTTTAATAAGATACTTCAATGTCTTTAATTATTATTTAACAGTTATATTTTATCTTTTATCTGTCATTGTGTTCCATGATTTTTAAAATATGTTCTCTAACTGTTTTCATTTTTTTTAATGAAATACGACATCTTATTTTTAACTTCTTCGACATTTTGAAAATCATATGTTATTTTTATGTCCTTTGGTGATTAACTCTTTTTCAAAAGCATTCTTCCACCTATTTTTGTCTAATCACCAGAGTTAAAAATATGTATTTTGAATCCTGTAATTTGTGACAAGTAACTTCATACACTTTTAACATTTTCTGTCAGAAATCTCTACATAGTGGTATTTATTATTTATTCAGACTATGGTATGTGCTCTAAGATATTGCAGGCTCTCAGGCTGCCTCAGTTCACAGGCAAACCAAAGGACCGGCCCTCATGGATTTCACACTGTAACAGCAAAGACAGACAGGAAGAAAAATCAGTATTATACACCGCAGAATATGATTTCAGGAAATTATAGGTCTACATCATTTTTCTTATCTAATTATACTTTACTTTCATAGTTTTTCTCTTGAAAGTATTTTTGGCATTTGCATTGAGCCATATAGCCAGACTGACAATAATATTTAGATTTATTCCTATTTTAACTGGTTTTAATGCTCATTATTGCTCCTGATATAAAACAGTTTTCCCATCGAGAGGTCTCAATTTTACCTAATTGCTGAAAGTACAGATAAAAATCTAAGAGTGTAAACACTTGATTTAAAAAATCTAAGAGTTTGTTTAATGGCTCTATTTTCTAAGCTCTTACATTGCCGAAAATAATTATTTGTGAATTTCGTTTATAAAGAAGTAGTATTGCTATAAAATTATTATATACTCTTTATTGAGATACTTTTGATTACTGATTCAATCTCCTTACTAGTAATTGACCTGTTTAGATTTTTCATTTCTTCATGATTCATTCTTGGTAGGTTGCATGTTTCTAGGTATTTATCTATTTTTTTCTGGCAGATTTCTTCAACTGGTAGATTGTCAGTTTGTTGGCATGTAACTGTTTGTAGTAGTCTCTTATGATCCTCTGTATTTCTGTTTTGTCAGTTATAATGTCTCTTCTTTCATTTCTAATTTTATTTGAGTCCTCTCTCTTTTTTTCTTGGTAAGTCAAGCTAAAGGTTTGTATATTTTGTTTATCTTTTCAAAAAACCAGCTCTTAGTTTTATCCATCTTTTCTATTATCTTTTTGTCTCTATTTCATTTATTTTCACTCTCATCTGTTATTTCCTTCCTTTTCCTAACTTTGGGCTTAGTTTCTTCTCCTTTTTTTTTTTTCTAGTTCTTTGCAATATAAACTTCAGTTGTTATTTTGAGAACTTCCTTTTTTTCTTTTTAATGTGGGTGTTTATTGCTATAACCTTCCTTGTTAGAACTGCATTTGCTATATCCTGTAAGTTTTGGTATATTGTATTTCTATTTTTGTTTATCTCAAAATATCTTTTTATCACTTTTTTGGCCCTTCGGTTCTTCAGTAGCATGCTGTCTTATCCCCGTGTACTTGTAAATTTTCCAGTTTTCTTCTTGTAATTGATTTTTAGTTTCATACCATCTTGACTAGAAATGATGCCTGATTTGATTTTAGTCTTCTTAAATTTATGAAGATTTTTTTTTTTTGTGCCCTAACATATGATCTATGCTGGAGAATGTTCATGTGAGCTTGAAAAGAATGTGTATTCTGCTGCCATTGGATGGAATATTTTGTGCGTGTCTGTTAGGTTTATCTGGTCTGATGTGTAGTTCAAGTCCAGTGTTTCCTTATTGACTTCAGAATGTATTTTTAAAAGTAGCTACCATGAGGTACCACTTCACACCTACCATGATAACTAGAGCCCGAAAGGTGGATAATGACAAGTGTTGGCAAAGATGTGGAGAAATTGGAACCCTCCTGCATTGCCGGTGGGAACGTAAGATGGTGCAGCTGCTATGGAAACAGTTTGACAGTTCCTCTAAAAGTTAAGCACAGAGTTTCTATATGACCAAGCATTCTATTCCTGCAAAGAGAATTGTAAACAGATGTCTACACAAAACCGTGCACATGCATGTTCATAGCGTCCTTATTCACAACATCCAGAAGGTAGAAGGTGTTCACAGCATCTACTGAATCTCCATCAGTAGGTAAATGGATAAATAAAATGAAAAATTATTCAGCCATAAAAAGAAATGAAGTATCGATACATGCTATAACACGGATGGGCCATGAAAACGTTAGGGGAAGTGAAAGAAAGCAGACAGAAATGGTCCCCTAGTGTATGACTCCATTTTTGAAATGTTCAGAATAAGCAAATCCATAGAGACAGAAGGTAGATTAGTGTTTTCCAGAAGCTGAGGGAAGGGAACACTGGGGAGCGAATGCTACCCAGCACAGGCTTTCTTTTGGGGGTGATGAAAATGTACAGGAATTAGTAATGATGGTTTCACGACTTCGTGAGTATACTAACAGCCATGGAATTGTACACTTTAAAGGGGGAATTTTGTGGTATGGGAATTATGTATCGATAAAAAAATAAATAACTTTAAAAATAAAGGATGGATTCAGAATGGAGAATGTGTAATCAGATGTTTTAAACAACAAATTATGACATCTCCGGGGGATTCTCTCGCAATCTAATGGTGAGACATATGGAATGCCTTCAGGTGCTCCAAAGCATAAAGCACAAACTACCATAAAAAGAGCCGTTCAAAGTCTTTTTTGTTTTGTTTTGTTAATTAGTACCACCTTCCTGTATAGCCTGAGTAATTTCATATTTGCAAGTTTTAAATGTGATTTATAATAAACATTAATTCACAAAAAGTTTCCAAATACTGCTGAATTAAGTGGCATTGAACACCTGGAAGATATTTTAGGTCAATTACAATCTGCTGAACTACAAAATCAGCATGCTGTTTATGAAGATTTCTCAAAAACCAGAGTAAAATTCAAAAATTTCTTTTGAAAACAGTAGAAGTACATTTTATATATGTAAATAGCTTACTTAAAAAGGGGGACAAATTTAGGCAAATAGTCAAGAGGTCTTATTTTCAAAGAACAATAAAGGAACTGTAAATAACTTAATGTGTAACATTATTGACTTTTAAAACTATTTTATTTTTAAAAACTCCACAAATACAGAAAGCTCTTCCAAACAAGTATGTTACCCAATGAGTTTTTATAAGGCCTTTTTGTAGCTCCCACCCAGGTGAAGACATGTGGCCTGATTCAACCACAATCCCACTCTTCCTCAAAGCAACTACTACACTGACTTTTATAGAGATGACATAAATGTCCACTCTTAGAAATTATAGTTTAATCTTACTCACTTTTTAAAAAGTGTTAGTATTTTATGTCAATTTCACCCCACAGATTTGCCCTCCATCCCATCTTTTTTCTCATAATTTATCTACTAAGGAATCTAGGACATTTGCCCAGCAGAATATTCCACACTCTCAATTCTATTTATTGTGGACTCATAGTGCAGTTCCTCTGTCTTCCTGAAAATTGGCAGCTGAACCCCAGACTCAGTCAGACTCAGGCTTAACTCCTTTGGTAAGACTATGTGGTGTGGTACACTCTTACCAGGAGGTATCTGTCTGTTTGTCTCTCTTTGTGGTCTGAGCAGCAGTTGATACTCAATGCCTAGATCTCCTCTACTCATTAGTGGTTGCAAAATGGTGATCTTTCAATTCCATCATTTTTTCTTTCATTTATTAGATAAAAATAATAGATAAAAAGAGATGCTTTCCCTCTTCTACTATTTGGTTATCCTGTCATACAGTTTGTTCCAGAGAAGCCGGGTTAAATGTTTGATTCTTCCCTCTAAATATTTGTTTGGCTTTTGCATCATAGGGGTAGAGAGAAATGATCTACTATTTTTTAAAGTTTTGATATTCAAAAATAAAAATATGATCTCACACTTCTACAAAAACAAAAAAAAGCAGAGATTTAATAATTTCATTTATTTTTAACTTTTTATTGAAATCTAATACATTTCACAAGGTTGTAGATCAGTGATTCTTCACAAACTGACTATACTATGTAATCAGCAACTAAATTAAAATGAGAACATTACCAGTACCTTAGAACAGCTCCTTCCAGTCACAATCATCTTTAAGGATAACCGCCCCCCTGACACCCAAAAACTGTTTCTGTTTTGATACTTAGGTGAGTGGGATTGTGCAGTATACGCTCTTTTGTGTCGAGGTTCTTTTGCTCATTGTTACGTCTGCAGTAGCCATTTGATTGTTTGTCCATTATTCTGCTGATAGGTTTCAGGTTGTTTCTGGCTGGCAGCTGTACTGTTCTGGACTTTTCAGTGCATGCCTTTTGGGGAACACAGATGCACATTTCTTAGGGTATATATTGCCTTCATTTTTAAACACGATGTTAGAACCAGATAGTTCCTTGGGAGAACTACTGAAATATGTATATTTCTTTTATAGAAAAAAAGAGTTCTTATTAATAAATAGCACCATACTGCATTTAGTTTCAAAACTGTTAGCTGCTGCTGCTGCCAACATCAGGGACGAGCCCCTAACAAATCTCAGAGAAAGTGGCCCCTGCCCATGTCACCATCAGTGACTTGCCTATGCTCGTCACGAGGACGAGAAATGGACAGCTCAACACTGGGCGGAATTTTAACTTGTTGTTTTTAGCGCCTTCTCAAAGCCTGTCTATGCCTTCAGAGCAGTTCCAGTTCACAGATCAGGACTTACTGAAGAAGCTCTGCTTAGAAAGAGGAATTATGGGGCGCCTGGGTGGCTCAGTTGGTTGGGCGCCTGCCTTCAGCTCAGGTCATGAACCCAGGGTCCTGGGATGGAGTCCCCGCTTGCTTCTCCCTCTGCCTGTTCTGCCTGCCACTCCTGCTGCTTGGGTTCTCCTTTTTTTTTCTCTGACAAATAAATAAATAAAATCTTTAAAAAGAAAGGAAGAAAGAAAGAAACCTGAATTACTTGGAAACCTATTTTTAGATTTACTTTTCTGGGTGTTTATCACTTGTGATGGGTTGAATTATCCCCCCAAACCCCAGATTCATATATTGAAACCCTAACCCCCAGCACCTCCAAATGTGACCTTCTTTGGAAGGGAGGTCATCACAAGTGTAATTAGTTAAGATGAGGTCATTAGGGTGGGCCCTAATCCGGCATGACTGGTGTCCATAAAAAAAGGGCAAATCTGGACCCAGACATGCCTACAGGGAGAACGCCACGTGAAGAGGAAGGCAGAGATCAGGGGGATGTTTCTATAAGCTAAGGAATGCCAAAGATCGGCCACAAGTCACCAGAAGGTAGGAGAGAGACAGGGAATGGATCAGCCTGTCGCATCTCACACAAGAAATCAACCAGGAGAACACCTTGATATCAGACTTCTAGCCTCATGAATGTGAGACAACGCATTTCTCTTGTGTAAGCCTCCCAGTGTATGGTACGTTGCGACAGCAAACTAACATATCAACCTTTATAACGTGGTACCCTGGGCCATTGCCTAGTTTGGCTTTTAACTTGGACCTGAGGTCTGACTGACAGCTATATAATCTTGGGTAAAGGATTCAGCTTCTGTAAGCATCCGTGTCCTCTTATGTGTAATTAAGATAATAGTCATACCCACATCACAGGATTGTTGTGAGAATTAAATAAAACCTGCACTTAAAGAACTTCTTAAAACATCTCTAAATAGTAAGTTTCTGTAAATATTAACTTCTATTATTATATACTAAGTCACAGCCACAATAAACTCCAAAAAGCAGAACTCATACAAGCAACATTCTCTGGAACACAGGAACATGCCCCAAATAAATAAATAAAAATAAATTATCCTTAATAAGAAACCCCAAAGGGAAATAAAAACCGTAGTTACAGACTAGTTGAGGACAAGGCAATCGTGACATCAAGTCTTATAGCTATCACCACAAAATAAAATGAAAATGGATACAGAGGTGTAGCTTTAAATGCTTTCCACCAAGGAAAATTTTTAAAGAAAAAGTAAAACAAGTAGCACAGGGAACTAGAAAAAGTAACAAAGTGATTTAAGAAAGCAGGATGAAAAAAGCAGAAAAAAAATATTGACACTAACCAAGATGTCGTTCTGGTAACCAACACTTGTAAAGCATTTCATACATGCCCAGCTGTGTGTTAAGGGCTTTTCCCACGCTGTCACTGAATTATTGGTACAATCTTCCGAGGGAGGTAGTATGATTATTCCCATTTTACAGGCAAGGACACTGAGGTTATGAGAGGTGAGGTAACCTGCCCAAGGTCACAGAACAGAGGCGGGCTTGTGTCCCAGGAGGTGTGACTACGGATCCCAAGTTCTTAATCACTATACACTCCACGGTTTTCTTCAGCCAGGGTACAGCTGGTTGGATTCTAGAAAACACCTACCTTACTGCTTCTCATATACTGTTTCTACTGCATATCCTGTGCAGTTGAATTTAGTCATTTCATTTTTTTTTTTTTTTAAGATTCTATTTATTTATTTGAGAGAGAAAGAGAGCAAGAGAGACCATGAGTGGGAACTGGGGGAGCGGCAGGCAGAAAGAGAAGCAGACTCCCCGCTGAGCAGGGAGTCTGACTTGGGGCTCGATCCCAGAACCCTGGGATCAAGACCCGTGTCAAAGACAGACAGCTTAACCGACTGAGCCACCAAGGCGCCCCCACCCACAAATGATTGAAAGTCAAATTGAGAACAGATTTTTTTCTTCACTTAAAATCCACAAATAAGAACAAGTTCCAAGGACAGAAAAAAAATTAAGATTTGTAGATCTCTAGTTCCTTTCAGTTCAGTAAATAGTAATTATCCAAAAAAAAATTTAATCTCCACTTTCAGGCTCTCATAAAAACAAATGAAATGCACTTAGCTGAAATACACCTTTATTCAGCTATTGTATTTTTTCAGATGCGACAAAGGAAAACTTTTTTTAAAAAGGATCTTTATATAACCTGAAGAATCAGTTGGCATATCCTAGGACAAACCCCACAAGTAGAAAAAAAGTAAAATGCAATATGTTGCTTTGTGAGCATTATTTTCGGGAAGCCCCATGTTTATTTCAGCTTTGCACATACTGTATAATGATATAGTATATCTGGAACTGTACACATTTAGAGACCATAATTACAGCAATGCTGCACTTCACTCCCTTATTTGCTAAGCTTAGTTGAAACTGATGCTAAGCTGTCAGAGTCTACCAGTTTACTCCACAAATGTATCCCAGTTAGATTACAATTACAATTACAATTACAACAACATAATGCTTTAACAAAGAAATGAAATTGCTATAGTTTTCATCCCTTTAGAATTCGATGCCCACTAAGGTAAGAAGGCAGAGAAATGGAGGTTTTCATTGGATTTGTATTACCATTCAAGGAAACAGCTTGGGTTAAGTCTTTTGGTTTCTATTAATGTTACTTTGTTACAATTAGGGATGGATGGGCCTCAGTTTGGCTGCCTCCTCGCATTTCATACCCTCCATAAAATGTTTTGGGCTCAGAGAAATTCAGAATGTACTTTGTCCTAAACACTCTTTCTTTTCATTTTTAAGTGACTGTAAACATTTACCTCGGCTTCAGATTCATTGGCACTTAGCTCATCAAAACTTTTCACAGCATAACTCTGCATGTACTAAAATAAAACCAAACACCCTTGCTTATAAAAGACACTGGGTTCCAGAATCACCCTACAGAGTCTACCAGGCACTTTCATCTTAGAAGCACAAAGTCATGTTTTGCCAAGTATAATTGGATTAAAATGTCCACTAGGTTTTCATTCCCTCAGAGTTTCCCTGTCCCATCTGAGCCCCGGGGAGCTGCTGGGCCCTCGCCTTCCCAACCTGCATGGCTCTTGTTCCCGTGATTCCACGGTTAGAGCCCAGTGGGTTCAAAACTCATCATCTCCCCTCTCAAATCTGAGTTCATTCTCAGGAAATGGCACCACCTTCTCCCCCTGCCCCTCCCAGAACCCAGAACCAAGAGAAGTCATCCTTCACCTCTCGCTATCCCCCCAACCCTGTTCATTCATCTCTCGGAGTTCCAATTTGCTTTCCCTTTCGTTGTCCCAGTCCCCACAGCATTATTTCCGGTCCATATTTGTGCAGTTGATGTAGTTTTGGAAATGTAAGTGAGGTCTGGAGCCGATGAGTCTTTGGTGCAAAAAGGTGTATTTATTAAAGCACGGGGACAGGACCCTTGGGCAGAAAGAGCGGCAGTGGGGTCCTGAGGGGTGAGGATTATACATTTTCAGGTTGGGGGGGGAGGTGTTGGGGATAGGGAAGCCTTCCAGGTATTTTGGAAACAAGATTTCCAGGACTCTGAGAGGGCTAGCTATTGTTGGGAAAGGTCATTTACTATTATTTAGTAACCCCCCAGTCAGGATACCCTTCAGATGTATGTCAACGGGCCATATGCTTGGAGAATGATTCTTAAAGTGTAGCTTGGGGTGGGGGGCGTTGGGGAGAAAAAAGGGAGCTTCCAAAGGCATGTCTGTATGTTTACAAGAGACTCACAGGATCCTGGAGGGTTGGGGCTAAGATTGCCTTTTGCCCTTAGCAAAGTGTTAATATCAAGGCAGCTGAGCTGACAGGAAAATCACTCTGCCAGTTTCAAGGACTTGTCAATGACCTTTAAGCAGAAAGGAAATTTAATAGTTTTTCTTCTGCCTTTGTTTCTCTCATCATAGTGACTTCATAAAGCTAGTTGGTCTGCCTCTAGACTCATTCCCCAATCCCTTGCTCACTCAAAACCAGAGTGATCGTTTCCAAAGGGAAAAATGTGATCACCTGAATTCCCCTCTCAAAACTTTTCCGTGGTCTCCCATCACTTGTGGAAATTTCCGAGTAGATTTTGCCAGGCCTTTCTTAACCTGCTTCTATCTTCTACCTTCACTCTTGATTGCTCCTTCCTGCCTGGTTCTCAAAAAGGCAAGGCAATTGCCTTCAGTTCCTCAGGCCTGAGCTGGTATTTCTTCCCTCTAGGCCTTCTAGTTGTTTAGCATGATAATAGCCATGATCTATCAACTGTTTTATCATGAACCTGGCACTCTTCTAAATACAGTCAGTTCTGCTGTAACATGATACAGATTGCAAAAAATCACCACGCTGTGCAAAATCATGTGATGGAAATCTTTATGGAAAAGATGGAGTTGGGGGTGTACCACTTAAAAAAAAAATCAGTGGCACATTAAAAAAAGCTAGAAAATGAATAAAAACGGTAGCAAACTTTGACATATATTAGATGGCTAAGAAACACATAAATATTAGCATATGTATTTTTGGTCTTTCTCACTGATTCCTAGCAGCAAGGTTTTAGAGCTCCTAAAACCCTTGAAATTTCCTGAGAAATAAGGGTGAGAGGAGTGTCTTTTGTTATTCATAAGCCCTTGTCAGGGATTTATGCTAATGAGGTCACTCTTGAGGATGGAGGCTGGTTATCAGAGGACACAACTACACGATTAGAGGAGTGGAATTTTTAGCTTCCAGCTCCAGACCTTCGACCTTTGGGGGAGGGATTAGAGCTGGAGATTGGGTCAATGGCCAAAGGCCAATGGTTGTTTGTTGTTGTTGTTGTTTTAATTTAATTTAATTTTTTCAGTGTTCCAAGATTCATTGATATTGCAAGTGATTTGATTGTGCAGCCAGGGTTGGGGATACCCTTGGAGAAAAGCTGACCCTGCAGGTGGGAAGCAACTGATTGCAGGATACTGTGGGAGCCAGGAAGGTCCTTAGGACATCCACCAGCATTTGAACGGGTTGGCCTTCAGCTGTCTGGGACCCCATCCTTGGTGAACCAGTGATCAGTAAGACCACACCGAGGAGAGAGCAAGTTGAAGTATCACATCATTAAACTAGATTGGAAGTATTTTTATAATCTCCTCAAACCAGATTTTATATTGAGTTGATTTAGGTACTGTGTCCCAAATTTATTTTTGTGAATTCCAAAATATTGTCTCAGAACAAGAAAATCGGCGTTAGACAACCTTTTAAGTAGGTAAAGAACTGTCAGATGCATGGAAAGATTTTAAGAACTGTGACAGGAGTACCATTGGGGAATGAGTGTAAAATAGAGAAATCAATCAGAGCAGCATTACTTGCCACGATGGTTTAAAAGTTTAAGAATCCAGGTAGGCTTAGGTTATGGTTAATGGGGCAACTGCCACAGATGTATCATAAATTACTAACATTTTCTATTCAGCAAGAGAACAGTGTTTTCCAATGTATATTTCATGAAATACTCATTTCTTCAAATTTTATAGGAAGTGTTAGGTGACATAAAATGAGACAGGTTTCTTTACTGTTGGATTGTTTTCAGTCTCTATTATGAAGATATATGCGGTGAATCTCTAAGAAGGAGATGACGGTAAACTAAGTTTTCAAGATTTCTCTTTTGTTCTCTTTTTCTGTCTTTCTCT
>CM052899.1:48735401-48772507 GCA_028534135.1 Potos flavus
CTAAGTGAACCGATGCCCATCTCTCTAACAAGTCTGAAACACAAAGGTATGTCTGGGGAAGGACTTGGGACAGGGGCCAGTAAGGGGCCAGAAGGAGCCTTTGCCAGCATGTGAGACCCCATCCCGCCTGTGCCTCCCCGCTCAGCAGCCACATGGAGGGGAGGATGAGGAAGACCGGGAATCCTAGGGACTCAGCCGCTCCTTCCCCCCACCAAAACCGAGACTTAGCCCACTGCCCACACATAGAACCAGGGGGATGGGCTCGTGGGCTTGCCAGGTCTCCCAGCCAGTGCTGCCCTTGGAGGGATGGGATTTGTGGAGGACTGTCCAGGTGGTGCCTGGACCTTCTTGGAAGGAACCAAGAAGAATAACTCACTCCTTGGAGCAGGGAGTCTGGCTTTGGAGGCCAAATGGCTGGTTAGGCAGGGCCTTGCCCTCTGCGTGTACTCTACCCACTCCCTTCACCACCAAGCTCTCTTCTTTCCTAAAGAGACTTTGAGATGAAACAGTGCATGAATCAGTAAAGAAGTATAATGCAAGAACTGAAGAAAAAAAACCAAAAAATGCCCTTTCATTTGCATCTCAAATTAACCAACTAGTATATATGCTGACATAAATGAATAAGCTATTTATCCATGTGCAAAAGAATAATCTCTCTGCCCACTGATGAAAATAACCCAAGACCCAATTCTACAGTATTCGTGGGCACCCAGTCCTCAGACTTGGCTGTATGTGGGCTCGTGGTGGCTGTCTGATGGGTGATTTTTAGGGCTGTCGTTGTTTTTGTGATTTATGATACTTCCCATCTGGAATATATAGCCCCTGTGCCTCCTCTCACCTTTTGAACAGGTGCTATGCAATTTAAAAATCACCTTGAAAAGTAAAATGGACAAATGATGTGAGAATGAAAGACAGATTGGTAAATGGACTAGCCTAGTCTGGGAGCCAGAATTTTCAGTGAATTTTCCAGCTTCAAATACAACTAATGCTATTTCACAGTGAGTTATTCTTCTTGGTTCCATTTTAGTAGTATGAATCCTGAATTTAAAATTAGCATGAAAAAACACTTTCTTGTAGATAGATTCCTACCTCAGGCTGCTTTAAAGCTGTAAAAGCTATGGTTCAGTGAGTGCCAACCACATAAAAGTACCACCCTCGGGGGCAAAGAATGTTCCTTTCTTCCTGGCGATCTTTGGACTGCTGGGTCACCCCAAAACTGTCAGGGAAAAGAAATCTTTTCCTTCCAGGGAAAAGGAAATGCTAGAGTAAAGAGTAACCATTTAAATAACGATCTGTAAATCTTCTCATTAAAGTTGGAGGGCTGAGTCCTTTCAAGGGGGGAGTGCAAACTCTGGCCAGTGTTCAGTTTGCTCTTTGCTGGAGCCCTGCAGGAAAATGTGTCCTCTCTAAGACAAGGGAATTACAGTCCTTGCTTGCAGCCAGAGGATGGAACAGAGCTGTCTCTTATTCATAGGTGCTCTCCAGATGCTCCAAAGCCTCTCCAGACTCTATAAAATAAGAACAAAATAAATATATGTACAGCAATGAATGAAGAGAAAATAGAGAGCCAGTTGAGAATGATGAATAAGTCTCAGGGCTCATTCTTTTTGAAGACCAACATGGAAACAATGAATCATGGAACACTGCATCAAAAACGAATGAAGTACTGTATGGTGACTAATATAACATAATTTAAAAAAAAAGAAGACCAATAAAACACAAATGCCATAAATAATCACAATCCTGATCAAATGCTGCCTCCTTAGAAAAGCCTTTTTTGACTTCCCTAGAGTTATTCCTAATTCCACTTGTCTTCATCACTATCTTACTCCTTTGCCTTCCTCTATTTTCTTCTGAGCACTCAGATTCCATTGTGTATCTACTCATTTCCTTTGTTTTGTTCCACCCCTCCCCTTCTGATCTCCACATTGGAAAGGCCATTTTTGGTTTTGCTGCCAAAGATACCCTCAGCACCTATTAATTGCAGTGCATGGAATATAGTAGGAGCTCAATGATTGTTGTTCAGTAGATGGATAATAAAGAAGGAAACGAAAACACCATATGCTCAATAAAAAACATGAGAAAAAATATGTATGTAATCTTGATATACATATATATACTCTATAGCTACATATAGATATGGAATATATATATAGAGAGACAGAATTTATATATTCAAAATCTTGGGAAAATTAGCTAAAATATATAAAACAGTAAATGTTTGTATATATTAGTTAGTTATACTTTACATCAGTAAGTTATACTTTATATCATGCTAGCTACATGTTAGTTAAACTTTACATCAGTAAGTCTTGGATAAATTAAAGATGGTAATGTTAAATAAAATACAAGAATGAAATATATAACCATATAAACTTGGGTCCTGAGTTGGGAAACATCTTTATAAAAATGATCCCAGTGCAAGCATAGTGGAAAAGATGGGTAGTTGTGAATGTCTTCGAACTACAATAACAAAAAAAAACCCCCAATGTTTAAAAATAAATGAACTAGAGGGGCGCGTGGGTGGCTCAGTGAATTAAGCGACTGACTCTTGATTTCAGTTCAGGTCATGACCTCAGGGTCGTGAGATCAAGCCCCGCATGGGGCTCTGCACTCAACAAGGAGTCTGCTTGAGATTCTCTCTCTCCCTCTCTTTCTACCCCTTCCCCCCATGTGTGTGCACGCTCTCCCTCTCTCTCTCCCTAAAAAAAAAAGAGAGAGAGAGAAGAAGAAACAAATGAACTAGGAAAGTATTTGCAACATACACTATAAACAAAGGATTTGCATCTTAGTATAAAAGAGTCTTTAAAATTCAAGCAAGAGATGAGTGATGGTCACCAGAATTATTGTGGGGATCATTTTGTAAAGTTTAAAAATATTGGATCACTATGATATACACCTGAAACTAAGATATTGTATGTCAATTATACTTCAATTTAAAAAAAAATATTTTCAAAATAGGCACAAGGTATAGGCAAGCAATTTACCCCCACCCCCCAAAAATGTAGATGGCCAATAAACATATGAAAAAGCCCTACCTCCAGTTAGCATAGAAATGCAAGCTCCGTGTAACCTCATTTTTATCTGTTATAGCGGCCAAAAGGATAGCTAATAAAGTCTAATAATCTTGGAAAAGAGGCCAAATACCAATGATGACTTGGCAAACTGAGCCTTTCTGGAAGAGTCTCACAATGAGAAAGAGAGAGAGAGACCGTGTGCGTGAGAATGCATGAGTAGGGTGAGGGGCAGAGAGAGAGAGAGAATACTCAAGAAGACTCCCCACTGAGCCTGTAGTCTGATACGAGCCTCGATCCCAGGACCCTGAGATATATAAGAGAAATCGAGAGCTAGCTACTCACCAACCGAGCCACCCAGGTACACCTCCCCAATTATATATATTATACAAATCTTTAAAATGAGAGTAACTGTTACAACAGTGGTTTTGCCTCTCAGAATTTATTGTAAGAAAAATGCCGAGGAAATATGCCAAGATTTGATCACAGAGATGATAATAACAATGCTGTTTATAGTCACCCTAAATTAGAAACAAACTAAATATCTATCAACTTCTAATTCATTAAGTAAATCATGGTCTCTCCACATGATTTATATAAAATCGTTAAAAACAATTATGGACTAGGCATTAGTTGACATTGAAGGACTATTCTTAATATTATTAAGGGTGATATGGACTGTGGTTATGTTTTCTTTTAAAGTTCTTATCTGTTAGAGATACATTTAGAAATAAGCAAAATGATATCATGTCTTCACTTGGATTGGTTTTAAAATACCCCACCATTTCCCATTTTAAAAAGTAGGTGGGTGGGAGAGAGGAAAAAACTGAGAGTCTCAGTACTGTGTGACTCTGGGCCAGTAACTTAACCTCTCCGTGCTTAACTCTCATGTGACATGGGGCCAATAATAAAACTTCAATTGTTGTGGGGATCGAATAAAACAATGCAGGTATCATGTTTCCCACAGTGTCTGGCCCAGGGTGATGTGCCTTCCCAGGATATAGAATATACCAGTTCCTAGCAGGTGCTCAGAGGTGCTTGGAGAACTAAAGAGGCTCTTGGGTCTGAAACGGTAGCTTCTTTCTTCCAATGCCTGAATTTTTATGGTACAGGGTTAGGGATGCCTGGGTAACACCAGTGTGGAGAACCCCACGCTGCTGGGAGAGAACCAGATGCCAGCAAAGAGAACTACTTAATGAGGAAGAGTATATCTTCTAGAAGAGGAAAAAAAAAATGCTTCTTCCAAAATTTTGCTGGAAATTTCCTCTGGTGCCTGTAATAACTCAAAAGGCAGAATTGAGGGAGGAGGCCAGTCCAGAGACTGACTTCAAAACCTGTCCTCTGAGTCACCGGCTCCTTCCCTGGAAGCCCCCTTACTCATTCTTGATTTTCCTTCGCGAGCATCATGTTCATTCGGGTAGGAACTTCCTGACAAATGCAAAAGACTCACCAGTGTGGGGATTAGCTAACGTGGGCTCTTTAGCTGGGAGGTACCCAGAGGCAGTCCTAGTGCATAGGTCTGCTCCAAGGCCCTGCAGGGAAATTTATCCTGCAGTTATTTTCCAGCTGAGGCCAACATCTGGAGTCTCTGATCCCTCTCTCTTCCAGTCAGATCCTCAGGGGGGCCGTGGCTTAATCAATGAACAGAGTTAGAGAGTGGGATAGAGGGTCGATAAAGGGTAGAGAAGAAAATGTTCTTGGTCTGCTTCAAATTACACTTAATAAATCACAAAGCGCAGTAGATGAGCTGAGAATAGAAGACGTCCAAATTGGTCTTTCTTTCTAAAACATTCAGACTAATCTTTGAAGCACTGCGTAACCAGACAGACAGGGGTGGCGTCAAACGCAGGCTTTAAAATAAGACATGACGGAGGGAAAGATTTGATTCTTTTAGTTCTGTGTGGCTATACTATACATCCTCAGCATGAAATCACTATTCCTCTCATGAATGAATATTTGCCATCTCAACCTAGTTGCCTGTCATAGAAGCCGCACTCCATAGCTTTTCACTCTTCAGTCATTCATAAAGACATTTAGTCTTTAGGCACATTTCTTTAAATCAGAAGGAAAGTTTCACTGTTACAAATAATCTGGGAATGTGATGTTCATCATTGTTAGTCTATTTCCAGTTTCCCATCCATATCCTCCATTACTGCAGCCACATCCTTAATGTGTAGAGGATAAGTAGCAAGGATCCTGGGAATATCCAGTTGTAAAAAGATTGATGCAAAAAACTGTGATCATCCAGAAATACTGATGGTACTTTGGACAATATAATCAAGGATAGTGTGTTAGTTTGCTTGGGCTGCCATAACAAATACCACAAACCAGGTGGCTTCAACAAATAGACGTTGATTTTCTCACAGCTCTAGAGGCTAGAAGTCCAAGATCAGGGTGTCAGGAAGGGTGATCCCTTCTGAGGTCCCTCTCCTTGGCTTATACATGGCTGTCTTGTTCTTCCAATGCCCATGCCAGCTTGGTCTTCCCTCTGTGCATGTCTGTCTCCTAATCTTCTCTCCCTACAAAGACACCAGTCATATTAGATTAAGGGCTCACCCATACAGCCTTGTTTTCCCTCAATTACTTCTTTAAAGGCCCTATCTCCAAATATAGTCACATTATGGGGCAAGGGTTAGGAATAACACAACAAAATTCAACATAAGAATTTCGGGAGGGCACAATTCAACCCATAATACTCAACCTTCTTGCCCACAAAATTCATGTCTTTTTCATATGCAAAATACATTCACCCCATTACAACAGCCCCCTAAATGAATCTATTCCAGTATCAGCTTGAAGTCCAAAATCTTAACAAAATATCATGCAAATCAGATACGGGAGAGACTCAAGGTATGATCCATCCTGAGTCAAAATTCCTTTCAGGCTGTGAACCTCTGAAATGAGAAGGCAAGTTATCTGCTTCCAAAATACAATGATGGGACAAGCATAAGATAGATATTCCCATTCTGCAAGGGAAAAATAGAAAAGAAGGAAAAAGTCATAGATCCAAGTGAGTCTGAAAGATAGTAGGGAAAATTCCATTAGATCTTAAGCCTCAAAAATAATCTTTGGCTCAGTACTCTGTCCTCTAGGCACACCGTGGTGGTATCCCTACTTTTCTGGTCCACCAGGGCAGTAGCCCTGATTGGACAGGGTATGTGGTTGGGGAGAGGAGCACGAGACTGAGGAGACACTAGATGTGGCTCTATTCAATAACCAGCTCTGTGACCTTGAGCATGACATTCAATGTCTCAGCATCATGGTTTCTTCCATCTGTAAAGTGAGATGGCTACCATTAAGAGGGCTCTTTTTTTTTTTTTTTTTTTTTGAGGGCTCTTTTTTATCTCTGAAATTATTTAGTTTGATAGGGAACATCAGCCTTCTTTTTTGACAATTTCTGTCCCCAAAAGAGGATAGATGGTCAACGGTTCCAAAATACAAATGTGCAATAAAATTTAAAGCACACTTATCCTGTCTATAGAGATCACTAACATGATTTTTACAAAATAGTAAAGAAGTGGCCATTTTTCAGGATTCCTAATCAAGCAGTAAATCAATAAAAGTTGAAGCTAAATTTGAAGACATGCTTAATACAATAAAATGCAGACTTTTAGGTTTTGGTCCAAGAATGTGAAGTTCAGGTGCCTATTTACAGACCTGGCAAGTATGATAGCCCAATCACCACTGTGGAGAAGCACTCTGTGTAACCGAATCCCTTCCTGCAAATCTGGGGAAAATTATATTTCCAATGACACTTGGCACATCCTTCAGCTACTAATTGCCTACTCATTCCATAGTTCTCCAACTCTCCAGTTAAAATCCCCAGTCTGTCGTCTTGAAGATGCAGGCAGGAAGTGTTGCAGCAGGGAAATTAGAAAAAATGTGAAGGAGTTAAAATGAGAGCTGATTCATGCCATTAGAAAAATGCGAGTCAGTAGGAGGTAAAACTAAATTGTAAGAACCCTGAGGTTAGCAAGTCTCACAGGCTCGGTGAGTCAGAGTGCAATCATCTCATTAGGTAGCAAATCATGCCAATGAATTAATTAACATCGTCAGTACTTACTAATATGAAAAGAACCTCGAGAAAGCCTTTTCATCATCTTCAACAATCCAAATCTCTAAAAGTTTAGATTCATCTTCACTCCAAGCATTCCTTCAAGCAGAATCCAAACCACAAGCTAATATTGGCCACTCATAAAACTGAGCCATGGGGCAGGGGACATCTGTATTTGAGTGATAACTGTGCATGTTGCAGGAGACCTATAAGTGAGTGGGATTATTGAATATTAGAGGCAAGAAGAAATTTAGGTTTTCCCACTGAATATTGTCACTTATCAGATGGATCTCAAGTTCAGGAAAGTGAAATACCTTGCCTAGGCCACCTGTTACTGTATTCAACATTCTCCCAACTGAACTGACTCTATACCACAAAATACAAAGGATTTTGTCTTTTGTGGGGTATACTTGGTGTTTCTTTTTAATTATGAAGAAGATATATTGGGTAGTTCTGTATTTCTAGAGGCCAGAAAGAGAGGTCAATGTTTTTAGCCAAAGTATAGTTGAAGAGGGGTGCCTGGGTGGCTCAGCAGGTTAAAGGCTCTGCCTTCAGCTCAGGTCATGATCTCAGGGTCCTGGGATCGAGCCCCGCATCAGGCTCTCTGCTCAGCGGGGAGCCTGCTTCCCCCTCTCCCTCTGCCTGCCTCTCTGCCTACTTGTGATCTCTCTCTCTGTGTCAAATAAATAAATAAAATCTTAAAAAAAACACACACACACACAACAAAAAAACAAAGTATAGTTGAAGAAAAAATTATATATAAAGTTATATATATTTATATATTATATATAATATATATAATACACATTTATATATGCTTAGGTGTATGTTTTATATATATATTTATATGTGTATATATTTGGACATCTGATATAAAAGGATCAGCCAGTTTTCAGGCCTGGAAAAAAACACCTTTCCTTTGCTGAAATAATTTTTCATTATAAAAGGCAAGTAAGGAAGGGAGAAAGAGTTTGAATTTGCTTGTGTTCCTTTTTCAACACTGTGCTCTAGAACAGTATCAGAGTTGTTTTAGGGATTAAATGGCTGACATTCAAAGTGCCTACATAAGTGCCTGGCAACCTGGTAGGCAATTAACAATTCCCCACAAAACAAGTATTTATTGTGCTTCTGGGGAAGACCGTGGAGTCAGCACAGTCCTCCCTCCAAGTCCTCTCTGCCAGCACTGCTGGACAAGTGATATGGAACAATTAGGGGGAATTGCCTGAGGGCTGGATCCCAGAGAAGGAGGCCACCCCCTCATCACATGGTTGAAGAACTGGTTTTAGATTTCATGTCTATGGAGTTGATCAACTGATTAGCAAATCTTCATATTGAGAGAATGGCCAGAGGTAGCAGAATGAAAGTGGAAACCAGCAGAAGCCCTCTTATAGTTGCTAACATGAAGGAATAAGAAGTGGGGGCATAGATTGACGGTTGCCACCGAGAGGGCAACATAAGCTGTTCCTGAATGTGCTCCGAGAAGAAGAGGAAGTAATAACTATTCAAGAACAAGATACCACTGAGAGAATCCTAGAACACAGTGGTGAAACCAAAGCACCCCCTGTACCAGACAGAGACCAAGACAGACTGCATTAGAAGGGTAAGAGAAGCAGCCCAATGTTGACCAGCACAGCACCATGCAGAGAGGTCATCCTTGAGCCTACAGTTTTTCCAGTTGGAAAAAGTGGGGGGAAACCAGCTTCCCCCAGCATTAGAGTCAATTTGCAGAAGCCCCTGCTCTGATCTCACACCATGGGGATTGCAGGGGAATTTGGGAGCTCGACTACTGGGAATCTCACTGTGACAGAGAAAGGGGGAGGGGCTTGCAATAACCAGCACAGGGATCTTGGCAGACCAAATTTATACCTGCAGTGTTCAAGTACTAATACCAACCAGCAGCTGTGCTCATCTATCGAACTTGGTTGGGATGCAGTCCGACCAAGGAATCAGGTGGGATGGAGATCTGCCAATTTGGATACTGACCAGAGAAGCCAGGCAAACACAGAGCCTGCTCTGCAGTCTCACTTGGGTGGGGAACCAAGCCAGGAGTCCCATCCAACAGTTCTCGGCCACTGGCACACACCCCCATTCCTGTTCTCAGAGCTTGACCAGTTGCCTTGCCCCAAAATAGACTATAGTAGTAGACCCCACCTGCCCAAAGACATTACCAGCAAATACATCCAGAAACCCAAACTGACCTGACTGGTGATGAATTGTCTCTGCAAAGCAAATGTATAAAGCCTGGAAGAGGAATCTTATTACTCAAGTGCACAGATACCAATGTAAGGAATCAAGGATCACAAAAAATCAGGCAAATATGACACCACTAAAGGAAACTAATAAAGCTCCAGTAACTTATCTTAAGGAAATGGAGATCTACGATCTGTCAGACAAAGATTTCAGGATAATCCTCTTAATGAAGTTTAGTGAACTACAGGAAAACACAGGTAGCTAAACAACATTAGAAAAACAATGCATGAATAAAAAGAAGTTGGCAAGGAAATAGCAACCATCAAAAACAAACAGAAAATCTCAGAGTTGAATATCCATAACTGAACTGAAGAATTGAATAGAGAGTCTCAAAAGTAGACTTGATCATACAAAAGAATCAGTGACCTGGAGAATAGGACATTGGAAATCACCTAGTTGGTGGAGCAAAAAAGAAAAAAAAAGAATTAAAAAGAGTGAAGAAGCCCATAGGAATTATGGGACATGATGAAAAGAATCAGTATTTTCATTTTAGGAGTTTCAAAAGGATAAGAGAAAAGGACAGAAAATATATTTAAAGCAAAAATGGCTCAAACCTGGTGAAAGGAATAGACCTCCAAATACATGGGGTCCTAAGGACCCCAGATAGGTTGCACCTAAATAGGGCTACACTAAACCACATTATAATTAAGCTGTCAAAAATTAAAGACAAAGAAAGAATTTTAAGAGCAGCAAGAGAAAAGAGAGAAGTTACAGGAGAGGGGTCCCGTATAAGGTTGTTGATAGACTTCTCAACAGAAACATTTTAAGCCAGGAGAGAATGGGATGACATACTCAAAATATTGGAAGAAAATAACTGTCAACCAAGAATCTCATACTGGATGAAGCTATGCTTTAGAAACAGAGAGATAAAGACTTTCCCAAACAAACAAAAGCTGAGAGAGTTCATTACCACCAGACCTGCCTTTCAAGCAATTCTAAAGGCAGTTCTTTGGGTGGAAGTAAAACAACACTAATTAGCATCATAAAAATAAAAAAGGCCATGCAAATATCACTTGTAATGGTAAATATATAGTCACGGTTAGATGCTGCAATATGATAATAGTAGTGCATAATTCACTTACAATCCTATTTTTAAAGTTAAAAAAGAGAACATAGCAAAAATAACCATAACTACAGTAATTAGTTACACAATTAAAAAACAAACAAACACGTAAATGTTTTTTTAAAAGCAATAACCTAAAACATGAGGGGGAGGAGAAGCAAAAGTGTAAAGTTTATGAATTCTATTGAAGTTAAATTGTTGTAAGTTTAAAATAGGGTGTTATAAATTTAAGATGTTTTATGTAAGCTTCATGGCAACCACAAGGGAAAATTCTATAGTAATTATACAAAAAAACATGATAAAGAAATCAAAGCATACTGATACTAAATGACACACACACACAAAACCAAACACAGCAGGATAAGAAACAAGGAGGAATAGATCTACAAAACAACCAAAAAACAACAAAATGTTAGTAATAAGTTTTTGCCTACCAATAATTACTTTAAACATAAAAAATAAATTCTCCAATTAAAAGATATTAAATGACTGAATGGATAAAATAAAAAAGATCCAACAATATGCTGCTTACAAGAGACTAACTTTAGCCTTAAAGACACACATAGACTGAGAGTGAAAGGATGGAAAAAACATTTCAAGAAAATGGCAACCAAAAACAGCAGGGGCAGCTATACTAATATCAGACAAAATACACTTTAAATTAAAAATGGTAAAAAGAGACAAAGAAGATCATTATATAATGATAAAGGGGGCAATACACTGAAAAGATTGAGTGGTTTAAAATATTTATTTGTCCAACATGGAAGCATCTAAATATATAAAGCCAAAATTAACAAAGCTAAAAGAAGAAATAAATAGTAATGCAATATTTGGGAACTTTAGTACTCACCCTCAACAACAGATAGATCATCCAGACAGAGAATCAATAAGGAAATAATGGATTTGAATAACACTGCTGCAAATGGGACTAGCAGACATATACAGAACATTCTATCCAACAATAGCAAAATATGCATTCTTCTCAAGCATACATAGAACAGTTTCTAGGATAGACCATATACCAAACCACAAAACAAGTCAACAAATTTAAGAAGATTGAAATCATATCAAGTATTTTCTCTGACTATGGTGATATGAAACTAAAAATCAATAGCAAGAGGAAAACTGGAAAAATCACAAATGCATTGAAATTTAACAACATTCTCCTTAACAACCAATGCATCAGAGAAGTACTACAGGGGAAATAAAAAAGTTTGCTTTTGTAAATTTTCTTGAGACAAACAGAAATTGAAATACAACACATCAGAACTTATCAGATACAGCAAAGATACCCCTTGAGGGAGGTTCATAGCAATAAACTCCTTCATTAAGGAGCAAGAAAGATCCCAAATAAACAACTTAACTCTGCCTTGAGGAATTAGAAAAAGAACAAATTGAGCCCAAAGTTAGCAGAAAAAAGGAAATAATAAATATTAGAGCAAAAATAAATAAAATAAAGAACAGAAAAATAGAAAAGATTAACCAAACTAAGACTTGGTTCTTTGAATATAAAAACAAAATTGACAAAACTTCAGTTAGACTAACCAAGACAAAAAGAGAATGGACACATACCAACAAAAGTATAAATGGAATAGACAGTATAACAGATACCACAAATATTCAAAGGATCATAAGATGTTTCTCTGAAGAGCTATATGCAAAGAAAATAGACAACATGGAAAAAATGGAAAAAATTCTTAGAAACATGCAACATACCAAGACTAAATCAGGAAGAATAGAAAATCTGATATAGAGATTGAATCAGCAATCAAAAATCTCCCAATAAAGAAAAGCCCAGGACCAGATGGCTTCAATGGTGAATTTTAACAAACATTTAAATAGAATTAACAGCAATCCTCTTAAACTCTTCCAAAGAACTGAAGAGGAAAGAACAGTCCCAAACTCATTTTACAAGACCAAATCATCCTTATACCAAACCGAAAAAGGACATTACTAGAAAAGAAAACTACAGGCCAATATTCCTGATGAATATAAATGCAAAAATTCTCAAAAAAATATGAGCAAACTGAATTCAGTACTACATTAAAAGGATCACTCACAATGATTAAGCGGGGTTTATCCTGGGATGTAAGGATGATTCAGTATACATAAATCAATCAGTGTGATATATAATATTAATAGAATGAAAGAAAAGAATCTTTTAAGCATCTCAATATACAGAAAAAGCATTCAACAAAATTTGACATCTATTCATGACAAAAACTTTAAAACAAATTAAGCATATAAGGAATATATCTCAACATAATACAGGCTGTGTATGACAAGCTACCAGCTAATATCATACTCAATAGTGAAAGCTTTTCTTCTATAATCAGGAACAAGACAAGGGTGCCCACTCTTACCACTCCTATTCAACATTGTACTAGGTATCTTACGTAAAGCAATCAGGCTAGAAAAAGAAATAAAAATTATCAGAATTGAAAAGAAAAAAGTAAAATTATCTTTAATTGCAAATGCATGATTTTATATATAGAAGATACTAAAGAGTTGATCAAAAAACTGTTAGAGCTAATCAACGAATTTAGTTAAACTTGCAGGATATAAAATTAACATACAAATATCAGTAGTGTTTCCATACACTAACAATGAATTTTCTGAAAAAGAAATAATCCTATTTATATATTATCAAAAGCAAGAAAAGACTTAGGAATAATTTTTTAAAAGATTTATTTATTTACTTATTTTGAGAGAGAGAGAAAGCAAGTGAGCGGGGAATGGGGTAGAGGCAGAGGAAGAGAGAGAATCTCAAGCAGACTCCATGCCAGTGTAGAGCCTGACAGGGGCTCAGTCTCACCACCGTGATAGCATGTTCTGAGCCCAGATCAAGAGTCAGACACTTAACCAACTGAGCCATCCAGGTGCCCCAGGAATAATTTTAACTAAAGAGATGAAAGATCTCCACTCTGAAAACTACAACTGATAAAAGAAAGCTAAGACACAAATAAATGGAAAGGTATTTCATGTTCACAGATTAGAAGAATTAATATTGCTAAAATGTCAATACTACCAAAAGCCATCATAAACTTGATTCAATCCCTATCAAGATTCCAATGGTTTTTTTGAGAAGGGGGGGTGGGGGAAACCCTAAAATTTATATGGAACTACAAATGATCATAAATAGCCAAAGCAAATTTTGAAAAAGAAAAACAAAGCAGGAGGTATCAAACTTCCTGATTTTAAGCTACACTATAAAGTTATATTTATCAAAACAGGAAGGTACTGGCATAAAAACAGACAAACAGACCAATGGAACAGAATCAAGAGTCCAGAAATAAACCCAAGCATCAACAAGGAGTGCAAATAATGCCATACATGACCAATGCCTTTAGCATAAAATTGTTAGCACCCTCAAATTGCCTACAAGCAGGAAAATAAATACCGAATTCCAACAAAGCTTGAGCTCTAGCTGCCACTCCAAGCAACAAAATCTCCCTCTCCCTACTCACTCTCCAAGAAAGAAAAGACCCCAACACTAAGTATTAAAATGTCCACATCAGCCTGAGATTTGGAAGTTCACAGCACCAGCTGCAGGAATGTGGTTTGAAAGTGAAATGAGGTGACAGCCTCAGAGAAGCTTTGTGTCGGGGGGAGAAGGAGATAAAGAAGCCCCTCAGCCCCAGTAGACGTGATAACGAAGGGAAAGAAGGAAGGTGGACTTTAAAGATACTGCAGAAATGAAAAGCGTGACATTGCCCCTTCCCTTCCGAATGTTATGTGTTAAAGGAAGTACATTTTACTATTCTGGATATAAAATGCCCAGGAATAGGAAATATCAGACCAACTTTACACAGTACTGAAAGAAGAAAAGAGAAAATGGAAAGTATCCCTCCAAATCAGTGAAAAAACAGAAGAAAGAATTAACACAATATTACAAACTGAGCTAAATGCCTTCAAACAGGCATCTAGAGATGTTTTTAAGACAATCACGCAAACAAATATTAATGTACAAAACACAGAAAGAAATGGAACAAGAGCTAATCGAGATCAGGAAAGAAATTAAAGAAAATGCAAAAAAAAAATCAACTCAGAAATGAAGAGTATGTGGTGCCTATAGTTAATAATACTGTATACTTGTATAGTTGAAACCTGTATACTTGAAATTTACTGAGAGTAGATTTAAGTGTTCTCACCACAAGCAATGTGGGGCATTGTACCATCATTGTACAATTGTACATCTTAAATATATAACTCTTATTTGACAATTCTATCTCAGTAAATCTGGAGGGGGATAAAGAATAAATTCCAAATCCCTAGTGGAATAAAGTCAAATAAAATTTTAAATTTAATAATGGATAATGAAGAAAGGCATGAACATAAGACTAAAAATGAGATAAAGGGGTAAAAAGAAGTGAGGAGAAAGTGGTTGAAAATAAGACAGAAAAAAAGATTCGACATATGTAAGTGGAGATCCTGAAAAATAAAACCAGAACAAGAGAACAGAACTAATATTTAAAACTGTAATTCAAGAAAACTTTTCAGACACCAGAGAAAACAAATGTACACACTGAAAGGGCATACCACATACCTAAGAAAATTGATTCTGAACAAGTGAATTTGAGGCATATTCTAGAAAGACAATTAGATCTCAAAGGCACTGAAAAAATCCTCTGGGCATCCAGAGAAAAAGCACAAACAACTTATAAGAAGAAACTTAGGTTGGCGTGACACAACTCAAGAGAAACATATAAAGCACAGAAATGGTGAAGCAGCATTTTCAAGAAACTCAAAAAAATACAGTGAGAAGTCAAGAATTTTATATCCAGCTAAATGATTGTTGAAGTATCAATGCTATGGATAACTGTTTTAGTTTTTGTCTTTGTTTTTTTGGAGAGCGAGTGGATAGGGGCGGGGGGAGAGAGAGAATCTTAAGCACACTCCACACCCAGTATCAGCCTAACTTGGAGTTCAATCTCACAACCCTGAGGTCATGAACTGAGCTGAAATCAAGAGTTGGATCTTAACCGATTGAGCTACCCAGGCGCCCTCTATGGATAACTGTTTTAACCCTCACGTCCTTAGGAAATGCTGTACTTATAAGCCCTTCTGGAAAAATCTAGGGGAGGAACTTCATCCGACTAAGAAATGACTGGGGAATCTTGGGGAGAAAAAAAAAAAGATGGTGAGCATTTAATATATTTATTTGAATATCTAAAACTAAAAGAGGGGGTGAAGACATAGATAGAAGGATAATATACAAATATACGTTCTGACAAAATGGAAATTGTGTGACTAAAATAAAAGTGAGGAAAAGGAATTTAAAAAGTAAAATAAGAGCATTAATTGATGTACAGGGAATCTATCAGAGTTAAAAGGTACCCTTTAACACTCACCTGATGGGCAGAATAAGGACCCCCTCCCCCACCCAAAGATACCCATGCCTGAATTCTGAGATCTGTGACAATCTCAAGTTAAATGACAGGGGGAATATCACAGATGGAGTTAAGATTAGGGAAATTATCCTTGATTCATCTGGATGGCCCACTGTAATCACGTGGGCTCTTAAAAATGGGAGGGGAGGTCAGAAAAATCAGTCAGTCAGAGAAACATGTGGGAAGAAGAGACAGGAGAGATTCGGGATGGAGGAAGGGGCTAGGAGCCAAGGAGTGTGGGTGGTGTCTGGAAGATAGAAATGGCTCTCAGCTGACAGCCAGCAAGGAAGAGGCTTGGGTTCCACAACCAAGAGGAACTGAATTCTGCCCACAATCTAAGTGAGCTGGGAAGCAGATTCTTCTTCCCTGGACCCTCCAGATGGGACTGCAGCCTTGATGACACCTTTCTCAAAAAAAAAATAATAATAATAATAATAATTCGCTTTGTGATTAAGCCACTAAGTTTGTGGTGCAAGGGAAAACCAATACAATTGAAAACCAGAAAGTAAAGAATTAAGAGAAAACTGTAAAAAAATGCCAACATAAAGGTAGCCATTTGAATATAAATACAAATCATCATAAATAACAAAAGTAAAATCTAAAACAGAACAGAGAGCACATCACATAAACAAACATAGTAAATACAGCACAATACACACAGGGATTATAATCTAAACTTAAAACATATACCCTAAAAGCTGTAATCTAAAATAATACATTTGAGCCCAAGCACATCAGTCAATAATGTCAATAGATTAAGTTAAAGAAAATATTTTCAAATGGCTTGTAAACTAAAACCTAACTCCGTCACCTACACAAGAGACATACCTACAGCAGAATAGTTTAAAAAGCCTAAAAATAAAAGGATAGGCAAAGCAGATAGAGACATTAAAAAAACAAGGGTTGCAATCCTATTACAAAGGTAATCAAGCTCCAAAGCATTTTTATTTATTGTTTGTCCACTTGACCTATCATGTTTGGGTTCTGACTTCTTTTGTTTAAGTGTTGTACAGTATATTATTTTTACCTATTTCTTCTTTCATGTCCTCTCATTTCCTCTTTATACAATGGTTCTGTGTCATATAGTACATAGACACTCTGAAATGTTACATTTTCATCATGGTAAAAGTTTATACGGCATTGTAAAGTCTCCTCCTTTGTCTAGTTTTACATTTATTTCTAGGATCCATTTTGAATTACTTTTTGTATTTTTGTATGCAGGGTAAAATATGGATCACGGTTTATTATTTTACACATGGGAATCCAATGGTTCCAGTACCTTTTACTGAGAAGACTATATTTTCCACATAGAATTGCCTCTGTGCCTTTGTCAAAAATCAGTTGTCTATAAAAGTGTGGGTCTATTTCTGGACACTTTATTCAGCTTCATTGATTTTTTTGTTTGTCTTTTTAACAATATCACATGGTCTTGATTATTGTAGCTTTTAAATGTCTTAAGATAGCGTTAGTCCTCCAACCTCAATTTAGTTTTAAAAATTGCTTGAGCAATCCTAGACCTACTGTATTTCCATATGAATTTTAGAATCATCTTATAAATTTCTACAAAAACTCCTGGGATTTTTTATTGCGATTGAGCTGAATCAGCAGATCCATCCGAGAAGGATTAAAATTATAACAATTTCGAATCACAAATACACACAAATATAGCAACAAAATAGTAAATAGTTATATAGATCTCTAATTTCTCTCAGTAATGTTTTGTAATTTTCTGTGTCCTGGAATTAAACATTCTTTTGTAATATTTTCTCTAAATATTTCATATTTTTGATGCTACAATAAATGTTATTGCTCTTTGCTTCAATTTCTGATCACTTACTGCTAATATAGAGAAATAAACCTGATATGTATGGCTGGTCTTATAGTTTGCCACTTGGTTAAATGCTTATTATTACTAGTATATTTTCTTGTGGATTCCTTAGGATTTCCTATATACAGAATTCTGTCATCTGAGATAAAGACAGGTTTCTTTATTTCTTTCCAATCTGCTGGTGATTGGAAAATGTTGCACGGAAGAGTTGAGAGTGAATGTCCTTATGTGGTTTCTGATTATGAAGGGAAGTCTTCTTTCTTTTACCTTTAAATATGAGGCTGTAAGTTTGTGTCGATGTCATTTGTCAAGTCAAGGATGTGGCCTTTTAGTTTTCTGGCAATTTTTGTCAGAATGAATTTTAGACTGTATCAGATACATTTGTTGCATCTATTAATAGATGGTGGGGAGGTGGTGGCGGTAAATCACATTGACTTGTGAGTATTAAACAAGTCTTTCATTCCTGAGATAAACTCTACTTGGTCATGATATATTATCTTTTCTATATGATCTTGGATATAATTTGCCATGGGTTTAGAATTTTGAATCTGATTTACGAGGGACAGTGGTCTGTAGTTTTCTTTTATTGTATCTTTGGTTTTAATATCAAGGTGAAACTGGCCTCACAGAATGAATTGGGAACTAATCCCTTCTCTTCAGTTTTCTGGAAGAATTTTGGTAGATTCACTGTTATTTCCTTCTGTTTGGGTGATATTGCCAGTGAAGGGTGTTGTTTTTTTGTTTGTTTTTTTTTTTTTGTTTTTTTTTGTGGATAGATGTTTAAGTACAGAGTCAATTTATTTAGCATTGTTTGGTATACACATGCATATATGAACACACACACCCAAATATATAACTGCTTCCTAAAAAGTATAATTTACATACCATATAATTCACCCTTATAAAGTGTACAGTTCTACGGTTTTAAGTACATTTACAAAGTTGTGCAACTATGATCACAACCAATTTTAGAACATTTTTACAATGGCATAAAAAACCCTATGCCCATTACCACATGGTATCCAATTTCCTCCACCTTCTCAACCTAGGCAACCACTAATGTACTTTCTCTATATAGATTTGCCTATTCAGAACATTTCATGGAAATGGATTCATGAATTATGTGGTCTTTTGTGAATGGATTTTTTTCACTTAGTACAATATTTTCATCCATGGCATAACAGGTATTACTAATTCATTCTTTTTATTGCTTAAAATAGTCCATTGTATGTATATATTGCATTTATTTATCTGTTCATCAGTTGATAAACATTTGGATTGTTTCCATATTCTTTATTGGCTATTGTAAGTAACACTGGTATGAGCATCTATGTACAATTTTTTTGTGTAGAAAGTGTTTTCATTTCTTTTGAGTGAGTACGTACCCTTCATTTCATTTTCTTTTTACCTAGGAGTAAAATTACTGGGCCATAATGATATCTCTACGCTTAACCAGGGTGAGACTCCCACCAACAGTGTGAAAAGATTCTGATTTCTTCACATACTTGCCAATACTTGTTATTATCTGTCTTTTTTATTAGAGTCATACCCGTGGCTGTGAAGTATATCTCATTGTGGTTTTGATTTGCCTTTCCTTGATGACTAAATATGTTGAACATCTTTTCATGTGCTTATTGGCTATTTGCCTATCTTCTTTGGAAAAATATCAGTTCAGATCTTTGAACTATTTTTACATTGGTTTTATTTGTTTTTTATCGTTGAGTTTCAGGACAACTTTATATGTTCTAGATACAAGTCACTTATTAAATGTATGATTTGCAAATATTTTCTCTCAATCTGTTGGTCAGCTTTTCACTTTCTTGATAGTTTCCTTTGGTTCACAAAAGGTTTTAATTTAGATGAAGTCTACTTGATCTATATTTTTCTCTTGTTACTTGTGCTTTTGGAGCCATACCTAAGAGTCCATTGCTTAATCTAAGGTTGTGAAGATGTACCTCCATATTTTCTTCTAAGAGTTTTATAGCTGTAGCTCTTACATTTAGGTCTTTGATCCATTTTTAAATTAATTTTTGTATATGGTTTGAGGAAAGACTCCAACTTTATTCTTTTGCATTTGGTTATTTATCCAGTTGTCCCAACACCATTAATGAAAGAACTATTCTTTCCCCCACTGAATGGTCTTGGCATACCTGTCAAAAAATCAGTGGATCATAGACACATGGACTGGGTTTGGTTTGCTACAGTTTTTTGGAGGGTTTTTGCATCCCTATTCATAAGAGATATTGGTCTGCATTTTTATTTACTTGTAATGTTTTGGGTTTGCTCTCAGAGTGATATTGGTTTTATAACATAAGTTGAAAAGTGTTTCCTCCTTTTCTATTTTTTGGAAGAATTTGTGAAGTATTGGTATTGATTATCCTTTAAGTGCTTGGTAGAATGCAACGAATGAAGCAATATGGGTCTGAGCTTTTCTTTGTGGGTAGTTTTTAAAATTATTATTAATTTAATTTCTTCACTTGTTATTGTTCTAGTTAAATTATCTATTTCTTCTTGAGTTTCCGTAGTTTGTATCATTCTAGGAATTTGTACATTTTATCAAATTATGCAACTTTTGGCATGCAACTGTTCATGTTATTCCTTTATAATACTTTTCATTTCTGTAAGGTCCATAGTAGTGTCCCTTGTTTCGTTTTTGATGCCCTTAATGTGAATCTTTTCTCTTTTTTTCCCTTGATCAATCTAGCCAATGATTTTTCAATTTTGTTGATCTTTTCAAAGAATGAGCTTTTGGTTCCCTTTATTTTTTCTATTGTTTTTCTATTCCGTATTTCACTAATTTCCAATCTAATCTTAATTACTTCCTTTATTCCTATTTCTTTAGGTTAAGTTTACTGTTCTTTTCCCAATGTCTTCAAGTGTAAGATCAGATTATTTATTTGAGTTCTTTATTTTTTATTTAATATGGACATTTACTATTATAAATTGCCCTCTAAGTACTGAGTTAGCTGTATCCTCTAAGTTTTGGTATACTTTCTTTTCATTCCCTTGTCTCAAATTTTTTTATTTGCCATTTTTTTCAGAATTCTTTTTGGACCCATTGGTTATTTAAAAGTGTATTGTTTCCCAAATTTCTTTCCATTATTAATTTCTAATTTATTCCACTGTGGTTAGAAAAGATACTTTGTATTACTTCTATCATTTTATATTTATTGAGGCTTATTTGATATCTTAGCATATCAGAGCATGCTCTATGTGCACTTGAATGTGTATCCTGCTATTGTTGGAGGTGGAGTGTTCTATAGATATCTGTCAGGTATAGTTGGCTTATCATGGTGTAATGGTGTTCTATTTCCTTGTTGATCCTCTGCCTAATTGTTCTACCCATTATTGAAAATGAAGTAATAAAGTCTGCAACTATTATTGCAGAACTGTCTATTTCTCCCTTCAATTCTCTCAGATGTTGAGGGCTCTGTTGTTAGGTGCTATATGTTTGTAATGATTTTTTTCACTTTTTTTGTTAGCTATTCCTTTGGTGGTTGTTCTAGAGCTTATCATATACATATTAACTTGAAAAAAGCTACTTAAAATTTATACTAATGTGATTCCATTGGAATATAGAAATGTTACTCCTATGTAGGTTTATCCCTCACCCCCTTATTTGTGTGATTATTGTCATATATTGCAACTATGTATGTTACAAACATTACAATACCTTGTTCTAATTATTACTTTATATAGTTTTATGTCATTTAAATGTCATATGACTTTATATAGTTTTATGTCACTTAAAGAGAAGAAAGGTAAGCAGTATATATTTATGAAGTTTGTTGTTTTAACCTTTTTTCTTTACATTTCTGACATTCTACTTTTGCTTTGGTAGATTCAAGTTACTATCTGGTGTTATTTTCTTACTATAATACACTTTGCTCCCACCCACCTCCTTTGGACTATTATTGTGTAGTATATTATATTTCTATATGTTATTCTCCCAATAATATAATTATATACATGTTGTTTCATACAATTGCTTCTGCTTTTAAACCAGTTAAGAGAAGAAAACTTTAAGGGGCACCTGGGTGGCTAAGTGGGTTAAAGCCTCTGCCTTCAGCTTGGGTCATGATCTCAGGGTCCAGGGATCAAGCCCCATATCGGGCTGTCTGCTCAGCAGGGAGCCTGCTTCCCCCTCTCTCTTTGCCTGCCTCTCTGCCTACTTGTGATCTTTCTCTCTGTCAAATAATAAATAAATAAAATCTTAAAAAAAAAAGAGAGAAGAAAACTTTAAAATATACATTTATTTTGTCTTTTGTAGATACACATTACCTTTATTTAAATTTTCTTCATTCTGTGTTTCCTCTGTTCTTCAGATTATATCATCTATATCAATCTATCTTCAGATTTGCTGATTCTTTCTTCTACCAGCTAGATCAAAGCTACTGTTAAACTCCTCTGGTGAAATTTGTATTTCAGTTATTTAATCTTTAAATCAAAATTTTCATTTGGTTCATATTTGTATTTTCTCTTTTTATTAATATTCTCTAAATGTTGTAATTCACTTATTTAAATGGCTTCCCTTAGTTTTTTGAACATATATATAATGCTGCTTTGGGGTCTTTGTTAAATTTGATATCTGAGTGTTCTCACAAGCCATTTTTCTTGCCTTCTTTTTGCTTGGAATGGGTCACACTTTCTCGCTTTTTTTTTGCATGTCTCATAATTTTTGGTTGAAATTGTACATTTTTTAGTATATATTGCAGCAATTCTGGATGCTGAACTCCATCTCAATCTCCCCAGTTCTCCAGGACTTATGGTTGTTCAATTACTTGACTGGACTCTTTTAGTTAAGTATATTTTCCCCACAGTGTGAAGCCTCTGATGTCCTTGCTCAGGGTGTAGCCTTGGGCAAGCACACGGTCATCCCGGAAGACAGTAATCTTAACAGGGTTGCCTTTGGCTGTTTATTTCCTTATATTTCTTAAGTTTTCTGTCTCTGTTGGTATCACATTCAGCTGTTAGGTTCCACTAATTTCCAGTTGATTATTCTTTTTACAGGGCTATGACACATAAATGCTCCACAGTCTGATCCAATTAAATTCAGGCCCCTTTCCAGGAGTACTTTTTGAGGCCAGTCTTTGAGAATTGTTTTGATTGCAGGAAATCTCTTCCTCTCTTTTTTTGGGGTCTGTCTGGTAAACTAGGGCTATAGTTTACCTTGTTACTCTCTCCTTGAGCTACCAGTTTCCTTTTAATTGCCTATTACCAAAATCTTTATTACTTTCAAGAGAATACTTAAACTTTAAATTCCATACACTCTGTTCCAAATTAAGTCAATTCCTTTGGGGAGAGCTTTGGAGCACTCTGTATTTATAGCCTGATCTCTGAGCCACTGTTCTGGGGCTGAGAACAAGGATAGTGGCCCACTTCTCTTTGAGTGACACCATAATTTATGAGTGAGGCACTGAGTAGGGGCAGTGCTTGTGGTCATGTCTGCTTGCCTATATCAGTGTGGAAACTCTGTACCATGAGAAAGCTACAGTGAAGATGATTGGCATCCCAGTATTCTCAGCCTTCCATGCCTGGGATAGAGCCTCTACCTTATGACTGAAGGAAGGCTGCACACATCTAGAATCTTGCCTCTGCAACATGGAATGGGAGGTATGAGAAATGTTGCCAACTTGCTTCTTCTAGGGATACACCATAGCCCTGGACTTGGAAAAAAGGGAATTCCACCATATTGACGGCAACTGCATAGAGTGAAACTACCATACTGAGGTGCAGTGGACATGAGAAGGGAGATCATGTCTCAAGCACCACAGACTCTTGCTGTTTTTACCAAGAGTTAGTAGATTTTCTTGAATAAATATTTCTTCACTAGCTGTATGCCCTTAGGACAATCTCCAGAGGCTTAAAATTATTGGATGTCTATTATAATTTTCTCTGGTTATGCTTGTTTTGCTGGTGAGTGGGTCCACGGAGCGGAGCTCCTCATGACACAATTCCAAAAGTTGTCCTCTAGCTGTTTCTTTTTAAATGAGCTTTGGTGATTGTGTCTTTCAGTGAATCATCCAGTTGATCTAAATTGATGAAGTTATTGACATAAGATTGTTCATAATACTCCTTTATTATCCTTGAATATATGTAGATTTTGCAATGTTATCACCTTATTTGTAATATTGGTTATTTGTACATTCTTTTTTTTTTCTAGTCTTTTTAAAGGGTTATCAATTTTACTACTTTTTTTTAAAACCACTTTTTGGTTTCAGTGATTTTATATAATATTACCTGTACTCTACATCACTGATTTTTCCTCTGATCTTTATTATTACTTTATTATTACTTTATTTTTTCTTTTCACTTTGGGTTTTATTTTTTATTTTTTATTTTTTCTCCTTTTTCTAGATTTTTGAGTTTGAAGCAGAGATCATTGACTTGAGAACTTTGTTTTTTTCATAATATAGTTGGCTTATACTACAAATTACACCCTAAATACTACTTCAGTGACATTCTACATATTTTGATATGCTGTGTTTTCATTTTATTCAATTAAAATACTTTATAATTTTTCTTTTGGTTTCTTTTCAATTGTTGAGTTATTTAGAAGTATTATTTGTTCTCCAAATAATTCAAAATTGTTAAAAATATATTTCTATTATTGATTTCAAATTTAATTCACCTGAATTGAAGGAATGTTTTTTACTACTTTAATCCTTTTATTTTTTTATTAGAAATTCACGAATACATGGAATTTATTTTTTTAAGATTTTTGTTTTAATCTCAGTATAGTTAACATACTGTGTTATATTAGTTTCAGGTGTATAATGTAGTGATGCAATAATTCTATACATCATTACTCAGTGCTCATCATGATAAGTGTACTTTTAATCCCCTTCCCCTATTTCATCCATCCCCCCCCACCCATTTCCCCTCTGATATGCTTTCTTTCAAATGAGTACCCTCAGTAAAAGTTATTTTTTTCAAGAAGAACATTTTTTACCTGAAGCATACCTCAGAATACATGGTTCTAAAAGATATATATAAGACATTCCACCCAAGAAAAATAGAAGACACATTTTCTTCAAGTACAAATAAAATAATTTCCTGGTTAAATCACATAAAAAGAGACATAACAAATATTACAAATTTAAGTAGTCGGAAATCATACCAAATATATTTTCCAACCACAATGGTACAAACTAAAAATCCCTAATGAAACAAAGCTGGAAATTCTACAATGTAAATATTAAATATTTAGTACGTAAATATTAACGCAGTAGCACAAGCAGTGGGCCAAATAAGAAATCAAATGTCTCAAAACAAAAGAAATCAAACTATGTCTCAAAACTATGTCAAACTATGTCTCAAAACAAAAGAAAAACAGAATATTCCAAAACCTATGGGATGCAGCAAAAGCAGATGTTAGAGTGAAATTTATGCTATAAATGCTTGTATAAGGAAAAAAATTTCAAATAAACTTAACATTACACCACAAGGAACTAGGAAAAGAGGGAACTTACTTGAAATTTACTAGAGGAAGGAAATAACAAAGGAAAATCAGAAATAAATAAAATAGAGATTGGAATAAACAATATCATAACATTGAAAGTAATAACCAGTTTTTTCAAAAAAATTAATAAATAAACAAAATTGGCAATGCTTTAACTATATTAACAAGAAAAAGGAGAGAAAAGACTCAAAAACCAAAATGAGAAATGGAAGAGAAAACAATACAACAGCTAACTACAGAAATACATAATATGATAACAGATTAAGCAATTATATACTAACAAATCAGATAACTTAGAAAAAAAAAACAGATAATTCCTAAAAACACAAAAATTACCATGATTAAACCATGAATCTTGATTGATTGTCATTGTTTCTGGAAATTTTCTCTATCCTTTCTTGTCTTTGTCGTTTTTGATCTCTCTTTTGCACTCAGAGTCCCCTTTAATATTTCCTGTAGAGCTGGCTTAGTGGTCATGAGCTCCTTTAGTTTTTGTTTGTCTGGGAAACTCTTTATCTCTCCTCCTTATTGTACTAATGAAGGGATTTCCTAAAAAGGAAGTGGCATAATGCAAACTCTCTCCTTCATGCCATTTCACTTATAAAAGTTTTTATTAGGAGCACTACCTTTGGATAGTACGGAATTATTTCTGTTCCTCTTCATTCCTTTGCATAGGTTTTTGTCAGGTTTTTATGTGGTATAATTTTTCCCCCACCTAAAAGAAATTTGTTCATCATTTCTTATATTATGGGTCTGCTGCTGATGAATTTTTTTTAATCTCTCTTATACCTGAAAAGTCTTTATTTTGCCTTCATTTTTTAAAGATTTTTTTCCTGGGTAAAGAATTCTAGATTGATAGCTTTTTTTTTTCCCCCACTATTTTCAAGATGTTGCTTCACCATCTTGCTTAAATTGTTTCTAAGAAATCTTCCATCATCTTTGTTCCTGTGTACATAATGTACAGCTTTCTCTGCCTTCTTTTAAATACTCTTTATCATTGGTTTTGAGCAATTTGATTGTGATAGGCTTTCATGCAGTTTTTCTTCATGGCTTATTTGTATTCTTGAAGCTAAGGATTTATAACTTCAATCATATTTGGAAAACATTCAGTCCCAATTTCTTTAATTTTTTCTATTCTTCCATCTTTCCTCACCTTCAAAAATTAATTACATATAACAGCTGTTTAATGATGTCACATACCTTATTAATGCTCTTTTCATTTCATTTTTCTTTGTGTGTTTAATTTTGATAGTTTCTATTGCTTGTCTTCAAATATAATAATCTTTTCTTCTGCCATGTCTAATCTGCCATTAATCACATCCATGTGTTTTTCATTCCACATATTTTAGTTTTCATCTCTAGAGGCTTTATTTAGATTTTGAAACTCATTTCATGTCTCTGTTTAACATTTGGAACATATAGAATTCAATTATTACTGTTTCGATGTCCTTTTCTGCTAATTCTGTGCACCTGTCTCAGTTTTGTTTGGCTTCAACTGGCTATTTTTCCTTTTACTACGGGTCATATTTCTTTGGGGTTTTTGTTTTTTGTTTTTTGTTTTTTGGGTTTTTTTTGTATATCATTGATTGGATGCCAGATATTGTGAATTTTGCCTTATTGTACACTGGATATTTTTGTATTCCTGTGAAGGTTCTTGAGCTTTGCTCTAGGATGCAATTAAGTATTTGGGAAATAATTTGAACCTTTTGATTATGCTAATAAGATTTTCTAGACAGGACCAGAGTAGCATCTAATTTACTTATAATTATCTCCAACTACTGAGTAAAGAAACTTCTCAGTATTCTACCCAACTCTCCATTAATTATAAAGTTTCTTAGTCTAGCTGTTGGAAACAGGCACTTTTAAAGGCCTACTACAAGCATCAGGTACTATTTCCTTTAATTCTTTTGATTTTCTTTCCCCAAGGTCAAATATTTTCCTTTTCATGTGGTGCTGTGTACTCTGCTGACCACTCAAGGGGACCTTTGAAGATCTCCAACATTCTCTTTCAGTGCAGTTTTCTCTTCTCCAATATTCAGTCCTACAAACTCCAGCTGTCTTATTCTACCTGGACTTTCAGCTCTGTGTCCTCAATTCAAGAAGCCTACCATGCTTCACCTGGTTTCCCCTCCTGGTTCTGAGGGTTAAATGCTATCTCAAGGCAGTAAGTTTGGGCAATTATAGTGTTCATTTAATTTGTTTTCCATCTCTTAGAGATCACTGTCTCTCATTGTTGATGTCTAGTGTCTTAAAAACTATTGTCTCATATATAGTCTCTCTTCGCCTTTTGGTTGTTTCAAGCCAGAGAATAAATCTAGTCCCATTTACCTCATTTTGGTTAGAAATGGAAGTCTTAAAACTTACAGGAAATGGGATGAAATTTTAAATATCATCTGGTATCTTTCACAAGAAAGCTAAATAAAACAAAACTGTATGTAAAAATAGAGAAAGATGAGACTGAGATGATAAGAGAGCTGAAAATGTTTTAAAAAATGCAGAGAAAAAAATGTCATGGTAACTTTATAAAAATAAACATCGTTTTTAAGAACAATATTGGATTACAGAAAAATTGCAATGATAGTACAAGGAATTCCCATATACCCCACACTCAGTTTTTTCCTATTATTAATACTTACCATTGTATGGTATATTTGTCTTAAGTGGTTATAACAGTATTGATATAACATATTCAACTAAAGCCCAGAAAGTATTTGGATTTCGTTAGGTTTAACCAATTGTCCGATTTATGTTCCGGGATCCCACTCAGGGTACCATAATATTATTAGTTGTCATGTCTCCTTAGGCTTCTCTTGCCAGTGACAGTTTCTAAGACTTTTTTCGTTCTGATGACTTTGACAGTTTTGAGGACTACCGTACAGTCAGGAATTTTATAAAATGTACCTCAGTTGGAATGTAGCTGATTTTTTCCCCTCATGATTAGACCAAGGGTATATGTTTTGGAGAGCAAGACCACAGTGAGAAAGTACCGTTTTCAACCCATCACATCAAGAAAACCTACTAGCATGATTTATGACTGCTGATACTGACTTCGTTCACTTGGCTGAGGTTGTGCTTGTAGACTTCTCCACTGCAAAGTTCTTCTTTCACCATCCATACTTCTTTCACCGCCATCCTTCCTCTTTGGAAGAAAGTCACAATGTAGAGTCCACACTCAAGAAGTAGGGATTTATGTTTCACCTCCTTGAATGCAGAATTTCTACATAAATTATTTGGAATTTTTCTGCATCAGTAATTTGTCTGGTCTTCACATTTATTTACTTATTCAATCATTTATTTAATTTATTTAATTTATTTAAATTAGTATCGTGTCATAGATACTTCCTTTATGGATTATAATCCATTATTACTTTACTTATTTTTTATTTTGTTGCTCAAATGGTCTACCTTTGGCCATTGAAACCTCTTTAAGTTGGCTCCTATGTCCCTTTGGCATACTCCCATCTTTGCAGACTCTAGCACTTCCTTACTTTCTGGCACTACGAGTTGTTCCAGACTCATCTCAATATGTTTCTTTTCCTAGTTCTTCTAGTAGCCCTGGTTTCCTTTATTGGAGAAATGTATTAGAAACCAAGATCTGGGCACTGGGAATGTTTATTGCCACTGGGATATCATTGCTTCTAGAACCTCTTAGCTGGCAGAGCAAGGAAATAGGTGTGCATACTGACCCAAATATATACACATATCTATAAATATTTACACATGTGCCTCTCTGTATCTGTATTAAGCTAAACATGAGTTTATATTGATGCTAAATCCTAATCCATTACCACATAGATCATTCTAGCATCTTTTTTTCTATCTATAACGTCCATCAGTGACAAACTTGGCTTCCACCATATACCACCCATTTACTTAATTGTTCAATACCAGTATATATATATAGTGGTATCAGAAGTGTTAACCCACACCCAGAGGGAAACAACTTTATCAGTTAGAATACAGTGTTCATGTGCAGTTCCTTTTAGTCTTACAGACTGATTATTTCCACAGGTATGTAGGAGGTACTTAGGTTATTGACTTTCCACCCATCGCCTTCACTGAGATTATTTTATATATTTGTGGTACGATTTGATTTAGTCACATTCTTCATTCCATCTTGGATCCCCTGATTTCCTGAATTGTGACTTTTTAAATGAATTTAGATATGGAGAGTAACAGAATCAACATTGCATCAGATAAGAATAAATTATAAAACCTTGAGAAATTTTCTTAGTATTCAGACAAAAATGCCAAAACATGAAAATGATCAAAAAAGGAAAGCATTATTCAAAATAATTAAGCTCAAGTAAATCCACATAAGCAAAATTTTTGGAAATAAAGTAATAGTAGAAAGTTTTTCCACAATACACTAAAACATGTTTTTAAGGTTATAATAATTATAATAGTGTGGTAAAGATATACCACTAGACTAAAAGCCCAAGAGAATAAAAATGAGTCCAGAAACCCACCTAAAAATATATTGAAATTTAACATAGATATGAAGAGAGCATTTGAAATAAGCCTCATCTGATATTCATTCACAGTTTAATGTTCCATGCCAATCTTTCATGCACAATTATATTGTTCAAATGCAACCATTGCTACATAATGAGCACTGTTCTTCAGGGGCTTGGTCATGGGATATGCTGGACTTGGCTATAGAAAGTCTTAACTCCTCTGTAGGACTGGTCCCCCAAAGGTGTGACCAACCATCCAAAGAGGCTCAACAAACCTCTTTCAGGTTAGAGTAACAGTAATAGGGAAGAGAAGTTGGTGAAAATGACAGTTCAGACAATAGAAATTCACAGGCTTCCAGTGAGGAGAAGTATTTGAGGCAAACTTCAGCTAGAAAACCTGGCATGGGGTAAGGATGAGATTGTCCTTGGTGAAAGACGCCTAGCCTTGGTCAGCAGCGGCAAGGCTCTGGCACAACTTGCTGAAGTTCAGCTTACTGAACTTACTGAAGACTTAAGAGGAGTTAGACTGCAGATGAAGAAATCAAAAGAGGCATCCAAGCATATAAATAAATCAACCTAGGCACTGAAAAGTAGGAAGAAGGGGGGCAAAACTACTTCTGGTCTCTCAGATAGGTACAGAACCAAGGGCTGACTGAGCTTTTCAGAGGATTAAATTGCCCATTGTTATCAAGGTTGGAGATTGTAGGTATTACGCATCAGTACTTATGAAATGGGTTAAATAAAGAAAGGTTGATAAATGAAGAAAGAGCATACATGAAGAGAGAGAAAAAGCTGCTGAAGAGAGTGTATCTTCTAATTTCCTCAACAGGTGTGTCCATAACATAACTTATTTTTATAAGAATGGTAATAGACTTCACTCTAAGCTGGGTCTGAGTGAGATATTTTGATCAGCTATAGTCTCATGAGGAAAGTGAACATGTTGTGAAACTTTCTCTTAAGGCGGTGTTTCTCAAAGTAGGGACTCTGTACCCCAGGTCGATGTGTTCTGCATCATTCCCTCATATCCTTGAAGCTAGTAATGATGTCCATGCCCAAGCTCTTCTTTTTTGGTGACTACCTCTCCATTCTTTTCTTCCACCCTATTCTGGCGGTCAGAAAGGTGCTGAAAGGAGGATGCTTGGCAAAGTCAAACTTGAAAGAGTCATAATTTAGCCTTTGGCCAGGACTGCTGTTTTCATGTGAGAGCCAAGAATAAACCTAAATCAGATAAATGCTACTTTTTGAAGCCAAGAAGTTTTAGAATCAGGACCAGACTATTATTCTAGAAAATATAAATTCTCTTCTGCTCTCATGTTTCTGTTGATGCTTCATGTTTCATATTCACATAGTATGTGTGTGTGTGCACACGTGCATGTGTGTGCGTGTTCGTGCACGTGTGAATGTACAAGAATAGTACTACTTGTAAGATGGAGACTAAATACCCAACCTGTGTCCTATAGTTGTTGCCTCTTTGATTCTTATAGTTATGATTCCTTCTACACAGCCATCCCCCTCTATCTCTTCACTTTCAAAGAAGGACCCCAAGGCTTACTTGTGATGTAAATAACTCTTACTCTTTAAAAGGAAACTAATATTTACAGAGCATCAACAACACATTATTTCATTTAACTCTAAAAATCAACAAGATAGATATTATTGTTAATTTTATAAATGAAGAAACTTTTAAGAAAATTAATTTGTTTATGATCTCGCAACTATTAAGTGACAGAAACAATATTTGAAAATAAGGGAGTGTGTTCTCAATACCCCTGTTTTTCCTACAACTTCTTACATTAGTGATAAAACGCAGAATTATTTTTGAATTGTAGGGGGGGGACAAAATGTACCTTACAAATAATCCAGAAAATACAAGGGTCAATCAAACACAACCTATCCAATTTCAGGACAAATAACTTTCTTCAGCATGACTTTGCTTACACATGCTAAGAAGAAAACAGAAAATAAATAAATAAATAAATAAATAAATAAATAAATAAATAATTTCTTTAACAATGTATTCAGGCAGGGGCACCTGGATGGCTCAGTCAGCTAAGCTTCTGGCTTTTGATTTTGGCTCAGGTCATGGTCTTAGGCTTGTGAGATCGAGCCCCAAATTGGACTCCATACTCAACGCAGAGTCTGCTTGAGATCCTCTCCCTCTACCTCTCACCCCACTTGCATGCTCTTTCTGTCTCTTTTTCTTTCTCTCAAATAAATAAATAAAATAAATCTTTTAAAAAAACACAATGTATTCAGGTAAAATCGAATTCACCCTTGTCCATTTTTAGAATTTGGTAGGGGCTAGAGGGAAAGGGGAGCTAATGTTTCATGAATATGGAGTGCTCAGATAGAGGAAAATTAATTACAATGTTGAACTGTTACACCTATATTTTAGCAACCACAATTTTCAAAAGCGCATCAATAGAGGAATATGATCCTTTAGACATTAACTATCTTAGAAATAAACAAAATCAAAGAATCAGAATTTTAAAGCTTGTATATACCTTTAGAAATTATCATAGCTAATAATTTTCAGACCTATGGAATCCTTAGGATTCTATGGAAATCCAAAACCTTGGGAGGGGTGAGAGGGCAAAACGTAGTGTCAGAGGAAATCAGTGAAAATGAGTGGACTCCCAAAGAGATTAAAAAAAAAAAAAGTTTAGCTATAAAAGTCTTTTCTCGTTAGTAACAGAATTCTAATCTTATTTGAGATGGGTAGGTACCCAGCTCAAAAGATTACATTTCCCAGTCTCCCTCATAGAGATGAGGCTCTGGCCAATGAAATGCCATGAGATTTCCGGGAAGAGTCCTTGAAAGGTAGGGTCCCCTTTTGTCCCCCCTTCCTCTGCTCTGGCCTGGAAAGTGCAGGTGATGGTTGGAATGCCAGCCCTCAACTTGAACTCCAGGGAGATCTTGAAGACAGAAGCCAGGCGTTGAGGATGAAGGAACTCAGAGTGAGGCGCTTCAGTGGAGGATGACGCTATGAAGCCAGTCATACAGTATCTGTCCCAGACTGCTTGTCTCCAGACCTATTTTAAGAGTGAAAAAAATAAAATTCTGTCCTGCTCAAGCCAGTATTCATTCCTGTCAGTTACAAACAAATGCAGTTCCCAGTGATAAACCACACTTAATATATAAAGAATCAAATGTCCTAAAAATTGCCTTTGAGGAGTCAATTCTGAAGAAGTTAAACATTTATTCACTGTTCTTTTTGAAATCCCAGTTTGAGTAACTTCCTAGCCATCTGGGTGTTCTTAATGAAGAAGCTGTGACTGCGTATAAAACACGTGCTCTTAATTCAAAGAGAACTTTACAGCAAGAACAGGAAATTTTTATAAGCATTTTTGTGGAATTAAGTCAAGCAGTATAAACTTATTCTCAAAAACAAGTAAAATCAGTGCACTATGAAAATAAAAAGCACATACGTTGAATAATTTAGAGATGATAGTAAAAACTACTGTTACATTAAATCGGTGTATTTTTATTTTTGGACAAAGCTTTACAAAATCCTTAGAAGGAACAGGTATAAACTGCCCATTAAAATTAGCTATAAAGTTAAAAAGCAGTAGGAAAATACACAATGTTGTTAAAGTCAAAAAAGGAAGTACCCAAACAATACATTAACATCCATCCGTCTTTCCACCAAGGATATTTAAAGAAGTTTTGAATTTGGTTTTGAAGTGGGTATGTTGAAAAAGAGAGTCTATTATTATCTGTCCACATATCATGGTGAAATCTGTCGCCTGGACTCCACACCCCATGTCTATAAATCTCCCTTTATTTGTGAAATATATGAGAATTGTATGTAAAATAGATAAGAAATAAAATCAAAGCTCCCTTTCTGTACATCCTCCCCACCCTCAAAAAATAACCCAGCATCAAGCCTTTCCGCTTTGTTTTGTTTTTGCTCCAAGAGATTGTTTGAAGGAATATTTATATCTCTACATCGAAATTTCTCAACCTCAGCACTGTTGACATTTGGACCAGATGATTTCTTATTGTGGATGCGATCCTGTGCTTTGCAGGATGTTTAGCAGCATCCTTGGCCTCTACCCACTGATGCCACTAGCAACATTCCCCACACAATCTCGATAATCAAAAATGTTTCCAGACATTGTCAGTGTCTCATGGGGGTGGAGTGATGGGGAGCCACTCTACAGAGGACAACTGCTTAGGCTGTGTTTTACTTCCATAGAAGGTTATAGAATGCCTGATGCTAAACAAGACAGAAGCAGGAAAAGAATGAGAAAAGATTCCAAGCACTCCTCCAGCCAATTTTGTTAAACCTCTTTAAGAGGACAGGAACAGCAGAGATGACAGAGAGGACCACCAGCCAGATGTTCTTCGCATGCAAAAACATGTTTCTCTGCTCAGGCTCTGACAGTTTAGCACTACTTACTGATGGCCAAGTTGTCCTGGGCATGGTTAGAGCAAGGGAAACCCTCTTCCGCTGATGACTGGTCTCTTTTTCCCTTTCCTTTGGCCTCGAGGGCACTTTCTTGCAGAGAAAGTAATAAGGCCTAGACATCCATTAGTGGAACACTGCAGTCTTTCTCTTGGCCAAGTTGGCTCTGGCTCTAACGAAATTACTTGGAGTTAGAGCACAAGGACCTCAACCTTCTCAAAGAGTCCATTGACTATGTTGGACAGTCAGTAGCTTCCCTTTCCAGGGCTGCTGCAGAATGAATATTTGCTAAAATTACACAGACTCTGATTCAAGATGGAAATTATGTATTTACTTACCCCTTCCTCTAGATTCCCAACTGGAATGACCTAAGAATGCAGCACAAGTAAAAATTTATATTGCAATTGGAAACTAGAGAAGTGTGGCATCCAAGTGCCAGAAATGTTAACAGATGTCTGCAAGAAATAAGAAGCTGGATCAAAGGAAGGGCCGACTCATGTTCAAGTCATCAGATGAAGAGGAAAAAGCCCACCTGGAGAGTACGTGGGAAGGGTCTTCTGGGTCTCCATGGGTAGTAGGCGGGGAAATTTTAAAGTCTCTTGGTAATGCATCAGTCAATCAAGGATTACAGAGTGGAGATTTTGCTAAGAGGCTAGCTCCCACTTACATTTGACATCGAGGAATGCTAAGTGAAGGGGACGCTGTTATTACCCATCGACCGATTCTCTCTCTCTCTTTCCCTCTCTCTCTGCCCCCATCTTTTCCTTCCTTCTTTCTTTCCTTCCTCACATAGTTTCATTTTTCCTTCCCTCCCTCCTTTTATTTATTTATTTTAAATATCAGCAGATAGTCCTTGAAAGCTTATTGTTTCCAAGCATTGTTATGAGCATTGGAGATATAATAGCACACAAGATAGCCTATTCTCTGCCTTCCAAGAGCTTGTGACCAGTTTTGCTAAATAGAGAACAGAACTATCGCCCGAATAAATTTTAGTTGTAGAGAAGAGATAGGATAGAAAACAGAATGGCTGCAGGTCTTCCTCATTTGAGTTGCATCAGATCATAGTGGGACCAAGAGGAAGATTAGAGAAGCAGGGGAGAGAGAAAGGTTTCCTCTCCACTGCCCACACCACTCGGACTAGGAAAAGGTGCTTCTATGTCAGGGAAAAGAGTAAGGGGAAAGCACAAGAGGGAGAGTTCCTTGAGTTCCAGAGCAAGGAGTCTCTTACTCTTGTGAGATCCCAGGAAACAGCCAGACCTTAGAGTCTGTGGAGTGCGTCATAGACAGACAGGGCATCCCTGGCGAGAGATTATAGGAGCAAAGATGATAGCTGGGTGGACTCACCTAGAATTTAGACACTGCCTTAAGGAAAGGAAAAATGTTCTGAATTAACTGAGCTTAAATTTCTACCAATCTGGTGACATAAGACATTACGTCTTATGTTCAGTTTTAGAAAAATACAGAAAAGTTATACATCTTGCACACTAAATTTGTAAGCTCAGATTCATACCACTACATTCATAAGTCTCTCCTATCTAAAGTAAATTAATAAGTCACAAAAAAAAACCTTCCTTTAATCCTATGTCTTTCTCTATTCTCATTCATTCACTTCTCCTGTTCACAGAAAAATTTGTTAAACATGTTTTATACTATCGCGATTTCGTTCCTCCCTACTCACTCATCCCTTAACCAACTCCAATGTGGTTTCTGTTCCTGGTATTCCGCCAGCAAAGCATCACTAAAGTTCTTAGTGCCTTTTAGGCTCCTAAATGCACAGGGTATTTTCCAGCTTATTTCATTTCATTTTATTTGATCTTTGAACAGCATTTGGCACTGTTTTTAGCTCTCCTTTTTGAAACACTTGTTTTCTTTGCTTCCATGATATCACACTCTCCTGGGCTTTCCTACTGGCTCAATCTTCGGAGTTACATGTGTAGGTTCATCCCCTCCTTGACCATTAAATATTCCTCAAGGCTCAGGCTTAGGACCCTCTTTTCACTCTGTCCTCCCTCCCTGCATGTTCTCATTCATGACCATGGCTTCATTCAGCCATGGTTATGTGTGGTGTGTGTGTGTGTATAATTATATATAACATATATAATTATTTATATAATTTTTATATATAAATGTAATTTATATATAATATAATTTTTATATATAATATAATTTTTTATATACAAAACCTCAATGACTCTCACTTTATATCTTTTGACCAATCCTATCCTCTATACATTGGATCCTTATATCCAACCATTTATTTGGACTTCTCTAGACTATCTCAAACTTAACATGTCCAAGATCAAATTCTTGATCTTCCGTCCTGTCCAACCCTACTCATCTTCTACGGTGCCTTTATTGGTGAATGGCCCCTATTTCTCCACCTCCTCTGATCACAGTCTTACTCTTTGGCTTTGGATCTTCTGGCCTCTTTGTCTTCAAATGCACCAGGACTCAATTGCAAAAGGGTATGCTGTTCTCTCTGTCTGGAACCTTGCCGCCTTCCCCTCAAGGTGGAATCATCTATCTTTTTTTCTTTCTTTCTTTCCCTTCCTTCCTTCCTTCTTTCCTTCCTTTCTTTTTAAAGGTTTTTATTTATTGGACAGAGAGATACAGAGAGAGCACAAGCAGGGGGAGCAGCAGGCAGAGGGAGAGGGAGAGGCAGGCTTCCCGCTGAGCAGGGAGCCCAATGAGGGGCTTGATCCCAGGACCCTGGGATCATGACCTGAGCCAAAGGCAGATGCTGAACCAACTGAGCCACCCAGGAGCCCCTGGACTCATCTTTCTGAAATCCATTCAAGTGTTCCTCTGCAGGAAGTCGTTCCTGTCATCTCACCTGGTGTCAGGCTGTTAGGCGCATCTGTTACCTACTCTCATAGAACCCTGCCCCTTTTGGGAACCCTCCTACACTGTTGGTGGGAATGCAAGCTGGTGTAGCCACTCTGGAAAACAGTGTGGAGATTCCTCAAAAAGTTGAAAATAGAGTTACCCTTTGACCCAGCAATTGCACTACTGGGTATTTACCCTAAAGATATAAATGTAGTGATCCGAAGGGGCACGTGTACCCGAATGTTTATAGCAGCAATGTCCACATTAGCCAAACTATGGAAAGAGCCTAAATGTCCATCAACAGATGAATGGATAAAGAAGATGTGGTATATATACACAATGGAATACTATGCA
>CM052899.1:48773007-48861435 GCA_028534135.1 Potos flavus
AAAAAAAAAAAAAAGAAAAAGAACCCTGCCCCTTTTTCTTCCTGTAGTTGCACATTCATCAGTCAGGATCTGGCTCCTTCTCTGGATTATAAACTTCATGAAGGCAGGGGCAACATCTGTCTCAAATCTCCACGTGACCCTGGTGCCAATATTTTTGGAATGAATAAATGAATTATCAATAAAAAGAGAGAATTGCTTTCCCAAACTGAGTTGTTTGCCTTTCCTTTTTACTTGTAGTGTTTTCATATGTGGACTTTTTTTTTTTTTAATGCAATCTAATGTATCCATCTTTCCTACTTTAAGGCCATTTTTAGAATGGCCTTTGCCACCCCAAGATGACATAAATATTCACCAAAATTTTCTTCCAGTACTTTTATGGTTTCATTTGCAAGATTTAATTCTTAAATCCATCTGGAATTTATTTCTGAAAGAAATGAAATAGTGCCAGCTATTTTGTTTCAGAGCCAGCTCTTCCTAAATTGAAAACTTCAGCTATATCCAGTAGTGTGATGTCATTAAAGATAATAGGATTTGGAATCAGAAGGCCTGGATTTAAGTTCGGTTCCACCACTTACTCACTGTGCAAATTTCAGCAAGCCCTTTAATCTCTTTGCGACTTATCAGAAACCTTTACAGCAAGAGGACTCAGGGAAGAGACAGTTCAGGAGTCCTCATGAGCAAAATGGCCACTGAAGAGGCAAGAGAGAGTGGAAAAGTAGCATATTGGTTAAGAGTGTGGGCTTGAGGGGTGCCTGGGGGGCTCAGTGGGTTAAAGCCTCTGCCTTCGGCTCAGGTCATGATCTCAGGGTCCTGGGATCGAGCCCCGCATCAGGCTCTCTGCTCAGCAGGGAGTCTGCTTCCTTCTCTCTCTCTGCCTGCCTCTCTGCCTACTTGCAATCTCTCCCCTCTCTGTCAAATAAATAAATAAATAAATAAATCTTAAAAAAAAAATAAGAGTGTGGGCTTGAGTCAGACTCTCTGAGTGTCAACCATTTTATCATCTGCAAAATGGCATAAAAGCTGTAACCGTCTTTATGGTTTATGGTGAAGCTTAAATAAATTAGTGAATGTAAAGCACGTAGACTGGTGTCTGGATCATGGTGACAATAAGCAACAAGCAATGGTTCTTGTAGAAAAGGATGTTGCTGATTCAGTGAGAATAATGGAGACGGGTTCCTGTCTGTGCTCTCTTGAAGGGAGTAGGAAAGCATGTCGTTAAGGCGTATCACACAATGAACTAGATGGGAACATAAAGAAAAGGAAGTAGAGACGTCAGTTTCCTGGCAATATGACCAAAGCGATTCTTTCCCACCTCTAATTTCCTTTTGTTCCTGCAGATCTGTTGTCTATGGTCCTGTTTTAGCATGCGCAGAGTATCCCTAATGTTTGGCAGTTTTAAGGAAGTAAGTTTATTAAATTCAGTAAATTACTGCCTCAAAGTTTATAAAAAAAAAAAAACAAACCCATTCCTTTGATATCGACAGGCTTTAATAATATAACTGGATATGAATATCTCTCAAAAAGAAGTAATAAATGTGTCACATAATATACATAAGCAAGAGAAGAGATACCTCGAATGCCCACTGATAATGAATCTCCTCATTATCATTTTGATTCCCCCAAATGCAGAAGGAACTGGGGAGGCAGTATGTTTGAACTACATAGTATCACAGAATAATGAACACTGAGTCGCCATCGTCACCTGCCCTTTCTTGTCTGAGTATTTCCCTGGGTTGCAGACCTTGACGTGGCCTAGCCTCACATCACAGCAGGCAGGGCCAGCGCAAGATCTGCGGTGCCCACAGACTGATCAAAATGATTAATGGAAGTGTATATCTCTTTCACTGAGTTCAACCTACGGGATTTATTACTTGCACTGAATTTAACACTATAACTTATTTCGAATTGCTTATCATTTTACGGTTTGTCACATAACTAGATAGCATCAGTCACTCAACCATGGATAAAATAAATCCATTTTATTGGTTTTGTTTGAGGATTTTGTTTTGTTTGTTTCGTTTTTGCTTTCATGCTGGAAAAAAAAAGTGTTTTTTTAATTTTCTGACACGGTTCGCTTTTATAGCAGAAAACATCTTCGACTGATAAATTCCCACAGAGAATTCGGATGCTTATTTAACATGGATGATTGTAAATACAGTTTGGTAATTTTAAGTTTATTAACTACAAGACAAGTTTATGAACAGAATTTCCGTTAGCAATTCCTTATTATGTCTTGAATCTGGGAAGCAGCAATTATTGGAAACTTGAAAATAGAGTGACTTTGTCCCCACCTTTACCTCTCCCTCTCCTCCATCACTGGTTCATTTAGTGAAATCAGAGGTGGGAGTGGGAGGCAGGCACGAGCTGGGTGTATTCTCTACTACCCTGTTAGAAAGAACAACCCAGGTTCCCTCTTCTCTAGCTCCTCTCATGTTCAGTGACCAGTCTCCATATCCACAGATCTCCTGGGATATGCAGACCTGGTTCCCACCGCACAGGATGCCCCAGCCAGATCTCTCATCCTTCCGTTCCAGCCTCTAGGCGGATAATTCAGCTCAGCGCTCTGCTCTTCGGTGGGGGCCAAACACATTAAATCCGGAGGCAGGAGTAAAATGGCGCGTTTACTCTCAGATTCAAGCCATATCTTTCCGTCTAGAATTGGCAACAGCAAAACTGGTGCTTTGATACCCCTCCTATCCCCCACAAACACCCAACCATTTGCCATGTTGTGTTTCTTCTGTTCATATTACCAGCCATAGAGAGAAAGTCATCATTACCTGGGACTCACGCTGTCATGACATAATATGATCAGAATTTCTCCATCCCAGGTACCAGGCACAATCCTTGCTATTAATGTCAGCGGCAGTCAAATGTCAGTTCACTATATGAGCTGTCATTTCAGTGAAAAAAAAAAACCACTAAGGCAATCAATTTCAGTTACTGTATCTTGACATTAATTATCTGAGACAGCAGAAAATCAAATATTATTCCAATTTCTACTCAAAATTGAGACAGGAATCAGATCCCATGCATGGAACGTTTACCCAAAACAGGAAGAACAAGAACAAAATCACGGATTTACTTCCAATGGGGGGGGAGGGGCACAACAACAGAACATTCCTTTTTCTTTGGTAATTGTTCTCTCTTGAGTCTTCTTTTTCAGTTTTCTGGGAAAAAAAAGTTCTCAGATGGGATATTAGGAGTTTTTAATTTTAGATAAGAAAATGAGTCATTCCTTCTTGGAAAACAGCTCCAGGCCATGCACTATTCCATTTCGGAATTTTGGATGGCTCTGCTGCTGTCTTCAGGCGACTGCCACCCCGCTGGTCAAAGGACTAGCGCCTGGCCCAGTGTCACACCCTGTATGTTGCCACATGTGTGGCACAAACGTACTCACACTGGCCAGATTTATTATTTTTACTATTTACTTGAGGGCACCGTTCATTTCATTGGGAGCAGGAGCTATTTACATTTTGTCTGTTCCATTAGTTTCCAAGGGCTGCCATAACAAATCGCCACAAACGTGGTGACTTAAAACAACCAAAATTTATTCTCTCACAGTTGGTGAGGCCAGACGTCCAAAATCAGGGTGCCCAGAGGGCCATGCTCCTTCTGAAGGCTCTAGGGAAGAATCCTTCCTTGCATCTTGCAGTTCCGGTGGCTCCAGGCACTCCTTGGTTTATGGCCTCGAAACTCCAGTCACTGCTCTGTCTTCACATGGCCTTCTCCTCTGCGTGTTCTTTTCTTCCTCCCTCCCTCCCTCTCTTCCTCCCTCCCTCCCTCTTTTCCTCCCTCCCTCCCTTCCTTCCTCCCTCCCTCTCTTCCTTCCTTCCTTCCTTCCTTCCTTCCTTCCTTCCTTCCTCTCTTCCTGTCTTTTCTTTCTTTCTTTCTTTCTTTCTTTCTTTCTTTCTTTCTTTCTTTCTTTCTTTCTTTCTTTCTTTCTTTCTTCTTTCTCTTGTTTTATAAAGTCACTTGCTGCTGGATTTATGGTCCACTGTTAGCCATGCTGATCTCACTTTGAGATCCTTAAGTACATCTGTAAATGCCCTTTTTCAAAACAAGGTCCCATTTACAGGTTCCAGGTGGACATATCTTGGTGGGCCACCATTCAATACACCAATGTCAGCTTGTAAGGAGAGGATGTGGAAACGTGAGTTAGCTGGTCCTCTATTTCTGACGTATTTTAATGATGTTGAGCCCCCGAGAGACCACACTGATCTGAAGCTTCCCAGTTGGCCCCATCCCAAATGTGGCTCTTAACTAGGCAAATCTTGCACTGATTTAAGAAAGAGACACTTGAAGAAGAGGTCCTGCAATGGCATTCTATACTTTCCCACCCCCAAACTCACACTGGTAAGTGTTCATTAAATGTCTCATGAAACTAAATTGACTAATATAACAACGTCATCCATTGTCCTCCCTATGAAAACCCACCATGCTATTTAAGCTCAGCCCCCACCTTCCCACACCCATTGTGCTGACTGACCTCATATTGAATTCATGACTGCCAACAATAAAAGGACATAGAACATTGATCAGCAATCTTACCTTAATAAGCATGCTTTCTACCCTCTAAGACAAGTATTACATACCTTCTTCTCTGTGTGCAAGAATCCTTCCTCCAACACTCTTAGTTGATGATCTTGCTTCTCATTTTATCAATAAAATTGAAACAGTCTTTCTATTCTCAAATTTATAATCAGCTGGCGCCTATGTCCATAATCTCTGTCTTCCCTCTTGTTACAAGTGTACCACCTCAGGATGCCTGGGGGGCTCAATCATGATCCCAGGTTCCTGGGATCGAGCCCCGCATCGGGCTCCCTCCTCAGCAGAAAGCCTGCTTCTTCCCTTCCCTCTACCTACCGCTCCCCCTGCTTGTGCGCACTCTCTCTCTCTCTCACAAATAAATACATAAAATCTTAAAAAAAAAAGAAAAAGTACCACCTTATCTTACCAGACCCTACTCTTTTTGGATAGCTTCTCATAACTGCTTCTGAAGGACCTCACTCCTGCAATTAGCTCTTCTTTCAATCAGCTCTCCCTCCGTGGATCCTTCCAACCTCCAGGGATCAATCCTACTAGTATCCAAGTATACTCTAGTTGCTGCAGTACCTTATGAATAAACTCTCTCTTGGCCCCAAAGCTCCCCACTATTTGCTATCTTTTTCTCCACTCCCCTTTTCAGAAATTCTTATTTATGAGCAATTTCCCTGTCTTTTGCAGGTTTTTGCACATTCATTAAAGGTGTAATTTTCTTTATTGTATCAGTAACTTCCCCTTTTTTGCTACATCTAGTTTATGCAGAGATAAAATCCTACAGCCAATGTAACCTACCTCAGTTTTCCACTTGGGGGACCTGATGAAAGAAACTCGGTGGGCTGATAAATTATACATGTACCCTTCTCAGCAACAGCATTGAAATATTCCTCTGTAGTATAAAATCTACCTATCATACAGAATGGTCACTGGGTTCTAAAACCTGTCAGAGTGGTGAATGATGATCTTAAAAATTGGCAGGACCTTTGTTTCCTGCAGAAGTGATTGAAGCATGACCTTTTGTACAAATTAGATTGTTAAATTATTTCTTTGGAATAAGAGGGTCTAAATATATCTCTAATGGTGCACATTTATGTGGCTCTTTATGGTTTTCAAGGAAATTTCATATCCATTACCTTATTTGATCCTTACAATAGCCCTGTAAGATACTGGTATTTATCTAATTTTCACATACAGGAAAAATGAGGCTCCCAGGGTCCGTATGACTCACCCTCCAGCTAGCGCGCAACTTAAACCCGTGGCCATTACCCCAGTGGCTCAACCGTAAGTGCACAGTAGAATCACCAGGGGAGCTTTCGAAAATCTCGGCACCCAGGCTGCACTCAACACTAATCAAATCCAAATCTCTGGGGGTGAGATCAAGGCATTATTATCTTCAAAGAAAACTCTCCAGGTAATTTTAGCGCCCGACTAAGTTTGAGAACCAGGGCTTTAGCCCCTCATTTCTGCAGCACTACTATCTCTTCAATTCAACTCCCTCTTGCTGTCACCTTTAAGAAAGATTTTTTTTTTTCCCCCGCCGTTTAAAAGGGAAGGTGACTTTCTTGGGATCAGGTTTCTTGCAACACAGATATCAAACTTTTATAAGGGGAAAAAAAATAAAGGAACAGTATGAGTCACTTAAGATATATAATTTTCTCCCAAGTCTCTGATGGCTGTGTCTCCATCCGGATTGACTGGAAGATAAAAGATGTCAAAAAGGAGTGTAGTGTGATTTGTGGGAAGTATCAGAATATTTGAACCTGTCTTATAGGTCTGCACACATCATATGTATATTCAAGTTCAAATTTAGGGATATCATCACCTTCTTACCTTTTTTTTTTTTAAAGATTTTATTTACTTAGAAAGAGGAGAGAGAGCATGAAGGAGGGGGAGGGGCAGAGGGAGAAGCAGAGTCCCCACTGAGCAGAGAGCCTGACATGGGGCTCCATCCCAGGACCCCGAGATCATGACCTGAGCCAAAAGCAGATGCTTAACCAACCGAGCCATCCAGGTGCCCCTCTTGTCACCGTTCCTAAAGGAATTATAAATGTGGCTTTGCTAATATAGTTTATTTGTTTCCCTATAATAGTTGGAGCTAATCTGGAAATGAGCTTAAGTATCTTAACACTTGTCCTAGAAATATATCCTACATATGTAAGGTCTGAGAACTGTTGATTATAAAATTATTTTTACATTTCTCCCCTCTGAATTGGAAAGTGGCAATTATTCTGCTGTGACAATGAAATGGCTCTGTTCCTAAGCATGCACTGGGGAGAAGCAATGTTGGTCAAATGGTAACTGGCCCCACACTGCAGTTTTTCAATTATTCAAAGAGCATTTCCCTTGCAAAGTTAGGCTCTGCATAAAAGGTAAGTAAAAGAGACATATCCCCCGACTACAAGTCTATTTCAAGACTGATCACAATATTATTGAAAGGAGAATATAAAAACGTAATTAAAAATGATGATCCTTTCATCTGTTCTTAAGAATATCAGGTTACGTGGTTACATTACATTTTGAAACCATTGCCTCAGTTTGCCATATGTAAAAATGGGGACACACTTCTGAAATTCATGTAAAGCCTGGAGAATTTGCTTCTTTTATTTATTTTTTATTTACTCATTTTTTTTTTTTTTTTACGATTTTATTTATTTATTTGACAGAGAGAGAGAGAGATCACAAGTAGGCAGAGGCAGGCAGAGAGAGGGGGAAGAAGGCTCCCCACTGAGCAAGGAGCCTGATGCGGGGCTTGATCCCAGGACCCTGTGATCATGACCTGAGCTGAAGGCAGACGCTTAACCATCTGAGCCACCCAGGCGCCCCAGAGAATTTGCTTCTTAATATTTTCAGCACACCAAGAGCAGAATGAAATCAAATTTTTGTTATTACTGATTAGTTTCCATTACTGTAGTTCAAGTGAAATACATTTAGTTATGACTGTTTAGGTGACTGGTCATAAGGAAGCCATTGGAAACTAATGCTTTGACCAGTTGTTCATCTCTACCAAATGGACAACTTTTTCTGGAATGCCATTTTCACCAGATGAATGCCCAGCTCCAGAACGTGGCTTCCTGTTGTTACTGCACGAAGTCTAAATTCTTCACTCGAGTTTCCAAGGTGCCATATCCCTGCAACTTGTTTCTTCCTGTTTCCCGGCATGCATTCTGTTCCCGTCAGGCTGCTTTCTCTGTGCCATGCCACCCACTTCCTCATGCTAATCCCAGACCTGTGTCCTTGTTCATGCTGCTTTCCCAACTAGATAATCTTCTCTCCCCTCACTCCTTGAGGAAAAGCAGCCTTTTCAAGGCACAGTTCAACCCACATCACTTCTGTGAAGCCTCCTCCAGCGGCTCTGGACCTCACCAGTTCTCCCAACCTTCATTATCTACTCAAAGTACAACAGTGGCAGCATGTTCTCCTTGTCCTTGTTGGTTAAGAATTTCTACTACATACGGGGCCTTGCTCTGAGGTACCAAGAAGAATGCATCCAGATGCCCCACACTGAGAGGTCAAAGCCCATAGTGCGTACAACTGACACTATGTTTCCTGTGTAAGGGCAGGCTCCAGGGAAACAAGAGACCAGATAGCTTGTGTCCAAGAAATGTTACAGTTACCATCTCAAAAATGGAAGGAAGTCTTTGGGTTTTTTTATTCGATTTTTTTTTTTCCAGATTTACTTATTTATTTTGGAGGGAGAGAGAGCATGAGCTGGAGGAGCAGAAGGAGAGAGAGAGAGAGAGAGAGAGAGAATCCCAAGCCGACTCAGTGCTGGGCATAGAGCCTGACATGTGGCTCGATCTCACCACCCTGAGATCATGACCTGGGCTGAAACCAAGAGTCGGAGGCCCACCTAACTGCGCCAGCCAGGCGCCCCTCAAAATAGGAGTCCCTTAAGCAGATTTTTAAATCTTGATGTCGTCGGCTGACCTTTTGGTGCCCCTGTTTGGTCATCAGAGAATATGTTAGATTTAACACTCCTTGAGGAATAATCCATCATTCAAATTCTGTGACTGATTATCTTTTTACTCAACAGATGGACTTCCGTCCATTGATTCAGCACCATGTTGACATTATTAAATTCAATTAAACAAACAGTTTGGTCCACAGTTCCCTTTTCTTCTCACTGTGCACTTCCCCATATATAAATGGCATGTCAATATCTCAACTGAGATGTGAATTATGGCCTATCGTGGACTATTAACAAATAGTCCAGGCTATTTCTATCTCAATCCATACCCTTTATGTGATTCAGTAATTCACCAGTGAAGAACCACTGCTGCTTGGGCCTGTTTTCTCCCCAAATCTGAGGGGACACTGAGCAGAATGAAACTCCTGCTCAGAATGGCAACGTGTCAAAGCTACCCTGTTTCTGCAAGGGAGGGAGGACCACAGGCTCCACTTCCACTGGGAAATCCGATCAAGGATAATCCATGCCCAAATCGACCTGGTTTCTCAAGGGTACAGTTCATAGATTCTTACACACTAAGTTTGCCCCTGTTTCCAGCCCACCTCGCCCTACTCTCTGTCCTCCAGGGATGGGTTACAATAGATAGATTAAGGGTTCTCAACTCAAGTTGAATATTAGAATCACTTCAGAAGGTTTTGGTTGTTTGGTTGTTTGTTTTGTAGCAGCTTTATTGAGATATAATTTATATAGTATATAATTCATTCATTTAAAGATTAGAATTCAGTGGTCTTTGGTATATTCACAGAGCCACGTAACCATCACCACAATTTTAGAACATTTTCATCATTTCGAAAAGAAACTCCATGCCCTCGAGCCATCACCCCTCTGATCCCACCCCCGTGCCCCCATCCTCCTCAGCCCTAAGCAGCCACTAATCTACTCTGTGTCTCTATAGATTTGCCTCTTTGGGTATTTTATATAAATGGAAATATATATTCTGTAGTCTTTTGTGACAGACTTCTTTCCATCAGCATGTTTTCTAGCTTCATCCATGTTACATGTATTAGTACTTCATTCCTTTTCAACACCAAATAACATCCCATTGTGTGGCTATGCCACATCATGTCTATCCATCCATCAGCCGATGGGCATTTGGGTTGTTTCCACCTTTTAGCTATTACAGGTCATGCTGCTATGAGCATTCGTGTACGAACTTTTATGTGAACATAAGTTGTTAGCTCTCTTGCTTCTATATCTCCGAGTAAAATCGCTGGGTCAAATAGTCTATATTTAACCTTTTGAGGAATTTCCAGACCGTCTTCCGGAGAGACTGAACAATTTCACATCTCTACTAGCAATATATAAGAGCTCTGATTTCCCCACAACCTCACCAACATCTGTTGTTGTCTGACCTTTTGAATCTAGCTGTCCTGTTGGGTGTGAAGTTTTCCATTTTGATTTTGATTTGCTATTTGATAGCTAATGATGTTGAGCATCTTTTCACGTACTTGTTGATTGTTCACTTACCTTCTTTGGAGAAATGCCTATTCAGGTCCTTTGCCCAGTTTCAACTGTGTTGTTTTTTTATTATATATACGATTTGCAAATGTTTTCTCCCACTCTATGCTTTGCAGAACTTTTAGATAGTATTAATGCCTAGACTTACTCCTATAGATGCAGACTTATTCGATCTGCTGCCTACATTCACTCATATTTTTTCAGTGTTCCAGGTGAAGGACTACTGACTGCATTAAGATCTCTGCCACCTTAGAGTCCCAGAACCAACCACTTTTGCCTCCAGAGCAAAGACCAGCCCACTGGTTACCACTATTTCCAGGCCCAAAGTAATCTCACTTGGAGGCTTTATTGCCCTTGGCTGCCCCAGAATGTTGATCACCAGAGTCACCAAAGTTTTCCCAGACAGATTGATCTAACTTTGAACCTAACCAGAAGTTAGGAGAATCTCATTCCTTTTCCTCCCTCTGAGTGCCTCGTGCAAAATCTTTGGTGACCCTCCCACTGCCACCCAGACTTCTACGTCTCAAGCAGTTTGGGGAGAGACAGAATTTACCAAATCAGAGAGAAAGGCAAAAGCAGAGGATCTTATAACACCCTTCATCAGATAGTAGAACATCCTTGCCCTGTATTTTGTAAACCTATGGAAGACAAATCTGTTGATATTTACCATACTGAAGGAATATGCCCCAGACGACCTGCCATCATTCCCCATAGATATATGCATATTTGCAAAAATTTGATTAGCAGTGTCTTGACTTAAAGCATTGATTGATGATAGATAGAGTTCTATACCCTTTTATATAGGCTATGGTTTCCAGCACCACATCTCTATTTTTCAAGAGAGTATTAATTTATATTTAGATAGTCAATTCCTCATCTTTTGCTTTATAGTAGGGTCTAGCATCCTACTTTCCTTCCCCTTCATTTAAAACACCTATAGCCCCCTGTCCCTTCTAGTCATTTTGGCAACCTAAAATGCTCCCATGCAGTTCCAAGGTATGTTTTTAAAACACTGTGATTCCCAAATCCCCAAATACTATGTTTTCAGTGAGGATGACCGTATCCCCTAAAGCCCTCACCTAAATTTCCAACCACCTGTGCCACCAAGCCAGTCCACATATAAATCCCACAGGCAGCTCAACCTCATCACGTCCCCTTCTCCCCTCTGGTTTCCTTATCCAAGACACCATTCACTGTGCCTTCCACTGCCTTAGGCTCTTAAGCTCTCCTCCTGTTCTCCTCCAATTTAATCACCATATTCTGTTAACTCCACCTCCTAAAAAATCTCTTCACTTCATTCTTTCAAATCCCCAGTCACTAACCTTTACCTGAGGGACTCTTACAATAGCTCCCAATTGTTTTCCTGCTTTGGAAAAGCAATTGTTTTCCTGCTTTTCTCTGCATTGTCCAATCCAGAGTGACTTTTCTAAAAGGAAAGTCCGATTAAGTGTATTTCTTCCTTAAATCTCTTCGCTGGCTTTTTGTCACTCTGGTGGCTCTACCCAGCTGGTGATTAGAGAGCACTTAAGGATTTAATGGAGAGGTTCCAAAAGGGTCATGTCACTCACAACAATGACACCCATTTCTTTCTAGTTTTATCAATCAGTTAATAGAATAGGAAATTTTTTCGAAACTAATCAATCAATAAATCAATGATTTTAAATCTTTTTCCCTTTAAAAGGGAAACTTCTCACTTTATTTTTAAAAATATTTTATTTATTTATTTGACAGAGAGAGAGCACAAGCAGGGGGAGGAGCAGGCAAAGGGAGAGGGAGAAGCAGGCTCCCTGCTGAGTAAGGAGCCCTAATGTGGGACTCGTTATAAGAATATAAATGACAACAATTCTGCAATTTTATCTCAAATTGATGTTCACCAGATCTGTGACTTGTAACTTGTGACTTTGCAACAGATCAATATACATGAATTCCTTTTTTTCTGAAAAGTAAAAAGAAGAAATACAGTAATGAGCATATTTAAATTGACCATTTATTGGATAAGAATAATACACTATGTTATTTAAGAAAATAAGTTAGACACAGCGACCTAAAATCTTCTCTGGTCTCATCGTGTAGAAACAAGAATAAAACAGTTGTTTCTTTAATCCATGGTCAAGAAGATAGTTTTTGTTGATTTTTAATGTAGTAAGAAGTAATTACATTTTAATATACATGTTAATGTACATCCCATTCCCAAACCAAACAACTTAGTCCTTTCTAATTTTTTCAACAAATTATACTTTCCTTACACAATTAATATAAAGTAAATCAAATAAGGTTACCTCGGTGGCTCAGTCGGTTAAGTGTCTGCCTTTGGCTCAGGTCATGATCTTGGGGTCCTGAGATTGAGTCCCACATCAGGCTCCCTGTTCAGTGGGGAGTTGCTTCTCCCTCTGTGTCTGTCTCCACTCTGCCCCACCCTCACCCCCCCATCTATTTGCATGCACTCTCTCTCTCTCAAATAAATAAATAAAATCTTTTAAAAAATATGTTAAGTAAATCAAATCATACACACCATTGGTAATGGGAAAAAGATTTTTGTCTTCGATAGGACTATTGTTATAATTATATTTTAAAAGAGCTTTACAAATCTAGAAGAGGCAATAATGAATTAAGTTGCATGCCTTGGATAAAAAAGATGAAGGCTGAGAACTGACCCACACTTCTTCTTTTCCCCAAAACCCACAGAAAATTCCAGTTTCCTTTACGCAATGTTATCAAATACTGAGCTCATATAAAGAAGTGTTTTAGGAAACAAACTAACATAATTCAATTTTATACTTAAAAAATAAAAATCCAGAAAGTTCTATTTTCAGTTTAGAAGAGTGAAGTCCTAACAAATAATAGTATAAACTCTGGTCGAAGAGAAAACACAAAAGCAGGCAGGTTGGGACACCTGGGTGGCTCAGTCAGTTAAGCATCTGCCTTTGGCTCAGGTCATGAGCCCAGGGTCCTGGGACAGAGTCCCACATCGGGGTCCATGCTCAGTGGGGAGCCTGCTTCCCCCTCTCCTTCTGCCTGCTTCTTCCCCTCCCTCTGCCTGCTTCTCCCCACTGCTTGGGCTCTCTCTCTCTGTCAAATAGATAAATAAAGTCTTAAAAAGCAAAAAAAAAAAAAAAAAAAAGCAGGCAGACTCAGGGCCCCACATATCCTAGTTCCCCCCACCTTCCCGATCTTATTCTTTTTCACTGTCTCCTGTGTTCATTCTTCCCCAGGCATTACTGCCCTGCCCACCTGGAACCCTCTCTCCCATACCTGCTTGGCTACCTCACATTCTCCACATACCTGCACAAAGCTCTTTCCTCCCCCTCTTATAACAAATAACAACCGTCCAACCTTCTGCCCGGCTAGCACATCTGCTGCCTTACCCTGCTTCGTTCTTCTCCATAACACCTATGACCATCTGACATACCGCATGTTTGTTTGTTGTCCTTCTATCCACGCGTGTCTCCGAGGATGCAAGCTTCATCAGAGCGGGGCCATCTCCAGCACTTACAACGGCACCTGAAACAAAGCAGTTAAAAAAAAAAAAAAGTGTAGATTTACTGAATAAAAGGTTGAATATAAGGTATTCTGGAGGAGGATTGGGGGGATTGCATTTGATAGTCTGGTAGCAGAAAGTCTTTCTGGACATAGTGATACCCAAGGACAAAGGAATAATGGCTATCGAGGGGAGGAAGCATACGTGATAATAAGCCAGTGACCCAACTAGACGGGCGTGTCTGATGTTAGTATAAACCATAAAACTCTGGAGGGTCAAACTTGTAATTTTCTCATGCAAGTCCCTCGGATGAGATCATCAAGACAAAAAATGTTATATGACTTGCTAAATTCGCATAAGAACTAGGGGAAACGGGATTTTCTGAAGACTGGTCCAAATCTCTCCATATATACCCATACCCCAAGCCTGCTTGTTATGAACCTAATTGTATTCCCCCAAAATGCCTATGTCGAAGTCCTCACCCCCACGGTGGCTGTATCTGGAGACAGGGCCTATAAGGAGGTAATTAAGGTTAAATGAGGTCCCAGGTTGGGAAGAAGGCTGTTCTGATAAGATTCGTGGCCTTATAAGAAGAGACATCAGAGCCCTTGCTGTCATGCTCTCTCCCCACACATACACCAAGGAAAGGCCATGGGAGGACGGGCAAAGCAACCGTCATTCGCCGGGAAGAGAGCCTTCACCAAGCACTGAACTCTGTTAGTTCCTTGATCTTGAACTTTCCAGCCTCCAGAATGGAGAAAATACATTTTTGTTCTTTAAGACACCCAGTCTAGAATATTTTGTTATGGCAGCCTGAGCTGACAAAACCACTGCTCTCCCTCCTCTGCCCCTGTCTCTCGATAAAGCAGGAGTCAAACCACTAATCTATAGCATCAAGTGGCGGTGTCAATCACTAAGAGGGGGTAAGGAATAAAACCGAGAAGTGGGCTATAAAGGATATCCTTCCCACGCCCAGCCATCGCTAGTCAGCTCGCACTCTCAGACACAGCCCTCACAGGGGACTCACTCGACTAATTCAGTGGCTTGGTTTTGACGTTTATAACAGGTAGCAGAAGTATGTCTACGTGAACATTTCAAGAGAGATTTAAACAGTGTTGTCCTGTCGTCTTGATCTCTGCGTACAAGCTGAATATGAAGGTGGGAGCAGGAGCGGTCAGGAAAAAAACAAGCTGGTGTTTTCATTTTCAGTCTATCCACTTCCCTGGGTAATTCACCCAGCTCAAAAGCAAGGAAGCATGGATTTCACTTGCAATGACAGAGACCCAGGCATATTAATGCAATTATTTTATTAAATAACTTACTTATTGGGGCATCTGGGTGGCTCAGTGGGTTAAAGCCTCTGCCTTCGGCTCAGGTCATGATCTCAGGGTCCTGGGATCGAGCCCCGCATCGGGCTCTTTGCTCAGCAGGGAGCCCGCTTCCCCTTCTCTCTCTGTCTGCCTCTCTGCCCACTTGTGAGCTTTCTCTCTGTCAAATAAATAAATAAAATCTTTAAAAAAATAAATAACTTACTTATTTAGTAAATAACTAAAAGAAAATTTCTCTTATCTGGTGCTATAATGTCACCTTTTTAATTCTGGACACCAAAAAAGAACAGTGGAGGCTCCATTCTTATTTTTGGAAGAATCCCTGCCAGCAGAAATATTGATATTTAAAGCCTGAGTTTGGAGGTAGGGAAGTGGGGGAGATTGCATTAGAATTCAATCCAATTCATCCAGTGTTTATAATATATGAATGATATGCAAAGCCCTGGTTACTCTGTGGAAAATGTAAGAAAACCCAAGGCTGGCTCTCTGCCATCTAGTTAAGAGATATGTATAAGGCAAGATGTTGTATACAAGCATTCTGTTGTTCCTTCTCCATTCCTACTGAAGCGAGTATAAAGATTATGAGTAGATATCAGTGCCGCAGTTCAAGGAAAGATTATATATATTCCAGAAACAATCGAAGAAATCATGTAGCTATAGCAAGATGGGATTGGATGAAAAGAAAGAACACATCTACTGCTGTGTTGTGCGTCCAGAAAATGAGAGGAAGACAATAACAAAACTGTATTAAAATCCTAGAAGGCTAAGGAGGGAAGATTGGTACTGACGTGCTGTGGTGGGAGACAGAGGTGTATTACCTCCCACGTTCGGTAAGAAGTGCAATATCGGGTAGCTGGGCGGAACTCTTCCACCCCTCCAGCACCTCCTGTGGGATGGCCTCCAGGGCTGGAGCCGCATGGAAGGCACGCAACAGGGACAAGCACCAGAGGAACTGCTCCACTGGGGATCCAGCATGGAGAGGCTCCACGCTGAGATGCCTTCCAGCCCTGGCTCAGGCTTCCGGGGGTTCCACGGTGACTGGCATTGAGCGGGGCTGAGAGTGCGGCAGTAAGATATTGCAGTGGGAAAAAAAACCCCAACAAAATAGAGAAAAGCTCAGCTGTCCTGTCTCCTTTCCACTAAGCCTGAAAGATTGAGAAAGAAATAGAACTCTTTATTCTGAAACAAAACCATGAAATCCTAACTCTGTGAGCCAATCTTGGGCAAACCTCAACCTCCCTCTTGAAGGGAGAATCAACAGAAGCCGTTGACACCATCATCGTTTATAACAAGAGGGACGAACGTCATCTTCTGAAATCCACAGTTATTATTAGAGACAGAGGTGCTTTAAAGAAATCATGTGGTCTTTGTTCTCCATTTTAAAAAGGGACTGTAAGCATGAGGTTAAAGTGGGTGTTCATAGGAAGGAAATTATTTGAGATCAGGAAAGAGAAACATGATGAAAATTATAATTTCTGAATTCAGAGATTCGATGTAATACTGAGTAGCCGAGTAGCTAGTACAGAAGTCCTAATCGGTGAAGTAGAAGGCCAGCTTGAGAAATTCTCTATCAACACAGAAGAAACGAGAAAAAATGAATATGATATAAAATACGTGACCTGAAAAAAAAGGTTATACAAAATATACTTAATAGTAGTCCAAAAGAAAAGAACAGAATAGAACGATAATAATTTAAAACAAAAAAAACTACAGAAGAAAATTTTCCTAACCAAAACAGATCTGAGTCTGCAGGTGAAAAGAGCCTACATCTACAAGGTCAAGATCAAAGACATTCTAACAATTAAAAAAAAAATTTAAAGTCAAATATAATCTCCAAAAGGCATCCAGATGAAAAAAAAAAATCACACTCAAAGGAATGGAAATTAGGATGGCATCAAATTTCCTTGCAACACTAGACACTATAAGAGGGTGGAGTAACATCTATGAAATTTGCAGGTAAAATATTGTGACTCCAGAATTCTACAGTGTATTTAAGCAGGTACATTAGTTAGAACAACAGAAAGACCTTTTCAGATCAAAAAGTATCTCATCCACATACTGAAGCAGAAAATGTACTCAGAACTACATGGCAGCAACTGGCCTATGTTAATTCACAAAAGGGAATAAAGTATCATAAAAATGTCCACTAAGGCCTGAAATCATGTCATATACACATTACATTAAATTATAAAAATTAATAAAAATGTAAAAACATTTTTTAAGATTTATTTATTTATTTTAGAGAGAGAGAGTGTGCAAGCAGGGTGTAGGGGTGGAAGGAGAGAGAGAATCCTCAAGCAGAGTCCCCCTGAGCTCAAAGTCTGAGAAAGGACTTGATCCCAGGACCCCAAGATCATGATTCGAGCTGAAATCAAGAGTCAGCCACCTAACCAACTGAGCCATCCAGGTGCCCCAAGTGTAAAACCTTTTTAAAGAGATGATTCATAATATGACATAATAATTTGGGTCTAAAAATCCTACAATACATAAACAAAATTTGAGAAGTAGAATGAAGAATAGTAGAGGTAGTGGCAATAAAAATAAAATACGAAGATTTCTCGTCTCATAGTGTATGGGAGTCAGCTAATACTATTTCCAGTTTTCTTTGATTTTAGGGAAAATAGATTTAAATATGATTAATTTTAAAAATGTAAAGGTAACCAATGGCAGAATAAAATATTATAAATATATATATAAAGTCTTAATCATTGCAGAAAAAACAAAAGGCAAAAACAACTCATATAAATAAACATGATATGATAAATAAGTAAAAGACAAAAATAATGTATATAAAAATCATAAAAAATGAAAAATACTCAAAACCATTAATATTGGTAAGTGTAAACTAAGATGGCAATCATAAGCCCAAACATGAGAAATGATAACAAATGTAAATAGGTACACTTTTTTACCAAATGACAAAAACATAAAATTATGTCATAAAATAAAGGCCAATTATATGCTGCTTACAAGAGACAAATACAAAAGAGATACAAAAAAGTCAAAAAACTTAAAATGACAAAGATATATCAAGCAAACACAAACAATGGAAATTTCAATATAAAATGGAAAGAAACCCAAATCATAAGAATATATAGGAAAAAGTTATCTTACACTGCCAAAATATTTAATCTATAATTTAAATATAGCAATCACAAACTTTTCTCTGCCACATAATATTTGTACCAAAATACATAAAGCAAAAACTACCAGAAATAACAAATGAACTGATCATGGGGTAACTTCAAACATACATCCTCAGTCTGTGGCTGATCAATATGCAAAACAGAGAGGATTTGAGTAATATCCTTAATAAGATTGATTAAGTAGATATAATAACACTTTATGACTTAAACATAAAAATATCTTCTTTTTCAAGCATGGAAAGAGTCTTTTATTGGGTCATAACAAAAACCAAAATAAAAATAGAGGAAGAGAAATTGTACAGACTATAAGCTGTGACTATAATGCAATAAAATTAAATTTAATAACAACAAAAAAATCACACAAACAAAAATATTCTCAAACTCCTGGACATCAAAAGGCAATTTTCTAAATAACTCTGAAATCAGTCAATGAGATTAATACCACCATTACGGGCTATTTAGATTATAATGATAATGAAAATACTTCCTATACCAACATTTATAAATGTTGCTTATACTCAAATGTGTTCTTCCAAAATTTCAAAGGAGTTTTGTGATATAAACTGTTCAGAACACAACAAAGGATGGAAAACTTCCCAATTTATTACATGCAGCTAACATACTCTGATTTCCAATTCTGAACATAGTAGCACTGGAAAGAAAACTATAGTAAATGCAAGCAAATAAAATTTAGCAATTATTCCAAAGAATAACAGACCATAGTCAAGGAAGACTTGACTAAAGAAAGCAATGCTAACTTAGTGTTAGGAAATATGTTGACATAAATCACACCAATAAAGCAAAAAAAAAAAAAAAAAAAGTCCAGGGGCACCTGGGTGGCTCAGTTGGTTAAGCATCTGCTCTTGGTTTCAGCTCAGGTCATGATCTCAGGGTCGAGGAATAGAGCCCCATCTGGGGCTCCATGCTTAGCAGAGTCTGCTTGAGACCCACTCTCTCCCTCTCCCTCTCCTCTCACCAACTCCCTCTTGTTCTCACTCTCTAAAATTAAAAAAGAAGAAAGAGAAAGAAAGAAAGAAAGAAAGAAAGAAAGAAAGAAAGAAAGAAAGAAAGAAAGAAAGAAAGAAAGAAAGAAAGGAGAAGAAGAAAGAAAGAAAGAAAGAAAGAAAGAAAGAAAGAAAGAAAGAAAGAAAGAAAGAAAGAAAGAAAGAGAAAAAGAGAAAGAAAGAAAGAAACTCCATGTGGTGGTCTTGTTAGAGGCAAAAAAAAAAAAAAGCTAATATGCCACATTTATCCTTAATACAAACTTTAAATAAAGAAGCATAGAAATACTATTTATTAACATAACAAAAATATGTAACTCAAGCTAACAGCCAATATCATACTGACATAAATTTATTGAGAATCGCTTAGAATTTTTTAAAAACAAAGAAAATAATTTAAATAGTGGAATTTATGGTACCATAAAATTACATTTTATGTATTTTTACACACTATGTATCAATGCGCACACTATGTGTTACTGTATGCCTGGTTTGAGCCTGGTGGTGGGTATTGAGGAGGGCATGTATTACATGGAGCACTGGGTGTGGTGCATGAACAATGAATCTTGGAACACTGAAAAAATAAAATTAAATAAAAAGGAAGCCACATACTATGCAAACATTTTACGGGCACTTCAAGAAATTCTCAAGGCTTAATTTTGCTTAGTTTTCATTTGTGTCCTTTATGTCCAACTTTAGCACCTAATGCCCCCCATCCCCATCCTAGCTAATTCCTCTTGACTTTGTGCTTCCTCTCTGTAATCCACGTGTTCATCTTTCACCAGGAACCTTTCCACAGTGGCTCAGCTCTTGGTAGAAGTAGAAACTCTTTATATTCATATCAAAACAACAGAAACCACTAACTGAAACATTTCATCAAAGAACCTCCTGGCCTCCTCTCATTCTATCTCAAAGATGTAGAGGCCAGAGGACTCCCTTTCAACAACAATTATGAATAGAATCGATTCCATTCTTAACAGCTTATTGTTTGCATTCTGCAAAGCAGTTAAATATTCTTGTTAGCAAGGAACTTAGCACACTGAAATCGATGATGATAATATATGCGAGATTCTGCACTAATCTGCTGAAGATTAATACTCTCCCTTTCGGTTGGCACAATGTCTGAAAAAAAATGACAGAACAGATCACTGAACTACCAAAGCAAGTTGGAGACTCAAATTCACTGGAATCTCCAAGTCACTGGACCACCTTCGAAACCATTTTTAAGTAAGTCAGTCCTCCCCTAGACAGTCTGCAAGTGGTGACTGATAGAAGTAATTGTATATCCATTCTCTGTGCAGAGCCAGCTGAGTGCTGCGCCAGGTGGGAACACAGTCCATCTGCAGAACATGAAAGATGAGAATTGGCCAGGAGCTACCCCAGGAAGAAAAGAGAATTTGGTGGGGTCAGTAGGCAACAAGGGTGTGACTGGTAATAAACGATGGACACATAGGTCTACGTGCTGTATGATTTCAACTCTGTGGCATTTTGGAAAGGGAAAAACTATGGAGACAGTAAAAAGATTAGTGGTTGTCAGGGGCTGTCGGGGAGGGAGGAATAGATGGGGAACAGGAGATTCTTAAGGCAGTGAAACTATTGGCGGACACCTGTCATTATACACTTGTCAAAATCCATAGAATGCACAACACCGAGAGTGAACGCTAACGTAGACTGTGGACTGTGGACGTTAGTTAATAATAACGTGCCCTCCCCAATGTTCATAGCAGCGATGTCCACAATAGCCAACCTGTGGAAAGAACCAAGATGCCCTTCAACAGACGAATGGATAGATGAATGGTCCATATATACAATGGAATACTATGCCTCCATCAGAAAGGATGAATACCCAACTTTTGTATCAACATGGATGGGACTGGAAGAGATTATGCTGAGTGAAATAAGTCAAGCAGAGGAAGTTAATTACTATATGCTTTCAATTACTTATGAACATAAGGAATAGCATGGAAGACATTAGAAGAAGGAAGGGAAAAATGAAGGGGGGAAATTGGAGGGGGAGACGAACCATGAGAGACTGGACTCCGAGAAACAAACTGAGGGTTTTAGAGGGGAGGGAGGTGGGGGGATGGGTGAGCCTGGTGATGGGTATTAAGGAGGGCACATATTGCACGGAGCACTGGGTGTTATATGTAAACAATGAATCATGAAACACTACATCAAAAACTAATGACATACTGTATGGTGACTAACATAACATAAAAAATAAATAAATAAATAAAAGGAAAAAACATATAAATAATAATAATAATAATAACGTGCCCATGTTGGTTCATCAGTCATAACAAATACACTAATGCGAGATGTTAATAATAGAGGGAACTGGGGAGTGGGTACCGAGGGGGTATAGGGGAACGCTCTGCTCGATTTTTCTGTAAACCTAAAACTGCTCTAAAAAGTGAAATCTCTCTTCTTTAAAAAAAAAAAAAAAAAAAAATGGATGAGTACAGGAAAGTTTCCATAAGGATATTGGGAGAAACTGAAATAAGAATGGAGCAGGCTAGTGGATGAGATGGGCTCGGACACAAGTGGTGGGTTTAGGAATGTCGAGCAGCGAATGAAGAATGAAAGAGGTGGGAGTCGAAGAGCCTGATCTTCCCAGAAAGGCAAATCGAGCCTCCCCCAGAGCACAGAGGGGCTCCTCGTACCAGCAGCACCCTTCTACTTAAGCTGCTTCATTATACAGAAGCTGAAATAGCCAACCACCCATGTAATTGGTTTAGATGCTTGTGTAATTCCCTTAAATGGATTTGAAAAGTTAACTTTATTTAGTTGCAGTGTGAATGTAAAACCCGTGTGTCACCCTAGTTTCTTAAAAAACACGAAGGATTATTGCTCACCTGACAGAGCCATCTAAAGGTCCTCACTGACAAACAGCGACCCCAGTTTTGATTTCACTGGCCAAGGAATTGATACAGGTGGAGTTTTTAAAGTTCTTAAAATCTTGGGCGCCTGGGTGGTTCAGTCGTTGAGTCTTGAGTCTTGAGTCGTTGAGGCTTTGGCTCGGGTCACAGTCCCAGGGTCCTGGGATCGAGGCCCACATCAGGCTCTGTGCTCGGCAGGAAGCTTGCTTCCCCTCTCCCACTCCCCCTGTTTGTGTTCCCTCTCTCTCTGTCAAATAAATAAATAAAATCTTAAAAAAAGATTAAGTTCTAAAATCTTAGAAGTTGGAGAAAAAAGGAGGGGGGCTCTATTCAAACCTGGGAAAAACTAGAATTCAATGAAATACATTGAAAATGGTAAGAATTAGTAAGATATTTTTCGTACTTCTGCATTTGTGTTATTGAATGTGTGCTGTCTTGTTTGGATTACATTTTAAAATAGTGTTTATTAGCCCATTGTTCTATTTCAAGGACTTTTACTCTACCTTTGGAAAACCATGGGGAAAAAAAAAACTATGGGAAAACTATTGGAAAACTAGGAGTTTATAATGGGCCCTGTGCCCGTAACAGCCTTCTCCCAGCCACAGGCGAGGCCATGAGCAATATAGCATGATGGTTTGGCATATACATTTTGGAATTGGCAAGCTTGGGATTCAAATCCCAAATTCTTTTATTTATAATGCGACTTTGAGCAAGTGTCTCAACTTTTTGAGCTGCGGTTCTTGTATTAATTGGAGTTCTCCAGAAAAATGAAACCAATAATATATAAAATGAAGAATTGGCTCACAACAGTTGTGGAGGCTGGAAAGTCCCATGATCTGGCTGCTGGCTGAAGACCAAAGAAAGCCAGTGGTGTAATGCTAGTCTGAGTCTGAAAACCTGAGAAGGAGGGGTGCTGATGGTGTGAATCCTCGTCCCAGGGCAAGAGAGGACCAGGGTCCCAGCTCAGGTAGGGAAGCAAGAAATGGACCAGTCCTCCTTTTCTCCTTTTGCTCTTCTAGGTCACTCAGTGGATTGGGTGATGCACGCCCACACTGGAGAGGGCAATCTGCTTTACTCAGTCCGCAGATTCAAGTGCCAATCTTACCCAGATACCCCGACAGACACACCCAGAAGCAATGTTTAACCTGAGCATAAATGCCAACTTAACCCAGTCAAGGTGACACATAATACTAACCATCACAGTTTCTTAGCTCTATAAAGTAGATGAGGACTCTGTGGGGATAAATGAGTAATTCATGCACGGTTCCTAGCACAACAGTCTGCTAGGAACTGAATGTTTGTGTCTCCCTAAATCCATATCTTAAAGCCTTCATCTCCAGCGTGATGGTATTTGGAGATGAGGCCTTTCAGACATCGTTAGGGTTAGATGAGGTCGTGAGGGTGGGCTGTTAATGACGAATTTCGTGCTCTTATAAAAAGAGGAAAAGACACAAGACCTCTCTCTCCGCCTTGTGAGGAAACAGCAGGAATGCAGCCATCTCAAACCAGGAAGAGGACCTCAGCAGACCCCAGATCTGCCAGCACTCCCATCTTGGAATTCCCAGCCTCCGGAACTGTGGGAAATAAATGCCCAGTGTGCGCTATTTGTTACAGCAGCCTGAACTGGCTAAGACACCTAACACACAGTAAGCGCTAAATAAATGCTAGCAGCTCCTCTGGTGCAATTTTCTGCCTCTATACCCAGCACCTTTCCAGAGAATGTCTCCAGAACGCACTGTCTCTCTCCTGTGCCTGCTTGGTTTGTCCCACCATCTCCATGGTAGCTCCATTGCCACGGGTCTAGACTGACCCCTTCTCAGTGTTTGTATGGAATGAAGCTTGACTGGGCAGCCCATGTAATTCTCGATTCTTCTCGCTTCTGGCAGCAGCCTGCTCACTCCATGGCGGGAGGCTGCGAGACTAGCACTATCCTCCTCTCACTTTGATCCCCTGACTCCTGAAAACTGAGCCTTCGACAGATCCTCCCTCCCAAGAAGTAGTTCAGGCAAAAGATTTTGTACAAACTGTTTGTTATCACATGCATTTAATAATGAACAAGACATTCGAAAAAGGTCAATGTCCAACAATGTGGGGAATGCATAAACCGATCATGGAGCATCAGTGTGGTCAAATATTACACAGCCTGTGCAAATATGTCTAAAGAGTTTCAAACAAAATGAAAAAAAAATGAAAAAAATGCTTTGCTACAGTCAGCGTATGTTAAGAGTAGATTTGGTGGGTGCGGGGTGGGGGGCAGTGGTTACAAAGACCTGTGTGTGATTCTAGCTCCACTGCTCATTCCCTGTGTGACATTCAGCAGGCTGCCTAACCTCTCTGAGTCTCTATCCTCATCTGCTGAATGGGGATGGTAACAACTACGTCTTAGGATCACTCTGATGATTAAATTAGCTAACATATGTCAAAGCTTTAGCAGTCAGGATATTCTAGTAAGAAACAACCCCCAAAAAACAGCAAAGGCCTATTTCTTGCTCACATTTTGAGTCCAACAAGGGTTGCATGGTCTTATCCCTGATTGGGCAGGCAGGCTGACAGAGCCTCTGCTGTCCGGATCATCCCTGCCACGTGGCAGAGGGTAGGAACTTAGCAAGACTTGAATCTGATTGTAAGTTTCTGACTGAAATGGCTCATGCCTAGACCTGACTTTGAGGGATGGAGAAATGCAATTCTGCCCTGTGGGAAAGGAGGAAACCCAGAAATGTAGGTAAATGGTGCAAAGGTAGAAAAACATCACAAGACCTATTATAGTGCCAGCACCTAGAGGTTTTCAATAATAAAGTATGTATATAACACTATACACTTTTGTATGTATATATTTGAGGACAAAAAAAAAATTTGTATGTATATAAAAATGAGGACAAAATGCTACCATTTTAACAGGAACGACTTCAGATGATCAGATTATCGATGGTTCTTTTCTGCTTCTATACTTGTTCTGTAATAGTTAATTTTACAAGATGCGTTTATACTACTTTTCAAATGAGGATAAATGGACAAGACTTATGTTTATTGCTGTTTACGCTTAGCTATTTCCATCAAGTTTTTAAAAATACAATTGAATTTAAAAATCATTAATCACCACTCTGGGAGGTCAGCTGTTTGGATGACAAAATTATAACCAGGATACCACCAGTGGAAAAAAAAAAAGGAAATACAAATTGTAGCGAGAAAGGCCGAAGAACAAAGAAGAACGTAAGCAGACTATATATAGTGAGCATTTAAGATTCAAATGTTCAATTGACAGCTAATGCTAAATATGGGACTTATAAACTGTTCTTCAAGTAAATACCACTAATGCAATTCTTGTATAATGGGCAGCCTCGTTCCAAATTTTTTGATCAAAGTGTAAAGTCCCCCCAAAATCCCAGCTTACCGGTGTTCAATAAAATAAAAACGTTATAGGTTTTGGTTAAAGTATTCTTAAGAAGCATTTAAAAAATTATAGCTTCTGTAATGGAAAAAGGTAGTTGGATGTTCTTAAGAATTCCCCTAGGACTAAAGAAACTCTAAGCTTAAATCTAATAAAATAGAAAGTCTCATATATATTGCAGATTTAACGTCCTCCATTAAATTTATCCCCCTTCAGCAAGGAAAACATTTTCTTTCTGTCTCCTTTTGCAGTTATCAGCCACTGACCTTACACCCCAGTCTGACTCCCTAAAGAATTGTGACCCAGAGTCTGGGGACAAGAGCTGGTTGATTTGAGTCACAGCTGTCTGAGCCAAAGATGTCAGTTTTGTTCTGTTTTGTTTCTTACTGAGAGCAGGGTTATTGGAGAGAGGACTTTGAGTTAAATGGTGCTTATAAACCCAATCCAAGGCAGCAAAACATTGCACCACTACTAGTAAAGAGGATGCAGGCTAATAGTTTATTTGCCATCATATTTTTATTTTCTTCGACAAGCTAATGTCATGAAAAAAGCTGGAGGAGATTGCTTTGTATAAAAAAGAGAATTTTAAAGCATAACAACCCAATGAAAGGTGGGACCTTAATTGGTTCAAGTAAACCAAAGGAAGAAAATATCTTGGGAACAACAGGGGAAATTTGACCGGAGACTGGCTTGTAGACACTGTCAAAGAATTGTTATTAATTTTATTAATTTTTATTAAAATTGTCATTGATTTTATTTTATTAGTTGTGATGAAGGCATTGTGGTTATATAGGCAAAGGTCTCTATTATTTAGAGGTGAATAGCAAGACATCCATAATTTTAAAAAATTAAGCACAAATAAATAAAACAAATGCAGCAAAATGTTAATAGTTATTGAATGTTGGTGAAGAGTATTTAGAGAATTATTATAACATTTTTTTCTACTTTTCACTCTGCTTAAAATGTCTTTCATTATAAAAATTTAAAATTTCCCAGAGGAAGGAACAATATAAGATGTGAGAACACATCGATAATATAAGAGAACTTTAGAGCTGGGAGAAAGTGTTAGAGAACATTTATTCCAACACCCTCAATTCAAAGATGTGGAAATTGGTGTCTTAAGTGATTGACAAGTTCCTCAAGGCTACAGAATTGGCGGGTGACAGAACCCAGAGAAGAAACCAGGTCTCTTCACTCCCAAGTATCATTCTGTAAGTACATTGTGATTCCTGAAGTCTGTCCTGCCCACACATTATTCATAACTAAGCCAACATGGCTGCCATTCCAGAGCCACTGACTCCATTTCTTTTAGGCCATCTGCTGTGGCCTCGGCACGATGACTACAGTTGTCCCTGATGCTGCAGAATTGCAGAAGCTTCAGTAATTAACACTATCCTTATGCCCAACCTACCACCTCAGATGCTGCCCCCACCAGCAATTCAGCAATGAGAATCTCTTCTTTTCAACACTCAAGGGTTCTGCCACCACTCACTGCTTACTTTCTACCAGAATGAAGAGAAGTTTCATTGTCCTCGTCAGCAGAGCAGATTTTCTCCAAAAATTCCTTTCCTCCCAGGAGACATATTAATTGAGCTATATTTGCATTTCTATAATATAATGATTCTGGGTTTTTTTTTTAGGATATTAATCTTTGAAATATGTTAGCAATGAATAGAAGTGACGTGAATTAAATGTATTATTTTCTGAGCAGGAAGGCCCTGCAAGCATTTAGGCCAGTTATAAAATTATAAAATGCCTAAAATTATAGCTAGAAAATTGATTACAAAGTTCATATCCATAGAGTTTAAAATTGTAAATTTAATTCTAATGTCTCATTCTAGATTTACAATATTTTCTTCTTTCCTTTCTTAATGCATTTATTTTTATAGTGAGAGTTACATCCGGCAAAATAGTTGAAAAATTATGCAAAATATCGCCCTTAGAAAGAATAATACTTAAACATCACTTCTATTATGACTTTTCTTTACCACAAAACTTTATCAGCCTACTGATATTGTTTGGCAAGGAATTTTAGCTTTCTTGTCTCAGTTAGGGATTATTTTCAGCTGTGGGATTTTTTTCTACTTTCTAGTTACATTTAGTGCCTGTCTCCAGACCTATGACACCCAACAGAAAGCTTATAATATAAAGAGTAAATCACCCTTAGGTTCAGGGTTCATCAGTAATCCTCAGGAGTTCTGCTCTGGATGGCTTCCTGAGATGATGGATCTGAGCCCCATTTTCCTGCCTTTTCCTGTTTTTGCTGGCCTCTTGTGACTTCCTTTCTCAGATGTCAGAACTTGCCCCAGCTTCCAAACTCTCTTCCATCTTCTGAAATTTTTCTGAACTGAAACCCTCCTGAACAGCTCTATTCCAATGCCCTTTAGAGTTAAACACAGCAAAAACACTTCATGGTTGAAAACAGATCCTGCAAAATTCTAGAACGAAACATATACTCAAACTTAAGAATTTAGTCTGAAATTTACACACTGTTGTACTATTATTTTAATGGTTACCTTAGAAATTCACTAATTTAAATAAATATATAATTCAGATTACACACAATTGAAGAGTAAATAGCATCCAGGTCAGAACATTCTATCAAGTGAAAGGGATAGAGTGACAAAAGGTTGAAATCAAAGAAGAGTGGATAAGACATGTGAGAAATTCAGTAACAAGGTCTAAGACAGAGTTGATTGAAGTCCCAGAAGGAGAGAAAGAAAACATTGGAGGCACAATTAAAAAGATAATGACTCAGAATTTTTCAAAATCAATGAAACAAGTCAATCTATGGATTTAAGAAGCCCAGAAGCCGGGGTGCCTGGGTGGCTCAGTGGATTAAAGCCTCTGCCTTCGGTTCAGGTCCTGATCTCAAGTCCTGGGATCGAGCCCCGCATCCGGCTCTCTGCTCAGCAGGGAGCCTGCTTCCCCCTCTCTCTCTGTCTGCCTCTCTGCCTACTTGTGATCTCTCTCTCTCTCTCTGTGAAATAAATAAATAAAATCTTTAAAAAAAAAAAAAAAGAAGAAGAAGAAGAAGAAGACCAGAAGCTCCAAGTGGGATAAATAAAAAGAAACCCAAATGGATGTGTATTACAGTAAAATTGTAGAAAACTAAAGATAAGGAGAACATCTTAAAAGCAGTCAGAGATAAAAGACAAACTACCCTCAAAGGAAAGATGGAATATAGTCCACCTCTTGGTAACAACATCAGAAACCAGAACACTTTCAAAATACCGAAGGAAAATAATTGCCAACCTAGAATTCTATGTTGACTGGAAATTTCTTCAAGGATAAAGTTGCACTACAGACATTTTCAGATACACAAAGAAAATGAGAGTATTTGCTCCCAGGAAATTACACTAAAAGAAGTCCTAAAGGATATTCTTCAGGCAGATAAAAAACAATCTCAAACAGAAGGTTGGAGATGCAGAAAGAAAAAAAGAACAACAAAAACAATAAATATAAGGGTAAGCTTAAATGAGCATTGATGGGACAAAACAATAATAAAGTCTTATTTGGATATCATATATATGTATATTTGAAATAAATGGGAACAATAACATAAAACTCAAGAGAGGATTAAAAGAAAGCAAAGTGTTCTAAGTTCCTTTTATTGTTTCAGAGGTGGGTAAAATGATTAATTAGTATTAGACTTTGATAGGTCAAGTATACATGCCAAATTTCTAGGGTAACCACTAGGTAATTCTAGGGTAACCATTAGCAAAACAAGACATAAATTCCAAACTAACAGAGGAAATAAAAGGAATAGTAAAATAAATCCAAAAGAAAATAAAAAAATGTCAAAGCAGTAGCATAAATTAAAGCATACACTAAGATCTTTTGAAGGATTACCGACCCAAATGGCTCTTCTAAGTTGTGGAATTTCAGTGTTAGAAAACTTTTTGTGCCTGATTTTGGGTTACCATTCCCTGAAATTACAGGGCCTTGTAGGAAGGAAAAAACCAAAACCACCCGGAATTTTCGAGATTTGAACTGAGGGAATCCTGTGTGTTAGACTAAAGTGGCCTCAACCAGATCCCAGTGATGGGGAAGGACAGCAAAAAATACAATGTGACTGAGGAAAGTGGGAGTCCAAGCTGAAGAGGAGAATTCAAGATAAGGACCTAAGTTTCCATATAAAAAGATTGATTTCTTCAGCGAGGCTGATGAGGGGAGCACCTCTAAACCAAAGCCCTTGTTACAGTGCTTGGAACCTGGGAAAACAGACAAGCATGAGAACATTAATTAGCCAGAGGCCCAACCAGGAACAACCTGGGAGGTGTCTGGCCCTCACCTTCCCTCAGAAGACTTAGACAACCTATGTATTAGTGACCTATTTCTTGAATTTATTTATTTATTTACACAGAGTACAAGCAGGGGGAGGGGCAGAGGGAGAGAGAATCTCAAGCAGCCTCTCCACTGAGCACGGAGCCTGACATGGAGCTCTGTCCCATGACCCTGAGATCCTGACCTGAACCGAAATCAAGAGTTGGACCCTTAATGGACTGGCCACCCAGGCACCCCTAGTTACCTATATCTGCTTAACAAATTAGCCCCAAAATTAATGACTGAAAACAGCAAACACGTATCATTTCTTGGTATTTGTGGGTCAGGAATCTGGATGTAGCACAGCTGGGTGTCTCTGGCTCACGGTCTCTCGTGAGGTTGCAGTCAAGATGTCGGCTGGGCTGTGGTCTCATGTGAAAGCTCCACTAACAGTTCGAGGGAATGGCTTCCTTATTCACGTGGATCTTAGTAGACCTCAGTTACTTGTTGGCTGTTGACTAAAGACCTAGCTCAGTTCCTTGCTTTATGGGCCTCTTCACAACATGGTACCCCAAAGTGAAAGCCAGAGTCGTTCTGTAATTTCACTTTCTCAGAAGTGCCATGCCATCACTTATCATATTCCTGTCATTAGAAGTGAGTCACTACGTCCCTCCCACACTAAGGGGTTAGAGATTACACAAGGGGATGAGTACCAGAAGGCAGGAGTCAGTGTGGGTCTTCCTAGAGGCTTCCCACCACAGGACTACACCAACAAGACCTCACTGAAGAGAGGACAGCAGACTCTGTTGAAAATAAGACTCTCAACAGTGATGTCATGTGACACCATGACACTGTGTGGCACAGAGAAGCAAAGGAGATGATAATAAGAAGAACCACTATTTCTTGAGCATTTAGTCCATGCAAACACTGATCTAATCAATTTATAACTTGTTATGGACTGAATGTGTGCTCCCCAAAATTCATATGTTGAAGCCTTAATCTCCAATGTGATGGTATTAGGAAGTGGGGCTTTGGGGAGTAATTAGATTTAGATGAAACCAGGAAGGTGGAGTCCCCATGATAGGACTAGTATCCTTATAAAAAGAGTAAGAGTGATCAGCTATCTCTCTACCATGTGAGGACCCAGCAAGTAAGACGTTGTCTGCAAGCCAAGAAGAGGATTCTTACCAGACACCAGATCTCCCAGCACCTTGATCTTGGACTTGCCGGCCTCTAGACCTGTGAGATAGAAATGTCTGTGGTCTATGGTATTTTGTTGTAACAGCCCGGGAAGACTAATATCCATATATTAACTCATTTAAGTTTCACAATGATCCAATGAATATGTGTTATTATTATCTATATTTCACTATTGAGGAAAATAGGCACAGAGAAGCTAATTATCCAAGATCATATAGCTGGTAAATGGTGAAGTTGGCTCTAAACCCAGGAAATTTGGTCATAGACACCATGCTTTCATCCACTGAGTGGACATCAGCATGAACACAATGAATGGAAGCCAATGTCCTTCCTTGAGACTGTGTAATGCCTTGTGGTTCTGGAAAATTTGGAGTGGGGAAAGAAGATAAAGTTATATGGTTTTCTTCTAATACAGCAGGTGGGGACTTAAGCAAGTGTTAACCTGAAAAATAGAGATTAACTGCATCTGTGCTGATAAAGAGATGTGAAGTTATTTGCTCATGTTCACAGGCTGACTTTGGGGATGTCTATGTTCTTTGGACTGACTTCAGATCCCTCTGCTGTCGGGTAACTGTGGTAAGTCTCAGCGAGCAAAGTGGTTGAAAATCCCAGGAAAGGCATCCATGGTTCTGACAAAGATGAGCCTGAAGAAAGTCCTCAGAAGACAGACCACTTTCCTCAGTGGCTTTGGTGGCCAGTTGTTCCCTTTCCCATACTCCTTCTGAAAGTATGGAATAGACATGCCTTGCCTTACGTTCACAGCCTGCCCAAAAAATCAGTTGGAACAAACCAGATTGAGTCAGATATAATCTGAAAGCAAAGGAAATTTTCACCCAGCACTGCTGAACTTCTCCCTCTTCAAAGAACATTCTCTTCCAGGTGCCCCCCACCTGCAGTCATGGGCCGTCCGTCGGCCAACAGCACTGCATCCCCCCAGAGGACAAACCATTTTCGCAGCACAGTTTGCTGACAAACAGGGACTAGAAACTATTTGCTCTTCTTCCTACAAATATCAAAATCCCAAAATATCTTAATTAGTTTCGCTTTTGCTTTTGAAAGAGAGTCCGCTTACTTTTCCAACTTCCTTTGTTTCATGTCTCTTGCAGAGAAGGAGCTTCTCGGCGCAATCTGCACCCAGGATACGCCCCCAGGAAACTCTCGTTGGGTGATACAGGCCGGGAAGAGTCTTCCTCTGAATGCTTCGCATAAGCTTAAGTTTTCATTGGCCCAGAAGGAGAATGACTATTTCCATTTGAACTTGGCCTGGCATCAGCACTTTTTGCTTCTCTGGTTTTGATACCACGGCTCCCTCTGCCAGTTTCCCACAATGCATCGGGAAGCCTGGGACAACTCAAAGTGCCCTGGTAGCCAAAGAAACTCCAGAGTGTGAGAGAGTGAGCACCGTCGGCAACACCCAGGGACTTGAGCTAGTTCAGATGGAAGCAGATGCTCCCTTTGGAACCTCTGAGTATAGGGGGAAATAAATCGCAATGAGTAGATTTGTTTCTGGTGTCAATGACTATTTTACTTCAGTATAAAATAGAAGCAGCGACATCTGAAAGTGAGTAGGCAAATCTGGCGAGTGAAAAAGCAGAGCCAGTCTGTGATAGCAGCAGATAAAGGTCACATTTGCATGTGATTCAGAGCCCTGACAGAGCCACCCCAAGGAGCTGTCACGTAAAAATGCATCCGTGTGCCGGTGCCCCAGCCACTTCCCCCGCCAGACCTCCCCATTTCTCAAACGTCACTTTGGTTGCTACATGTGGATTATCACTGGGCTTCTTAGAGCTTTCTCTGGCTGACACAGCAAACATTTGATTGTGGCCAGTGCCTGAGCTGCCCTTAAGCAATGGTGGGATTCCTGGCTCAACACTTAATTGGAGGCTTAAGTGGTTTTTGGTGTCGGTGCTACTTTCCACCTTACTGTAGAACTTTCTTAGGTGGGAGTGAAAACTCTTGCCTGCTATATACTATGTTCCTAGTAAATACTGGTAGAATTTTCTGGACCTGCACTGACCAGCCATTGAGAAAAGGTTATCTCTAAAATGCATTTTAGTAGTAAAAGTCTATAGATGTTGTCAAGATCCACGCATACTCCATGCCAAAAATGCATTTATGTATTTCCATTAAATTTCTCTTAAATACCTATTGTAATGTGTTAGTGCAATTACTTTTATGACTACTTCCTTCACCGGTCCATGAATTCTGGAGGGCGAGTGTAGTGTGCTGTTGATCTCTGCCTTCCTAGCTTTTGATACAATGTCTTTCACATAGTAAATATTCAGTAAAAGTACATGATGGAAAAGCCATCTTTAGCAACTACATCTTTCAATTACGAGTCTCCATATAAATCTTTTAAATGCTGGATAAATAAATATTTTAAATAGAAGGAAACCTACTCAAGTCCTTGATCCCCTGCACATTCCCTCACACAACTGCTCTGAACGAGAAGATGAAAATGGGAAGGCCAGCCTGTTTTTGTACTCGTTATTGAAAAATACTCCATAGGTGACCACATTGATATAGGTGCTAAGCCCGACATCCAGATTACCAGGGAAGTCTAAAGTGTAGAATGATTCCAAAATTGCTCCCATACATACAGTACAAGGCACTTGGTAGAGGCAGAGCCTGGTGATGTCAGGCCTGAATGAATTATTCTTTTCCCCTGGAGTTCAGTTCACTAGCTTCAGAAACCATATGGGTCAGTTCCTAGAGACTTTCTGGGAGCAATGGGCTAGAGATACCTTGAAATTGCTAAGATGACGCTCCTGCAAATTCATCAGCCCGTGGGAGCATTTTGCCAGCAAAGTGGGTGCCTCTGGGCATGCCTAGTATCAGCCATGCCATAAAACAGAGATCAGCAAAATTTGTCTCTAAAGGACCAAATTATAAGTATTTTAGGCTTTGCAGATCACGTACATATCAATTTTATATTCTTCATTGTGTATTTGATGTTTTTATTTGATAAACTTTAAGAATACAAGCAGCATTCTTAGCCAGAGGACATGGACAAAATATTAGACAAGGATGACAGATCTGACCCACGGAGTATAGTTTACCAAACCCTGTAAAAGGTCAGATCGATGTAGAGACATACGCACTATTCTTTCTCTTTGATGATACCTCCAACCCAACAGTAAGTTCATTTTATTTTGGACTTCTCCTTATTGAAAAGAGTGAACGATTTAGGTTTAGAAACCTCGGTCCCTACTCCTAAGTCACTGTGCGATCGGGTCAGCTGATTGGACTTCTCCAAGCTCCAGTTGCCTCATCTAAAAATATGGGTAAAAGGGGCGCCTGGGTGGTTCAGTCGGTTAAAGCATCTGCTTTGGGCTCAGGTCATGATCCCAGGGTCCTAGAATCGAGTCCTGCATCAGGGCTCCTTGCTCAGCGGGGAGCCTGCTTCTCCCTCTGCCTGCCACATCCCCTGCTTGTAATCTCTTGCTCTCCCTCTCTGACAAATAAATAAATAAATAAAATCTTTTTTAAAATAAATAAAAATATGGGTAATGAATGAGTATCTTTTGGGTTGTTCAAAGACTCCAGTGAGATAACACAAGTGAAAGTTCTTTGTAAATTATAAACGCTAAGCGTTAGCTATTACTACTCTTAATGTTATTGAACTCATAGGAAATAGAATTACTCTGATGACATTATGTTTTAGTTTGTATACATACAGTGGTAATAATAGAATGTGGGAAAATCCCAAAGAAATATTTGGCTCAAACCATAAATTATTAGAAAGCTCCGAACTTTTCTTAGAAGTTATTATTTTGCTTATGTAGGAAATTACTTGTATGGGAAAACAAAAAACAAAAAAACCCTTGTGGCTTCTTAACCCTCAGCATTTGAAGAAGAAAACCACAAAAGAAAAAAAATATTTCTTAAAAAATATTTGTAGATATCCATTTTCAAATACCAAAGTTTCTGTCCTCCTGAAATTAAAATGAGTGAAGCCTCATTTCTTTAGAAAAAAGGGATATTGAGATTTTGCTGGAAGTTAATATAACATACTTTGGTAAGGAGAAAAGTCATCTTCAATTAAATGCCGTTGGTTGGTTGGGAGCCCAATGCTATCACGTCTAATACGTTTAGGAATTGAACAGCAATTAAATGTCACCAAACTTTGGCAACAAACAAGACAAAAAGCGAGTTCATAGTCTTTCATGAGACTTTTAAGGTATTTCTCCTTCCAAAATTTATTTAAGGACATCAACAAATTATGGTAAATGGTGATAAGCAAGTAGTGTGTACCTTTACAAAATATGTACAACAAATTATGTCTAATTTCTTAGTCTTTTTTCCTGTTTAATCCTCAGCGCTAGGGGCGCCTGGGCGGCTCAGTCAGTTAAGCATCCGCCTTTGTCTCAAGTCATGATCTCAGGGTCCTGGGATTGAGCCACACCCACATCGGGCTCCCTGCTCAGTGGGGAGTCTGCTTCTCCCTCTCCCTCTGCCTACTGCTTGTGCTCCCCTCTCTCTATCTCTCTCCCTGTCAAATAAATAAAATCTTTAAAAAAATAATAATCCTTAACATTAGACATCAGATCACACTTTTTTTTTCATAGCCTGACATTTTTGACATTTCGCCCTCCAGTTCTTTATTCTTTGGATCCTCTTCCTGATCCTGCTCTCAAAACATGAGCATTTCCAAACATTTTTTGATTGACCCCAACTCTCTCTTCAGTTTCACCCTTCAGACAACAAAATCGTACTTATAAGCAGTTGTCTTATGTAACTATTCCCATTATATTTTAAGCTCCATTAGAAGAGGAGCTTTACTTTGTTCCCTGCTAAATCTTTATGTAAGAAATATGGAACCTGGCTTCAGTTTCCCAGCGATCCAGGTGCTGCTTTAATTCCCCTATTTGTAACTCCCTGTGCTTTAGTTAATGCTCTATATCCAACATTCTCTGTATGATTCTGCATTCCACCACCTCAAACTCAACATATCCAAGCCACACTTATTCCTCTTATTAGCCACTCCACAGATCCCCTGCTCCTGACTACCTTCCATTAATGTCACAAACTATTTTCTCAGTCATTTAGAAGTATCTCCTCTCATCAACCATCAATTTAATTGCTGGATCATTATTTTTTTTTAAGCTTCAAATATGGGTAGGATGACCAAATAACATCACATATAAACCAGGACAGTGTCGAAAGTAGGAGTGCTAACTAGCTTGGTCATTAGGACAGTAACATAATCCTGGGCTGCCTCAGAAGGGCCAAGAACTGTGCTAGAAATCATACATAATGCAAAGTTATGTATAATGGATAGTTCCTGTCATATAGGATTTAAGCCTTATTACAAAAGATAAACCCAAATTACTATGAAATTAAGTAAAAAATTATATTACCAACAAATAATAACAAAATTTTGGAAATCTAAGAGAGAGATTCATTTTGGGTAAATGTATTTGGGAAAATATCCTGAAAGGTGTAACATTTGAATGAGTTTTGAAAAATAGTTATTATTTGCACACGAAGACATGGGAGAAAATCAGGCTGAATGAATAGTGAGAACAAAGCTTTGTGAATGGCAATAATTCAATAGAGCTGGCTTAAAAAGGAACAATAGTGAGAAACAGGTCTGGGAAAATATTTTGGGAATTTCTTGACAGACTGGCACTGTATTTCAGATTTTATCTTACTTTGCTCTCTCCCACCCTTATAAATTGTAACATATACAAAACATTCAACCATTTTAAAAGTCTAAAAATATGAAGACATACTCTAGAATAAGATAAATATCTCTATGGATTTAAACAACAGATACAGTCAAAGCAGTGGATAAGCTTGAAGCAGGTTTGTAGAACTTGGATTATAGAGATAGAAAAAGGCAAATCTTTTGCTACTTTGAAGAATGAGAAATAAAATTCACCAAAGCCAAGTTCACCGCTTGATTTTTTTTTTCAGATATTAACAAGGGATTCTATAATTTATACGTAGGGGTGAAGGAACCAAATATAGCTAATAAAATATTGAAGAACAAGATTGTAGGACTTTCACTATCAGATATTAAAGTTATTGGAAAGATATAGGAATTAAACAGTTCGGTATTGGTGCAGTGACAGATAAGTAGATCAGTAGAACAGAATTAGGCCAGAAACCAACCCATATACTCAAACAATTTGTTTAAGACCAAAATGACACTGCACAGTAGTGGGGGAAAGGATGATCTTTTAAATAAATGATTCTGGGTCTTTGAATAATAAAAAGTAATTTGGATCACATGAAAAATAATTCACCTTGATTCCTACCTCACATGGCACACAAAACCTATTCTAAGTAAGACTGAAGAACAAATTTGAAAGGTAAAGCAATAGAGCTTCAAAAGATAACAAAAGGTATTATCTTCATGACCTTAGGGTATATAACACATTAAACATAAAGGAAGAGATGGATGGACACATCTGTTACATGAAAATAGAAATTTCTGTCCATCAAAGAACACCATTAAAAAAGTGAAAAGACAAGCCATGGCGATTAGAAGAGAGCTGCAATACTTTTAATTGCCAAAGCACAAGTATTCAGAATATATGAAGAACTCCTACAAATCAGTAAGAAAAAGGACAATCTTGGAAAAATGGATAAAATACTTCAAAAAGTAGGACGTTCCAAACAACTAACAAACATTTTAAAAGATATTCAATCTTGTTTTGCACTGGTTAAATGCAAATTAAAATTGCTGTAAGATAAAATACCCATCCACTAGAATGGCTAAAATGAAAAAGATGTTTGAAAAGGTGGAGGAGCTGTAATTACAAATATATGGACATAGAAGAATAAATTGGTATAATCTATTTTTGAAAACCATTTGGCATTTATCTGCTAATGCTTAATATACATGTATGCTAGGATTCAGCGATTCCATTCCTAGGTGTACACTGAACAAAATGTATACATACTTGTGCCAAGAGCCTTGCACATGGATATTGATGGCAGCTTTATTCATTAAACTAATTCCTACATCCATAAACAGTAGAACTAATAGACAGTTTATGGCATATTCATACATGGATTATTCTAGAGATGTGATGTCTAACATAGTAGCCACTAGCCACATGTGGCTACTTAAAGTTAAATCATTTAAAATTAAATAAAATAAAATTTTCTGTTACACAGTCACACTAACCACATTTCAAGTACTCAGTAGCCATATGTGGCTAGTGTCTACCATATTGGATGGTGTAGAATATAAAAAATTTCTATCATTACAGAAGTTTATTGGAAAGTGCTACTCTAGAACCCTGAAAATTAAACTAATGCTACGTGCAATGATAGCATGAATCTCCCATATACGGTTGAGTGACTAAACACAAAGGAATATATTCTTAGAATTCCAATCATATAAATATGTATTTTAAAAAAGAGTTAACTGGGGTTCCTGGGTGACTCAGTCATTAAGCATCTGTTTTAGGCTAAGGTCATGATCCCAGGGTCCTGGGATCAAGCACTGCATTGGGCTCCCTGCTCAGTGGGAGGCCTGCTTCTCCCTCTCCAACTCCCCCTGCTTGTGTTCCCTCTCTCTGTCTCTCTCTCTGTCAAATAAATAAATAAAATCTTTTTAAAAATAAAATAAAAATAAAAAAGCAGTTAGCCAAGGAGATGTTGAAACAGAAAAACGAAGCTGGGGGCATCACATTGCCTGGCTTCGAGCAATACTACAAAGCTGTGATCACCAAGACAGCATGGTACTGGCACAAAAACAGACACATAGATCAATGGAACAGAATAGAAAGCCTACATATGGACCCTCAACTCTATTGTCAACTAATCTTTGACAAAGCAGGAAAGAATATCCAGCGGAAAAAGGACAGTCTCTTCAATAAATGGTGCAGGGGAAATTGGACAGCTATATACAGAAGAATGAAACTCAACCATTCTCTTACACCATACACAAAGATAAACTCTAATGGATGAAAGACCTCAGTGTGAGACAGGAATCCATCAAAATCCTAGAGGAGAACATAGGCAGTAACCTCTTCAACATCGGCCACAGCAACTTCTTTCAAGACACATCTCCAAAGGCAAGGGAAACAAAAGCAAAAAGGAACTTTTGGGACTTCATCAAGATAAAAAGCTTCTGCACAGCAAAGGAAACAGTCAACAAAACAAAGAGGCAACCCACAGAAGGGGAGAAGATATTTGCAAATGACACTACAGACAAAGGGCTGATATCCAAAATCTATACAGAACTTCTCAAACTCAACACCCAAAAAACAAATAATCAAGTCAAAAAATGGGCAGAATACATGAACAGACACTTCTCCAAAGAAGACATACAAATGGCTAACAGACACATGAAAAAATGTGCATCATCATTAGCCATCAGGGAAATTCAAATCAAAACCACATTGAGATATCACCTTACACTAGTTAGAATGGCAAAAAATGACAAAGCAAGAAACAACAAATGTTGGAGAGGTTGTGGAGAAAGGGGTACCCTCGTCCATTGTTGGTGGGAATACAAGCGGGTACAGCCACTTTGGAAAACTGGAGATTCCTGAATAAATTAAAAATAGAGCTAGCCTATGACCCTGCAATTGCACTACTGGGTATTTACTCCAAAGATACAGATGTAGTAAAAAAAAAAAAAGGGCCACATGCACCCCAATGTTCACAGCAGCAATGTCCACAATAGCCAAATGATGGAAAGAAACTAGATGTCCATCAATAGATGAATGGATAAAGAAGAGATGGTATGTATATATGCAATGGAATACTATGCACTATGCAGCCATCAAAAAACCCCGAAATCTTGCCATTTGCAACGACGCGGATGGAAAGAGAAGGTATTATGCTAAGTGAAATAAGTCAATCAGAGAAAGACAATTACCATATGATCTTTCTGATATGAGGAATTTGAGAGGCAGGGCAGGGATTCATGGGGGGAAGGGAGGGAAAAAATGAAACAAGATGGGACCGGGGAGGGAGACAAACCATAAGAGACTCTTAATCTCAGGAAACAAACTGAGGGTTGTTGGGGGGGTGGGGGGGAGAGAAAGGGTGGCTGGGTGATGGACATTGGGGAGGGTATGTGCTATGGTGAGTGCTGTGAATTGTGTAAGACTGATGATTCACAGACCTCTACCCCTGAAGCAAATAATACATTATATGTTAATTTTAAAAAATTGAGTTTTATGTAAACAAAAAAAGAAAGAAAAAATCAATTATCATATGGTTTCACTTATTTGTGGAACAGAAGGAATAGCATGGAGAACATTAGGAGAAGGAAGGGAAAAATGAAGGGGAGGAAATCGGAGGAGGAGATGAACCATGAGAGACTATGGACTCCAGGAAACAAACTGAGAGTTTTGGGGTGGGGGATAGGTTAGCCTGGTAATAGGTATTAAGGAGGACAAGGGTTGCATGAAGCGCTGGGTGTTACACACAAAGGATGAATCATGGAACGCTACATCAGAAACTAATGATGTACTGTATGGTGACTAACATAACATAATAGAAAATAAATAAATAAAATTTTAAAAATAAAATAAAATGGGATGTTTACTCTTACACTGAAAAAAAAAGCAGTTAACCTTTGGTCTTAGAAGTCAGTAGAGTCATTATTTTGGGGGAGGAAGAAGATATTAATAATTGGAAGTGGGCATAAAAGGTCCTACAGGATTCTGGTAAGATTATATTTCTTAATGGGGGCGTTTACTTTGTGAAAATCTAACTAGCTGTACATATACAATTCTACTGTTGGTGTTGTCATTGTCGTTGTTTTACAAAGGTTACCCCTTCATAAAAAATTTATTTACAAATAAAACTAAATAAGAAAAGAAATAGATACCTCACTAGAAATTTCAGAAAGAGACCTGAATGAAGGCTTCACAAAAAAGAGAGTTAAAAGACCAATAAACATATGGAAACTGGCTCAACTTCAATTACTAATCAAAAAATGCAATCTAAAGTACAATAAGCTATTTCTATACACACACCAAAATAGCTAAAATTAAAAAGACCGACAATGGAAACTCTTGTGCCTCTGATGGGGTGTAATTGGTATAGCGACTTTGGAAAAGTATGTGTCAATATTTACTGAAGTAGAACATTTAGAATTTACAATTTGCCTTATGAACCAAGAAGTTTATTTCTGGGAAATATACCCAATTGAAATTCTGTACATGTACACCAAGAGCCTTTTACACAATGGATAGCAACATTATCTATAATAGCTAAACACTGGACAAAGAAGAGATAAATGAATATTGGCTTATTCATACCCTGAAATACTATAAAGCAAGCCAATAAATGATCTACATAATTTGTATGGAACAGGATGATTGAATCTCACAAATATAATCTTGAACTCAAGAAGCCAGATATGATGGAATATTTACCGTATGACTTATCTAAAGTTCAAAAATAGACATAAGTAAATAATTAGATATCAATTAGATAATATCAAAACCTAGACAGTTGTGATAATCCAACAAACTACATTTACAACTGGTGCATTTTTCTGCATGTGTGTTTTATTTTAACTTTAAGAGTTTAAACAAAGAATAATAGATGAGAATTGTTAAGAAATAACAAATTACATGAATCTTCACTTTGAAAGGATATAATACCCAAAGGAATATAAACAAATTCACATTTTATGAAACTGCAGAACATAAAAGATAAAAATAAAAGCTACTGAGGAGATAAAAGATTACTTACAAATAAATATCAATTAGATTGAGAGCAAAATTATCATCAGCAAAAATAAATAACAACAGAAAAAGGCTTAATCTAAATAGGAAAGAGAAAGTAAATGTTAACTTGGTTTTTTTAATAAAAACATTTTCATTAAGAAGGAATATCCCAATAGAACAAAGATTACGTCAAGCTCCAATATAAACTATCTTCATTATCGTGGATAGGGACCTCTTTTATGACTCAAGAGTAGGAAACCATAAAGGAAATAAATGGTAAACGTTAACTTTTATCACCAACGTTAATTTTATCACCAACAGAACTATCTTTCAAGAGTAAATATGAAATAAAGATGCTTTCAGATATACACAGATTAAGAAAGTTCTATATGACATACAAAATTTATATAAAAGAATTATTAAAGATTATATTTTAACAAGAGTTTAAAAATTCATAAAAAGAGCTTTTTGTCTCCTTTGCTCATCAACGTATTTCAACTGCCTAAAACTGTGTCTAGTACAAAAGGAAGTTCTTAATAATTTACTGAATGAAGAAGGAAAGTGAAATAGAGGGAAAGAATAGGTCGTTGGTAGATATAAGCAAAATGAGGTAGATACAAGCAAAATGAGGAAAAATTAGAAAATACTCCAGTTGGTTTAATTATAACTATTAATTGTAAAATTTTTGTTTTTAATCAATGGATAATTAGCAGTAAGGAGAAAATTGGGAGTGTGGTTCAATGGGTAATTAGAGTCTGTTAAAATGGTTAGTTTTAGGAGAGGAAAGAGAAACAGAGGGTAACTCTAGTTTTTGTTTGAAAACATATTTAAGTACAAATAACAAAAATTTGTTAGTTACTGCTTAAATAATAGGAAATAATTAATATATATTAATTTCCAAACAAAAATTAGATGAAGGGCAGAATACAAAATAACTTTATCAGTACAATAGAAAGGAGGGAACAAGAGGACAAGCAGAGAAAAATGATGATTATAATCCAAAATATTTTATAATCCAAAATATGATTAAAATCCACTTTTGAAAACATACGAATAAATCCTAACAATCTATAATCATAATGCATGAGAACAGATAAAACTTACCTATTAAAATACAGAACTGTCACATTATACTTAGAAAAAAAATGATGAAGCTTTATAGTACCTATACAGAACAGTCCTACTACAAAATGACCATAAAAGTTGAAAATAAAGGTCTAGAAAGTCATAAACCAAAAATATGCTGTCTAAAACAAAGCTGGTATTGCAATATTAATATCGGACTAAATACAATTCCGGGTAAAGAGCCTTAATAGAAAAAATGAAGGAACATTACATTATGATGTGGCAGGGACCTTTTCTTGATCTACCCCTCAACATTATGAATATTGTCTAATAAATAATCATACATTGGAATGAACCTGGCTATAATATTAACAGATGTAGTACAATAACTGTCAGAATTACGCGGAGAAAACGTTATATCCGTAATGGTAGTATAAGACATTAAGTCACTTATATCAGAACCTAGTAGAGCAAACATCAGACCTCATATTAGTCAGGAGAAGTAAAATTTTCATAATAAAATTGTGTTTGATGTAATGAGTATATAGGGATCCCTGTGCCCATAAATAAAGAATATGCATTTTTGTTTTGTTTTGTTTTTTAAGATTTTATTTATTTATTTGACAGAGACACAGCAAGAGAGGGACCACAGGCAGGGGGAGTGGGAGAGGGAGAAGCAGACTCCCCGCTGAGCAGGAAGCCCGATGTGAGAATCATCCCAGGGATCATGACCTGAGTCAAAGGCAGATGCTTAACGACTGAGCCACCCAGGCACTCCAAGAATATGCATGTTTTTCAAGAAGATATGAAACATTTAAAAATGACCATATACTAAATTATAAAGTCTGAAGAATTCCAAAGAGTCAGTATTGTATAGATGATTTTCCTAGACTTATGTAATCAAATTCATATCAATATTAAAATAATAGCTTAAAATTTTGATTCTAAAAAAATTACACTCCTAAGTAATTAATGTATAAAGAAGAAAAACATTGGAATGTGTGAAATATTTGGATCTGCATGACTATGAAAGCACTACATAACAAATCAAAATTTATGGGTGTGTGAAGTGGAATTTAGAGGTAAATTATTACTGTAATTGCCTTTGTTTTGAAAATAAATGAAAAAGATGTTCAATGTGTGTGTTTCTAACATGTCAGAATAATAACATCAGAGTAAAACTAAATAAAGTAGAAAAAAGGGAAAAGTAAAGGAAAGATCAGAAGTTAATGGAAGAGAAAGCATAGTAACATGTGTCATGATCCCAAAACAATTTAATTTGAAATCAACAATAAAAGCATGGATTTCTTTAAAAAGACAAAAACAATGTTTATAGAAACTAAAAAGCACAATGTTGAAAAACTAATGAGTTAAAACTATGAAACTTAAGAGGAAAATAACTCTGAGGTAACCAGAGTTCTTAGACTTGATGCCAAAAGCACAATCCATAATGGGAAAAATTGATAAATTGGATCCGATCAATGAGAAGAAATTTTGCTCTTAGTAACAGTACAAAAACAAAAGCTAAAAACTGGGAGAAATCAGAAATGGATCAGACTTAAATTTAAGACCTGAAACCATAAAACTCCTAGAAGAAAACATAGGGAAGAAGCTCCCAGACATTGGTCTTGGCAATGAGTTTTGGGGTATGACACCAAAAGAAACAACCACAACCAAGTCAACAAGTGGGATTACATCAAGCTTAAAAGCTTTTGCACTGCAAAAGAGACAATCAACAAAGTGAAAAAGCAACCTATGGAATAGGAGAAAATATTTGCAAACCAAAGAACTCATGCAACTCGATAACCAGAAAACCAAGCAATCTGATTAAACAATGGGCAGAGGAACTAAGTGAACATTTTTCCAAAAAATACAACCAAATAGCCAACAGGTACATTAAAAGGTGCTCAACATTACTACTCATCAAGGAAATGCAAATTAAAACCACAGATATCACTTTACACCTATGAGAATAGTTAACACGAAGAAGACAAAAGATACCAAGTGTTCGTAGGAGGATGTGGAACCAAGGGAGCCCTTGTGCCCTGCTCATGGGATTGTAAATGTGTTCAGCCACTATGAAGAACAGTATGGAAATTCCTCAAAAAATTATTATGAACTACCATACAATCTAGCAATCTCATTTCTGTGTACATATATCCAATGGAAATAAAAACAGGTCATCAAAAAGGTATCTGCACTCCCATGTTTATTGCAGCAGTATTCACAGTAGCCAAGATATGAAAACAACCTAAGTGTCTGTAAATGGATGAGGGTGTAAAGAAGATTTGGTACATATACGAAATACTATTCAGCCATGAGAAAGAAGGAAATCCTGCCATTGGCAACAACATGAATGGATCTTGAGGACATGCTAAGTAAAATAAGTCAGACAGAGAAAGACAAGTACTGTATGATATCGCTATCGCTTATATGTGGAATCTAGAAAAAAAGAATTAGAAAATACAGAAAGTGAAATGGGAGAAATGTTTAAGGTTGCATACCTGAAACTAGTAGATAAATAAGTCCTGGAAATCTAATACACAGTGCAGTGATTATGGACAACAAAAATATATTATAAACATTAAACTTGTTAAGAGACTAGATCTTAATTGTTCCCACAACTAGAAGAAATGATAATTATGTGATGTGACAGAGACATTAACTAATGCTACAAGGGCAACCATTTGCAATATAAATGTACCAAATTAAAAAAAAATGGGAAAAATCATTTGCAAACCACACATCCAACAAAGAAATAGTATCTATGTCTATCTATCAACTATCTATCTATCTATCTATCTATCTATCTATCTATCTATCTATCATCTTCATATCTCAAAACTCAATAGTAAAAAAAAAAACACAAACAATCCAATCCAAATAGAAAATGGGCAAAAGACATGAAAAGACATTCAGTAAAATCATTAAAGAAGGTACGCAGATGGCACATGAGCACACAGAATGATGTTTAACATCACTAACCATTAAGGAAATGCAAAATAAAACCACCATGAGGTATCACTACACAGGGTGTCTGAAATAAAAGAAGAAGTGACCATACCAAGTACTGGTGGAATATCGTGGAATATAGAGAAACTGGATCATTCATGCATTAGCTGATGGTAATGAAAAATGATACTGCCATTCTGGAAAATAGTTTGAGTTTTTTTCATAAAATTAAGTGTATACTAGAGGAGAACACAGGCAGCAGCCTCTTTGACCTTGGCTGCAGCAACTTCTTGCTAGACACTTCTCCAAAGGCAAGGGAAACAAAGGCAAAATGAACTATTGGGACTTCATGAAGATCAAAAGTGTCTTCGCAGCAAAGGAAACAGTCAACAAAACCAAAAGACAACCGACAGAATGGGAGAGAGTATTTGCAAATGACATATTAGATAAAGGGCTAGTATCCAGAATCTATAAAGAACTTATCAAACTCAACACCCAAAGAACAAATAATCCGATCAAGAAATGGGCAGAAGACACAGACTTTTCTACAAAGGAGACATACAAATGGCCAACACACACACACACAAAACATATTCAACGTCACTTGGCATCAGGGAAATACAAATCAAAACCACAGTGAGATACCACCTCACACCAGTCAGAATGGCTAAAATTAACAAGTAAGGAAATGACAGATGTTGGAGAGGATACGGAGAAAGGGGAACCCTCTCACACTGTTGGTGAGAATGCAAGCTGGTACAGCCACTTTGTAAAACAGCGTGGAGGTTCCTCAAAAAGTTGAAAATAGAGCTACCATACAACCCAGCAATTGCACTACTAGGTATTTATCCCAAAGATACAAATGTAGTGCTGGAAGGGGCACCTGCCCCCCAGTGTTGACAGCAGCATGTCCACAATAGCCAAACTATGGAAAGAGCCCAGATGTCCACCGACAGATGAATGGTTAAAGAAGATGTGGTATATATACAATGGAATATTACTCAGCCATTATAAAAATGAAATCTTGCCATTTGTAACAACATGGATGGAACTAGAGAGTATTATGCTAAATGAAATAAGTCAATCAGAGAAAGACAATTATATGATTTCACTCATGTGTGGAATTTAAAAAGCAAAACAGAGGATCATAGGGGAAGGGAGGGAAAAATAAAACAAGACAAAATCAGAGAGGGAGTCAAACCATAAGAAGCTCTTAATCATAGGAAACAAACTGAAGGTTGCTGGAGGGGAAGGGGCAGGGGATTGGGATAACTGCAGGTGATGGGCATTAAGGATGTAATGAGCCCTGGGTGTTATATAGGACTGATAAATCACTGAACTCTATTTCTCAAACTAATAATATACTACATGTTAATTAATTGAATTTAAATAAATTTAAAAGAAAAAAACCTAAATGTCTACTTACCATGCAACCCAGCAATTGCACTCTTCAGCATTTATCTCAGAAATGGGAAAACTCATATTCACATAAAAACCTATACACAGGGGCGCCTGCGTGGCTCAGTGGGTTAAGCCTCTGCCTTCGGCTCAGGTCATGATCTCAGGGTCCTGGTATCGAGCCCCACATCGGGCTCTCTGCTCGGCGGGGAGCCTGCTTCCCCCTCTCTCTCTCTGCCTGCCTCTCTGCCTGCTTGTGATCTCTCTCTCTCTGTCAAATAAATAAATAAAATCTTTAAAAAAAAAAACAACCTATACACAAATGGTTATAGCACCTTTATTTGTAATGGCCCCAAACTAAAAACAATCCATATGTCCTTCAAAAGGTGAATGATTAAACTACTTGTAGGACGTCTATACCATAGAATACCATTCAGTAATAAAGAGGAATGAATTCTTGTTACATGCAACCACTTCAATAAATACCTAAGGTATTACGTTGAGTCATAAAATCAAACCTAGAAAGGTCCATACTACATAAATCCTTTTATAATATTTTGAAATAACAAATTTTTAGAAATGGAAAAGAGTGAGTTGTCAGGAGAATGGACCAGGTGGGCTGGCAAAGACAATGTGAGTGGCTATAAAAGAGCAACATGAGGGATCCTTAGGGGCATGTAACTATTCTGTATCTTGATTCTGTCAATATCAACATCCTGGTCATAATATTGTACCATGGTTTTGCAAGACATTATGTCTAAACTGTGTAAAGGATACATGGGATCTCTCCATATTATTTCTTACAACTGTATGTGATCTACAACTATTTAAACATAAAAAGGTTAATTAGAAAAACTACTTAAAGAAAAATCCTCATGAAATTAAAGTGTATCTACAACTGAATAAAGGACAGATATCAAACTTCTATAATATACCTAAAGTGACACTTACAAACCTATTTTAAAATATAAAGATTGAAATTAGTTATTCAACACCAGAAAGCTAAAATATTATTGGCAGGGTAAATGCAAAGGTGGTAGAAAGAAGAAAAGAAAGAAAAAGATAATAGCAGAAATTAATATAGTAGATACAAATAAGCAAAAAAAATAACAAAAACAAAAACCACAAAGAGGTAACCAACAAAATCACAACCAATGTTTTGGGGGAAAAAAAGTAGCTCTCTTACAGGACTAATTAAGAAATAAGAGAGAAAGGGCATTTAAATGATAGTAGGAATAAAGTAAGACATATAAATAGAGTATATATTTTAAAAGTTGTAAGACAGTATCATGAAAATGTATATGCCAACAACTATCAAAAGTTATAATAAAATATAACAAAAAATTAAAGCCAGAGTAAACTATAACTGTTAAAGAAATAGAACTGACAGACAAAACTTTCCCCTGTAAAGATGTTTTATACTTTTACAACGTCTAAGTAACAGAGCTTTCGATTTATTGATTGATCGATTTTTAAGTTCCAATTTATTTAAACTGTTCTAGAAAACACAAAAACAGGGAGAACGAGGTATTATTTTTTTCATCTAGCACAATTATAATTTCAAAATAGAACAAAAACAATATAAGAAAAGGAAATCACAGTCCAATATTACCAGTAAAATCACTAGAAAAAATTCTAAGTAAATTACAAGAAAAAATGAAACAAAAAGTAGAAGAAAATATTATATTAAGACCAAGTCGTATTTATATCAAGAGTAGAGGGATTATTTAATATATGAAAATCAATCCATGTAATTCACCATATTAATGAATTAATGGTAAAAAACCATACAATTATCTTAAGAGCTACAGGAATAAAGAAGACTTTCAGCAACATAGAAATAGGTGGGAACCCATTTAAATGATAAGATTGTTATTGAAAGATATACAAACATCATGCCAACTACTAGAAGTCTAGAAGAATTTCCAGGGAAGTAAGGCTTAAGGCAAGAATGCCTATAGTTGGGGCGCCTCCCACTCAGACCCGTTTGCCCCTTCTGTGCTCTTCTCTGCATTGCAGTGGCTGGAAGCATCTCTGTCAGCAGGATTCTGGTTAGAATCCACCAAGGAGAGGAGTTTCTCCAGGGTTTTGGAAGTAAAAGGGAAGCAGAAGCCACTGTTTGTGCTGTGACAGTGTTGTCCGGGAAGGAAGGCTTCAGCCAACAGCTCCTGTGAGGTTTTGCCAGGAGCTCTGGGTGTCCTGCACATTCTTGACGTGGTTTCCCGATACTCCTGTCCTTCCAGATTTCCTGAAAGCAAATATCAGTTTTCCCTCACCTGCTTCTTAATTAATCTTTTCTACCGGTCTTATAAGCCTCTAATTCCTTCTGTTTGATCACTGCCTGCCTGAAATATCTACATCAGTTTCTGACTAAATCCTGACTGATAGAAACGTGGACGAGCAAATCATAAAATAAATGGAAATGTCAAATAAATGTATGAAAATATGCTCACAATTGAAGAATAAGAACTTTTAAATGAGATATTCCTTACTTGTCATATTGGCTAGGGTTTATTTCATTTATATATTTATGTACTTGTCTATTTTATTATAAATGCTCAAGATTGGCAAGAAGCAAAAAGAAAAAAAACAACCGGAAAACACTCTCTGTCATACACCACTGTTATGAGTTTACATTTTGTATTTACATCTGTAAAACCTTTCTAGAAGGCAATAGCTTATAATCTCTTAAATGCTCATAAATTTCGATCCTCTAATTTCACTTATGAGAGTTAATCTAAAGAAAAATTAGAGTAAAACATTATATATGAGTATTTATCACAGTACAAGTTTTAAATCAGACATTTTTGGAAAACCTAAATATCAAAATAGCTAAATTTATCATGACATATATACTAATGGGATTGCTATGTAGCCACTGTAAATCATATTCTTGCAAAAATTTAATAATATGAGTTTGTGTTCATAAAATAACATTAAATGAAAAAGCAGGATATATAATGGTAGATACAATATGATCACAGTATTGTATATAATGCATATACATACACATTATATATACACATAATAAATACATCTATATAATAAATTTCATATATGTATTATATTATTTACACACATGGAAAAAGTGGGAAAATATCAAATATTGAATAGTGGCTATTTCTTCAATGGCAGAATTACATATAAGTCTTATTTTTATGCATTCCTAACTTTTCAAAATGTGCTCTTATCAGCATGTATTTTATAATGAAATACAGGTCAATAAGCATGTTAATGTGCCTATAGAAGTTCATCAGCAGGTGGAAAAATGAGATGAAGCATTTCTCCATTTGGTACAAATATTGATTTTGGTGTTTCACCTCCCTTTCAGAGGATATTTGACAAATTTGATTGATAACTCACATTTTGCTATGCAAGGGCAAAGATTTATTGTTTTAAAGAAATAATTTACCTAGACTAGCTATAGATTGACTTGACTCCATCTTCCTACCGTAATCTACCATGTAGGGATGGGATCCACGACTCATATGAGACTTGGAACAAGTCATCTTCCCAGAGACAACAATGAGCCAAATGATGACAAGGGCAGAATTATGATCCCATCCAAGGCTTCCCCCAGTAGTGTCTGTGCCCTGTGCGGTTTTCTCAGTTCAATAAAGGATTAGAACACAATGCCTGTTTAGAGAATTGTGACTTGATACTGCATCAATATCATTCTGAGCAATGTTTTTCATTTTCCTCCCACTCTAACTTTTTAAGCCTTAAGAGAATTAGTTGAAAAGCCAGGTCTTTGGGGTAGATATTAACATTAAGCCCTCTACTCTGTCACTTGGAATCATAAGCCTGGGAAAACAGCTCATAATTCCATGATGTCTTGTCTTCTAAGATAATGATTGACAGATTTTTTTTTCTTCTTAAAGCCTGCTATACTTGCTGAGCTTCTCACACGTCACTAGCAGAGTTCTGCCAACTGAAGTTATCAGTTATATATTGATTGCAAGCTCTTCTTCTCCAATGAGACCCCAGTGTCTCTGAATGCACACACACATGCACACATGCGCACACCTACAGACACACACACACACATACACACAGTCTTTTGTACAGCTGTTGTTGACCTGCCCTGCTCACTTCTGCCTACCAGTCTGACTCCTGCTTATCCTGCAAGCCCTACATCAAGCCATATCCTCCCATGAGCCTTCCTGGGACCTCATCTGCAGTGAATTTCTCAGCTTCCACCACACCCTAAGTCTAGAGAATAGCACCCTTAGGTCCAGGCAAGAGGACCCCTAACTTGGGTTTGGGGCTTTAGAGATCCCAGAATCCATAAGACTACAGGACAAAGATTAATATATCTGAATGGAGCCTACACCCTTCTTTCTAGATTATGCTCTGGGACCCAGAATCTTCTGCTCCAAATGGCCACACAACCACTTTCAGGGCCTTAGGCCTTTTTCCTGGACCCATCTTCTCAAGGGCAGGTCATGGGACAGACCATGGCCAAAGGCCAAGAGACAGCTGTAGTATTTGCACATATTTGCATGGCCCTTCAAGATGTGGGACAAGGTGGAGTGGGAAGAAAGGGGGAGTAGCCTGTGACCAGGGCCACTCTCCCACTTTGCCTTGTTGGGTCACTTTGCTTATAGCAGTGGGCTTGGGTGTAATTCTCAGGTCACGGCACAGATTTCTTCAGCTGAATGCTAAATGTGGGATTGGGACCACTCTGGTTTAGAAGTACGTTTCATTGTAAAGTAGCACACAAAATGAACAGAGAGGGAAAGCGTTAATAAGGTTACTAACAAGAGAATGGATAAGCTCCATGAGATATAATTTCAGTTGGTCCTCGGTCCTTGAAACAATCTTGGGGGATTTTATTGGGTCCCTTTAAAAATTAGGAAGTCTAGGCTCAGAAAAGCTGGCTTTTGTCCCTGGTCTTATAGGAGTGCAGGGACAGCATCTTTATGACTCTAGAGACTACTCTGTCTTCATCCCATCTCCCCATGGATCTAACTCAACACCTTCTGGGACATGCACCTCAACTAGCCTTTAAAGAGTAACCCACAGATGGATAGTTCCCTGCTTGTGGGTCTATGGTTAGCCAGGAAAAATTGGTTCCGAGAGTCAGCGTTGCAAACGTTGATGTCACTGGCTGAGAGGCAGATTTGAAAGACTTACCTGGCAATGTGTAGGGACTAAGCTACCGAAAGAAAAAGAGAGAGAGAGAGAGAGAGGGAGGGAGGGAGAGAAAGAGAGAGAGAGGAAGGAAGGAAGGAAGGAAGGAAGGAAGGAAGGAAGGAAGGAAGGAAGGAAGGAAGGAAGGAAGGAAGAAAGGAAGGAAGAAAGAAAAAAAAGCAGCTCTTCTTGCCTTGGCTCCAGCTGGTTAGCTAGCTGGTGGGGGAAAGGAGAGGTTGCATGCTTGTTTGTTGGGGGCTGGAGGACAGGGAGTTCCAAAGACCTTTGTTACATTCTAACCTTGCAGAGCTGAGCAATGTGGGGTTGCTTTTCTTGCTGATAACACTACTTCCCTTATCTCCCATAGAACAGATCTTAATAGAAGGCTCACCTTCATGGTATAAGGTTAATGAATATGAAATCAAACAATAATAATATCTCTCTGGTGGATGGGATTTCTAAAGAACATATGTTATATACATCTTTGAAGATGAGATGTAAGGGTTACAGGGAATTATAGTCCAGTTCTCCCTACCTGAGGGGACTGAATCCCAAAGAGACTTAGTTACTTAATTAGAGTGAAGCCAGATTTCCTGTATCCTTATCCACTATTCTTCTACAACCTAAAATTCAGTTTATGGATGAGCAAGCCATTTTTGTATATATTTTAAAAATAATATTAGAGTCCAATCAAATGATATTAAAGTCTAATCAAATGTGATAGGGTAGATACTAGCCCTAGAGATGTGGGAGGTGGGTGGCACTGTGTATAAGAGAAAAGGAAATCTAAATTTAAGGTTTTTAATGAAGTAGTGCTCCCTGATCTTTCCATGGGCATTCTTCCAAGGCATTAGAGGTATATTGCTACAAAGGGCCTCCCAAACATCCCCTTGGAAAAAACAATATTAACAAATTTTTGTTCAGGGGAGAGAATTCCAATGCATACCACGGGTCAAAGTTCTCTCTTTGTTACTAGGTTTAGGGGTACCTCATAAATACTTTAAGAACAGTGTATTTTGTTTACATCAGTAAAGATGAAAGTGGATGATGTAGGAGGTGGGAATCAGAGTGGAGAAAATTCTGGTATTTTCCCAATATTCCAAAAACACATATGGCTTTATTCGATTGCAAGGTAAACAGAACATGGAATTTACCAGAAAAAAAAGCAAATAAAACTGGTGATGTCAGCTTGTCACATGCCAACTATTTAGTGAATCAACAAGAATTAAAAGAGAGGTAACAGAAGAAACAATCCTTTAAAAAATACATTTTCTTATAAAAACTGCAAGAGAATTTGTGGCACTCTACCAACAGCAAACCATGTAAGAAACTACAGCGGGACTATAATGCTTTTTAAATTCATTTGGCTAAAGAAATGAGAGATAGATCATATTTCATAAAGTTTAGATATGCTCACTTTATCTTCCCGGAATCACAATTTTATTACAATCAGATTTATCAAATGTTATCTGATTTTACTCTCACCTTAAAACATCTGCAAATAATATAATTTACCTGCGGATTTGGCATAACAACATGCTCTTCTGGATTTTAACAGACTAGTCCAAGCGTTAATTGAATAAAGCTGTTCAAATGTAACTTTTGGGTCATTTCTTTGAACACACCATACATGCGATAATATCTGTTGGGCAAGTGTCAGTTCTTCTTTATTTAAAAAATCGTATCATTTAAAGAAGTTATTTACTATAAATAAAAGTCACCCACACACCCACACCCACACCCACACATCCACACACACCTTTTTAAAGTAAAGCGAGAACTTAATCCACTCAAGACAAGCGGGAGGGAAAAAAAATACGGCTGGGCGCATTCTGCCTGTTGCCGCAGAGTAATACGGTAAACAGCCGATTACGGTACTCGCTGGGGCTACTGCCTGTGTGACGTCAGCGAGAGCAAGCTGCAAAGTTCCTTGCCATTCTTTGCTGATGTCGGGGAGCTGAATATTTAAAGGGTGAATGTGGAGTTATTGCTTGGCTAATTTTTTTTTTCTTTTCCTATTTTCACTCTTTATTTTAAATTCTGCAGGTAAAGCGATAGTGAGCTGGGAGCTTAAAGACATTTGTGGTGGAGGGGTGAGTCAGCGGGTGCAGAAGAACTAAGAATTGGTTCCTCGGTGAGAAGGTCGCCTCTTCCCCCAGAAAGGCAGGGCTGTTCGTGGGACAGAACCCCTGGTCCGCCCCCGACTCCAGGTGAGTGCCCGGCGGCGCGGGACGCGGGCGTCCAGGAGGGCCGGGTGGGTGAGGGCCCAGCTCCCTCGCTTCCCGGTGAGCGGGAACCCCCACTTCACCTAAGCGCTCTCCACCCCGTTTTTTTCACCCGCTGTGACACCACCATTCCCACCCCACCGTGTTTCCCTTACATATTTTAGAAAGTTTCCTCCCAGTTAACAAGTGTGTTTTTCGGCCCGTAATTATCGCCCCGAGGTAGAGGCAAGAGGCTTTCTGCAGTTGCTTGCCTTTAGTACCACCTGTGAGCTCTTGAACTTGTGATTTTTCCCAATAGTCTTTGCCCCTGGGATCCCACCTCAGGGCCCGACCCCAGCCAGAGTCCTTCGAAGACAAGATGGGTCCCCCCCACTCCTCGCATTCCTGCCTGAGTCCCTGTGGTCTGCTCGCAGCGTGGAAACCTAAAGTTTCTCACACGGATCGTGGCCCCCAGCCCAGAAAACCGAAGCGCCCCCTTTTTCGCTTGATTTTTTAAGCCTACCCAATCCGCAGTGACCGCCACTTGCAAAGCCCCTTCTGCAGAGGAGCGCTTGCCCTCCGCACCGCTTCGGCTGCACCCGCGCGGCCCGTCCGGGTGTGGCTCGAGGCTCAAGTCCTCCGGCCCCGCCGATCCTGCGGCTTGAAAAGGGCTCCTGGACAGACCCAGGTCGCGTTCAGCCCTCGGGCCCCGCCAGGCTGTGCTCCGGCAAAGGCTCTCCAGCCGGCGGGTCTGGTGGACAGACCGGCGCGCACCGCACACCCAAGTGTGAATTCCTCCGGCGTGAACGGTGCGCGCAGCACTGGCAGGCCTGCGGTCCCCGGGTGGCTGCGGTTCCCTCTCCCAGGCCGCCCCCTCCAGGTAGCTGCGAAGCAACCTGTTCAAAGGGCAACCGCCAGTTTTCACTGACTCGGCTCTGCGCGACACACACACCCACCCACCCCCGCCGCAGTCCCGCCTCGCGAGCTTCGCGGGGTTTTAATTTCGCTGTGCGGCCGCTCGTCATTGGCCGCGGCAGCTTGGGGTTTGTTTGCTTCGGATCTCCGAGGCCGCGGGCTGCGCGCCAGGGCAGGTTCCCAGCGGCGGGGGCACGGCGCGCGGTCCCCTCGCGCGCCGCCTGTGCTGCGGCAGGGCACGCCGCTCCGGGACCGCAGAGTCGGCGGGGCTCCCAGCCGCCGCCCGCGGTCCGTCGAGCCGGGGTTTGGCCTCGCTCCCCGGGGCGCCTGGTATACACGCCGCCTTTCTCTTTGCGCTCTTTCAGGAGAACACGGGCAAACAACGCTCCGCAGCCGCCTCGCTCGTGGCCAACATCTCACATCCACTTCCCCGGCCTGCGCGCAGAGAAGCTGGATCTAGCCCGAGTCCACCGCGGGCCAGTCACCCTGTGGGTAACTGCGGGCGGGCAGAAGCGCCCAGATGCCGGTGGTCCCCGCCTTTGAGAGTCGACGGCAAGCGCGTACTTGATTGTGGTTTGCGGAGAGACCGGCGCTGGACTGTTGAATTCCAAATTACGTGCAGAATGCTGAATCTTCTAACCAGGACGGATCAGACTGCACGCAAAAACGGGCCCCTGTAATTCTGCGACTGCATTTTGCAACGTGCCTCCTCGAGCTTCGCGCCAGGCCTCGGGTAGGAAGGGAGCTGGGGCCGGAGGCCGGAGCCCGGGGAGGACAGGGTCCGCGGGTAGCCTCGCGCGCCCCCGGCCATGTCGCCTTTAACGCCCTGCCCCTTTGCGTGGCCTTCTGAGGGTTTGCGCGGCAGGCCGGGGTTGCTTCCCACCGGCGCGCTCTTTCTCACCCCCAGCTAACCCCAGCGGGCAGGGCTCCCCTGAGCCGAGACCTTTTGACTCTGCTCCCTCGCTTCCGCCTCCGCCCTTGCCCGGGGGTGGCTCTCGAGAGCCGGACTTCTCCGGCCCCGGCTGGGACCATGGTGTTTCCCTCTGGAAATGCCTCCGACAGTTCCAACTGCACCCACCCATCGGTACCGGTGAACATATCCAAGGCCATTCTGCTCGGGGTGATCTTGGGGGGCCTCATCATCTTCGGTGTGCTGGGCAACATCCTCGTGATCCTCTCTGTGGCCTGCCACCGGCATCTGCACTCGGTCACTCACTACTACATCGTCAACCTGGCGGTGGCCGACCTCCTGCTCACCTCCACCGTGCTGCCCTTCTCAGCTATCTTCGAGATCCTGGGCTACTGGGCCTTTGGCAGGGTCTTCTGCAATATCTGGGCGGCGGTGGACGTCCTGTGCTGCACCGCGTCCATCATGGGACTCTGCATCATCTCCATCGACCGCTACATAGGTGTGAGCTACCCGCTGCGCTACCCCACCATTGTCACCCAGAAGAGGGGTGTCATGGCTCTGCTCTGTGTCTGGGCGCTCTCCCTCGTCATCTCCATCGGGCCGCTCTTTGGCTGGAGGCAGCCGGCCCCGGAGGACGAGACCATCTGCCAGATCACCGAGGAGCCGGGCTACGTGCTTTTCTCGGCGCTGGGCTCTTTCTACGTGCCGCTGACCATCATCCTGGTCATGTACTGCCGGGTCTACGTGGTGGCCAAGAGGGAAAGCAGGGGCCTCAAGTCTGGCCTCAAGACCGACAAGTCGGACTCCGAGCAGGTGACGCTCCGCATCCATCGGAAAAATGTCCCAGTAGGAGGCACCGGGGTGTCCAGCGCCAAGAACAAGACGCACTTCTCGGTGAGGCTCCTCAAGTTTTCCCGGGAGAAGAAAGCGGCCAAAACACTAGGCATTGTGGTGGGCTGCTTCGTCCTCTGCTGGCTGCCTTTTTTCTTAGTGATGCCCATTGGTAAGTCTTTAAACACCCTGTTAAACTGTTCCCCTCTGCTACCCCAGACTACAGTCAAGGGCCGGGGTTGGGGGGGTGGGGAAGAAAAAGGATCTGCATTTCAAACAGCAAAGGGGGGGTGGGCAGTTAGGAAAATGCTCCCTCGCTAAAAAGTGAATTTTAGTTCCCTTTCTTCTTCCAGTCTCATTTATATGATTATGTCCTAGGGCACGTTTTCAACTAGTGTAAAGTGGCTTCCAACAGATTAATTGGTCTCCTTAATAAGAACGTCAACTTTTCTTAATGCCTTTAAGCATGTGTTTAATTTAAATAGATCTCTCTTCTTTGGAGTCTCAGAGTCTCCAGCACACACTTAGGCAGGGGCTGGCGAATGCCACTTTCACCTCTGCTGCTATGGACTGCAGATTCTCTTGGCCTAAAAATAAGCACCATACTTATTCTGAACAAATGTGTAATTTTATTATTAGATTAGGTTACTCCTAAGGGTTAGTCATAATGGTCTGCTTATGTTCTATATCTGTGTTAATTTTATTTTCTGGATTCAGTATGGAAGAAAGTGTGGCCAGCCACTGGCAAGGGGGAAAAAAAAAGATGATTTTGTGTCCAAACGAATTTAAGCTTTAAAGAATTCAACATAACGTTTCCAATAAGTGAATACTTTCCCCTTTATTTTAATAGCATTAAAACGGAACAGTAGTCTTATCCAAAATCATTCTGGAAGTTGCAGATGACACTGTTTGAAAATAATACAGTAATGTTACAAATCCAATTTTTGCAAATGCCATATTAGCTATTGTCAAAACTAATTAGCTCATTGTAAGTATCAGCAAGCTGATCCACTTGGAATAGTCATCTATCTCTGAGAGGCCTTCATGAGATCCCAAAATGGTTGTTTGCTATTTTTAGTTTGTGAGCTCAAATATAGACCCACACATTGGTTGTCCACTAACTGTAGCAAACAAAAAAAATTATGATAAAAATTAATAAAAGTTCGTTTCTGGCACTTTAGAGCCAAATTTAAGTGGCATGCATTTGAAGTACTTTAATTTGCAACTCTGTGTCGTAATAGGAGCTATTCATTTTTGAGGCCAACTCAAAACTTCATTCGTCCAGGCTCTTTATTTCATTCTCCCCCTCCACAACTCAGTGAGGAATGCATTATTCTGAAATCCCAAGTGAGGGGAAGTGATTGTTCAGGTTCTAGAGCTTTGCTAATACCATAGCCACCAGCTGCATGTGGCTATTTAATACGAATTAAAATTAGGGATAATTAATATTCAGTCCCTCCTTCCCACTAGCCAAAGTTCAAGTGCTCAATAGCCACACATGGCCAGTGGCTCCTGTTGGGGACAGCAGAGATATTGAACATTTTGATCATTGCAGAAATTTCTCTGTAGAGGCCCTGCTTGAGAGGCTGCTTGAGAGGCCCTTCTGAGGCTGCTCTCTGGCTTTCCATTGTGGCTGCCCATCATTATTGCTGACTCTGTTCCTGAAAGTACATCACAGCTTTGAATTTATTTAAATAACACTCTGCCTGAGCCGCAGCTTCGCTACCTTTCTGCCTCTGGTCTCTTACTTCCTCCTGAAGTTTATTCCTGCATCTGTGCCCTCATACAGCACTCGTTCTATCGAGCACTGGTTCTAGACGGGTAGTTTGAACGAGGCTATAAACTCCTTGCCAGTAAAATGTTTGCATTCTTTGAAGGGAGTTAGACAAACAACTGAATATTGCTTAAGAAGTCAAGGATTACTAAGCACTATAAAAAAAGTAAGCAGAATAAGAGGATAAAGATTCGTAGTGCAATGGGGTGGATTGTCTGAGGAGTCCTCTCGGAAGACGTGATGTGGAGGAGCAAACGCTGCCAAGCCCGGGAGGGCCTTTTGGGCAGAGGGACGACAAGTCTAGAGATGGGAAATAGCCTGACCTGTTCAAGGCACAGCTAAGAGGCCAGCATGGCTGAACTACAGAGAATGCGTGGGCAGACAAGTTCAAAAACGGGTTGTGAAGACTGACAGGTCAGAACGCCGCCGTGGGTCTTTTAGGCCCCGAGTAGAATTTGTATACTATTCCAGTTGCTTTGGGAAGCCATCCAATCAGACAGGTTTTAGCAGGGGAGTGGCTGGTTTTATATTTTTAAAGGATCACTCTGGTTGTTGGGTAGACAGTGGGCTATTTGGGGGGACGACTGTGGAAGCGGGGAAACCGGGTGGGAGGCTGTTAGAGCAGCCAAGGGTGGAGAGGTCGCAATGCCTAGCGCCTGGGTGAAAACTGGTGGGGGCGGTGAGAAGTGATCACATTCAGGACTTATTTCACAGGTGGAGCTGACAAGTTTGGACATAGGGCATGAGAAAAAAAAGAGAGGAATTAAAGATAACTTCCGGGTCCAGGGCCTAAGCACCAGGGTAAACAATAGTGCATTTGGCTGAGACTGGGAAAGCCAGAGAATGATGGAGTTGTCAGGGGCTGGCAGGAGTGGGACCACAAGTGTTTATTTTGTGTAACCATGCCGAGAAGTGTCTATTCACCATCTAAGTTGAGATGCCAAGTGGCAGTTAGATACATGAGTTTCGAGCTGCGAGGGGTAGCTAGGCCACCATGTAAACTGGGGACACAGCAACATACTTAAAGCCACAGAAGTGGACGGGTCTACAGGGGAGGACATATGGAGAGAAAGGAGAGATAAGAACTGAACCCAGGGCATTCTGGTATTTGAGGGCCGGGGAGAGGAGGAGAACCACCTAGCAGAAGAAGTTGAGAAAGAGTGGCCAGGGAGGTAGGAAGAAAACCGGGAGACTGCGTTGTCTGCAAAGCCAAATGGAAATGTTTCAAGAAGGCAAGAGTATTCAGCTGTGTCACAGGCAGCTGCTCGGCCAAGTCAGAGGAGGGCTGGGAATCAACATTGGACTTGGCCATGTGGAGGTCCTTGGGGATATGAGGATGTCCTTTGAAGATAACAGTCTCAGTGGAGTGAGGGAGACAAAAGCCTGACTTTGTGCTTCCTAGAGAGAATGAAAGATGAAGTGGGAGCAGTGAAAAGAGACAACTCTTGGGAAGGGTTTTTCTAGCCAGTGGAGCAGGGAAATAGAGGAGAGCCAGAGGGACCTAGAGAGAATTTCCAAAGGTGGGATATAGGATACCATGTTTATATTCTGACGGAATGATGGAGTAGAGCTGCTGATGGTATGGGTGAGGGAGGAGGTGGGATTCAGTGCCCAAGTTGAGTGTGGGAGAAGCTGGGGTCTATAACCACACAGCAAGCAGATACGTAGGAGAAGAGGTAATCAGCTCTTCAGAATATATTTATGCCCTCGACCTAATCGAAAGCAAGGTCATCAGCTACAGGAGAGGAAGGCATAGAAAATGATGTTGGTTTGAGGAGCAAAAGAAGATGTGAGATATCAGTCTTTGAGGCGAGAGAGTAATTAGATGATGGAAATTTAGCAGAGTCCCTGGAAAGTCCTAAAGACATATTCGAGATTTATAGTCATACATTGAAAGGAAGAGCAGTCAAGAAGACCGGTGTCCCTCTCTCATAGCTAAGAGGCAGAGGATTACGGGGAATGTTGCTGATGATTGACCATACCTAGGAACCACAGTAAAGGCATGTTTATGAAGGGACATAAACTGGAACAGATTAGGAGTCATACAGATTCAGATAGTGAACAAAAGGGAACTCCGGTCTACCATGGCCTCCCTCTTGGATCTGCTCTCCTGGGGGATTAGGAACTTTGAGTCGAAGGGTTAGAGTGGCAGGAAGTTGTGGTAAGACAGGAGCACCCAGAATCACGGGGCCTCCCTTAAATCCTAATAACGCAGTGCGGCAGGAAGGAAATTAAAAACGTACAGGCTGCTGTACGTTTGTATGCCAACCAGGCTGCTCAGTTGGCAAAAGTTCCCTAAACTTACCAGGGTCTGTGGTCCACGGTTTCTCCCTGCCACCATATGAGCAAGAGACGATTTCTTCCAGGATTTATTGACTGTATAATAAGTACCAGGCACTGAGTTAGAACAAAAAGATAAATAAAGCACATTTCCAACCCTCAAGGGAGGCGCAATCTAGTTAAGGAAACAAATTAGGAACAATTACCCCAAGCCTATGAAGTGGTATTCAAAGTGCGAAGGAATATCATGGTGAACTGTGTCTGGAGGTCACTGTGGAAACTTCTAGAAGTACCACTGTTGACCGAGCAGGAACTTGAAGCCTGCACTACTTCCGCTGGGCCTTCAGTGAGATGTTATTTGTTTTTAGTCACTGTCTTCAGTACATTTTTCATGCAAAATGTGAACCGAAGAATAAATATGCCATTAGATTTTCATACACGATGGACCCAAGCTCTTAAGTATGACAAGTACTCTCTTGGGAAGCAGAGATTATCAGTCTGAGCTAGGCTGTCAGAGAACAGCGAGATTAGAAACTAAGCCATGCGGGGATGCGAGTGGTGTTCGAAGCTGAGAAGCAAAGCACCCACACGTGTGGGAACCAGCCCAGGACAGTGAGTGAGCACTCTTCCGTGCTCTTCTGCGCTGTGAGAGGACTCCTCACCACCTCCACACTCCCCTCCTCCCCAGCTCCTCCCATCAAGGCAAGGCTGGTGACCAGACCGGACTGAATAGCGTGACTGCCCACTCTCAAGTCTTGTTTTCTTTTTGCCTCCTCACTGTTTGGTGAAAACGTTGAGTCAGAACCCCTTGTGGGAAAGAAAGGGAAGAAGGGAGCAACATTTACTGAACGCATTGGTGTGTGTCCGAACTCTGGGTCTCTGATTTCAGTACAAATAGGCATTATTGTTGGACCTATTCATTGCTGTTACCTCTGAGTCAAGGGAGGCAGTGGTGGGCTGAGCTGTGCCACCTGTGGACGTAGAATGTTTGATATTTATGTTAAAATTAAAAAGATAGCAGACCGTGCAGTAGTGAGGAGGAAGAATGTGTTTTAAAATGGGGTGTTTGAGGGCAGGCGGAGTTGGCAAGGGGCTTACCAGGTAGAAGCAGTCAGGCAAAGGATGATTCATTCATTCAGCAAAATTTCATTGAGCATCTACTATGTGCCAGGCAGCTAGAGAATTGCTGGAGAAAAAGACAAGAACAAAATCCCTACTCTAATGGAGCTGAAAATCTGCACAATGAAATGCATAGCAAAGTTTCAGATGGTGATGTGTGAGACAGGGCAAGGAAGAAGGGCGAGTGCAGGTAACGACAGATAAATGGCATGTAACAACTCTTGTGGATGCCCCAAAGAACCAGACATTGGGTTGCTTTGCTGTAGACACAAAGGGATCAGGCCCCTGATTCTTCCCGGGAAGGTTGACCTCTTACAGATAATGGTGTGAAGATAATCTAAGAGCTGTTACGATTTTAAGATAGAAGGCCAGTTTCTCAGTTACTCTGACTCTACCACACACCATCCCAAAACATAGTGGCCTAAAGCAACAAATGTTTTATAGCTCGTGATTCTGTGGGGCACGGATGAGTCAAAGCCCAGTACATCTATCTGACCATTGGGTCTGGCTCTCAGAATTGGCGGTCCTTTCTTCCTCCAGTGGTTATAGACCAACTTTCTCCCTCTCTTTCTCTTTCCTTCTTTCTTTCTCCCTCCCTCCCTTCCTTCTTCCCTCCCTTCCTCCCTTCCTTCCAAGATTTAAGTATTTATTTTAGAAGGAGAGAGCAAGAGCACGAGCATGAGCAAAAGGAGGCGTAGAGGGAGACAGAAAGGGAGAGAGAATCTCCACCATACTCCCTGCGGAGCGTAGAGCCCGACACAGTACTCGATCCCATGACCCTGAGATCAGGACCTGAGCTGAAACCAAGAGTCAGACCCTTAAGTGACTGAGCCACCCAAGCACCCCTAGACCAGCTTTCTTTCTTTTTTTTTTTTGTTAACATATAATATATTATTTGCTTCAGGGGTACAGGTCTGTGAATCATCAGTCTTACACATTTCACAGCATTCACCATAGCACATACCCTCCCCAGTGTCCATAACCCAGCCACCCTATCCCTCCCCGCCAACCTCCAGCCACCCTCAGTTTGTTTCCTGGGATTAAGAGTCTCTTATGGTTTCTTTCCCTCCTGATCCCATCTTGTTTCATTTTTTCCCTCCCTTTCCCCCACGACACCCCGTCCTGCCTCTCAAATTCCTCATATCAGAGAGATCATAAGATAATTGTCTTTCTCTGATTGACTTATTTCGCTTAGCATAATACCCTCTAGTTCCATCCACATCGTTACAAATGGCAAGATTTTAGGGTTTTTTTGATGGCTGTGTAATACTCCATCATATATATATATATAAATATATGTATTTATATATATATATATACCACATCTTCTTTATCCATTCATCTGTTGATGGGCATCGAGGCTCTTTCCATATTTGGGCTATTGTGGACATTGCTGCTATAAACACTAGGGTGCACATGTCCCTTCGGATCACTACATTTGTATCTTTGGGGTAAATACCCAGTAGTGCAATTGCTGGGTCATCAGGTAGTTCTATTTTCAACTTTTCGAGGAACCTCCATACTGTTTTCCAGAGCTGCTGCACCAGCTTGCATTCCCACCAACAGTGTAGGAGGGTTCCCCTTTCTCCGTATCCTCGCCAACATCTGTCGTTTCCTGACTTGTTGATTTTAGCCATTCTGACAGGTGTGCGGTGGTATCTCACTGTGGTTTTGATTTGTATTGCCCCTATGCCGAGTGATTTTGAGCACTTTTTCACGTGTCTGTTGGCCATTTGGGTTAGACCAGCTTTCTTATAGCATGGCAATTCTTTCCAAGGGAGCCAGCACAGATGCTGCCAGGCCTTTGAAGAGCTAGGCCCAGACCTGGCCCAGTGTCACTGCTGTCTCATTCTGCAGTGAAAGCAAGTCACAAGGCCCACACAGGTGCAAGGGGGCTTGACCTCTGAGCCAAGATGTGCAGGATGGGGAGATGCTCGGCAGCTGCAAGGTTGGGGGTGGGGAACAGAATGGGTAAGGACTCTGACAAGGTTAGCCGTCTGGAAAATCCTCACGGACATCCCCGATCTGCTGTGTGTTTATTCTTTCCGGCCATGGTTTTGTGATACCTTTTGTAGCGAACTATCATTTTTGTCGTGCATTGGGCATGGGGGCCACGTAGATCTTATTATTCAAGACACAGAGTGGAAGCGTTCTCAATAACCTGCTGGGATCTCTTAGATGTGTTTACTTTCTACTCATGTTTTCTTCCCACTAATTTTGGAACAAATTGGTAGGAATATTTGAGACTCCTCTCTTTTTCCCATACTTTATGTTGAAAAATCTCAAACCCACAGAAAAGTTGCAAGAAAGTACAATGACCACTTGTCTATCCTTCATCTAGATTCACCACCTAACATTTGCTCACACTTGCTTTTTCTCTCTCATTCGGCCTCTGTTCTATCTTGTGGGCGTATGACCCACAAATGCTCTCCCAAGCTGTGAGGCAGTGGGGGAAAGGGGTTGCATTCAGTGAATAAGTCCAAAATCCTTTATCTTTCCTTTGCCACTGGATAGACACAGCTTGTCCCCTTCATGTACTGAAAACACAAACAAACAAACAACAAGACCGACGGCTGGTGTGGCCAGAACTGAAGGTCTATGAGATAGCTGGTAACAGATGAAGCTGGAGAGAAAGGAACCTGACCAGATACGCTCTTCGAGCCATTTTATGAGTTTTTGACCAGTAACAAGAGTGACATGACCAAGCCTATATTTCAGACTGTCAAAGGCTTCGTGGAAAGAGGACTGTGGACAGGCCAGTAGGAGACCTTTTCACCGGACAGGTGAGCCATGTTCTGCTAGGTACCGTCCTTCTCACCTGCGGTGGCAAATAGTTATTTCCGTGAGCTGCTACATAGTTCTGGAATTCCTCTTTGTCATTGCCTCTGGCACAGATTTATGAAAAAACCTTTCTCTGATCACAAATAGTATAAGCAGACTTGGCTTTAAATTAATTCTGGCTCTTTCCATGAGACGAAACTGTCAATGAAGATTTACCGTCATATTCAGAAGAATGTGCTGCAGGCTCAGAAAACATCTAGACTGAGTTCCAACAATGCTTTGAACAATAGCCGACTCTTTCAAATTAGGCTGCAGAGAGGCAAGTCATTCCTTTGAAGGAGACAGCACTTAAGGACGAAGGCTTTGCTATGTTTTTGTTGCCTCGTGGTTTCAGGTTCGGATGGGAGGACCTACCTTCCTTGTCTAGCAGGTTCCCTGTATTTTAGCGCTATTTGGTTTGCCAGCTGGAGGCTTGCAACATGGCTTTTCATTTTTAAATTGTGTATTTCTTTGCTATTTGAAAAATTTCCCCCTGTATTCTTAGTCATTTGTATTTCGACTTTTGTAATGCAAAATTGCTTGTCTGCATTTTGGCTGCTTTTTATGAGGCCATTTATTTTTATTTCTCTTCTATTTGTAAGCTTATTTTATACATTGAAGATATTAATCACTTATTTATAGTATATACTGGGTTGCCAGTTTTTTTCTCATGCTGTAATTAGATATTGCTGAGAAAATGTAGCTTCTTTATTTTCCAAAAAGCGATGTGATCTTTTTCATGAACTCTGTGGAAATACACACACACACACTTTTAGTCAAATCCAATAAGCGCAGCCTGATCCCATCGTTTAAGCAGCGTCTTTATATCCTTAGCCTCTTTGAAGGAACACAGGATGTACAGATTTCCCCGCTAAGTTGTTGACCAGGTCTAGGGGCTCACGCGATCTCATGGGTATGCGGATAGGAAATTAGGACCCTTGGCTGACACTTAAGTGTGACTTCTAGTGTCCTGCATTGGGGAGGTTGGTGTAGTCTAGTGACTGAACACTAGCCGTCCCCTGATGACTCTGAGGCTGTTCGTTGTGGCCCATCGTCCCACTTGATGACCGGGTCTCACACACTCCTCCCTGGGACTTCAGACCCTCAAAGTTTACCTGTGACTCCATTCATCCCTGGCTGGGGAGATAATTGCTCTGTTGCCATTGGCCAGGGAATCACTTTGTCCCTAGATTCCCTGTGATCATCTTTTGCTCCTGAGCTAAAATCCTCCACAATGTTTCACACGTCTCAAGGCATGGAGAGCCCCATGGGTTCCTTCCACACCACACACGCTACACGACACCACACCACACTACACACACCACACCACACCACACCACACCACACCACACTACACACACCACATATACCATACCACACCCCACACCGCACCCTACACCATACCACACCACACAACACACACTACACCACACCACACCACACTACACACACCATACCACACCACACACATCACACCACACACACCATACACACCATACCACAGCACACACACCATTCCACACCACACATACCACACCCCACACTACACCCCACTACACATGCCATACACACCTTACCATACCATACTACACACACCACACACACCATACCACACACACCACACCACATCATAGATGCCACACACACCACACCACAACACGCCACACCACACGGGCATGTTGATCAGGTTTGCTCTCTGCCCAGCCGTGCCGGCTATACCTTTCATGGTATGGTAGCTGTCATGTGGCATCTCCCAGATACCCAGAATGGAGAGTGGGAAAAATCACCTTCACTCCCACCTTTATCTTAAATGCCTCGAGGTCCTTGTTGAGAGGGGAGCTCAGAACAAACACCCAGCTGCCTCTTTTCACTACCTCCTTCCCCATTTCATAGTCTACCTGTAGAAGGTAGATGGGGAAGACATTCCCTTCCTTTTTCTGGCTAAATGGGACGTTCCTCTGAATCATGTCCTCTGCCTTCCCAGGGTGGCATCCACCTTCCGTGGAATGGCAAGTGGATTTCAGACAGAGAGACAAAGAGGTTTACTAAAAAGAGAATAAAGATTGAGGAGTATTTAATAATATAATTCTTGCACATATTTAGCAACTATGCTTCCCATTGGGGTTTTTTTTCACATTTTATTGTTTTTGTGGCCTTTGCAAATAAATATATGGGCATTTAACATTTTTATGTGGTCACGTATTTGAATCTAATTCTTTATGAATAGTGCCTTCCTGGGGAACATCTGGAGAGATGTTCCCCAATGCTGGTCAGATAACCTCTATTTTCCCCCTGTTCTTTTAGGGCATCATTTGTAATCTATCTGGAATTTATTTTTGTACTTTAGTCGGTGATATCTAACCATATCGATTTTGAAATGGTTAGCCAGATTTTTTTTTTTTTTTTAGCCAGATGTTCTTAAAAGATTTAGTGAATAATCTATCCTTTCCTGTCTTACTTGGAAAACCACCTTTGTTATATTAAAAAGAATCTTGAGACTCCTATTTCTGTTCCATAATTTACATCTCTCTGCTCTAGCATTGGTGCCACACTATTTTTTTCATTTAAAATTTTTTAGTCTTTTTTTATTATACTATGGTTGACATATAATATATTTATATGGAATATTTCTATAATATATGATAGTTATATTTATGACATATATATAATACTTACCATATAGTATAGTATATTTATATTTTTATATATAGTATAAAATAATATATAACATAATTTTATATATAATATTAAAATACAATAAGTATTATGTATATTTCAGATGTACATCACAGTAATTTGACAATTCTATACATTATTTTAATTATTGTGGTTTCATAATACATTTTAACATTTTCTGGTTTAAGGCCCCTGGATGAAATTCCTTTTTCAAAATTAATCTTGTCCATCCTTGCACATTCCTTTTTCCAGAAAAACCCTGTCCCCCACCGACCCCCACCACACACAGATCCTATCACATGTTAATCATAAATTTTTAGGATGTATAGATTAATTTGAAAAGTGACATTTTTATCATGCCGAGTCCTCCTCTTAAGACATATGACATGTTGCTCCTTTCATTTCCCTGACTACTTTTGAACAATTGTTTATACTTTACTTTTCATCACACTTACTAACATGTCCTAGAAAACTACTACAGTAGTGGATTTGGGAAATGCTGGTTTGGTGGTTCAACATTAGATTTGGCACTCATTGCTGGTTTTAGATCAACACAGTTCATCATATAAAGGCAGTATCTTTCTATAGTTTATAGAAACATCTTATCAAAACTGAATTTTAATTTTGTCAAATGCTCCTTTTTTGCTACCCATCACTATCCACTTTTCTTGACACTGATCTGATAAATTTTATTTCATATTAACCTATCTGTGTATTCCTGGATTAAATTCTATCTTGATCAGTGGCATTATTCTTTTTTATTCTGCTGCATTATATTAAATGTCTTATTTCTGGATTGCATCTGTATTTCTATGTGAAGCAAACATATTGTTTTATTTTATTGTGCTGTGTCACATTTTGGTATCAAGTTTAAGTTAGCATCATAAAGTCAACTGTGACACTTCCCGTTTTTTTCTACATTCTGTAACAGTTTAAATAGCATAAGAATTATGTGTTCTTTGAAGGTTTGAAAGAACTTGCCCATAAAACATTTGGGCACAGCTCCTTTTATGGATGCAATTCTTGGAGACTGGTTTCTATTTCTTCCATGGATAGTGGTCTATTCTGATTGTCAGATTTGATAATCTTCGTTTTCTTATTTTCCATTTTTCTTCTCATTGAGGCTTAACATTTTCACATAGAATTTTACAGGAAATTCTTTAATTTCTCATTTCTATTCTATCTTTCTCATTTCCCACATCATGTGCTTATGTTTTCTTCTTTCTGTCTTCACTGAGATATCCCAGAAGATTGTCTGTCTTACTAGTTTTTTCAAAGAACCCATGTCCTGGACGCATTGATCCTTTTAACCTATTTTCCAGTGCAATAATTTAATCTTTAGAAATTTCTTTTTTTAACTGTTCTGTAATTTTTAAAAAGATTTTATTTATTTATTTGACAGAGAGAGAGAGATCACAAGTAGGCAGAGAGACAGGCAGAGAGAGATGGGGGAAGCAGGCTCCCTGCTGAGCAGAGAGCCCGATGCGGGGCTTGATCCCAGGACCCTGAAATCATGACCTGAGCCGAAGGCAGAGACTTTAACCCGCTGAGCTACCCAGGTGCCCCTGTAATTTTTTTTAAAGATTTTTTTTATTAATTTATTTGTCAGAAAGAGAGAGGGGGTAAGCACAAGCAGGGGGAGCGACAGGCAGAGGGAGAAGCAGGCTCCCCGCTAAGCAAGGAACCCAATGTGGGACTTGATCCCAGGACCCTGAGATCATGACCTGAGCCAAAGGCAGACACTTAACGACTGAGCCACCCAGGCGTCCCAATCTTTAGGGATTTCTTTATTTTACTTTTTCTGGTTATATTTGGCCCTTTTTTTTATTACCTTGCACAGAATGTCTGCTTCATGTATTTTAATTCTTTTTTGTCTAAGATTCAAAACAGTCAAAGCTGTATGTTCCTTCAAGCAGACTGGAACTCCTTGCCCTATGTTTTGCCAAGCAATGCTCTCATTTAGTTGCTCCAATTTTCCCTTTTAATGTTCCCTTTGTCCTGTGTAGACAGAAGAGGGTTCGTTGCAGTGTTCTTATTGTTTGTTAATTTGAAAATATTTGGTGTTTTAAATGCCCCACTTCCAAAAATCAATTTCAGATTTACTACATTGTGGTCAGAAAATGCGAACTAAATAATTTCTAGCTTATGGAATTTATTGAGGTTTTCTTTGTGCCTTAATATATGACCGATAATTAACATATTTAATAGATTCCTGTTAAATAGGTACATGTTAACTAAACTTTAGTAGTGGAATTTTTAAGATCTTCCTAATTTACTATTCTTTATCTTTATCTATTTTCTTTGTCAAATACTGAGAGAGGTGTGGTTAAATCTTCTCACGGCTACTGGGAATAACTCTGCAATTATTCTTATATTTTTAACAGGTTTGCTTTATATATGTTGATGCAGTTGCTTGATACTTAAAAGACTGAGTTGATAATATCTTCATTAAAGATAGACTTTTTGTCCTATTTATTTTTCCTTGATTTTCACATTTAAAAAAATTAATACTGTAATCTTTAATATGTTTTTGTTTGCATTTGCCAACACAGCTTTGACTGTCTTTTTATGTACCAGCTTGTATATCTTGCATCACATAGATTTTTTTATAGTGTATGCATCCTATCTGGGTATTTATCTCTCAGTAAGGATTTAACTAATTTCCAGCGACTGTAACAGATGTATTTGGCTTGATGTTTGTCTTCTTGCTTTATGCTTTCTGGCTTTTTGCTTGCTTCCTTTTCTTTGTTTTCTGTCTCTTGCAAATTGGACCATTTATTTTCTTTGCTTTTTAATTCTGCAATGTTTTGGAAAGGTTGTCTCCTATTTTTATTTCTACAAGAAGTTATCTTAGAGCTTTTCCTTTTTCTTTTCAAAAGCATTTTTTTAACCTTCAGTTCGTTCTTACTGCAACTTCTATCAGTCACCTTTGCCCATGTAAGGGAAGCCAAGTTTAGCGTGCTCGGATTTTCTTTTCATCCTGAAACTCACATCTTTAGGTTAATGAAATTTCACATTTAAATTTAGATTATTGCTATTAAATGATTGTATTAGCTACGCTGCTTTTGCGTCTTTCTATAATTTAATTTAGTAATGCTAGTGGTCCTCCTGTTATATACTGTGATTTACTCACTCGTGAGCTCAGAATTTTGCTTTGCCTGCTGCGTGGAACTCTGGCTTGTTTTGTAAATAAAGTTTTATTGGAACACATCCATGCCCATTGGCTTACAAATCGTCGATACCTGCTTCCATGCTACAGTGGTAGCAAACTTGAGGAGTTGCTACTGAGCCTGCATGGTTCACAAGGTTTAAAATATTTACTATTATCCTAAAGCAGAGTATAACACCAAATAAAATTTTACCAATGAAGACATAGGCAAAACACATTTTCTAAGCCCTTACATGCCTGAGCCTAAACACACGAACAGCAATTTCTCTGAGTAAAGAACTTCAATTATATACATATATTTTTTAATTTCAAAATACTGTAAGTACTCCTTTGTTTCTTGGTATTTAACACTTTATAAATGACTTGAGGTCAACTTGATTATTATTATTTTTTTTTTTTTGGTCAAGTATTCTCTTTGTATATGTATGTATTTTCTAGCCAAGATGTTGATAGAATTTTTTTTCCCAAATTTAAAAAATGTCTCCTGGAAATTTCTGGTTTGGGGCAATATTCTTGGCTGTTGCCTGGAACCCACGGCACATTTTTTTGTCCTGAATTTAAAGACAGCTTCTTCAGTGCTCACTTCCTCTGCTTCGCTTCTCCCCTTGGAATTCATTGTAGCTCCTGTATCGTCCTCCTTTGCCTTTTGCTTTTCCCCCCTCATGTCAGTCATCTTTTCCGCTGTCTTTCTCTGGCTTCCATTCAAGTTTCTCACGTTTGTGTTCCATTTTACCTAGTTTTAGGAATGCCCAGGCTCCTCCACATTCTCTCTGCTCCGCTCCACTTTATTGGCACGTTGTTCTCCCGTCACTCTTGCCTACACTCACTTTATAAACCGAGCAGCTCCTTATGTCCCATTGCAATATAGCTGAGAGATTTTCTTCCGTAGTACTGTCTGAAAGGGGGGCTTTTGCTCAGACTCCTCAGAGCCGCGTCATCCGCTGAACGGCTGAATCTATCATGTGAACAATAATCCTTCTCTTTTTGTTCAACCTCATTAAGGATGACCTGCAAATACAACATGAAGTGGGCTCCGGCTGGAACTGAGTGGGTCCCTGTGCCCACCTCGCAGACCCAGATTAAGGGGAGAAGGAAAAGAATTGCCTTTGTTGTAGTTTAGGTTTGCCAGGGTGCAGACCTCTCTAGGCATAGGGAGCCAAGAAGGAGATAGAAGGAAAAGGTTTCAGTTTTATGCAGCAGTTTCTTTGTCCTGTCTGCTTGGCACGGAGGGTGCGATGACATCTTTTCCTTGTGGCGTGACAAGGCAATCTGGGATCTCTCTGGGATCCACGTCTCTGAGAGCCTCCCTTTACTTGTCTGCAGACCGTACTTTGGAGAAGGGAGGGCCTTCCCACCTGTGTGAACCTCAGCATTGTACTCTTTTCAGAAGCTTCAGTGCAGTTGAGATTTGTCTTTGAAAAGTTACCGCTGAGTCTGCCTGGGTCCGGCGTCGTCATTCAAAGCCCCTTGGGGTGTCACTAAGCAACAATTGGGAAACATCTTACCTTTACCCTCTTTTCTTGGGATAAACCGAGGACTTATCAGTCCTTCATTCAGCCTGCCTTGTGACCAATGTGTAGTTTCCAGAAATTTCTCAGAGGTTTTGGCTCATGGGTATTGCCTTTCCCTCATGTCTTTCAGCAGTGATGTAAAATGTCATCTGTGCGTATTCCTTTAGATTTACTAAGGACTTAGAAAGGGGGTGAGGAAGTTCAGCTTGACCTTGACTGACGTCACCCCTTCGGCTCAGGTACCCTCTCACGTTGATACTAGAATGTGAAGCAGAAATGAGAATAAGCTGATGCATGACCATTTCCTTTGGCGCCATGGAAGCTTGTGGTTCCAGACAAGGCAGGTGGAGGAAGATACCCCTGGGGCTGGACAGTGGCAGAGCCCCTGGATAGTCCCATAAGCTGAGCCTTCTCTTGTGGCCCTGACCATGTGATGGAATCATGTGAAGAGTTAACAATCCTCTTCCTAGAGAAAGAGACGAAGTAGTTTACACAGCTGACGTGATAGGTATTTTTCTTAGTCCTTTCAAGCTGCCGTAACAGGATGCCACGGACTGGGCGTCTTAAACAATAGACAGATATTTCTTACAGTTTCAGAAGCTGGGAAGTTCAAGATCACGGTGTAGCATGGTCAGGGGCTTGACCTCCTCCTGGTTCACAGATGGCCAGTGTCTCACTGTGTCCTCCCGTGGCAGACTGGGGACAAGCTCTGGTCCCTCCGGCTCCTAACGAGGACACTAATCCCCACATGGGGGCCCCACCCTCATGGCCTCATCTGACCCAAATCACCTCCCAAAGGTCCCACCTCCAGAGACTTTCACACTGCGGTTAGGGCTTCAACAAACGAATTTGGAAGAGGACGCACACATTCAGTCCATAGCAGTGGTACTGACATGCCATTTATTACATCAATTTAATTCCCAGAACAAGCCCAGATGGTAGAAGTTGTGTGCTCATGTAGGGACGCAGAAACTCGGGCACAGCAGAAATGGACTGACGTCTTGCTGGAGCTCCTTGGCTGCCTTCCCCGGAAGTGGGGAAAGTGATCTGGCCATGAGTTAAGAGTCTGGGTTTTGGTTCCTCATTGGCAGGAAAGGGGTTCGCGTGGGGCCAGTGGCATTCAAACTTCTCAGCTTCAGAACTCTTTGTTCACATGAAATCAAATGAAACTCCACAGATTCACAAAGTGGCACTGGGGGGGTGGGGGGACGAAGCAGCCAGGGGACTGCTGGACCCCGGCCTCGCCTCCCTGGCAGCAGCCGTTGTGCATGTAGGGAGGGAATCTAGATCGCAGGTTGCAGTCTGTGCTAACGGTGTCTAATTCCAGACTCAGTAGAGGGTGTCCAAGGAGGTTCTGGGAGGAGTTGGGTCCGCATTTTCAAAGGAGAAGGAGGGAAAGTTGACAAAGGGCACATCAGCTGTCATTATTCTGGAATGCTGGCAGAGCCGTAGTCTTTGCCCAAAAAGGGTTTGAAAAGGGAACGTTGCACACTAACTTTCTTTCTTTCTTTTTTTATGTGCTGTCCACATTTAGCTTATTGCCAGGCCATGTAGTTCCCAGTGAGAAACCTGCTGTTTACAAGTTGATCAGGCAGTTGATCCCTTATAACGAGAAAGGTTTCTGGAAGCTTCTTTACAATCAACAACCGTGTTGTTTTATTTTTATTTTTATTTTTATTTTTTTTAAGATTTTATTTATTTATTTGACAGAGAGAGAGATCACAAGTAGGCAGAGAGGCAGACAGAGAGAGAGGGGGAAGCAGGCTCCCCGCTGAGCAGAGAGCCCGATGCGGGTCTTGATCCCAGGACTCTGAGATCATGACCTGAGCCGAAGGCAGAGGCTTTAACCCACTGAGCCACCCAGGCTCTGTTTTATTTTTTTTTAATGATTTCACCGTCGTTAAGAGATAACTAAAGGACAATCTCAGAAATGGATTCTTTTGAAGGAGACTCTCTGGGAGAAAGTAAAATCCCAGAAGAACAAACCGTCCTGCAGAAGTCAGTTCTCAACCAGGGGTGACTTTGCTCCCCGGGGACATGTGGCACCGTGTAGAGGCATTTTCGGTTGTCACGGTGTCCCAGTCGGGCTGGGAGGCGCTGTTGGCATCTAGCAGGAAGGGGCCAGGAGAGCTGCTAAACCTGTCGCTGCGCCCAGGACAGCCCCACCATGTGGCAGTACCCAGCCCAAAACGACAACAGTGACAAGGCTGGGGAACTCTGCTTTTTATTCCAGGAATTCCTAGACTCCGTCCACATCTTTAGAAAAGCACAACACCAATTTCAGTTATCACTCAGTCTTTTTAGTGTGTTTCCTACATCCTGGCTAGTCATTCCAAAAAAACCCCTAAGGTTTCCAGATGCCTAAGGTTTCTCAGGAGCTAATAACTGTCTAACCACTATTTTTGAGGTAAAATTCACATAACATAAAATTTACCATTTTAATCGTTTTACAGCGTATGATTCAGTAACATTTAGTACATTGATAATAATGTGCAACTGTCACCACTCTCTGCTTCCAAAACATTCTCACCCCAGAACGAAACCCTGTACCTATTAGCAGTCGCTCCTCATCTCCCCCATCCCAAGCCTCTGGCAACTGCCAGCCTGCTTTCCTCTGTCTGGATTTGCCGAATCTCAATAGTGCAAATAAATGGAAACACATAATACGTGGCCTTTTTGCCTGGCTTCTTTCACCTAGCATGTTTTCGAGCTTCCCTCCGTGTTGTAGCAAGGACCAATTCTTCTCTCCTTTTCATGACTGAATAATATTTCATTGTGTGGATGCCATATTCTATTTATCCCATCCTCCGTCAATGGACATTTGAGTCGTTTCTACCTTTTGGCTCTTGTGAATAGTGCTGTTATGAATATTCATGCAAAAGTTTACACATCTTTTGTTTGAACACCTCTTTTCAATTCTTCTCGATATGTAGGAGTAGGATTGCTGGGTCATATGGTACGTCTATGTTTAACTTATTGAGGAACAAAAAAACTGTTTTCCACAGCTCCTGCCCCGTTTTATGTACCTCCCAGCAATTGATGAGGGCTCCAGTTTCCTCACATGCTCACCAATACTTATTTTCCTTTCTTCCCTTTTAATTATAACCCTCCCACTGGATGTAAAGTCATATCTTCTTGTGGTTTTATTTTGCATTTCCTTCACAACTATTGAGGTTACACATCTTTTTATGTACCTATTGGCCATTTGCATATATTCTTTAAAGCAATTTCTGTTAAGTCCTTTGCCCATTTCTAAATTAAGTTGTTTGTCTTTTTGTTGTTGAGTTGAGTTGTAGGAGTTCTTTATATATTCAAGATACTAGACCCTTACCAGATAATATGATTTGCAAATATTTTCTCATATTCTGTCTGTAGGTTGTCCTTTCACTTTCTTGAGAGTGTCCTTTGTTGCGTAGATGTCTTTCACTTTTATGGAGTCCAATCTATCTGCTTTTTCTTTTGTTGCTTATGTTTTTGGTGTCATAGCTAAGGAAACATTTCCTAACCCAAGGTCACAGAGACTTATGACTCTGCTTTCTTCTAAGAGCTTTATAGTTTCAGCTCTTATGTTAGGAAAGACCCATTTTGAGTTAATTTTTGTATTTGGTGTGAGATAAGGTTCCAGTGTCATTCTCGTGCATGTGGAAATCCAGTTGCCCAAGAATCACTTGTTGAAGAGACTTTTTTTCCCCTCATACCCTTGTCAACATTCAATTAACGATTGATACTTGACTCCTTTTTAGACTCTTAATTCTCTTCCATACTCTCTACATGTCTGTTATTCTAATGCCAGTACCACACTGTTTCGATTAGCGTAGCTTTGTACTAAGTTTTGAAATGGCTACCCACTATTTTTTACATTTCCTAAAGCTTAATGAACTCTTTCAAAAAGACTACCTCTTTTTTTAAAGAACTACATAGTAGTTCTAGTGTACAGGTACACAATTCCTTTGGAATACCTAAGTTCAAAAACTCTGAAGATGCAGAGGTTCTACATTACTAATTTAGGGCCCCAAATCTGACTTGATCAGAACTCATTTGGCAGAGAACCCAATCTGCACTCAATGTGAATCTATAGATTTTATGAGACCTATGAAAATCTAGATTTCAGAATATAGAACATACTTTGCAGATTTTTTATAGATTTTTATATTCACACATTAAGTTGCAGAAAGATTATGTGTTTGATGTAGAGTGCTGTCCCATACCCTTCTAGTGGCAGCATCTGGCATACAATATACAGCCCGTAGGATCTTTATAAAATCTGAAAAATCCTGAATTCCAAAACTCACCTACTCCAAAGGTTTTGGAAAAGACCTGTCTTATTCTGAGCATCTCATGATGCATAGAACTCTGATAATATTCTGTCTTTGTTTAGAAAAACAGGAAGAGAAACAAATAATCACGTGTTTTACGTGACTAACATTCATGGCACAACTGATCTGTGTTAGTCAGTGTGTTAGGCATTTTATCTACTCTGTCTCATTTACAGTTTTTCAAAGCATAGGTCCTGTGGGGAGAAATAACAAAGCGACCCTTGGCAGTGAAAAGTTGGGAGTGGTTTTTCTGAGCCTCTTTCTATTAACAGGAGGAAGTGAAAAGAGAGGCTTTGTCCGGAATTCAAGGTCCTGCTTAGCTCCTGTGGGTGGGAAACCAAAGAGTGGTTTCCTCCTGCTGTTGGGTAGCCTCTGTTTGCTCTGGCCTCTGTATGAGGACTGCTTTTTTCCCTTTTACAGTTCCATTCAGCCTCATCATTCCAGAGAGGAAGCAGACCTGCCCTGATTCCCTCTCACCTCTGTGTGGCTCTGTGCAGCCATCATGGGCTGTTTATGATTTCCAGATGATTCTTTTCCTTCAGATTAGTTGACACAGTCTGGAATTTTGCACTTTCAGGAGTTCCTCTGGTTTAAATATTGCCCTTCTAGATCATTCTCTAAAATGAAATGGCTAGGTCATCCATGACATGCATGCATTCTGTGTCTGGTACATCCAATCCTATATCCTTAGCCCATTGTGCAAGTGGTATTTTATTTAACTTTGTGGTTCCCTTGTAAAGTTATAATGAGGTGTTTTAATCCTTATTTTATCTGCCCAGGAAATGAGGTTCATAAAGGTTAAATCGTCTATCCAGTGACACCAAACTAGTAAGTAACAGAGGTCTGTCATGATTTTACCTCTGTATTCTATAGCATAACTTCCTCAATAGAAACACACTAATTGGGGCACCTGAGTGGCTTAGTTGGTTAAGCGTCTGCCTTCGGCTCAGGTCATGATCCCAGGGTCCTGGTGATTAAGCCCATGTCAGGCTCCTTGCTCAGTGGGGAGTCTACTTCTCCCTCTCCCTCTTTGTTCTCTCTCTCTCTCTCTCTTTCTCAAGTAAATAAATAAAATCTTAAAAAAAAAAAGAATCATGTTGATTATGTGGCATAAGAAACATCAACCATGGCCACCATTTCTAGGACACAATAGAAAATCTTAAACTCGGTACCTGACCTGTCATGATTAACTTGTATGATAAGGGAAGAAGCAGGCATATGAGAGAATTGAAGCTGGAAAAGGTGAGGACAAATAGAGGGAGAAGAAGAGGAGGAAGGGGAGCAGGGAGTAAATTATTAATAATGTGGGTTTAATGTTCACTGAGTTCTCGGGTAGTTTCACATCCAGTTCTTACCCTGAACCTGATGATGTGTCCAGTGTTTATGAAGCACTAAGCATCTACCACATGCTCAGTTCTGAGCTAAGTCTGATGGAGGTTACTGAGGAAGACGACTCACCGCCTTGAGATCTAATTGGGGAGAAAAGGATAGAACCCCCAAAACAATAGTTATCAGGACAAGATAACATTCTTATAAATGCCCTACCAATTCAGGGGCAAAGTATGTCAGGCAGGGCTTGGGAATCTCTGGATTTCCAGAGAAATAGAAAGTAGAGGAAGGGACTCTTCAGTTGGATCTTGAAAGGTAGGATTTGAAAAGCCAAGCTTCAAGGCAGGAGTGAGCATGGTATGTCCGTGCGCTAAGGAGTTGACCCACCTGGAAAGAGTGGTTGAGTGTGCATGCGTGTGTGTGTGTGTGTGTACGTGCGCATGCTCACGTGCATACAGTGAGAACCATGGACGACAGCATGACCAGGTTCAATGGCACCACGTTCTCCTGGGTGGTTTTCTTGAAAAGTAGACAAGGATTTGGATCTGGAAGCAAGAGAATGTGGGGAGGCCCTGCGGATTTCGTAAGGCGGGGGAGCAACATGGTTGAGCAGCGTCAGCGATGGCAAGATGTGTTGAGGCGAGAGACCCAGCTGATTGTGTAGGTTGGAATGAGGAACTGAATGGGGCGTGGCCATGAGACCCAGGGGTGACCCAGGGGTGGTGCAGAGAGCGGGGGTACTTCCAGGGAGAGTCAATGGGAACCAGAGGCTGCTTTTGAGGAACTGGAGTGGGACCAACAAAAGGTAGCATTTGAGGTTTTTGGGGTTTTTTAAAGATTTATTTATTTATTTTAGAGAGATCGTGCCCCAGGTTGGCAGGGGGTGGGGGGTAGACGGAGAGAGAGGGAGAATCCCAAGCAGACTCCCCACTCAGCGCAGAGCCCGACGTGGGGCTTGGTCTCAGGACCTTGAGCCAAAACCAAGAGTCAGATGTTTAACGGACTGAGCCACCCAGGCGCCCATGGAGCATTTGAGCTTTGAGTGTGGACAGAGATGCTAGGAGGAAGAGCATGTCCTGGAAGGCCTTTGGTTATGACCAGATTCCACCTGAAATCATGGTGCTTAAGTGAAAGCTTCTAGAACTGTCCTGTTCAGTACAATAGATGCAAGCCACATGTGGTGAATTAAATGTGAGTAAATTCATGGAAATAAGACAGAATTATAAATCCAGTTTCTCATTCAGGCTAACCACATTTCAAGTGCTCATTAGCTACATATGATGAATGGCCACCCTCCTGGATGGGGTGGGCCCGGAACTATTTCCATCATCTCAGATTGTCCAGTTGCACAGGACCGATGCAGAGGTCAGTGGTGAATATCCTTCTTTGGGTGTGGGGGCCGCTGCGGAGACGGGAACGGGGAACCGGCGATGCTACGTCAGGGGGCTGTCTGGCAAGGAGGAGGGCCTGGGGCTGGATTCTAGGACATGTATGAAGTCGGGAGAAGGGCAGAAGGAGAACAAACATTGCCTGGGGTTTCGGAAAAGGGGAAGACTCAGCATAGCATAAAATCTTGGCAGCCAAAAGGGAGAAAATGTCAGTGAGGAGGGAGTGATGCCAATGTCAGATGCTGCAGAAAAGTCAAGGAGAAAGAGAACCAAGGGGGAAAAAATTTGTGTTTGGTAATCTGAGGTCGTCGGTGACCTACGAAACTTGACAGAGGGTGGGGCAGAGATGCCGTCAAATAGGAATGCCACCGGCTTCCTCTGAGACTGCAGCGGGAGTTCAGGGCCTGGAAACGGTGTTGGTCTCGGTGTTGGTGGAGGGGTAGGAGTGAGAGCTTGTTAAGGAGGGAGTAGGGGGAAGAACGTAGGGTGGGGAGCAGAAGGGAGAGGAGCGAAGGAGACCGAGCTGTCACCACCAAGGGCTTCATGGTCAATCATTGCTTTTTTGTCCAAGAAAAGGAAGATGAGGACAAAAGGAGAGGGAATCATCCAGGGCTGGTCAAGAGGATTAGAACAGGGTACCCCTGAGAACCAGACACCCTTGGGATGGAATGAGAAAGGGGTGCAAGGAGAGGGGCTCAATTTTGGCGGGGCTCAGGGATGGACGTCAGGGGAGCTGTGGGCAGGCTTGTGGCCACTTTGCCCTGAGATGGAACAGTTGCTAGAAGCCAGAGAATGCATCAGCTTGGTCTGCTCGCTTTTGCTCTCCCGTCTTCCTCACAACCCTTCTACTGGATTCTTCCTTTTGGTTGATTTGATTTTGGTGGGTTTTTTTCCCCCTAATGCATTAGACCTTCACATTTATGTATAGTGTTAGTACCTAGCTTTCAAGATTTCTCTAAGACTATCATGGCTATACACGTGTCTGTGTCATCTGTTTAGGATTGTAAGGACAAGGGCAGGGTCTATTTTCCTTGTGCTGTACAGGGTTCATGATACTACTGTGAACATATGGGTAGTGAATTCAATACTGTTTCATTATCAAGATCAGTAATTACACTTGTATTGGAAGAGCTGCTTTTAGACCTAGATGTATACAGTTGAATATACAGTTTCTGTGAGCGCCTATGTGCACGGGCCATGCCACTGACCCAAGATAATCTGTCCTCCTAGATTTAATTTTTAGTTCACAATGTGCTGATACTAAATGCTTTGTGTGCATCATTTTGTTTAATCCCCGCAAACCGGAGTGGTGGGTATTCTGATTGTCATTTCCGAGATGAGGCAATCGTGGCAGAGGCTGGTTAAGTCACTCGCCCAGGGTCATGCGGCAAGTATGAGTGGCAGAGTAGGACTTGCAGCCTGGCTCTCTCTGGCACCCAGTCTAGTGTCCTTAACGTCCTCCGTATCTCAGGCCGGTACTCTAAAGTGACCATCTGTTCCTGCTGCCGTGACTGGCTTGGCCACAACTGTGGGCATGCCCACATAAGGACGTGTTTGCTCTCTGGAGCTGTAATTCTCCTCTCGTTCCAGAGAGGTGGAAAACGATCATGGGGAAGTAACGAATAACGCCTCTTGGTATCAGCCCAGCCTTCATGGGGGACAAGATGCTTTAGCAACTCTTTCAAAGTATCCAAGACAAAACTTGACCTTTAAGCAGTTTCTCCGTTTAGAGTTAAATTTGTCTTCAACAAATATGGTTTGAATAAATCAAGACCTCTCCTGTTTTAGCTATTTAACTAGGAAGGTAATATTTCCAATCTGATTTAAAATTTTTTCTTTTGCCAAATTCCACAGGGGGGAAAAAAAAAGGAATGCTAAAGTTCAGGATAAAAAGAAACTTTCCAGGAAGCGCATTGGTACAAACCATAGCTGTGATCATCATAAATATCACTTTTACTTTCCAAACTAAAGTCTGGGGTTTCCATGGTAACTGTTTTTAACCCCAGCTGGTTTGCATCATGGTGTGGGTGTGGGTGTGGGTGTGTGTGTGTGTGTGTGGAGAGAAGCCAGTGGAGCAGGACCTGGCTATGTTACAAAGTTCAGGTATCAATATCAGATGGATCTCCTGGGGCCATTTAGAAACCAGATAGAAAAACTCCATGCAACACCTCTCCCACCCAACCGCTAGCTTCCCAAACCATTGCACTTTGCTACTGTCCTGATCACGTGCCCAGAGCTTCCCAAAGTGTGCCATCCTCGCAGAGGCAAATCACAGGCCGCATCCAACTGTGACTTTGATGTCTAGCTGTGTGCATTGGAAGAGAACTAGAACCGTAGGCTTTGATTTACTAATGTTGCATCCATCAGAATGTTCTTGGGTAATAGTGTTTCATAAGGGTCAGAATGCAGATTTGACAGTCCGGGCCAAATGCAAACTGGAGAAATTGCATCTTGCCTTCCGGTGACTCGCCCAGGCTTCCAGATGGAAGTGATTTCCCAAGGTCACCGCGAAGCTCGGTGCAATGGTGTCTCTCGTGTGATGAACATATGGTGTGACGGTGCAGGTCAGGATTTCTTGTCCTCTTCTCACCCTTGACTTTGGCAGACTTGGCCTGCCCCTGAGAACTTCTCTCCAATCATGGGAGACGGGCAGGAACAGCGTGTGCCTCTCCTCTCCCCCATGCCCTTCTCACCACACCCGCCCCAAGCCCTGCTCATGTGTTCCAGGCGTAGTGAAGGGAACTAAGGAAGAAATGCACCTCCTTCCACCAACTCATTTCCATTTCTTAAAATAAATCCCAGCTTTCCTCTTATGGGAAGCCACACCAGAGTGGACTGGGATCTCAAAATATCTTTTATTTACTTTATGCAAGAAACTTATTGAGAGCCTCCCGGGTGGCAGACACAAGTGGACCCTGACTTCGAGGTGGAGACCAACAGATCACAGAGCCTAATACAGGGTCACGATAAGTATACGGGCACAGTTGGAAGAGGTTGGTTTTCCAGTCTGGGGGACAGGATGTCAAAAGGCTTCCTAAACGGAACAACTTGACCAGCATGAACCATAGACTGCTCACAGTATTAACACATACATTCCTTAATGCTAGCATAGGCTTTATTGCACACGTGTGCGTGCAAGTCTGTCTTGATATCTCCCTAGATCATCAAAATCTTGAGTGCAAACACCTGATCTTTATTATACAAGGCTCAGTGTCTGACTTACGTAGAATAGAGCTGAGAACATAGCGAGGGGCATCGTGGCCTTGACTCTGCCTTCAGAAACAAAGGACAGATTGGAGGTGGCTTATGTGAGTGGGTGGCCTTGTGCAGACAGCTGGGGTGCTGCATTCAGGTGGAGCAATGGATTGACAACAACATCCAAAAGTGACACAATAGTCTATGGCCGTACCACCCTGAACGCACCCAATCTTGTCCGATCTCGGAAGCTAAGCAGAGTTGGGCCTGGTTAGCACTTGGATGGGAGACCAAAAGTGGCACAATAGGGGATTGGCACACAGGACTTGTATCTTCAGCCATCTGTCTTATTTTCTACCATTTCTTTTTCTTTTTTTTTTTATGTTATGTTAGTCACCATACAGTACATCATTTTAGTTTTTGATGTAGTGTTCCATGATTCATTGTTTGCGTGTAACACCCAGGGCTCCATGCAATCCGTGCCCTCCTTAATACCCATCACCGGGCTAACCCATCCCCCTACCCCCTCTCCTCTAAAATCCTCAGTTTGATTCCCAGAGTCCATAGTCTCTCATGGTTCGTCTCCCTCTCCGATTTCCCCCCCTTCATTTTTCCCTTCCTTCTCCTAATGTCTTCCATGCTATTCCTTATGTTCCACAAATAAGTGAAACCATATGACAATTGTCTTTCTCTGCTTGACTTATTTCACTTAGCATAATCTCCCCAGTTCCATCTGTGCTGATGTAAAAGTTGGGTATTCATCCTTTGTGAAGGCTGAGTGATATTCCATTTCTTTGATCGTAATGGCGCCTACATCGTAGCTATGATTTTAGACTTTGGAATTACCCCAATTTAGAATGATGACTTTTGAGGGTTCACACTTGCCTACTGTGTGACTCTTCTTTCCAGGCCTCAAATCTTCATCAGCAGAATGGCAGGATTGGCTTAGATGATCATCTCTAAGACTCTGAGTTGTATTCTAGAGGCTTAAGCTGAGTAGGTCTTAATCAGCTTTGAATCCTCAGGTCCTAGATACTGAATAAATATCTGTTGAATTAAATTAAAGAGATTGGAAATCCAGTTCTACATGCGAAGTGAAGAAACTGCTCTCAATGTAGAGTGCAAAGAACCTGATTAAATTTGTATGAATGGTAGAACCAAGGGTTTGGGTTTCCTCCTGCCACAGACCCTCGGAAGGAAGGTGGCATCGGTGACTTGAATCTTTAAGCTGAACCAGCTTTGCTTCCTCAGAGGTATCTTCGGGCAAAGACTAGCCTGGACCTCGTGTTGTTAAATATTTAAATAGAAAAGGAAAAAAATTCCATTATCCAAAGTACTAAAATGTGGTCTTGTAAACTTAAGAAAGTCTCCAAGGGTCTTTTGGTGCCAGAGAAGAAAACATGGCGTGGAACATCTGTATGATTGAACGCCTGTCTTGGTTTGTACTCGGTTGCTTGGCGTAACTTTACACAGTCCTGAGAAACAGGAGTCTTGTGATCAGTATAGACAGCCAACTGGGACAACTCAAGCCAAAAAAAAAAAAGAAAGAAAAAAAATTGAATTGTCCTAATTGTATGTTGTAGTGCTTCAAGTGACTTAAAGATGATTCTTTTTTTTTTTTTTAAGATTTTAATTCATTTATTTGAGAGAGAGAGAGAGAGAGCACAAGGTGGGGGGTGGGCAGAGGCAGAGGGAGAAGCAGACTCCCCACTGAGGGGGGAGCCCAATGTGGGACTCAATCTCAAGACCCTGGAATCATGACCTGAGCCGAAGGCAGATACTTAACCGACTGAGCCACCCAGGCGCCCCTTAAAGATGATTCTGCTTCCCTGTCCTCTGAGTTGTCAAAAGTATTGTGTTAGGACAGGGATCAAAGCCAGCAAAGGTGGGAGCACGCTGAGCCATAGATCTGTCTTCTCCACACACGTGAGCTTCTTGAGGTGGACGTCAGTTGCCCTCACGAATTTGTTTCATAAAGCAAACCTTTTTTATCCTGTCCTATCAAACATCCCCATCGTGGACATTAGTCAGCCCTGAGGCTATCTAGTTGAGCACCCAATGGCTAGTGTAGACTTCAGTGTGACTCCTACTACTCTTTTTCACCGTGGTTTTTCATGTAGATTCTGCACCCCACCTGTAGCTATTTTAATATGATGGGGTCAGTGCGGAGGAAAAATAAATCAAAAGTCAAAAACCTTCTCAGAGGGGCTTTTGGAAAGGATGCAGGCAGACGCCCAGTAGAGGAAGGTGAACTCTGTATGCTTTCATCCTATTTACAAAGACAAGAATTTTCCAGCACGTATGTGCTAAGCCACTTTATATATACCTTTGTTCGAGAGCCACAGTCCTGTTAGCGTGCCAAAGTCAGGGCCCATTACCCATTTAGGGAGTGGCTGGGCTGGGATAGAAGCCAGGCGCCTCTGATTCTGGAACCCAGGCCTTTCTCCTGCACCATGCTGCCTTCCTGGGCTGGGCCTTTGCATCCCCAAAGCTCTTTTGAACTGCCTTTAACCTGGGGATGCTCTGAGCACTTCGCTTTGCCCTCACCCACCCCGAACCCGCGGCTGGCTTGTCCTGCAGAAGACAGGGGAAGAACATCCCCTTCGGAGTAATAAGCATAGATTTTGTTTGAAGGTTCACCAAATCTTCATCCTCTGATTTGCAAACTTGGCATGTGAGAGGCTACCTGCTTGCTCTTACATGGCGTATTGTACCTGCAGTTTGGAAAAGCAGCTGGGAGGTGACCGATGCCACCTTGGTTGTGGTCAGGTAACCTCAATAATTTGCTTCACTTCTTCAGGACTTTACTGAGAGTTTTTAGTGACATAGCTGCAGTTGGAGGTTTGCTATTTAGTCTTTGAGAACTCTGGATCGTTAGAAATTTTTCTCCTAACATGGTGATGCAGTCTAAGAACAATATCATTAGCCCAAGAGCTCTGGACAATTTGGGGGGTGCTTTCTTGTCAAGGATATGGGGTAAAGAAAGGCAGAAAGGGACATTTGCGGGATTAGCACTTTAAAGGCTTTGGTCAATCGGTTTGCAGTGTGTCACCACGTAGGGGCTCCACCAAGGGGATGGAAAGAACCCAGGATCATGAGTCAGAGCACTTCAGGTGAGTTCCAGCCTCATCGCTCAGCTCCGCAGACACATCACTAAATGTCCCTGTGAGGAACTGCATTACTTGTCTGACAAATGGGCTTTGTTTAAAAGGTGCCCCAATTACCTCAGAATAATATCGGAGAGTCACCTGAGGGAGAAGATTTGAGTGCTATAAAAAACGAAGTGTTGGAAGGAGGTAAGATCGTCTCGTTACAAAGTCCACAGGGCGTGAAGAATCCTTCGCTGAAGCAGTAGCCAGTCTGTTGAGGATGAGGTAAGGACTGTGTAGTCAGCGGGCAGGAGGCCTGGTGCCGATGGTGCGTCGTCAGTCTGCGAAAAGTGTTTAGAGACATTTGTAGCAATATGACAGAGTAATTTTAGGTCTGTTGAATATCATAATAAAAATCGGGGCTTGTATTTGCTTGACTTTTTTTTTTACTTTTTTTTTTTTTTGTAATTTCATTTTCTTACATTTAAAAAAAAGTACTGGTGCATGCTGGATTTGGAAAAAATTAGCCCTTCACACAGATGATTTGAGAAGCTCTGGTATGTGAGGCATCAAAAGTCCAGAAGACAAGTGAAAAATTAAAGTAAGAGTCTGCATATTTTATTCATCCAGCGAAAGGCCAACAGGAAGCAGAAAACATAAGGGTGGGTTCCAAGTGGATGGGTCACTTCTCTCCCAGATGTTTGGTGTCCTGGAGGGACAACGAGAGGACATGTCCTGACCTTGGAGACTGACTCAGCATCATCAAAAGGAACAAAGGTCCACAGCGTCGGGCTACAACTGCTTTTCTTAAGATGCTACTGAGGACCACGGGGGCTGATGACTCTTTTTCTGGGCTGCTGGGACCTGGGGGAGGATGGCCACGAAGATAAATAACATTCACAAGAGTCCATGGTCAACCAAGGGAAGAGAGAATGCTAATTTCCATGCCCAGACCTATCAGAAGTGGCTGAATGATCAGCAGACAGTCTTTCCATTTTTGGTATCCATATTTTATAAATTAATCTAATGTAATCAGAGTCTAATAGAACAGCCCCTATTTCATGTTGGTTTTTCATTCATATTTATTCCTCCAGATAAAATTTAGAATCGTCTAGCTCTAAACTGTTAGTTGGAACTCTGTTAACTTATATATTAAAATGAATAGAATTCCAAAATTCATTGTTCATGCACCACATCCAATGAATCTTGGAACACTGAAAAAATAAAATAAAATTTAAAATTAAAAAAATAAAAATAAAAAATAAAATGAATAGAATTGATATCTTTGCAGTATAAAAACTTCCCACCTAGGAATGGATCACTTTGTTGAAGGCAGTTAGCTTTTGTAGCTTTATCTTTGTTTATTCTATACATTCCCTGTTAAATGTATACCTAAGTATTTTATATTTTTATTGTTACTGTGATGGAATCTTGTCCCCCATCACATTCCAACAATTCTAATTATTTCTAGTATATAAGAAAACTATAGATTTCTACTATGTTTAATGTTTAATCAGCCCACCTACCTGCTTTCTTATTATAGTACTAGTAAATCTTTTTCCAGCTAATTCTTTTGGGTTATCCAGAGATACAAAAATCCAGATATACAAAAATACATTTACTAACTCTCATCCTCCTTTTCAATATGGATAACTCTCCTTTTTCTTGGCTGATTACCTTAGCTATTCTTTCCAGAACAGTGTTAATTGTTGGAACTTGACAGGCTGCTGGATCTTTCTTTCCATATCAGTAGAAATACAGAACTTAGAAGCTCTGTATTAGCCTCCCCTTCCTCTCCTTTGTTCCTCAGACACTTGCTGATAGAGGTGACATCTTTGAGATGACTGTGGAGGGTAATCTTGGGAGAAATATGCAAGGTGAATGCATTATGTCCACTTTGCCTCAGTAATATGGTGCAAGAAGAGAGGAGGGGATTGAGGGACTGACTATATGTCCAATTATGAGGTTCCTGAATTTTTCATAGCATCTTAATTGGTCTCGAGGGGTGCCTAACCGAGGCACCACGGGGCTTCTTAGTTAGGGCTGGATCAGAACAATCGCTTCAAATTTACAGCACCCTATGTAGCTCTGCCTTCCTATCCTTCTGAGGTCTTTCCTTTGTATTTTCTGCTTGATTTCAGTCTGGACCCATATTCAACCTTGACAAGCAAAAGGGAGACAAAATTTATCCCTTGGTTCTATTTCCAACCCCTTCAAAAATAGAAGGCAGTCAGAGTTCTCAGGAGCAGACCCCAGTTCAGCTGGGAGCTTGGCGCCTGGTTTCCATTGTGACAAGGTCAGGGGAAATCATCAGGCAGTATTACCACCAGGATTGCCCAGGCTGGGAGTCTCGTCTGCTTCCCCTTGGTACGGAGGCTGGCTAGGCTTCAGAACTGGCAGTGTTGGAAATAAATTTAAAATCTGAGAATCAAAGAGGCCACTCTTCTCTTCGCTCATTTTCGTTGTACGTCAGAACGCACACTCTACCTATAATTTCACAAACACACAAATGTGACCACGCCCCCTGGTGCCGCAGGGCCGACACCTCACAGCTCCCAGCCGCCTCCCCTCCTGTTGCCATCCTCTTCTGACCTCCTTTCTGGGAGCAGCCCAAGTCCAATGACTGGTCTTCGTCCTAATTCAGGATAACTGTCCAGAGCACTACCAGCCCCACTGGGATTGGCTGAGGTCTGGCTTACTTCTGTCCCCGACAGATACGATCCTGAGAGCATGTCCCATAAACCTCAATCCACTTCTCCGACTACACCACCTGCTTGAATTTTTTGTGCCATCCTTTTTCTTTTTCTTTCTTCCTTTTTTTTTTTTTTTTGGTGGGAGGGGCAGTTCCTCCCCATCTCTTGTCCTGTACACTAACATCAACCCCACCAAATTCTCCCAAGAAATCACATGCTCACCCGTGTTTTTGTATTTGCCTATTTTTTTAAAGATTTTATTTATATATTCGAGAGAGAGAGATAAAGCACAAGCAGGGGGAGGGGCAGAGGAAGAGGAAGAAGCGGGCTCCCCACTGAGCAGGGAGCCCGATGTAGGGCTC
>CM052899.1:48861935-48881020 GCA_028534135.1 Potos flavus
AATAAGCGTTTCATAACTCAATCTATTTTTGCCAATTGTTTTAAATCGTTCTTATTAGCTATGTTAGGCATGCTAGTATCTTAATCTTCTTAACGTCCATGTGAGAGTTTGACAAGTCAGCAGGGATCTTGCCTTAGCTGCCAAGGGTACATGATTAGGGACCCATGCTCCAGAGCCCCACTGACTCTTCTGAGCTTATTTCTTTTTTATTTATCAAAGATTTATTTATTTATTTATTTATTATTTTAGAGGTAGGGAGGGGCAGGGGGAGAGAGAGAGAGAATCTCAAGCAGACTCCTTGCAGAGCGCAGAGCCCAACTCGGGGCTCCATCCCACAACCCTGAGATCATGACCTGAGCCGAAACCAGGAGTCAGACGCTCAACTGACTGAGCCCCCCAGGTGCCCCGGAGCCTATTTATTTTGAAAAGACCTCAGTCTCCTGAAGTTTAGGAAGTTACCTGCATCAGTGGGACCAATTTGAAGACCAGTATCTTGGGCTTTCATCAAATTCCTTAACCTTGTGAAAATAAGTAGATAAAGAGGAGAAAAATGTGTATGTGTGTGTGTGAGAGAGAGAGAAAGAGGCAGAAAGAGAGAGAAAGGCAGAGAGAGGGAGAGAAAGAGAGAGAGACCCCAGCTGACCCATCTGGGAGGCTCCTGCAATAACCCAGGTCAGCTGGAGAGGCCGAAGAATCACATTTTGATATTGCGGAATCACATTTTAATATTGCGAAAGAGTTAACACAAAGTCGAGAAGGAATAGTTGACACTGGTAGAACTTGGACTGTTCCTTTCCTAGGAGCATTTCAGGCTAAGAAATAATTGGGATTTTGGCAGCTAAGATGATGTGGGCAGAATAGCTTATTTTTCAGCTAATTCCTTAAGTAAACCATCAGCTCTGTAAACTCTTGCCATAGCCACACTGATAAGAAGGTTTGACTGTGCCGTCCCCCGCAGACAAACCATCAGACAAAACCAGAAGATTTCACCTTCTGTCAAGTCTCCCCCTTTTTGTGTTAAAAAAATACCGTCTGGCTCTGCAGCCTCATCCTTTCATGGTCATTTCCCTGTGGTTCCAGACGTGTATCATCATCACGCTCAAGAACAGGAAGTCCTGATGATTAAGTTTGGCTTTCAGGACATAGCCGAAGAAAGTCAGGCTCAGCACCAGGTTGATAAGAATGAGATTTTAGAGAGCATCATAATCTCACAGCCAAGTTTCTCCATGTCCTCCCCTGTCTTTGAAAGACAAGGATGCATGACTGCTGCCAAGGTTCAAGGGTAGGTACACATGGAGTAAGTCATGAAGCATTTTTGGTCAGAGTGGTCTTGGTTGTTAACCTCGCCTTCTGTCTCCCCACGGGGGACCGGCGGGCCCTGCCCACGAGCAGCCTGTGGGTGTGTGGCAGGGACAGCTCTGGGTGGGAGGTGCTAAAGTGTTGGTTCTCAAACAGGTGAACCTAAGAACGATCTAGAAAGCTTATTCAATTTATGGATTCCTAGCCCTTCCCCCCTAAATTCTGCCTCCTGTGGGCCGGGGTGGGTCCTTCTGGCTCTGATGCAGGTTGTTGAATTGAGTCGAGCAGAGGCTCATTCGCACACATACCTACTGTTCTCTTCCAGAATGTGCAACACCCTAGTCCACTGTCCCTCCACACCCTTGGCAGTTAGGGATGTGAAGGCACCGTTTCCCTAATGGATCTGCTGGCTCCTTGGCTCAAGATTTTCAGATCTGTAGAAACTTACCAGGAGCACATGGAGCTGTCTCTCAGGGGGATGGTGAGTTACGGGACTACTGATCTTTTTCGAAGTTTTAATTTTCTGTTAGGCTCTTCTCCAGAGTGTCCCATGGCTGCCTCTTTGCCCGTGTTCATAATAAGCTCCAGGTGCAGCCTCCATGTTTTCAGAAGTGGAATCAAGGGTTATGTGACTTCTAGCTGCATTTCTTTGATATGTGATTAAGCATCTTATCACATTGCCTATTGTTCGTTTCTTGTTCTTTTCTTTCTCCGTTTATTGAATCATCCATCTCTTCCTTGCCAGGTTTTCTTACCGGTGGAATTTAGAACACAATTTTAAGTGCCTAGGAAAATTCCATTCGGATTATTTTAGATTTATTAAAAATATAGGATGAATTGAAATCTTTGCAGTAGTGTTCTTTGCTTTAAGGAGCCTGCATGTATTTTCATTTTCAGATTTTTTCGAATGCTCTTCGGGACCCATCTTGTTTTCCTGTTGCCCCTTTCCCAGGCAGCTCTGTTTTATCAATCCTACTGGTTTCCAGTAGGAAATTTGCCTTGTTTTGTGGTCAGTTTTTGTCAGCCCTCTATTTCGCCCTCTCTTCATATGGTCTTGAATCCAGTAGGGTTTATCCAGATTCTGGCTTTGCCAGCAAGTAGCAGACGTGCCACCAGTGGTTCCGTGGGTCTGTGCGAGTGACGGTTCCATCCCCGGCTCAGGTGACAGCTAGAAGGCTGTCACCCACATTCCTGGTGTGTTTCCCAGCTGCCAGCAGTCACTTCCATAATGTCCCTCTGCTGTACTGGGATGTGATGCTTTTGCAAAATTCTTATGTGCCAGACAGAGTAAACTTGACATGTACCACTTCATGCATACAGCCCTATAAGGTGGGTACTGTATTATTATTCAGATTATAAGGGAGAAAAAACAAGGAATCCTGAGACTAAGTGATGCAGCTCACGGAGCTGGTATGTGGCAAAGGCAGTACTGGAATCGGGTCCTGGGTTCTCACCCAGGTCGTCCTGTATGTGGTCATGACATGTCCCTAGTGCATGGTCAGCTCCCCAGGCAATAGGCAGGATTGCTATTTTAGGGTTTACGCGGTGGACCACAAAGACTTGAAAGAATTGAAATTTGCATCCTAAGACTTCATTTAGTAGAGGAGAGCTGTACAGGGAGCGTAGTTCCTCTAAAACCAAGAGGATTTCATCATCTCGTGGCAATGCAGGAAAAAGATGTATACGGGAGGGTGGGGCGGGCAACTCAGTTCTCCTGGGTTCTTAAATCCTCCCTGCGTCCCTCAGCTGATGGAACCTTCTTTTTGGAGACAAGAAGCACATTTAGGTAAAGTTGTTAATGACTGATGGAGGACTTCCCTGGTTCGATTCTCACAGGGCTAGGGACAGAGAAAAGAGCTAGCGTTTTTGAGCTTAGCACCAAACTTCCTGGCCTCCCTTAAAGACTTTGAGGCTTTCATAACCACAGAGAAGTAGGAGGTATTTGTTCAGACGCTAATCTTCTTCCTCAACAAAAAAGGAAGGTAGGCTCGTGACCAGAGAGACCCAGGATAATTTCTTCGTACTTGTGAAGGAGGTACTACTGTCATTTGATTTTACAGATGAGAAAACAGAGTCTCAGCGAGATTAAGTATGTGTGATATGTCACCCAGCTGGTGAGGGGCAGAGTGGGATTTAAATCTGCATCTGTCTTATTCTAGAACCTTTCCACTAAACCTCACGGTTTTCCGTAAACAAGCTTCGACTGCGAGGAGACAGAAACAACAGGCATGTTGTCCTGGGCAGTTCTTTGAGAACCCAAGTATTCTCTAAATATGAGCTACTGTCCTATTCAATCATAATGATAAAAAAAAAAGTTACCATTTATTTAGTGCTTATCATGTTCCAGTTGTTGTGTAAGCAGCAATCATCTCATTTCATCCACACAGCAGGACCGTGAGGGGGATTCAGATCTTGCAGTCCATTTTGCAGATGAGGAAACTGAGGTTGAGTGAGTTACGGAAATCTCCCAATCCAGGACAGCTGTGTCTAGGCAAAGCACTGTGCAGCGTACAAGAGAGCTAGCAAAAGGCCCCAGATCCTGCTGTCCCGCTGTCTGTCTGGTGAGGCTGAGGGGTACAAATCAAGTGGACAAAGCGAGGCGGTGTGAGCTGGGTGCCAAGGGCACGGGGCAGCCAGCACTACAGAGCTGTAGACCAGGAAGATAGAAGCACAGACTAGCTGAGCGCAGTACTTAGGGACCCACCAGACTCTTCAGGTTTCATGGAAATGCATTAATTATTTTAAATCAGAATTTTAAAACTCAACTTTTAGGTCAAAGAAAATATAATAATACACAATATTTCATCTTTATACTGAGTCATACAATACAGTGTGTACTATTTTGTAGGAAACAAGGAGCCCATGAAGGTCAAAGTCACCAGAGCCACGAAAGCCATGATGTGGCCCTGCCATTCCTCCTGGGTCCAGGTCCTGGGGCTCTGCAGAGCCACATGCGGAAGGAGCCTGGGCCCCCGAATATGGTGCACAGAACTGCCTGCCAATCAGAAACACTCAGCAGCCAAATGGAAGTAGATTCGAAAGATCATCCCCTCAATTCTTCTAACATTCTTCATTTCATTTTTTTTAAGAAACACAGTCTTATGGTTACACAATCTGAGAAAGGCCCAGAAGGAAATTGAACTTGAGATGATCTTGACAGGCATGAAGTACTAGCTCAGCTAGACTGGACCCTCTTTTTATTATCTCCACGATGAGAATAAGACTAGCTTGTAAATGGGTTGGTTATCTCCTTATAAAGAAGAGGTAAAGACTGTTCTGGACAGAACATGTTTCTGGTATGGCCAGCAGCCAACTCAGTACCTAGAAAATTGGAGGCATTCAAGAAATGTGTTCTGTGCTGACTTGAACCATTATACCATAGAAAGTTGTTTCGGTGGCTTGCTAGTCTCATGCCCTCATGCAAGCACCAGTGTGCCGAACTTGGAAGTAAGTTTTCCGTCTTAAGCAGGAATCAAATTGGCAATGAATTCTGGGCATTGCCTTGAACCAAGACGCCTATGGATAGTATGAGGTTGAGGAGAGATTTGGTCACCTCCCTCAAGGATCATTCAATCAGAATGAGGAGTCTAAATTACATGCACAATATAATTTGTGTGTAATTAGTATACTATAATGAACTAAACTTTGTTGTTTTTTTCTGAAGAAGCCATAGAAGTTGTTTGAGGGCTGAAGTAGTTAAGGAAGACCTTTTGAGGAGGTGGCGCTGGACTTGGGATTTAGGAAATAAGTAGAATTTAAGTAGAAGGGATTAGGACATTTTGGCAGGAATGGCTAACGGCTTGCAGGTAGGGTAAACATGACCTTTGGGTGAAGACAGACCCTGTGACAGTCAGCGAAAAGAGCTCATGATCACTTCATAGGTAAGGAAGTAGGACAGACAGGAAATAGAGGACATCTGTATTCCTCCCTACTTGCCTTCCACCTCTTGTGAAATAAAACTGTGACTTTGGTAAGAATGGTTGAGAGCAGGAGGGTAAAGAAGCTACGGGTGGAAAGCACAAAACAAGCCTGGGGGTGGGCAGTGATGATTCACAGTAGCCCTCGGGGAGGAGATCCCACCTAACCCTCCTAAAGAAGGTGCTCTCCCTGCCCCTCCTCAGCACCGTATGGGGACTGCCGCCTTGGAAGGTGCAGAAGATTCAAGATGAGACACATGGGTGTCAGTGCTTTCTCTGCAGCACACAGGCATCACTGAGGCAGTGCTTGAATTTAGAAAAATCAAATGCTGACAGAACGGAGTTGGCACACTGTTGTGCTGGTAATTCAGTCCCAACCCGGTCAACCCGCTCACTCGCTTAAAATCAACTACAGATGCAATCGAAGTCCAGTGTCCAATATCCCCCTTTCTGTGGGAGATTAAGAAGCAAGCACACTCATGGATCAGAGAGCCTTGCTGCCTTTTTCCTCAGAAATAAAGATGGGCTCATTTAACAGGATTTCTACCTGTTCTTCTGCAATGAGGGTTTAAGTGACTATCTCTGGTTATTAGTCACTCCGAGGAAATGAAATGATGCTATGGTAATTGGCCATGTGGACTTCTTCCCTTCCCTGGGGATTTCACTTGGCTCAGAGAGCATATTTTTACATAGGCCCTGTCTGCGCTCTTTATTTAGCTAATTAGAGGGCTTAGGAGAATGAGCTGGCATCGGGGAGGAGGGTGGGGAGAGGCGAGGCCGCTTGTTATAACGGGAAGATCACTTGATTGAAACAAAATATCTGGTTCTAGTACAAACTCTAATACATTTTCTCTTCTATTGCTTTCTTATCTTGGACAGCTGTGCTACATACATTTTCTCATTTAATCCTCACAATAACTGCGGTGTGGGTATCGCAACCCCCTTTACAGAGGTGAGAAAAATAAAGTTCAGAGAGGCTGCCCTGACCAAGGTTCCCCAGAGAGAAAGCAGCAGAATGGAGAGTGGAACTCCAGTGGGCCTTAACTCACAGGCTCTGCTGTCCCTGTGTCTGCTTTCTAAATAGACCTCCTCAAAGGGAACAAAGCCACTTCAATCTCCATCTTCACTCTCGACCTGTTCATGATTCTGTGAAGGTACTAGCTCTTCTGGAAACTCCCGAGTGCCTTTCTATCTGGACAGATGGAAACTATTAAACATCCTTTCTACATTTCTCTCACTCCTTTTTTTCTTGTTCTCCCTCTCTCTTGTTCTGCTTTTCTTCCCTTTTCTATACATCCAAACCAGGGCTTGTGTTAATAGGTGAGCAGGTTGGGCAAGGAGAGGAAGGGGAAGAAGAGAGAAGCAGTTCTAGTCTTCGTTTTCCAGCCCTGAGCAACGCTTCCTTCTAAATGAGACCAGAGCAACATGGTATGGGGCAAGGACCCATGGGCTGGGAGTTTGACGATTTCACTTCCAGTTCTGCCACCATCTTATTGGGAGGCTTTGACCAAATCATGGCCTTATCGCACCTCTGGTTCCTCAGATCTACGACTGTACTGTAATATACATCAGGGGGTGGTTGTTTCCTTGAAGTCACAGAAATGTCCAAATGTCAGGTATACATAATAGAATTACGATCCTGGTGAGGGTCTTGGGTCATCAAGTTCTGAGCATCCATTTCACGCAGGATGAAACGGAGGGGAGTTTCCTGGTACCACGTAGATTGTTGGTGGCAAGCATAAGTAAATAACTCAGGCAGCCTAATACCCATCCTGGTGCTCTTGGAGGCAGTCCACTTGTCCTCATTTGCAGAATGGAATCCACAGCTGCCAGGGGTCGGGGGGCTGGAGGGGCTGGGGAAGGGTGGGAGAGGGGCAGTAAATAATCTGTCAACAGACTTCATCTACTTCCCTTAGATGACTTTTTATCGGAGAGGAATCTTTTTGAGAACCGGGGACCAGTTTTTCATAACAGAGCACTTTCTCATTGGTGGCTGAGCTCCATATGAGGCAATGCTCCGTGAGGAAGCAGATGGAAGTTGCTACCCATGCTTATTAGCTCCCAGCACATAGCCATCATGTAGGATGGGGCTCAGCAGGTGACAGAGTGTGGAAGGCAGACACTGTAGTGTGTCGCTGAATGAGTACGTCACAGAGAGGAGCACATGTTGGAGGAAGGCTAATCATACATTTCGCTACCTATTGCTGTCCTCCTCCATTTCATTCATTTCTTGATGGCATTTATTCTTCTCTTTATGTCTGTAACAAAAACTGTCAGTTCCCATTTGGAAGGGGAAAAATAACTTTCTGGTATCTACCCAAAACATACTTGAGTTATTATATTGACTAAAAATATCATTTTAGGTTGTATACTAGTGTCTTCAAAGCAGTTTTTCATATTTTTCTTTACTCTGCCTTAATACTTATGAGGCTTATTGCTGTCCTCATTTATAACAATGTAACTATGCATTGTCTAATATAGTAGCCACTAGCCACATGGGACTATTTAAATTTAAATGACTTAGAATTGAGTAATTAAAAGCTTTACTTCTTCAGTCTTACTGGCCATATTTCAAGTTCTCAATAGCCATTTGCTAAGCACTTGTACACAGAATCTTTTTTAGCAATCAAAGCAAGTTATGAGGTAAGTATAACTTTACAGGTGAAGAATGTAAGTCTTGGACAAATTTGTCCCCCTGCCAAGATCATGCATGGCAGAAGAGTGGTGGATATTGACTGGTCTAACTCACAAAACTTCCTCCATAAAGCACCATAGTATACTGTACTCCTAATGGAGAAATAGCAACAACAACAACAAAAGACTTACAAAATGTGACTAGTGATTTCTACCTCCAGGAAGATGGAGTAGATACACCTTTACCTATTCCTCCCACTTAATTACAATCAGAAATCCCCAACATTATATATGAAATAAACATAAGATTCTGAAAGACAGAGAGAAGGCAGACCAGGTAAAGACTTTCAGACCCAAGGAATACCACAGGGATAAATTTCCTGGGTTTTCTTTTTTGTCACATATATCACAGACTGAGCAGAGTGAATTGAATAAAAAACATGACTCACCTATATGCCGTCTACAAGAAATTTACTTCAAATATAGTGATATATGAGAGTTGAGAGTTAAAAAAAAAAAAAAGATCAGGCAAGCAATACTCAAAAAAAAGCAAGAATGGCTATCATAACATCAGATAAAGTAGTCTTCAGAGCATGCAAATCACTCTAACTACAAGGTCGATCTAACAAGAAGACCTAGCAGTCCTAAATGTACATGCACCAAACAACATAGGTGCAAAACATGCGAAGTAAAAACTGATCTGACTGAAATGAGAAACAGACAAATCCACAGCTGTACTTGGAGATTTATTTTTTTTTTTAAGATTTTTATTTGATAAAGAGAGAGCACAAACAGGGGGAGCAGCAGAGGGAGAGGGAGAAGGCTCAGCAGGGAGCCTGATGTGGCGCTTGATCCCAGGACCGACCTGAGCCAAAAGCAGACACTTAACCTACTGAGCCACCCAGGCACCCCAACTTGAAATTTCAACACCCCTCTCTTGGCAGTTGACAGAACAACCAGACAGAAAATAAGCAAGCAGGTAGAACTCAACACATTATCAATCAAGAAGGTCAAATTGACATTTATAGAATATGCCCACCCAACAACAGCAGAATTACACACACTTTTCAAGCACTCACAGAACACATATCACGATAGACCATATTCTAGACCACAAGGCACACTTTAACAAATGTAAAACTGAAATCATACATAAAATCATACTTGTTTGGAATCAAACAAGAAATCAGTAACAGAAAAATAACAGGGAAAACTCCAGACCCTTAGAAGCTAAACAACACATTTTTAAATAATCATAAATAAATAATCCAAAGAGGAAATCTCAATAGAACTTTAAAAAAATACATTGAAATGAATGAAAATGAAAATAAAACATCAAAATGTGTGGGACACAGCGAATGTAGTGCTAAGGTAGACATACTTACATTATAAATACATTATTAAAAAGGAAAAGTCTCAAATAATCTAAATTCCTACTTCAAGAAACTAGAAAAAGAAAAAAGCTAAATGAACCCAGAGAAAGAAGAGGAAGGAAATAAATAAGAACAGCCATTTGTAAACAGAAAACACCAAAAAAAAAATCAGTAACACAAACAGCTGGTTCTTTGAAAAGGTATATAATTAACAAATATCTAGCAAAATTGACCCAGATAAAAAGTGAGAAGACAAAAGTTACCAATACCAGAAACGAAGCAGGATATCAGTATAGATCCTGCGGGTTCAAAAGTAGAGATGGATACTATGAACAACTCTATACACATCAGTTTGACAACTTAGATGAAATAGACTAATTTCATGAAAAATACAAACTACCACAACTCACCCAATATAAAATAGATCATTTAAATAGCCCTATAACGATTAAGGGAATGGAATCATAACTTTAAAACTGCCAGAAAAGAAATCTCCAGACCTAGATGGTTCCAGTGAAGAATTCTATCAAAAGAAAAATTGACACCAATCCTACACAATCTTTTCTAGAAAATAGAAGAGGATGGAATACTAACTAATTTTGAAGCTAATACCAAAACCAAAGACAGCAAATGAAAGAAAGGAAGTAAGGAAGACAGGTAGGCAGGCAGGAAGGAAAGGAGGAGAAAAAGAACTACAGTCTAATATCCTTTATCCTTCCAAAATTTCTTAACAAAATAATAACAAATAGAGTTCAGCAATATAAAAAGAATTCTATATCATTATGAAGTGGGATTTATTCCAAGGATGCAAGGTTAGTTTAGTATTTAAAAGTCAGTCCATGTAATTCATCATATTAAAACACTACAGAAGAAAAATCACAGGATTATATCAATTGATGCAGAAAAACATTTGACAAAAGCCAACATACAGTTATGATTTAAAAAAAAGACTCTCAGAAAGTTAGGAATAGATGGGAAACTCCCTCAATTTGATACAGATTACCTACAATAGACCTACAAGTAACATTAAACATAATGGTGAAAGAGTAGATGTTTTCCCTCTACAATCAGGAAGAAGATAAGTATACCCACTCTCACTACGCTCATTCAACACATTGCTGGAAGTTCTAGCCCATACAATAAGGCAAGAAAAGACATACACATTAGATAGGAAGAAATAAAATCATCATGAATTATAGATGATATAGAATCATTATTTGTAGATATGGTATCTCTGTTGAGAATTACAAGGAATCTTTAAAAAAAAAATTCCAGAACTAAAATATGAATTTAGCAAAGTCTCAAGATACAAGATAAAAAGTAGTTGCTTATTTATATGCTAGTAATGAGCACATAGACACCAAAATTAAGACTACAACACCACCTACAATTGCTCATAAAAATGAAATATGTTTAAATCTAACAATATACATACAGCTTTTACAACAAAATGCTAATGAAAGAAATCAAAGCAGACCTGAAAAAAATGGAGAGAAATATTGTGTCATGGACTCAACGTAGTAAAGTTATCAATTCTCCCCAGATTCATATCCACTTATCATGCAGTTGCTCCCAAAATCCTAGCAAGACCTTTTTGTAGTTATATACAACACCAGACTCTTCTAAAATGTATGTATAGAAAGTCAAAGGACTAGAATAGCCAAAAATATTTGGAAAGAAGTTTAAAGGAAGAAAAACCACTTTATTTACTCTCAAAACTTATTATTTAACAACAATAATCAAGACTGTATACATTGACAGAGGAGCAGGCACATGAAGTAGAGACCCCAAAAACAGACCAACACTAATATATCCAACTGATTTTTGACAAAGATGCCAAAGCAATAGAGCAAAGATAGCCTGCTCCACAAATGATGCAAGAGCAATTGAATATCCAAGGGTAAAAATTAAACCTTGACCTAAACCTGACAGCTTATACAAAAATTAACTCAAAATGGATGATCACGGACTTTAAATGTAAAACATAAAACTGTAAAACTTTTAAAAAAAAACAAAAGAAAAATCTAGCATCTGGGTTTAGAGAAGACGTGACACCAAAAGCACTATTCATCAATGGAAAAATTGATGCATTGGATTTTATAAAAATTAAAAAACTTTTATTCTGTGAAAGACTCTGTTAAGAGAATGAAAGGATAAGTTACAGACTGGGAGAAATTACTTGCAAACCATATACCCAATGAAAGACTGGTATCTAGAATATATAAAGAACTCATTAAAAAGTACCCAACCAATCCAAATAGAACATGGGCAAAAGACATGAACAGACATTTCACTGAAGAGGGTATGCAGATGGCAGATAAATACATGAAAAGATGTTCAGCATCATTATCCATTAGGGAGATGCAAATTAAAACCACAATTAGAAATCATTACACAACCATCAAGATGGCTAAAATAAAAAATAGTGACAATATCAGATGCTGGCAATGATGCAGAGAAACCAGACCACTCAGAAATTTTTGATGGCAATTGTAAAATGATACACTTTGGAAGAGTTTGGTAACTTCTTAAAAATCTAAACATGTAACTACCATACAACCCAGTAATTGGATTCCTGGGCATTTTTCCCAGAGGAGTGATATTTATGTTCACACAAAAAGTTGTACAGGAATATTTATAGCAGCTTTATTTGTAATAGCCCCAAAACAGAAACAACCCAGATGTTCTTCAGCAAGGGAATGGTTAAGCACACTGTGATAACGCTCCTACTCAGCAATAAAAGGGACTATTGACACATGTGACATTCTCTGAATGAATTTCAAGAGAGTTATGCTGAGTGAAAAAGAAAATAGACAATCCCAAAATGATTACAGACCTTATCACTTCATTTATATAACATTCTTGAAATGACAAAATTACAGGAATGACAAAATTACACAAATGAAGAACAGATTTGTGGTGGCCAGAGATTAAGGAGGAGGTGGAGTTGGGAGGGAAGTAATGGTGCCATCTCTGCAGTGATGGAAATATTCTGTATCTTGACTGTATCAGTGTCAATATCCTGGGCATAGTATCATACTATATTTGCAAGATGATACCACTGGAGGAAACCGAGTAATAAGAGATGCCCTCTATTATTTCTTACAACTGTATGTGAATCTGCAATTATCTCAAGTCTTAAGTTTTAAAGAATGTGACTATTTTTATACACCCAGTCTGTATAGAAGCTGCATCTTTTCAGAATCTCAGTGTAGGGGTGCCTGGGTGGCTCAGTGGGTTAAGCCTCTGCCTTCGGCTCAGGTCATGATCTCAGGGTCGTGGGATTGAGCCCCGCATCGGGCTCTCTGCTCAACAGGGAGCCTGCTTCCCCCTCTCTCTCTGCCTGCCTCTCTGCCTACTTGTGATCTCTCTCTCTCTGTCAAATTAAAAAAAAAATCTTTAAAAAAAAAAAAAAGAATCTCAGTGTAATGAAGCCAATTATCTTTTGTAACAGCGTTCATGTATAGGGGTGTGCATGTTCCCACAAAGGCATGGCTCTGTAGGGTGGTTGGTACTAAGGCAGAGAATGCGTGGTATATGCCTTAGGAAAGATAGTAAAAAGTCTAGTAGAAAAATAAATAAATAAATAAAAATAAATTTAAAAAAAAAAGTCTAGTAGAAAAATTAGTGTTTACCCTGTCCAACTGAGTGGAAATGGAGTTGTAGGTCAAAGATTAAGAATGTTTAATCAAGAAAGGGCACGTATTGCATGGAGCACTGGGTGTGGTGCATGGACAATTAATCTTGGAACACTGAAAATATAAAATAAAATTTAAAATGGTAAAAAAAAAAAAAAAAAGAAATTGCTCCTAGAGAGGAGATTTAAAAATTTTTTTTAAAAGAATATAAGCGACTTTACCAGAATAAAAGAAACTGATGAATGACTCTGTCTCTTCAGATCTTTTTCACTTAAATAATTATAGTATCTATTTCATAAGGTGATTGTGAAGAATTAAAGGACAAGATGCATGTAGAAACACTAACCACAGTGCTTGGCACATAGTGAGAGATTCATAAAACGGCTAATTACTATGTTCTTAATAGAATGTTCCCTATGAGGTATAATTTATAGACAGCAAAATTCATTCTTTTTTGCTTCACACTTATGTGAATTTAACACACACGTACAGTTGCATAACCACCAGTATGATCAAGATATTTAAAAGTTCCATCATCCCAAAAACTTTCTTCGCACTCCTTTGTAGTTGGCCTCTCTCCCCACCCTCAGCCCCTGGCAACCACTGATCTACTTTTTGTCTCTGTTAAGTTCTGCCCCTTCAAGATTGTCATATAAATGGAATTATATGGGATGTAGCCATTTGAATCTGGCTTCTTTTACTTAGCATAACACATTTGAGTTGCATTCATTTTATTGCATGAAGTAGTAGTATGTGATCCACTTGGAAAGGATTTTTACATATGATAGGAGATTGGAATTCAGTTTAACTTTTGTTCCCTACTTGGTTCACCAGCTTTCTGTCTTTTTCTCACTAATCTGCAATGCAACCTCTGTCATATATTAAGATTCCATATATATATTTGGAACTGTCATTGGGCTCTCCATTCTTTTCCCTGGTTTGTTTAGACCTAAATGGACTCCTAAAGTAATACAGCTTCTTTTCTTTTCTTTTTTTTTTTTTAAAGATTTTATTTATTTATTTATTTGACAGAGAGAGAGATCACAAGTAGGCAGAGAAGCAGGCAGAGAGAGAGGGGGAAGCAGGCTCCCCGCCGAGCAGAGAGCCCGATGCGAGGCTCGATCCCAGGACCCTGAGATCATGACCTGAGCCGGGGGCAGAGGCTTTAACCCACTGAGCCACCCAGGCGCCCCTACAGCTTATTTTCTAAAAGCTTTATGATATCTTGATATTTAGGAAATTGAGTTCCTCCACCTTCTTCTGTTGATTTCCCTAATAGGTTAATTTGGAGAAAAATATCTTTGCAATAATGAGTCTTTCCGTGAAAAAACATGTTATCTCTGTGATGGGTAATTTTATGTGATGCCCAGATAGCTGAGAAAACATTGTTTCTGGCTCTGTCTGTATGTCTCTGGAAGAGAATAGCGTTTGAATCCATAAACTGAGTGAAGAATACTGACCTCACCAACGCAGGTGGGCATCATCCAATCCACTGACAGCCCAAATAGAACAAAATGGCAGAAGAAAGGCGAATTCCCTCCCTCCTAGTAAGCTGCTCTATATATCCTCTCCTGCTTTCGGGTATCAGTGGCTCTCAGGTTCTCAGGCCTTAGGACTCAGACCGGGCCTTACACCATTGGCTCCCTGGTTCTAAGGCCTTTGGTTTTGAACAGGAACGGTTTTTTGTTATGCCTTGACATTTTCGGCTATATCTTATATATTTTGTAAGATATTTACCTAAGCATTTCATGGGTTTTGGTAGTATTGTAAATGGTACTTTTAAAAAATTTCAATTTCCAACATTCATACTAATACATAGAATTAATGTTTACATTTTGCCCTTCTATCCCATGGTTTTGTTAAACACACCTAGTTTAGTAGTTTTTTGTAGATTGTTTGAAATTTTCTATGAATAGAGACAGTTTTAATTCTTCTATTTTTTTTCTTATCTATGTGACTTCTATTTCTTTTTCTCTCTTACTTCAGCTGCTATGGTCTAGTATAATGATGAATGTGCCTAGTGAGAGAAGGCATCCTTGCCTTGTTCCTGATAATAGAGAGAATTATTTAATCTTTCACCATTAATTACAATGTTGACTGCAGGTTTTTTGCAGCTACCTTTTTTTTATTAAAGATTTTATTTATTTATTTGATAGAGAGAGATCACAAGCAGGCAGAGAGGCAGGCAGAGAGAGAGGGAAGCAGGCTCCCTGCTGAGCAGAGAGCGCAATGCGGGGCTTGATCCCAGGACCCTGAGATCATGACCTGAGCAGAAGGCAGAGGCTTAACCCACTGAGCCACCCAGGCGCCCCTGCAGCTACCTTTTATCAAATTAAGGAAGCTCTCATCTGTTCCTAACATCCTGTGAGATTTTATTGTAAATAGATATTAAATATTTTCAAAAGATTTCTTGCATTTCTCGACATGATCATATGTTTTTCTTCTTTAGTCTTTGCTATGGTAAATTACATGGATTTATTTTCAGATATTAAGGCAGTCTTTGTAAAATAAACCCCACTTGGTCATGCTATTTTTTTTTTATGTATTGCAAGGTTTAATTTTGTAATATTTTGTTGAGGATTTTCTTTCATCTTTGTTCATGAGGGATATTTATCTATAGTTAATCCTTTCCTATAATGTCTTATCTGTTGTCAGGGTAATGCTGACCCTCAAAAATGAGTTAGGAAGAGTTTTTGTTTTGTTTTGTTTTATCTTCTGTATTTTGCAAGAGTTGGTGTATAAATAATATTATTTATTACTTAAAAGTTTAGTAGGATATTCCAGTGAAGCCCCTTGAGTGTGGATTTTTCTTTGTCCTAAGGTTTTCAACTGCAAATTGAATTTCTTTCTCAGATATAAGACTAATTAGACTATTTACTTCTTCAATATGTTTAGCAGCTATGTCTTTCAGGGAATTTGTTCATGTCATCTAACCCATTGAATTTATGATTATAGAATTGTTCATAGGCTTTTTCACTAGTAATTTAATACCTGTATGGTCTCTAGTTCTAAGTACTGCTTTAGCTTCAAATCATATTTTGTGATGTTATGTTTCCATTTGCATCAAATAAGAGCCTCTAGATTCTCTGCAATTTCCTCTTTGATTCATGAGTTTTTAAAAAGTGAGTTGTTTACTTTCTTAGTATTTGTAGATTTTTCAGTTATTTTTTCTGTCATTGATTTTTATTTTAGTTCTGTTATGATCTGAAAAAAATGTGAAATAACTTCAGTTCTTCTAACATTATTAAGGTTTATTTAATGGCCAGAATATAGTCTATCTTTGGGAATGTTTCATGTTTGATTAAAAGAATATGTATTTTTTAAAAAGTGTACTTTGCTCCTGTTGAGTGGAGAGTTCTATAAGTTAGGTGAAGTTGTTTGAAGTGTTTTCCAGGCCTTTTATATTCCTGCCTTTTCTCTTAAGAGGAGTGTTGAAGTCTCCAACTATAATTATGGATGTTTCTATTTTTTTTTATTTTTTGGTCAGCTTTTTCTTACGTACTTTGAAGCTCTGTGATTAAGTACATACACCTTTAGGATTGTTATAGCTTTAACAAAAAGTGACTATGTAGTGTCCCACTTTATCCCTGGTTGAAAACTACTTTTTCTGACATCAGTAGAACTCCTCTAGCACTGTTTTGATTGGTATTTTTCTAGTATATCTTTTTCCATCCTTTTACTTTTAACATATATATGTCTTTATATTTAAAATTGGTTTCTTATAAACCTTTGGCATATATATATGCATATATACACATATAGCTAAGTCTTCCTTTATAACCACTTTGATAATTTATGTCTTTTGTCTGTTTAGTCTTACATTTATGTAATTATTTCTATTACAATTTACTACCTCGCTAGCTGTTTTCTACTTGTTCCACCTTTGGGCTTTTTTCTTTCTATTTTTGTGCCTTCTTTTGGATTCATTGAGTGTTATTTATTATTTCAAATTATCTCTACTATTGACTTATTATTTGTGCTTCTTTTAAAATTCTTTTTTTCTCTTCTTTTAAAATTCTTAATGAATATTCTAGCATTTCCAGTATACATCTTTAACTAATTATATCCTGCCCTCGGGCGCCTGGGTGGCTCAGTGGGTTAAGCTTCTGCCTTTGGCTCAGGTCATGATCTCAGGGTCCTGGGATCGAGCCCCTTATTGGGCTCTCTGCTCAGCAGGGAGCCTGCTTCCCCCTCTCTCTCTGCCTGCCTCTCTGCCTACTTGTGATCTCTCTCTCTCTCTGTTGGATAAATAAATAAAATCTTTAAAGGAAAAAAAACGTGATAAAAAAATTATATCCTGCCCTCAAATAATATCATACTGGTCACCTGTAATGTAAGGACGTTACAATAGTGTACTCCCAATTCCTACCTTCCATTCCATATGCTAATGTTGTCATATTTTACTTTTGTAATGTTATAAACACACAATACACTGCTACTATATTTGCTTTAGTCAGTTAGCTGTAGAACAATTAAAATAAGGAGAAATGATTTTATATTTACTTTCAGTTATTCTGTTTGCAGTGTTCTTAATCTGTGTGTGGGGGGAGAGTGTAGATTCAGATTTCTACCTGAATAATTTCCTTTCACAGTCTTTATAGTACAGGACTGTTGGCAATAAAGTCTTTTAATTTTCATTTGTCTGAGAAAGTCTTTATTTCTCCTTCATTTTTGAAAGATATTTTCTCTGGGTATCAAATTCTGGAGGGACATTTTTCTTGTCAACACTTCAGAGATGTCACATCTTTGTTTTTTGGTTTGCATTGTTTCTCATAAGAACTCTACTGTTATTCTTATTTTTGTTCCTCTGTTGAGAATGTGTGTTTTTCCCTCTCTGGCTGTATTCTAAATTTTCTCTTTGTCTTTGGTTATGAGCAGTTTTTGTTGTGCTTTATTGTGGTTATCCTGCCTGGTTTTCTCCAGTGCTTTGAAAGAGACAAAGTTTCCCATATCAGCTTAGGTTTTTGTTCCACTAGGGGTATGGAGGAGAAGGATTTTATCACGTGAGATTTTATGCCTTTCTTGCAAGGGCTGTTATTAGCCTCTCCTAGGCCTACACAAAATGGGACACTTTTTCAAGATTTTATTTTCAGGCTTTATTTCTCTAGGTAGCCTGTCTGGAGGTACAAAAAGGTGGCCAAGCTGATAACACCTGTCAAGCAATCAGTTGAGTTGTATCCTTATAATAAATCAGTGACCAGTGTCTAACACATCACCTTTCATTGTGTTTCTACCTTTCCTTCCTCGCTTCCTGCTTCTCATTCCTTCTGCCCTGGGAGTAGACCTTCCAAATAAAGCATTGTGACTTAATCCTCACACCGGTCTCTGTCTTACAGAGAATACAGATAGATACTTTGTTTATTAATTTTCAGATTTCTTCTTTTCTAATGGAAGTATTTATGGTTGTAAATTTCCCTCTAAGTACTGCTTTGGCTGCATCCTACAAATTTGGATATATTTAATTTTTGTTATGTGTCAGTTCCCAGCAGGAACTTTTCTCTCCCACAGTAGGATCCAAGCTGAGACTGATAAGGTTCCTACTCATCTACCTTTTCACTGGAGGCCTAGGCCTCTGTGGGTTTCAGGTTTCCTGCAAAGGTCTCAGTGTATATTCCACCTAATCTTATACAGGCTCAAGGCTTCATCTTCTGCCCTTGCGTGGTTCATAAAAGTCACATCTCTTGATAATCAAGAACAACAAATGCCCATAAGGCAGGTTTAGGTCAGTGTTGTGTCAATACTCTGTTTTCAACTACTACTTGTTGCTGGCCCTTGGAGACTTTTTTTGCCATCTTGCTATTTAGCTATGTACTTAAAGGGGGAGCTTATTAAATTTATCTGTCGTGTCTAGGTGTTCTGCTACAGGAGGTTTTTCAATATATCTTGCCTTACCTATTTCCAGAAATGGAAGTCTACATATGATCTTTAAATCTCTTTAAGAATATTATTTTACTATTTGGTACCATAGAATTTAATTCAATATGTCTTGATGAGAAGTTGGTAGTGAAAATTGTTGACATTTTGGCCCATATATCTAGATGATATTGAACAACAAAAGGAATAAAACATACGTCTTTCTAACTTTTTTTTTAAGATTTTTATTTATTTATTTGACAGAGAGAGAGAGCGATCACAAGTCGGCAGAGAGGCAGGCAGAGAGAGAAGGGGAAGCAGGCTCCCTGCTGAGCAGAGAGCCTGATGCGGGGCTCGATGCGGGGCTCGAT
>CM052899.1:48881520-48901135 GCA_028534135.1 Potos flavus
TTTAAGAAGGATAATCTTTCATTACCTGTTTCTTGGCTGGCAATTATAAGAATATGGTTGTAATTAAAACCTAAAATTTGTAGACTGTGTTTCCTTTGTTTCCTATTAATAGGCATGCATCATCAGGAAAGTAGTGACATTATTATTTAAACCTAAATAATTAAATAAACCTAAATAATCAAGTATTAGTTCCTTGATTATACTTTTTTCTGAGTAGATATAAGCTGAAATAATATGGAGAAAGCCCCAGAACAAAAATGGATGAGTACGAGTTGCCATTGCTAGGAGTGGAGGCAGAAGGGGGGGAAGAGTCAGGAGTGGGAGTATCAAAGACAGAGAAGATACAATTTTGCACAGGATTCATCTCTGGATTCATCTGGCCAGAGTTCAGTTTTCTCAGCTTCCCATTTCAATAGACCACATTGTCTTCTTCTTCCAAAAAGAAAATATATAAAATAAATCCAATTTATCAAATCAGACATTTATAAAGGCTGATGTCTGCCAAAATATAAGAATGTCCATAGCTGTTTTATTTGTACAGCTGAACAAGGAACAAACAAATGTCTATCACTTGTTAAAAAGGTGAGTAAGTTGCATTACATTATTATAGTAGAATTCTATATAGCAGTAAGAAAAAGAACTATTGATACATGTAACATTATGAAGGAATCTCGCAGACAGGATGTTGAATGAGCAAAGTCAGACACTAAAGAGTACATGGTGCATGACTCCATTTATATGAAGTTCAAAAGCAGGTGAAACTAAGCTATCATGTTAGAGGTTAAAATAGTCATCGCCTTTGTGAGGAGCATTGACTGGAAGTGGGGACGAGGAAGCCTCATGAGGTACTGGAAACGTTCTGGACCCGAATCTGGGAACAATACCCTGTGTGAGTACATTTGTGTAAAACCACTGAGCTGGACACTAAAGATTTGGAAATTTTACATATCTTAAGTTATACCTCATTTTAAAAAGATGGAAGAAATATGAGAGGTGGTCCCATTTACGTGCTGCCATAGGTTGATGAAGAGTTTTGAGTGGACTCTGAGTGGACTGGAGTTTAGTGGCAATGAGCGAAGAGAGATTGGGGTCAGGGTCAGTTTGTCTTTAGACAGCTAGATGGTGAGCCCCCTACAGGCAGGATCCAGCCTTCTACCTTTGTTTCTCCCTCAAGGGCCACGCGCAAAATGATGATGAACAAGTGAATGCACCCAGAGTGAGTCTGTGTTTGTTAGTGAACTTCGTGTTTGACATAGAATGTCCCACATGGGTTCATATCATTTCCTTTAAATCTATGATTTTGTATTAGTTCACTCTAAGAAGTGGTGGAGTGCACAGAAGCACATTTAGAAGAAATGAGGAAACAATAAAATGTTATGCCAGGTGAATCTTGATTTTTTTTTTCAGATATTTTCCAAATAATTGACTAATCCTATTTTAAGTTAAAGTAACTTCTTTTTGTTTTACTTTCATACTGTCTGAGGGGGTCAGTCAAGTAGGATGTATACTAATTATATATATATATATATATATAAATGATACAATATATATAATATATATAATTTATATAATATTATATATATTATATAAATATTATATTTATATATAATGATATATATAAATGATTGGGGGTCAGTCAAGTAGGATGTATACTAATTATATATATATATATATATATATAATTGGACCTGAAATATGGTTCTGGTCTCCACCAAACATTCTGTGCCAAATCTCTAATAAACAAGCTGATTTTCTGCAAGAAAGATCACTGGACATATTTTAGGCTGGAACATGCCAGGTCTACATTGGCAGCGTGACATGGGAGTAGGATGCTAATAAGGGCTTGACTTCTTATTTGAGATGTTTTATATCATTCCATAAATGCCTAGTTAGCTTTAACTGAGTTTCTTGAAAGATTCCCTACCATTTCCTTCCTTAGCACACTGCTGGAAGATTCTACCAGATGGTTTCACTTAGAGTACACATGTAGTATGTCTCCCTAGTGAAACAGAGCGGCTGTTTTAAGCTTGTTGCCTGTCACCAACTCTTAGGATGGAGAGAGGAAAAAATCCACAATCATGACTACATTCGCTAGAAATTGCAGTGGGTATTCAGAAATGCATTGTGAAATTAACCCAAGGTGGAATTTGCTTGAATTACTAGAACGTGTGTGAATACTCTTCGGTAAAAATGGCTTTGGTACTTGACCACAAGTTGGTCAAGATCTTGGTTTTACTGATCCAACCTCTGAGTTTAAAGCATTAATAGTTAATACCGAAGCTGTGTGCCAGCCACTGGAGTTTAGTTAAGGGAAGGGCAGCCAGATTTCACAGTAAGATCTCTTAGAACCAGAGTTCCACTGCTGTCTTGAAAGTTGCAAGCAGAGACACAGAACAGAGTATAACAATGTAAGAAGTTCCATTAACTGTCTCGGAAATCTGAGGACCAAATTGCTTGAGAGACTTCGCCAAAATTACATTAACAAACCATTCACAAAGGTAAGCCGTGTCCAGAATTATCACTCTTGTCTTTGTTTGAGTCGATGATACCATTTTGCATTTTATTAGGCTAACTCAGTGGCCATGACTGTGTCTCAGCCCACTGAGGGAAAAGATCATCCCTGCACTGCATGTATATAGCACGGTGCTCGGTATATAACAGTATATAAGTGCAAGCTTAACTCATGTTTATTTATTTACGTGTGTAATATGTGTTACTGAAGCAAAAAGATTCCATGTTTACAAATAGTGACTGTGTATTATTCCATGGGATCCTCCCTATTCTTTAATACAGGTTGCAAGGCAAGTATCAGTCTGGCTTTCTATGGCAGGATGACATGGTTTACTGGGAAATAGAAATGAGTAGTTCCTCATCGTAGTCTCTACTGTGTCTCGGCTCGAGGAGGCTGAGACACCAGGATTCTGGCTCAATTTCCTCTACTGAATAAGTTGATTCCTTTGGGGATTCCATAAAACACTTCTCAGGGACGCTAGGTTTTGGAGACTAACAAGTTTTCAATATGTGGCCAGCGTGAAGAGAGAACATTCCAGGTAGAAAGAATGGCATAATCCAAGTCATGAAAGCCAAAAAAGTATATCTTAACGATAGTTCAGGTGGCTTTGGTAAAAAGTTCATTTGAGGGGTTACTGAGCAACAAGATTGGAACGCCCATTGGATTTACCTTGTAGAAACAAAATCAGCAGCTTAGCACACCGCATATGCCTTGCGTGGGAGATACTGGGGTTCAGATGGTATACAGGTAGGCAGATCCCTACGCTTAGGGAGCTCACTGGTACATGGACATCTGAATCTCTGATTACAAACAGTGATGTAAACTTTCTTCACTAGGGAAGAAAGGGATAGCCTGATGGCAGGAAATAATCCCATCAGAATTGTGGGGATTTCCCTCCCAAAGCTTTCTAGATGGTTATAGTGGAAAAAATATTTCTATATTGTTTCTTAAAATGTCCAGGTATACATTAACAAGGACCTGAACTAGATAGTAGCAATCATAACAAACAAACAAACAAGAAGGATGTATGCTCAAAATCTCATACAAGAAAAAAAAATTGAGTTTGTTGCCCCACTGGATGTTGAGGTCAAGTAAGGGAAGAAATCACAGGCAACAGAAGTTTCACATCTTAGTGAGGAGGGGAGTGAGCATGACATCTTGGTGTATACATTTTTTTTTAGGAATATCTATAAGCAGAAGAGGTTCAGAAGAAGGAAATGAGGCCGGTTTTAGAGTCGCAGTTGAGTTGTTTGTGAGATCACATCTGGTACGAAACAAGCAGGTGGACAGAGGAGAAGACACACACTAGCAAAAAGGCTTTGTTGTCAGTGTGGAAATCATGTGTGGAGTCCTAAGAATGGCTGAGATCACCAAGGGACAAAAGGCAACAAGTTAAAAAAAAAAAAAACAACACAGAAAAACTCTTCAGAATCACTAGGTTATCCATTTCCACAGTGTAATAGTAGGAAATATAAGGACCAAGCCAAGTATTCAGCAATACAGGACTGGTTGAATAAACTATGCTAAATACACACAATGGAACATAATCCAGCTATTAAAAGGATGAAAATGTCTTTGCACGTTGATAGAGAAGTGAGTACCAAGATGTATTAAGCGGAAAAAGCCAAGTGTAAGTGTTGAATCACTGAATTCTATATCTGAAACTAATATTACACTGTATGTTCACTAACTGGAATTTAAGTAAAAACTTAAAAAAAATCTATATTTTTTTAAAAAGCCAAGTGTAGAAGTGTATAATAGTATGCTACCTTTTGTGTAGGAAACATAAGCAAATAGGATATATAGAAATACTTCCTTATATTTGCATTAGATGTATTTAATATATTTATATATTATATATTTATATATAAATATATTTTACATATATTTTCTATTTATATTATATTACATATATTTTATATGTTTTATATATTTTAAATATATATATATATTTAAATATGTTTGCAAAACATTGGAAGAATAAAGAAGCAGCTAATAAAAATGGTTACCTAATAGAAATGGTAAGGATTTAGGGGGGTGGGGCAGGCTAGAGTAGATGGAGTCTAAAGGTATGATATTTCAATGCATACTTTGTTAGATTGTTCTAACTTTTGAAACAAGTAAATGTATTAGTTATTCAAAGTAAGAACTTAAAAAAGTAAGGAAGTGCACAGAGCCCTATATCTAGCATAGAAGACTCAGGAACTAGTCCTTCTTACAGAAAGGATCAGGAGATGACAATGGAGACAATTAGCTACTTTGTGAGTCCTTGAAAAGGAAGGAGGGAACAGAATTTACAAGTGAGGAGCAAAAGCAGGTGGTCCTGGCCTCTCTGGTGGGTCTTTCTCAGTCCTCCCCAATCCCTGTTCTCTAGCCAGGCCACCCTCCCCATCTTTTCTTGAATATTCTAAGTATATTCTCACTTTTGTTTATGCCACATTCCCACCAAAGGAATACTCTTCCCAGTGTTTCCTACCAACACAAATATCCATTCCTTTATTCCATAAATGTCCAATTTAATTGCTAAAAGAAGCCCGGTGAGCATAGCTGTGATCATCCTCATTATATCGAGAAAGAAGGGAGATGTGGATAGGTAAGGGGCTTGCCCAAGGCCAAAAGCAAATTCTTCTTAGGAAGCAGTGCTTAATGGGAAGGGGTTAAATAATCATTTCTGTGGAAACTATTATAAGGCTCTCTTCTTACATTGGTTCTACCTCGTTGTAAGACCATGATGAGCCAAGGGTGACTGAAAGTTCTCACTCAGTTATTGGATGCATTCGTTTTTGTAGCATTTTCTCCTATGTAAGTTTTACACTATGAGCAAAGCCAAAGTCAAGCTATGGGGGCCCTCAGTAAAGAAGCTGATAATCCAAAAGCGGGTAGTCAGACGTGTGAGTCTGTCCCTACCCCCTCCCATTCATCTTCTCTTGGTGGCCACAGATGTCACCTTTTCTCTGGTGACTTGATGTGGTGGGCTCTGCCCTCTTTGTCCATTTACTTCTCTTAAGAGGAGTCTAGAATGTCACTTACCCTTTATGTGAATACGTGAACAGTTCTTTTTCCTTTTCCAGAGCTTCCCTTGGGCCATTTCTAACCAGAGCCAACTGCACTTGCCCGTCTATTTCACCCTTCAAAGCATGTTTTATGTAATGACTGAACTCTGAATTAATCCAGACAGAGACTTAGGGAGCAACCCACCTGCTCTGGCAACATCCACATTTCCACTCTAAACCCTGAGCCATTTTCATTTACTGCCCCATGTGAGGCATGACATCTTCCCACTAATTAATAGCGACCCTTTTCAGTGATGAGTTACTATCTGGATTCCCATGCACCATCTGGAGAAGAGCCTGGACACCGGAGAGTTTCTATTTTTATCAGGCTCTGGCATTGCACTTGCATTCCGTTAAAACTGAGCCAGAAGTCACAGAAAACTTGAATTGTGCTCTTTTTTTTTTTTTTCCCACCTAGGGCCACTATATTAACTTGATAAAGAGCTTTTTGCACCCTCTTATCTACGCATTACAAAGGGAGAGCAAAACCGTAGCCTGCTTTCAATTTAAAAAGTAAACTCTTTAGCATAAACATCCAGCTCCTGAGGCCAGTTTCACTGCATCCAGAGGAAGACTGTGGGGAAATTATTTTGATACAAACACGGGAGGCTGAATGAACTGCAACCCAGTTAAAAATAGAACAGTAATAATTCCCCACAGTGGGTCACACTTGGGGTTGGGGGAGAGAGCAGAGGTGGAGCGGAAGTAGCGGCATGATAGACATTTTCTTCTTCTTTCAGAAGAAGAAAACTGTTAGCTGGACATGAAGCTCATAGAACAAAAACGATGTGGCCACCTGTGGTAAGGCGGGGGGTGTAGAGGCTGAAAGTATGGGCTCCAGAACTGGGTTGCAAGAGTTCAAACCCAATTCTTTCATTTCCTTCTTCCATGGTGTCAGGCAGGTTACTCACCCTCTCATGCCTGGTTCTTCATCTGTAAGAGTACTTTACCTCATAAGATTTCCGGAAAATTAAATGAGGTAATACGTCAAAAGTACGGAGGACGTACTGAACCAGCAGTAAGTGTAGGTCTTGGTTAACCAGAGTGCCGTTATGTCTACCTTGGAGGTCCTAACTAGTAAATATGAATTCAGTGGTAATTTGTTGTCCAGCCCCAGCACTTTAAAGAACAAAAGAAAATACCGTGAATAATCATACCAGTACCTGGACTGCTCTGGGCAAACTAGGAAGGTGACATAAAGTAAGGAGATAGGTAGGCATATGTCACCCTATTTTCAGTGGTGCCGTCTACCTGATCATACAGGGTTTGATTTTTGGCCAGTAATGAACATCTGAATCACCAGTGACATAGAAAAGAATTTTAAGCTATGCCCCATGTATCTGTGGAACCCAAGTGTGTGTGTGTGTGTGTGTCTAGAACTGATTCTAATGCATACCATTGATGCTTACTGATGATGAGCCATGAAATCTCAATTTCGTGCTTCTCCTTAACTGTTAATAACAAACAATAAGAATAGATTAAGTTTTTATCAGACCTTACAAATGCTGTTATTTTTCATACATGTCATCTCATTTGATCTCTAATACAACCAACTTCCGAGACATCAAATATTCTTCTGAGGGGCAGGGCACACAGAGGCCACCTGACTTGTGAGTGGTCATTCTGGAATTAGACCCCAAACTTTAAGTTTAGCGATTTTTCCAGTCTGTATCATCATTTGTTCATTACACAGTGATAAATGTTAGAGTAATTCAGAGCACAACTGGGGCCTTCTTTAAGTCATGGACTTCTGCCCCAAGCAAACATTCGCCTGTTTTTGTCACAATATGTTAGCTTGGAACTTCTAGAATCTTGCATGAATGGAATCATATAGTATGTACATTTTTCCCTCTTTTCTTTCATTCACTATGATTTTGAGGTGTGTTTGCATTGTGTGTATCAGGAGTTTGTTCCTTTTTACTGCTGAGTAATATGTATATTATAATTTATTTATACTTTGACCTGTTAATGAACATTTAGACTATTCCCAGCTTGGGACTATTATAAATAAAGCTGCTTTGAACATTTGTATATAGGCTTTTGTGTGGACCTATGTTTTCATTTCACCCAGGAAATATTTAGGACAGAGATGACTGAGACAGAATAGATGTATGTTTTAGCTTTGTAACTCCCAAAATATTGGTCCAATGTGATTGTACCATTTTACATTCCCAACAACAGTGTATGAGATTTTCCGTTTTCTTCAGCAAAAAGTGCTGTTGTCAGGTTTTGGTTTTTTTTTAGGTTTGTCCATTATATTCAGTATGCATTGGTATCTCATGATGATTTTACTTTGCATTTTCTTGATGACTAACAATGTGTATTATGTTTTCAGGTACTTATTGGCCATTTGCTCCTCTTTTGGTAAAGTGCATCTTCAAATCATGTACACATTATTTTTGTTGCAATATATATTGTCTTAGTATTGAGTTGTAGGAGTTCTTGTATATTCTGGACACATATTTAGGATATATTTGGACACATATCCTTTGATACATATGTTGCAAATATTTTCAGTCTGTGCTCTGTTTTTTGTATTTCTAATAATGTCTTTCAAAAACAAGTTTTTAATTTTGATAAAGTATCAATTTTTTCATTGTATTCTGTACTTTTGGGATGCTATCTAAATAACCTTTGCCTACCCCAAGATCACAAGCATTTTCTCTTATGTTTTCCTCTAGAAATTTCATCAGCTTAGGCTTCACACTTAGGCCTATGATCCGTATTGAATTAATTTTTGTGTATGGTATGAGAAAGGGATAAGGTTCATTTTTTTCAATATGGATAATAAGATGATCTAAAATCATTGTTGAAAATAAGTTTTCTTTTACCGTCAGGTATGTATTATTAGTTTCCTATTGCTGCTGTAACCAATTACCACAGACTTCATGGCTTAAAACAATACAAATTTATGGTCTTAAAGTTCTGTTAGTCAGGAGTTTGAAATGGGTCTTGGAGGGCTAAAATTAAGGTATCAGCAGAGCTGTGTTCTTTCTGAAGATTCTAGAGTGAAACAATTCCTTGCCTTTTAGAGAGTTCTACAGACTGCTTGCAAGCCTTGCCTCATGGCCCCGTTCTATCTACAAAGTCAGCACTCTCATTACTCTGACCCCTCCCTCCATTATAACATCTCTCTCTCTGACTTGGACCCACCTGTCTCTCCCTTTCACTTAGGAAGACTGTAATTACATTGGGCCAACTTAGATAACCCAGTTGAATCTTCCCATCTCAATATCCTTGACTTAATCGTATCTCCAAAGTTTCTTTTGCCATGTAAGGTAACATATTCCACGGGTTCCAGGGATTAGGACATGGACATCTTTAGGGGGCTATTATTCTGCCTACCACATATTGCCTTGGCGTCCTTGTCCAAAATCAAATGACAGTATATATGTAGGAGCTTTCTGGACTATCTATTACACATCATTGACCTACGTATCTAATTTTTTGCCAATATCAAACTGTCTTAGTTTCTCTAGCTTTATACAGTCTAGAAATCAGGTAAGATGAGTCTTCAAACTAAGATATTTGCAAATGACCTATCCAAAAAAGGATTAGTATCCAAAATATATAATTTATATAATTTAACACCCAGAAACCAAATAATCCAATTAAAATGGGCAGAAGACATGAACAGACATTTTTCCAAAGAAGGCATACAGATGGCCAACAGATATGTGAAAAAAGGCTCAGTGTCACTCATCATCAGAGAAATGCAAATCAAAACCATAAAGAGATATCATCTCACACCTGTGAGCATGGCTAAAATCAAAAACTCAATAAACAACAAGTGTTGGTGGGGATGTGAAGAAAAAGGAACTCTCATGCACTGTTGGTGGGGATGCAAACTGGTGCAGCCACTGTGGAAGACCATATGGAAATTCCTCAAAAAATTGAAACTAGAACTACTCCATGATCCAGTAATCATGCTACAGGGTATTTACCCAAAGAATAGAAAACCACTAATTCAAAAGGATATATGCACCTGTATGTTTATTGCAGCATGATTTACAATAGCCAAACTATGGAATCAGTCCAAGTGTCCATAAATAGATAAATGGATAAAGAAGATGTGGCATATATATATATATATACACACACACATATATATACATATACATATGTATATATATATTATACATATATGTATATAATATATATGTGTGTATATATATACATATATGTATAATATATATATATATATAATATATATATAATATATATGTGTGTATATATATACATATATGTATAATATATATATATATACATACACAGAATGGAATATTATTCACCCATAAAAAATGGTGAATTCTTGCCATTTGCAACAACATGGATGGATCTAGAGGGTACAATGCTAAGTGAAATAAGCCAGTCAGAGAAAGATAAACACCATATGATTTCACTCATGTGTGGAATTTAAGAAACAAAAATGAATGAAGGGGAAAAAAAGGGGGGACAAACGAAAAACCAGACTCTCAACTACAGAGAACAAACAGATAATTACCAGAGGGAGGTGGGTGGGGGGATGGGTGAAATAGATGAAGGGACTTAAAAGTACACTTGTCTTGATGAGCACAGAGTAATATATAGAACTGTTGGATCACTATATTGTACACCTCAAACTAATATAACACTAGGTTAACTGTACTGGAATTAAAATTTTTAAAATTGCTCTCTTTATTCTAGATGCTTTGTATTTCCATATAAATTTTATTTTTTTAAAGATTTTATTTATTTATTTGACAGAGAGAGAGATCACAAGTAGGCAGAGAGGCAGGCAGAGAGAGAGGGGGAAGCAGGCTCCCTGCCAAGCAGAGAGCCCGATGCGGGGCTCGATCCCAGGACCCTGAGATCACGACCTGAGCTGAAGGCAGAGGCTTTAACCCACTGAGCCACCCAGGCGCCCCTAAATTTTAGAGTCAGCTTATTGATTTCAACAAACAAAAACCTGTTGGAATGAGTTTGGAAGTGTTTCTTCTTCTTCAGTTTTTTGGAAGACTTTTTAGAAAGTTTGATACTAATGCTCTTTAAATGCTTGATAGAAAATACCAGTGAAGCCATCAGATCAAGGATTGTTATTTGTTGGGGGATTTTTGGTAATCATGAAATCTGCTTACTTATTTTTGGTCTCTTCAGATTTCCTGTTTCTTCATGATTCAGTCTTAGTAGATTGTATGTTTCTAGGAACTTATCAACGTATATACAATGTATATATGAAATATTATTTTTCCACTAGAAAGAAGAAAATACTGCCTTTTTTGACTACATGGATGACCTTACCTGGAGGACATCCTGCTCAATGAAACAAGCCAGATAGGAAAAGACAAATACAGTATGACTTCACTTATATGTATAATCTACAAAAAGATGCAGAGGGTAAAATGGTGGTCCTCAGAAGCTGGTGAGGGTGGGGAATGGAGAGAGTTTGGTCAAAGAGTACAAAGTTGCAATTGTGTACGATAAGTCTAGAGATCTAATATGTACATATGATTATTACACTTACTAATACTGTATTAAACACTGGAGACAAACCGAGAGTGACTTCAGGTACCCCCATCACACACAAAAATGCATAGGAGTCCTTGGCAATTTATTAAATGTATTCCTTATTTCACGTTTTAAAGTGCTACTGTGAACTCAGAGCAATGGACTGAGGGTTTTAGAGGGGAGGGGAGTGGGGGGATGGGCGAGCCTGGTGGTGGGTATGGAGGAGGGCACGTATTGCACTGGGTGTGGTATATGAACAATGAATCTTGTAACACTGAAAAAAATAAAAGTATTTGGGAAACAAACAAAATAAAGTGCTACTGTAAATGAGTTTTTAACTTTAATTTTTTTTAAGATTTTATTTATTTATTTGTCAGAGAGAGAGATCACAAGTAGGCAGAGAGGCAGGCAGAGGGAGAGAGGGGGAAGCAGGCTCCCCGCTGAGCAGAGAGCCCGATGTGGGACTCGATCCCAGGACCCCAGGATCATGACCTGAGCCGAAGGCAGCTGCTTAACCAACTGAGCCACCCAGGTGTCCCGAGTTTTTAACTTTAAATTTTATAAGTGTTTCCTGCCAGAATATAAGAATACAGTTGATTTTTCTATATTAACCTTGTATCCTGTGACTTTGCTAAATGCATTTCTTAGTTGTAGTAGTTGTTTTATAGAGTCCCTGGGATTTTCCATACAGACAATCATATCATCTGCAAACAAGGATGGTTTTCCTTTGTCTTTTCCACTTTTATGCTTTTTATTTTCTGGTGTCCTGAGCAGATTTCAGGGGGGAACAATTCAATATTTCACCATTAGTTATAGGTTTTCCCTAGATGCCATTTCTCAATTTACCATTCCTAGTTTACTGAGAGTTTTTATCATGATTGAGTGTTTAGTTTTGTAAAATGATTTTACTCTGTTAAAATGATTATATGGTTTTCCTCCTTCATTCTATTAATATGGTGAATTTTATCATTTTATTTTTGTAAAGATGGAAACAATCATGTATTATGGGGACAGACTCTAATTGGTCATTATGTATTATCCTTTTCTTTTTTTTTTTTTTTTTTAAAGATTTTATTTATTTATTTGGCAGAGAGAGATCACAAGCAGGCAGAGAGGCAGGCAGAGAGAGAGGAGAAAGCAGGCTCCTCGCTGAGCAGAGAGCCCGATGTGGGACTCGATCCCAGGACCCTGAGATCATGACCTGAGCCGAAGGCAGAGGCTTTAACCCACTGAGCCACCCAGGCGCCCCTGTATTATCCTTTTCATATACTGTTGGTAACATGTCCAATTCATCTAAGTTGTCAGATTTGTTGACATAGAGTCACTCATAATATTCTCTTATTATCCATTTAATGTCTATAGAATATGTGGTGGTAACACCATTCTCATTCATGATATTGGTGATTCCTTTTCTCTCTCTCTCTCTACTTTCTTCCTCCCCCCCCTCCTCCCTCTCTCTCCCTTCTTCCCTACCTCCCTCCCCCTCTCCAATCAGTCTAGCTAGAGATTTGACAATTCTGTTGATCTTTTCAAAGAACTAGCTTTTGACTGTTAATTTTCTCTATCTTATGTCAGTTTTCTAATCTATCGATTTCTCCTTTTTATTATTTTCTTCCTTCTACTTATTTTGAATTTACTATTCTCTTTTTTTCCTAGCTTCTTAATGAGTAAATTTAGCTCACTAATTTTAGACCTTTCTTCTTTTCTTATGGTATCATTTAAAGCCCTAAGTTTCCCTCTAAGCTTTAGCTGCATCTTTTGGTGCTTTAGCTGTATCCATTAAAATTTTGGTATGCTTTATTTTCATTACTCATTGGCTCAAAACATTTTCTAATATCTCTTCAATTTCATATTTAACCCATGAATTATTTAGAAATGTGTAATTATAATATAGTATGGGTTATTTGCATTTCTTACAGTTACTAATTTCTTATGTGTTTGGATTTTGTATGATTTCAACCTTTTTAAGTTAATTGACTTGTTTCATGAAGCAGCTTATGGTTTACATAAATGCGTGCACCATGTGCACTGAAAAAGACTGTGTATTCTGCGCCCTCAGATGTAATGGTCTATATAAATGATGATAGATCAAGGTGCTTGATAACATTCAGAGTGTGTATGACTTGCTGAGTTTTGTCTACTCATTCTTTGCTGAGAGGGGACTATTAAATCTGCTTTTGTTGTGGAATCATATCTTTCTCCCTTTAAGTTTGTCAATTTCTAGTTCGTGGATGTTGAGGGTCTGTTATCTGGCACACATCTATAATTTGTATATCTTTCTGATGAATTTTTGCCTTTATTATTATAAAATGCCCTTCTTTCTTTCTTGTATTTGTCTTGAAATCTATTTGTTCTGTTAATGTTGCCTCTGTAGCCTTCTTATGCTTACGGATTCCGTGGTACCTTTTTCCATCTATTTACTTTAAAATTTTCTGTATGTATTTTTAAAATATGTCTGTGTGAGTATTTAAAGTGTCTCTCTGTGTGTATAAAGTATCTGTGTGTTTGTCTTAAGTGTAACTCTTATAGGCAGCATACAGTAGCACCTTGCTTTTTTATCTACTCTATCAATCTCTGCCTTTTCATTGAATGATTTAGACTAGTTAAAATCTGAAGTGATTATTTAAGTAGTTGGCTTTAGGTCTACTATTTATTTACTTATTTATTTATTTATTTATTTATTTAGTAAGCTCCACTTGCAACTTGGAGCCCAACATTGGGCCTGAACCTCAAAACCCTGAGATCAAAACTTGAGCTGAGATCGAGTCAGACGCTTAACTGACTAAGCCACCTAGGTGCTCCTAGAACTACCATTTTATTATCTGCTTTTGTTCGTCCCTTGTGTTTTTTGTTTCATTCTCCTCCCTTTCCTGTTTTCTGTTGGATTATTTAAGTATTTATTATAGTCTTTTCAGTGTACCTATTGGATTTTTTCTGTATGCCCTTGTATTATTTTTCAAGTGGTTATTCCAGAGATTATAATACACATATCTATATACTTACACACAACATATATGTACTGTCTAGTTAGAGTTTATATTATAGATAGAATGTAGAAATCTTGCAACCAGATAGGAGTCTTTCAATCCTCATCCCTGACCTTTGTGCTATAATGCGAGATGTATTATATCTTCATAAAATTCCATGAGACATTATCATTTTTGTCTTCCAACAGTAATAAATATTGATTTAACTTGAGAGTGAAAAAACAGTCATTTATAGTTACCATTTCTGTTGTTCCTTTATTTCTGAAGGTTCACATTTCCCTCTGGTATCAATTTCCTTCATCCTAAGGAACCTCCTTTGGCAGTTCTTATAGAGTCGGTTCATGGTGACAAATTCTCTCATTTTTTCTTCATCTAGAAATGTCTTCATTTGCCTTTATATTTGAAAGATACCTTTGCTGTACATAAAATTCTAGGTTGCCTGTTCTTTTTTTTTTTTTTTTAAGATTTTATTTATTTATTTGTCAGAGAGAGAGAGAGCACAAGCAGGCAGAGTGGCAGGGAGAGGCAGAGGGAGAAGCAGGCTCCCTGCTGAGCAAGGAGCCCGATGCGGGACTCGATCCCAGAACCCTGGGATCATGACCTGAGCTGAAGGCAGCCACTTAACCAACTGAGCCACCCAGGCGTCCCAGGTTGCCTGTTCTTATCTTTAGGAATTTTAAAGATGTTATTTCACTGTCTTCTGATCCATGGTTTCTGATAAGAAATTTGCAAGAATTTGAATCACTGTTCCCCTGAGTGTAATCTCTTTTTTCTTCAGCTCTTTTAAGATTTTTTGTCTTTATCTTTGATTTTCAGCAGTTTGATTATGAGATACTTGGCATGCATTTCTTCAAGTTTATTCTGGTTGAGGTCCACTAAGCTTCTTGGATTTGTAAATTTATGGCTTTGCAAATGTGGGGTGTTTTTTGGTCTTTTATTTCTTCAAACATTCTTTCCTCCCCCAATGTTTTTCTCTTCATTATGGAGTTCCAATGACATGTGTGTTCAATTCTTTGATACTGGTACACAGGCCTCTGAGTGTCCGTTTATTTTTTTCAATGTTTTTTCTTTCTGTTGTTCAGATTGAATAATTTCTTTTGGTTTATCTTTAGTTTCTATTACCTCTGTTCTGCCACCGAGCTCATCCAGTGACTTAAATTTCAGATATCATCTTTTTCAATTCTAAATTGTCCATTTGGTTCTGCTTTATGGTTTCTCTTTCTCTGCTGGGAACTCGTATCTTTTCATTCATTTCAAATGGTTCCCTTTATCTTATAGAAAGGAGTTTAAATAAAAGCTTTAAAGCTATTCTTCTAACTCAAACATGGTGGTCATCTCAGGGTTGATATCTTTTGATTGACTTTTCCTTTGACCATCTTGTTCTTTGCATCTTGGGTAATTTTATTTTTTTTATTTTTATTTTTTAAAGATTTTATTTATTTATTTGACACAGAGAGAGCGATCACAAGTAGGCAGAGAGCCAGGCAGAGAGAGAGGGGGAAGCAGGCTCCCCGCTGAGCAGAGAGCCCGATGCGGGGCTCGATCCCAGGACCCTGAGATTGTGACCTGAGCCGAAGGCAAAGGCTTTAACCCACTGAGCCACCCAGGTGCCCCATATCTTGGGTAATTTTAGATCGTATCCTGGACATTGTGAATGTTATATTGTGTAGATCCTGGGTCCTATTTTAATATTCTGGAAACTGTTGGGATTTTTTTAAGAGAGGGAGAGGGTGGAGTAGAGGCAGAGAGAGAGAGAGAATCTTAAGCAGGCTCCATACCCAATGAGAGCCCGAAGTGGGACTTGATCTCACAACCCTGAGATCATGACCTGAGCTGAAATCAAGAATTGGACACCTAACTGACTGAGCCACCTGGGCGCCCTGATATTTTTGAATATCAAGTTTCTTTGAGACTGCAAATTGTGTCTTGTTTTCTGTGGGAAGTGATTCAGTTCAGTTCTCCAAGACCTTGCTATATTTTGGGGTTGGATCCCATACATGCACAGTGTGTGGTGGCTCAGGTAAGATCCTGAGGCTGCTCTAGGTCCATTACATAATAAGGGAATGAACTTCTCTAGTCATCTCTTTTTGGGATTTCCTACATTCTGTGACCCGCAAGGACTCCTTCTGATGGCTGTGGCCAGAAAGAGGAAATTTTTTATGGGAAGTTTAGTCACCCATGCAAATGCCACCATTCAGCTCTGCAGCTGGGACTCACCCTCAAGGCAGAACAATGAGGAAGAAGAAAACAAAACAAATCAGAAACTCTCCCCACCCTATCCTACCCCCAAAAATTGCTCCTCTAAATTTTGACACCCATCCACAATCTACCATCTTTTACTTTTATGTTTTATTTACTTCTCTGAATTTTCAGCTAAGTTTTTCCTGTTAATATTTATGCAGAAATTTTAGTTTTAATCAGCAAGAGGGATGCGGCACAAGGAGCTTACGCTGCCATGCCAGGGCAGGAACCCTCTGTTTTTGCCCCAGCCTTTTGTGGTGAAAACTTTTAAACATAGAGAAAAGTTGAAAGACCTACACAGTGATTGCCCATATGCCCACTCTTATCACAGATCTACCCATGCCGCTATGTAGCTGTTAATCCACCTTATTTTCCAATGTGTTTTATTTTTTATTATTTCTCATGCCGCTTTTTATTGGTTTGGATTCACATACTGTAAAATTCACGTGCCTGTTTAAAGGTACAATTCAGTGGCATGAATTACATTTACCATATTGTATCACCATCACCTCTATCTATTTCCAAAACCTTTCATCACTCCAAACAGAAACTCTGTAACCATTAAGCAATAGCTCCCTATTCCCTACTCCCCTAGCCCCTGGTAACCTCTAATCTACTTTCTGTCTCTGTGAATTCACTTATTCTAGATATTTCATATAAATGGACTCATACAGTAGATAACTTTCTGGGTCTGGCTTCTTTCAAAGTTTATCCACGGTATACCTTATATCTGTACATTCATTCTATGGCCAGATAATATTCCACTGCATGGATATACCACATTTTATTTATCCATTCATCAGTTGTTTACACTTTTTGGCTATCATGAATAATGGTGCTCTTGTGCATTCACGTTCAAGTTTTTGTGTGGCCATGTTTCTAATTATCTTATTAACTATATATATACCTAGGAGTGAACTTGCAGAGTCATATGGTAACTGTTTAAATTTTGATATACTACCAAACTCTTTTCCAAAATGGCTGTACCATTTTACAATCCCACCAGCAATGTATGAGGGTTCCAGTTTCTCCACATCCTCACTGACACGTTCTATTTATTCATCTTTTCCATTAAAGCTATCCTAGTGGGTATGAAATAGTATATTGTGGTTTCAGTTTGCATCCCCTTAATGATTAAATCATGCTGAACATCTTCTTTTTTTCAATTTTTTAGAAGATTTTATTTACTTATTTGAGAGAGAGAGAGTGTGTGAGAGAGAACATGGGTAGGGGGAAGGGCAGAGAGAGAGAGAGGGAGAAGCAGACTCCTCACTGAGCAGGGAGCCCCACGAGGGGCTCAATTCCAGGACCCTGGGATCATGACCTGAGCTGAAGGCAGACACTTAACTGACTGAGCCACCCCAGTGCCCTGAACATTATTTGATGTGCTTACTGGTCATTTGTTTCTTATTGGGAAAATGTTTGTTCAAATCCTTTGCCCATTTTTAAATTTGATTGCCCATTCCTTTATTGTTGAGTAACAGTATTTTTGAAGTATAATTTACATACAATAAAATACTCACATCTTAAGTCCACATTTTGATGAGTTTTGACACATGCATATATCCATGTAAACTATACCCTATTGAAATAAAAACTAAATCATCATTTCCTGCCCCTGCTTAATGAATCTGTGCTCTTCTTAGTCAAACCATGGTATTGATTTTCATCTGTATAGATTAAGTTTGCTTGTTCTCAAAATTCATGTAAATATAACCATACATGTATTATTTTGTGATTGGCTTATATCACTCAACGTATTTTTTGAAATCTATCTTTTTGTTGCAAGTACCAGTCGTTGCTCCTTTTTACATCTGATTATTTTCCATTGTATGACTATGTCATAATTTATTCATCCATTCTCCTGTGGATGGACATTTGTGTTGTTTTCAGTTTGGGGTCTATTGTGAGTAAAACTGCGTTGAGCATTCCTGTACTAAGCTTTTTTTGTGTGTGTGTGGATATGTATTTTCATTTCTCTCAGGAAATACCTAGGAGTAGAATTGCTGTCATATGATAGATACAAGAAGCTGTCAGTTTTCCAGAGTGTTCTTACATTTTCACCAGCAATGCGTGAGAACTCCGGTGGCTCCCCCGCAATGTGGTATTGTCAATCTTCTTTATTATAGTCACTATAGTGGGTCTGTAGTAATATCTCACTGTGCTTTTAAACTTCATGTTCCTAGGGGCGCCTGGGTGGCTCATTTGGTTAAGCATCTGCCTTCGGCTCAGGTCATGATCCCAGGGTCCTGAGATCAAGCCCCACATCATCCTCCCTGCTCAGCGGAGAGCCTGCTTTTCCCTCTCCCTCTGTTGCTCCCCCTGCTTGTGTTCTTGCTCTCTCTGTCAAATAAATAAAATCTTAAAAAGATAAATAAACTGCATGTTCCTGATGAATAATCATGCTGACCATCTTTTCATGTACTTCCTGGCTATTATATACCTTCCTGTGTCATCTTATTCAAGTCTTTTGTCTATTTCTTATTACCTTGTTTTTTATTGTTGATTTGTAGGATCTCTTCATATATTCTGGATACAAGTGTTTTCTCCGATGTTTCTATTGCATATATTGTCCCCAGGCTATACTTTGTCTATTCATTTCTTAATGTTATCTTTTGATGGGCAGGAGTTTTCATTTTGGTGAAGCTTTTTTTGCATTTATGCAATTTCTATGGTTCTTGCTTTCTAAGCCTTGTCTGTGAAATGTTTCCCTACTCTAAGATCATAAGGTGTTTTGGTATGTTTTCCCCTCAAAACTTTATAGTTTTAGTTTTGTGTTTAGGTTCATAATCCTTATCAAATTATTTTTTTGTGGATAGTGTAAGGTATCAGTCACGGTTCTTTTTTTTTTTTTTTTTTTTTTGGTGCAGATAGACAATTATTCCTGCACCATTTGTTGCAAAGACTTTTCCTTTCCCTCACTGAATTGCTTTTGTACCTTTGTTGAAAAGCAGTTGACTGTATGTGTGGAGTCTATTTCTGGAGTCTCCATTCTCTTCCATTCATTTGTATTCTTACACCGATACAATTGTTTTCATTACTGTATTTTTGTCAAAACTTACAAGGTTAGGTAACATAACTCCTCCTACTTTGTTCTTCTTTTCCAAATTGTATTAGAAATTTTAGATCACTAATGTTTCCATATAAACTGACGTATGGAGATGTTCTATTTCTTTGTACATCAGGTTTTGAAAAATTATATGTCAAGTAACTTATCCATTTCCTCTAGGTTGTTGAATCCACTGGCATGAAGTCCAAAATATTTACTTATTATCCCTAGGGGCTGTGAGTTCAGCAGAAGTCCCAGAGGTCACACACATGTAGATACATTGCAA
>CM052899.1:48901635-48929001 GCA_028534135.1 Potos flavus
TTTTGTTGACTGTTTCCTTTGCTATGCGGAAGCTTTTTATCTTGATGAAGTCCCAAAAGTTCATTTTTGCTTTTGTTTCCCTTGTGTTTGGAGACGTGTCTTGAAAGTAGTTGCTGTGGCTGATGTCGAAGAGGTTACTGCCTATGTTCTCCTCTAGGATTTTGATGGATTCCTGTTTCACATTGAGGTCTTTCATTCATTTAGAGTTTATCTTTGTGTATAGTGTAAGAGAATGGTCGAGTTTCATTCTCTGTTTATAGCTGTCCAATTTTCCCAACACCATTTATTGAAGAGACTGTCTTCTTTCCATTGGATATTTTTTTCCCGATTTGTCAAAGATTAGTTGATCATAGAGTTGAGGATCCATTTCTGGGCTCTTTATATAGAGAATCACATCATCTGCGAAGAATGAGAGTTTGACTTCTTCTTTGCTGATGTGGATGCCTTTTATTTCTTTGTGTTGTCTGATTGCTGAGGCTAGAACTTCCAGCACTTTGTTGAGCAACAGTGGTGACAGTGGACATCCCTGTCATGTTCCTGACCTCAGAGGAAAAACTCTCAGTTTTTCCCCATTAAGGATAATATTCACTGTGGGTTTTTCATATATGGCTTTTACGATATTGAGGTATGTTCTTTCTATCCCTACACTGCAGAGAGTTTTAATCAAGAAAGGATGCTGTATTTTGTCAAATGCTTTTTCTGCCTCCAATGAGAGGACCATGTGGTTCTTTCCCTTCCTTTTATTAATGTACTATATCATACTGATTGATTTGCAGATGTTGAACCACCTTTGCTGCTCAGGAATAAATCCCACTTGGTCATGGTGAACAATCCTTTTAATGTCCTGTTGGATCCTCTTAGCTAGAATTTTGGTGAGAACTTTTGCATCCATGTTCATCAGGAATATTGTTCTGTAATGCTTTTTGGTGGGGTCTTTGGTTTTGGGATCAAGTTAATGCTGGCCTCATAGAATGAGTTTGGAAGTTTTCCTTCCACTTCTATTTTTTGAAACAGCTTCAGGAGAGTAGATATTAATTCTTCTTTAAAATTTTGGCAGACTTCCACTGGAAGGCCACCAGGCCTTTTTGTAGTGTGTCTTGCATTCAGGGTGATTACATTTCACTGGTGGAAGACAATTTTAAAATGTCTCAGAAAATGACAAAATGACAAGAATTCATAGGGAATAAAAAGGAATAAAATGAGATAATGTGACAGGGATGCTGACGATGGAGGTCGGGGGAGTTGGGTGAAAGGAATAATCTTTAAATGCAGACAAAGCATCACAGAGAAGGTAGTCTTGGAACTGAGAAAGAGAAAGATCTAGACATGCGACCCCAAGGGAAGAGCATACCAAGAAGAGAAACCCAAGCACTAAGACTTTGAGTTTGGGAAATCTTGGCAGTTTGAGAAATAAAAAGAGGTTTGGCATAGCTGTGAAATGCTTTCTTACCAAATAGCAGAGGCCAGATCTGGCAGCCCCCTTGTAATCCTTGGCGGGGATGTATTTCTTGACTCCTATGAGGAAAAATCATGTTTTATATGAGACGGGCTTCCTGGCACTCACCCTCATTGAGCACCTTCATGCAAAGAGCTAGCATGATGTTAAGCACATAGTGGGCACTCATCATAATTCACGGTCGCCGTCAGCTCCATATCGTCCTTATGTCCCCTTTAGTGGTACAAGAGCAAATAGACGTATCTTCTCCAGAGAGAACTAAATGGATCAAAAAAACTTACAAAAATTTCTATCATATGACACAGATTTCTTTTTCTAGAAATTTATCTGGAGAAAATCCTCGATCATGTGCCTCCAGATCTAACCCCATGAAAATTTCTTTGGTAGTTATCCATAATAGAGAAAATGTGGAAGACCCAAACTTCAAATTAGCAAGAGTGGATAAATGGATTGTATTATATTCACATGGTGAAATACTTTAAGATCCCATGAAAAATAGTGCTCTGGAGTAAAAATAAAGTAGAAGAATGTTCATGATATATTGAGTGAGGAAAGCCTGGTCACAAAATCTTGTGCTATAAATACAATCCCGGTTATTTAAAACGTGTTCTTATTTATAGACCGTAGCATCACACTTGACTTCTGTTTCGTGTGTGTGTGTGCACAGGCGTGTATAAGGCACCAGGATCACGGCTAATACAGACCATCCACATTTAGCAGGGATTCGTTTTATAGCTGAGAAAACCACAATCTTTTCTTAACTTATTTGCTCTGATCTTTTTCAAACTGTTTTGGTGACTAACCACAGAGAAACTCATTCCAAAAGAAAGTGACTATACATGTTTCTGTTAAGAAGTTTCTAGGAACTTCTTAATCCATTCAGTACTGCTTCCTATTTGGGGTCTAAATCAGGATCTCACTTTGCCTGCGGACATTTAGCGGTAAGCACCCAGCACTGCAGGAGAGAAGCCAGACAGCGGGCAATGCCGATTCTCAGCAAGTTCAGTACTAGGGGGAGCCGTGCAGGATCCGGAGCCAGGCAGAGGGGGGTTGGAACCCACTTGCACTCTCACTGGCTGATTGTTCTTTGGCAAGTTATTAAACTCCCTAAGTCCCATTTTCTTCATCTGTAAAACGGGGAGAAACAGTATATACCTTACAGGGTGTGATAAGGCAGTAAGGTAATGTACATAATACGAAGCCAGAAACTTGAAAATGCTCGGTAATTTACATCTGACCCCTAGAACCACCACCATCATCCTAATGGAATTCTGAAAAACTCTTGTAGGTATTATGAGCTCACAAAATCTTAAAAGCTTTAAAACTTGCGAAACAAAACAAAACCATGTCTAACTGCTAGGAGCTTTCCCATCCACAATAAACAAAAGCAAGAAACAAAGTGCCTGGTGTGGTAGAAAGGCCAGATGTCCCTTCAAGAGGCAGGAGTTCCAGAGAGACACGCAGTGTGATAAATACGCGCCCCTACCTCCAGTCTGGACACAGCACCATGTGGACAAGCTCCTGTCATTTGCCTAATTGGACTCAGCCGAGTCCAAGAAAATCTTCAGATGGACAAAATTACACCTTTCCTTTTTGTAGCCAAAATTGTATTATTGGGCCACAGGCTGTCCAAGAAATGTGGACATAGGTCAGTTGTAGACATACCTTTTCCCCAGTCCACTGAATAAAATAACAGTCGAAGTTCTGTTGGGGTACTTGGGGACTCTCAGAGCAGCCGCTCAGAGAAAATGACTGGCTGGCCCTTGGTGAAGGAGATCATCGAGTGCGGAGGTTATCAGGGGGGCTCACGGTGGCCAGAGCCTTAGAGCCAGAACAAGAATTCCGGGTGCATCTCGTTACAAAGACAGACTCGGATAGTCCGAACATCTGGCTTCTGGCCTTGGAAGGCATCCCTGAAGGTTGAAAAGAGACAAGAGGAACACGAATGAATGAGCAGGAGACCCTGAAGGATAAAGAACTGATACATACAGAAGAAGGCATAGCTCAGATGGAATGAATGCTTACAACCAGCCACTGTGCCCACAAGGGTGTGGGATCTCAGGCCCAGACAAGGGATGAAACGTGCTCTCATCAGCGGACTAGTCAGTGAGCCATCAGGATTTCCTTCCCAGGGAACCCAGAGCAACTAAAAGCCTGTGGCAGGGATCGGTATTTTTACGCAGCAGGATAGATAGTAACGATTTCCATTTGCTCTCCTTCACGTTTCCCTTACTCTCCATGTTCAGGAACTACAGATATCTGTTCTCCTTTTAGGTCCGGACTTTGTCTAGTGTTTGTAAGTGATCAGTCATATCTTCGGAGCTAGTCTTACCTGATTGTTTTCTAGGCATATTTTATTAATGGAGTTTTGTCAAAAGGTTCTTTGATAGAATATAGTGTTTGTGGTTTTTCCATCCGGCCAACCACATCTATCCTGAGCAAACAAAATACGAACGCTCAAGAACTTGTTTCTGTTTTAGTGATTTGAGTTATATATTTCTCTGCTTTCTGAAAAATAGTATATGGAATGTGTGATTAAGTTTCTTAGCCCCTCGGGTGATTGGTTTTGTACTGACCTTTGAGTACTCTAACACTGGGCACTATTTTCACTCTAAAGCCAGTAGAGCCCTGTTAGATAGCGTAATCTGAAGGTTAAAAGCATGACCTTTAGCAACAAACAAGTCTGGATTTGAATCTGAGCTCAGACGTTTCCCTTAGTTGTGAATTAAACTCCCAAAGCCTCCGTTTCTTCATCTGTAAAATGAGGTTGATAATATATTCACATAGGGCTATACAGGGGAATTAAATGGGATAATGTTTGTGAAATAATTTGCATGATGTCTGGCATGTAATAAGTGCTCAATGAATGTCTATTTTATTCATGAATAGATCTATTTACTAAACACCTATAATGCATCAGGTACAATTCCTGTCTTGATGAAATTTATATGTATAGGGAGAGTTATTAAGCAAATTATCACACATGTAATCTTACAAAAACCATGACAGGTGCAGTGAATGAAAGCCTAGGATGCTTTGGTAGAATTTAACAAGAGAACCTGTCCTAGTCTCTCATCTGGGGTGGGTGGATGGGTAGAAGGGGATCACAGATAGTTTTCCTTGAAGAGGTGGAATTTAGGCAAAAACCTAACAGATGCAGAGGAATTAGCACCACGAAGGGGATGGAGATGGAGACAACATTCCATGCAAAGGGAACAGCAGGTGCAAAGGCCCTGGGGCACAGAAGCAGTACATGAATCAAGAGAAGATCAGAGTGATCAGAGGAGGAGTCAAGGAAGGTATGCAAGGCAGGACAGAAGAGGGAGAGAGGACCAGATCATTTGGCCTGATGAGCCATGTTAGTGATTGTGGATTTCATCGAAGAGCACCAGGAAGTATTGGAGACCTATAAGCAGAGATGTCGCCAGACTGGAGTTGCATTTCATAGAGATCATCCTAGAAAAAAGGTAGGACTATGCATGCATGCAGGAGACCAACGAGAAGCACCTTACAGGTGACAGATGGTGGCAGCTTGGTTTAGGCCATGACAGTAGATCTAGAGAGACGTGGAAAGGCTTGGGCAATGTTAGGTGATATCATCTACTGGAGAGATAAGGAAGAAAGTATCGGGATCGACTGCCAGGTTTTTGTCATAAACAAGTGAGTGAGTGTTAATAATCATTTATAGAGACAGGGAACCCGAGAAGACAAGCAGATTAGGGTGTGTCATTTTACACACATTAATATCAAAGTTCCTGTGGATAATCTAAGTAGAAATGCATATATGGCTCATGAGCTTAAAAACCAAGCAAGGACTCAAACTATACATTTGATGTCTAAATGCTAGCTGCAGATATTAATCTTGAAACTATCCATATTTTTTAAGAGTTAGTTCTCTGAAAGCTCCCAGATAACTGGAGATACGTCTCCTCTTGCCATTGAAATATTTAATGGATTAATAATGGAAAGATTTTTGAAGGGACGACAAGAGTTATTAATCTCTTCCTCCTGCTCACCAGCTCTGTAACCCTGAGCAAGTGTCGTACTCTTTCTGCATGTTTACATCCTTATCCGTTTGTGGCCCAGATGTCAGCGGGGCTTTTGGTGCCTAGACGGTTTATAGGAGGTGCTTGTAAATGATCCCCACAACAATTTAGATCAAAATGTGTCTGTTGGATCCTGCGTTGTTAATGAATAAAATTGAGGAACTATTGAACTATATGTAGACTAGTCTCACTCACAGAAAAAGGTAAGTCATGCTAAGCAAATCATTTGTCAGATTCGATACCATGTCTGTATCTTTATATGTGTGTACCTCTTAAAATACTTCCAGCGCACAACTTCTTTATTGCCATATTGAAAAGGAAGCAAGGCGTTCAGAAGAACCAACTTTTCTTTCCCAGTAGTGTTTGCTCGCTTAGGACGTTCTAAAACTTCAGGGTTTAAATGTACCTCCAAGAATATCTTAATAGGATGCTTTATGACGCTTGAATCCCCAGTATGATACCGCGGGGACTGGTTATCCATCCTGTCCTAGGACACTTTCATTGATAAGACCAACTTCCGGGGCAGCCCAAATCTGTCTCCCCATAGCTTCTAGCTGTTGGTCAGAATTCTAAGCCAGACCCATGTGTTAGTCTCCTAGTTGGTCTCCTTGCCCCTAGCAGTCTCCCTCTTTGATTATTCCTAGACATAGGTAAGCCTTTCAAAAAAAAAAAAACTTAGGAAAGTGGAAACCTGCCAGAGCCCTCAGACTCTAATAATGTTTCTGTGCTATCCACTTGCTAACGCTGATACCTATCTTGGGACATGAAGTCGAGCTAATTTCTAACTCACCAGAATCAAATTGGAATCAACGAAAACAAGGAGCATGATTATTTTCATTTTGACAATCTATGGTAGCATTCTTCTCTTGCCGTGAAAATGTGTCTATGAATGAAAGACGAGTTGACAGCCACGGCCCAGGTAGAAGTCCTGCGGCTCGAACACCTGCGTGGGGAATGAAGCCAGCTGTGCTGGAGGTGCTCAGGAAGGCCACTGTCCCAGGCAGGACATCCAGAAATGACTGTTGATAGTTATCGGAGGTGTTCTGAATTACCCGATCTGAGCAAATATGAGGTGGGCGTTTCAGAGGGGAATCACGACACTGGGGTGCAACCTTTCCTTAGAAATGCGACTGTTTGGGGTAACAAAACATCACAGCACGCCACAGGGATTGGTTCTTTTCAGGCAGCCTCAAATGCACTTGTCCCCATCTTTGGCTTTTCGTCCCCCCGTCTGTGTTTATCTTTCAGGCATCTTTATTCCTGTCTCAGGAAATTTTTTTTTAATTCAATTTAATGAACATATAGTGTATTATAGTTTCAGAGATAGAATTTAGAGATTCATCCGTTGCATATAACACCCAGTGCTCATCCCATCAAATGCCCTCCTTAATGTCCATCACCCAGTTACCCCATCCCCCTCACTCACCTGCCCTCCAGCAACCCTCGGCTTGTCTCCTAGAGTCAAGAGTCCCTTATGGTTTGTCTCCGTCTCTGTTTCCCTGACTCAGGAATTTTGCATAACTTTATGAGCCACTGTCTTTGCTATCACTGGAACAGTTGGCAATTGATGAGTAGTTTCTTTGCTCTGGCCTTGGGGACTTTTTAATGGACATGCTGTCTTCTGGATGCCATATATTTATTTCTTAGAGTTAAACTGTGATACGTCAACCACTATGACCCCAAACCACATCCTAGTGAACTAAAGATACTGTATCACTTAGTTGCATTAACAGTTATGCAAATATTCAACTCCTGTTGGTTATAATTGTCTATTCTTTTGTAATACTAACTAGAGTTTTTGGGCATTTGGATCACCATCTCTACTAACTAGCTATCTAGCAAAGTGGATTTTCAGTCTCCCAGACCTGTGGACTTAATAAGTCATAATAGAGAATTTGTACTTGATCTTGAATTCAGTGAAGAGTCATTGAAATGCTTTGATCAAGGAAGAGATAATCAAGTTTGTTTTCCTAGACTCTCTCTGGCTACAGGGGGGGCAGTAGATTGGAAGGAGGTAAGACTAGAAGCAGGAAGCTCAGTTAGTGAGCTGATACAAGGTCCTAGCTGGAGATGACGGTGGCCTGAGCTAGGATGGATGGTGACAAGGACAAAGAAGGTTCAGTAGTCTGGACTGGGAGATTGGATGTCCCCGAGGAGGTGGGAGACAGAAGGGTTGAGGGCGATGGTGGTTTCTGGCTCGTACAACTTCAGGGAAAGGGTGCCATCTACTGAGGAGGGAGCAGAGAAGAAAGAGTAGGTTTTGTGAGAAACGAGTTCAGCTTGGTGACGTTAAGGATAAGATGGTTTGGAAACATCAGGAAGGATGTCTGGTAATAGTTGAATATGCAGAACTGGACCAAGGGAGCCGGAGATAGACCAGGATAGAGATTTGACAGTCATCAAGACGAGGAAGGGAGCTGAAGCCGTAGAAATGGATAAGCTTCCCCAATGTCTCTCTTCCCCGCTTGACCATCAGACGATTCTCAGCTGAGACTGCAGAAAGCTTGGCTAAGCTTGGAAAGAGTGAGGTTGTCCCCTGTGAGCGAAACTGAGATTTCTCAGTACCACATTTATGCTGAAAGAGGGAAGCATGGTCATTTCTGCTTTTCAAAGATGTCGATAATCAAAACAGTGCCCTACTCTATTGCCTTTGAAAACTAAAGAGAAAATTTTTCCAGTCCCTTTTGCTTTTGAAAATTGGTTTGCCCAGCTGTATTTAGAAGCCATGCTCTAGCTTCCAAAAAGACACTTTTTATTTTGAAAACAAGCTATTAAGATGCCTTTGCATATATGTTCTGTCAGTTTGAACACCACCTGTTTTTGATAGAGGTGAGTGAGGCATTCAGCTGGTCTGGTCCTGCTTGAGCCTGGGACTGGGGAGAGGTAAGCAGGGGTCCACAGACAACCTCCGTCCCTGGCTTAACCTGGGCAGGGGAGGGGTGTGCCAGAGCTGGGAGTGGAGATCAAAGTATTATTCCTAGTCTGCCTCAAACAGAATTAGAGAATATTCCTGGACGGTGGCCATAGTATCAGGGGACATGCCTCTGGGTGACCCGGTGAGAGGACCTGGTGTGTCATTTCCAAGTAGGGAATTATCCAGAAAACTCAGATTCGGCATCTCTGTGGGCAGTCCAGAACCAGAAGTCCATCTGCCCGCCCCCCTGTTTATCTCTTACCCCATAAGCGCCGGCCAACTCACCCATGTCTTTGCTGGCAAGACCCTGGAATGAAACCTGCCTTGGCCTTTAAATGCACCATGAAGGGACGTCCTTCTGAGATAGTCCAGTGCTGCCTCCCTGGGTGACCGATTTTGATTGTTTGTGTCACTGCTTCGGATTTGTGGGGTTTGGCCTTGGATTCCCATCCCACAAAGAGGAGAGGCTGCTGAAGAAGATCATATCTTTTTTTTTTTTTTAAGATTTTTATTTATTTGACAGAGAGAGAGAGAGCACAAGTAGGGGAAGCAGCAGGCAGAGGGAGTGGGAGAAGCAGGCTTCCTGCCGAGCAGGGAACCCGATGTGGGGCTCGATCCCGGGATCCTGGGATCATGACCTGAGCCAAAGGCAGGTGCTTAACTGACTGAGCCACCCAGGTGCCCAAGACAATCTCATCTTAATTACAGGCTTCAGCCTTTCCTGCAAGACCCTATAAAATGTCTTTATCAGCACTGGAAGTAATAATTTCAGGTAGTACCTGAGACTTAGCTATATAAAATTATTGGTAGAATGGTTTTGTTTTCATGTAAATACAAGAGTCTTACGTAGGTCAGGAAGATAAAGTGTTGGAATGTGAGGTAAGACAGCCCCTCTTTTTCCATTTAAGAGTATGTTTCCAGCTCTAAGTACTTGAAGCAGGAATTTTATTCAAAATGCTCTTTTCTCCCATCGACAAATGGCATCCGCTGATTCACTACTGAGAATCATGCTCGTCACTGAGGGAGAGTGAGGGCTGAGAAGTGCCGAGTGTCTTTGGAGAGGCTAGAACCATAAAGATGGCCTGTGTCATTCATTCAGAAGTGTGTGTCGTGGCTCCCATATGCCATACAGTATCATAGGCGTTGAGGATACAGCAGTGAATTGGAAAGACAAAAACGTCTGCCCCTCAGGGAGTTTATATGCAAGAAAAAGGGAGGGTAAGAAATAAGTATGGAAGGTGGTGATGAGACTACAGAGAAAAGTGCTAAGGTCCAATGCTTCAGGGGAATGGGGAGAAAATGAGATAGACCGCCAGGCAGGAAGGGCTCATGGGTAAGCTGGATTTTGAACACAGCTTTGAAGATCGACAATCGGAATGGACTCCAGTTGGAATGGATACAAGGGAGAGAGAGGCTCAGTCACGGAGAGAGGAGCAGGAGAACGAAGGGGAGAAGCACGTGAGCTGAGGCCATAGTCACCTTGCTGGATTAACAGAGTTACAGTGAACCGTCTATCATGGCAAAAAGAAAGACTTGGTGTTGGAAATCCACGGGTCAATTTCACGGGCACTTCCTGGAAATACTCACAAAATGTGAACTCCAAGAACAGGAACCGTACTCATTTTCCTGACCATTCTATGTCCAGTATCTACAACAGCGCCTACCTCACTGAGGATCCTCAGCGAATCATTTTGTTGAATGAATGAGTAATGAGAGAGGAGGTTGTATAAGGCTGGGGAAACCAAATGATGAAGAGCCTGGGCTGACAGGTGATAAGCTTGAATTTGATCTTATCGGCAGCACGAAGATAACTCACAACACATATCCTGACAGATCCCACCATTATGAGTTTCCCTTCCCTGTATTCCTGAGCCCCTTGAAAAGCCTCTCTCCCTTCTTAGTTATTTCTGAAAATGTTACCTTATGGTTCCCAGCACTTTCTTCTCTTTCTGTGCCATCCCCATGGAGGTGACCAGATGACCAGTGTCAGGGCCTCTCAGGCCCTAGATGTGCATGTGTGCAGCCCCCCATTACCAAGGGGCACGGGAGCCCTGGTTCTGCCAGCAGCCTGAGCGTGCCGTGCCCCATGCAGAAGAGCAAATACTGTCTCTGCTCAGCATAACTCATGTCAGTGGGCCTGGAGGGCTGCATGCGCCCCTGCCAGGAGTCGCTCATGACCACAGCCCTTGGGTGTCTCCTCTTCGCCCCTCTTCCCCTCCAGCTTGGACACGAATCTTTAGAAAGGACATTAGGATGTCCTCCTTAAAGCCTCACCCCAAACCTTGGGTGTCCTCCCTTCCAGTCTCCCTGACCTCTTCCCTTCTGGCCATCCCCCCCAGGGCTCCTTAACCATCCCGCCTGACATGGGCCTGATGTTCACTTTGGACTGTTTCAGTTTTCCTAGAGGTGAAAGCTTTTATAGGGGGCAAGGGGTGGTAACCATGACCTGGTGCAAACCTTTCATTTCACAGATGTGGAAGCTGAGGCTCAGGAGGGGCAAGTGACTCAACGCAGCTCGAAACGACGATCCACGCCTTCTTGGTCCCCAGTCCTGAACTCCCTTGATTTCTGAGGGAGAAAGGGGCACCATGCTGACAAGGCTGCGGGCACTCTTGGCTCAGCACTGAGCGAGGCCGGAAGCGAAGAGACCCACCATGTTCCGCTGCCACAATGCAGGGGTGCAGGGATGGCTGTGGGGGGAAAGGCAAGGCTTAAAAAGGCATTTCAAAGGAAAACACCAGTGAGGCTTGGTGACTGGTTGGAATGTAAGACAAAGAGGAGAAGGAGTCAAACACGCACACTCCTTTCCAGGACTGAGCCAACCCCTAGGCTTGCCCTACAGTGAGAACAACAGCCTGCCCCTCTCCCCTCCCCCCAGCCCCATGGAGCTTTATCGCACACTGTGGAGGATGAGATGATCAAAGAAAACACAGTAAACAAAAAAACTTGTGGGGGGGAGGGAGCAGGTGGATGAAACGAGCAAAGGGGTCAAAGGGTACACACTTGCAGTTCTAAAACAAGTAAGTCACAGGATACAATGTATAGTATGGGAACTACAGTTAATAACACTGTGTTGCGTACTTGAAAGGTGCTAACAGAGTAAATCTGGAAAGTCCTCATCACAAGAAAAAAAATTTCAAAAGCTTGCAAACCACGATATGTAGCACCAAAGAAAGAAGCCGCGCTCGCCGCCGCGCTCGCTTGAGGACTACTGTTCTTTACACCAGGTGGCTGGAGACAGTTCTGGCGTGGAGATGATAAGATGTTTCAAATGGGAGACTCCTGAAACAGTGATGACCTTGATGAAAGTGACAAGGTTTGGAAAATGGGCTGGTTTATGAAAGGAGAGAGCTTTTAAGGAAACAACCTGTAAAAGAACATGATGGCTTAATTGCTGGCATTTTCCCAAATCAAGTTATTGTTTGTTAAGTAAAGTGGGGGCCGGGGGAGAGGAGGGAAGAATCTTGCTGTCTTTTCAAAGCATTTGAATTACTAATTCGTTTCAAAAGGAAACACACCATACAGGGTGCTCTTGGGGGAAATGTGCAGGGGGTCTAGCCCCGCTGGACGAGAGTACTTCTCCCCCCGCCCCCCACCCCCGCCCCCGGGCTTATCCAGAGCACTGGGGCTGAACACTCCTGTTCTGGGGCTTTGATAACTGGTGAGAGGAAACCCTTTGTAGAGCTTTGCTTTGAGCAGCCTGGACTCTTCCGGAGTAAAATCCCTAATTCTGCAGAGCCACCTCGGCCAGCCAGAAGGATCCCGTTAAAGAGTGGGTCCCGCTTGCAGAACTGTGAGGTATGAGAGAATGTTCTCCCTAGGTGACCTCTTTCTTTACCTGGGTTGGAAGAAGCAGTGGTTCTTGACACCAGAAACCACAGGCCAGTAACCCCAGTCCCAGGAAAAAGGGAAAAGGGGCAACACTCCCATCCGCACTGGGGGGTCCCCAGAGCACCCCGGGTTTGTTCTATTCCGAGGTGTGTACCCAGCACACAGTGTGCACCTTCCCGCCTACTCACTGCACCCTCACATACCTCCCGCCTTCCTCCCCTTGACCGCTAGCCCAGCTCCCTGCCAGAAAGTTCCAGAAAGACTTGACATGTTAACTCTCCAAAAGGAGCAACCTCATGACTTCCCTAACAGGCACAAGACCAGAATTACACCATTTCAAGCCTCAGTTAAATAGGAGAAAAGAGCAGGTCCTTCTAAAGACATGTGGAAGTAGCAGCACCTTGCCCCGTTTGTAAGCCTGATGCTGTCATCAGGATAAATGGGCTCAGTGAGGAGTGCCAGCCCGAGATACACTTCTTCTCAGAAGCCAGAAGACAGGCTTGGCCAGCTTCTGTGCCCCCAAGACCACGGCGGGAAGCCGATGGAAGCTGGAGTCCTCTCTTCAGGAAAATGGATCTCTGTGCGTACACGGACTTGTATTCATTTCATGGGAAGTCTGTCTGCAAACGTTCAGTTGAGAGCCTAGGATTCTAGCTCATGGTCAGTCTGGCCGGCATTCTTCAATGTTCCTGCCTGTGATTCTAGATGGAGAGCCTAAAGACTCCTGTCTGGCTGAGAATCGCCCAAGGGTGGCCCCTAGGAGGGCTCAGGGATGTCACTCGGACGCGGCCAAACTAGGAGCCCAGACACTTCGTCCTGTGCTTATCCTTTGATTCCGACAGCTCTTCTCGGGGTTTTGTTCAATGGGCCAGAGTTTTCTTCTTGGCAAGAAGATGCCAACTGATCTGGCCTGAATGTTGCTTGGCACTGGAGCTCCCTGGCCTGGGGCGCTGGCCGCGTCTTTGTGCGACAGCTCGTGTCTCTCCTCTGTTCCCTGGATGCGTACCAGTCACATTAGACCTGGTACCACACGCACCGAGAGACCACGGGGTGGGGAAGAAACAATTCACGGTCATTTGCTCCCATCGTCACATAAAATTAGCTTCTCCTTTGGAGTCCACATTCTCTTAATTGGAGTCATTTAAACTCCAGTTTTCAGAATGCGATACCCTGCAGGTGGGCCTTTCCAGGATCATCACCCAGGGTCTTTTTTCCAGGGTCTGAACACTACATTACGACTTTTTAAGTGCTGTCATTATCAATGGTGCCGCTCTCCTCCCCTTTGTTTCTCCTGATCTCTGAAAACCCTGTCGTCGTCCTATGACAGCAGCTGCGCAGAACGGCCGTGAGCGCTTCCCGGGCCACGGCGGAGCGGCTGAATGGTGCCCGAGATCAGGAGCGGAAATGGGTGAAGCTGCGCGGAGTCCCGGTCGAGGCCAAATTGGACCACAAACGAGCCAGGTGATTTTGCGGAGACCATTCCCCTGCCGGGCCTCGCTGTCTTCCTCTGTAAGGAGGGATGGCGGTGCTGGCTAGGTGCTAAGTTTCTGCCACTCTCCACGTCGTGGTGTTCTGCGACTCCAGCTAATCCGGGCTTATCATAACCCAGTGTCTCTCGAAGTTGTCCCTAAGATGTGAAGTTTGCAGGGGGGTGAAATGAAGCAATAGAGGCTAGAAGGCTAGAAGCAAGAACACGGACTCCTAGCCTTCTGCTTCCATAGCAAGGCGCCCTGATTCTGAGAGAGCTGAACTCAAGAAGAACCTTCTCATGACCAGTGCTGGGTTGGATTTGAGAACTCCAATTGGATCCTCCCTGCCTTTTAGGGTGAACTGAAACCCTGGGGGGAGGACTCACTTAGGAGACCAACACTGGCAGAAAAACTGGTTTTCTCTTGTGTTGGGGGCATTGAGAGAACACACTGCGGTCACTCGATGGCTAAACGGTGACTCTAGATGGCCAAGCCTTCACTTGAGTGGCTCCCGGCATCCCCCATCATAAACCTACAGATGAGCCTTGGGTCAGAAGTGAAGGGTCACGTGTTTCCAACGGAGAGGACATCGAGTGACGAGACGTAAGTGGCATCTATTGAAACCATCAGTTTCAATTTCCCCTCAAAATCTAGAGGCTTCGACAGTGGAGGTGAGGGTTCTGAATCCCCAAGGGTGAAGGCGTGGATGGTGTTCAAGGATAATCTCGTGCTGTTCTCGCCTCGTCCGGCCAAGGTTTAGTTCACCAAGATGGTTTCGAGGGACCCGAAAAAGAAAAGAGCCGGAAATTCTGCAACAGACCAAGTGGTGGAAGGAAACTCAGTGAAGAGATGAGTCCCTAGGGGCTTGGGATTTTCCAAAGCCCAAGAATTGAACCAGGCAGGTTCACAGGCAGGGGATGACATGGCCTGCAGGCTGAGGGGTTCAGAGAATTAAGCTGGGGGCTGTTTGCTCCTTTTGAAGCAGAGTCTGGGCGGGGGGCCGGAAGTGTGGGACAGCACAGCTGGCCTATGGTGACAAGAGAAGTAGGAGCCCCTATGCTCCTGTGGGTCATTCAAAAATCTGGCTTTACCTATGAACATGATGAGAACAATGATAGGTGTTTGATACCAGATAATGCAGCAAGGAAGAAAAGGGAGTGAAGCACCATCACAGAGAAAACCAGAGGGCTGAACAGAAACTGGACAGAGAAAGGGAAAGAAGAAAAAAAAAAAAAAAACAAACACGGAAAAAGAAGGAAGGCACCAGCAGGAAGAGAAACGAGGGCTACAGCTGTCAGGCAGAGAAGAAAGCCAGGCCACGTCTTCAGGAAGCAGAGTCATGGAGAGGTCAGGGGTGGGCCGCTCACTCAGCAGTAACTGGGAGGGGCCTCTGCGATGCCACCATCGTGCTGGGTTCTAGAGCTCCGCCAGCGAGCAACACAGACCCGGCGCAGGCTCGGAGGGGGTTTACGGCCTAGTGACTGGGTCAGAGGTGCCGTCCCGGAATGGGCGGGTTCCACCCTGGGGCTCCATGCCATGGTGGGTGGAAAGCAGGGAGAAGCATGATTCAGTGGCCTTCCCTTCCTAAAAAGCATCATCGTCATCATCAAGAAGAAAGTGATCTGAGAGGAAATTGAGGCTGGGGATAGAAATAGTGGTTAGCGCCGAGAAGACAGTGCCTGAGTGGGACGGTTTGGACAGAGAAGGAGATGGAGGGATGAGGGACCCTGCTCGGGACCAGACAGCAGCAACTCTTTTCCAAGCCAGATTCCAGCTCCAGCTCCCCGTCCTAGGGGAGGAAAAACGAAAGGCAGAAAGAGATTGAAGGATGTGAATAAGGAGGGAAATGGCCCATGCCGGCTTTTCTCACCTTTTTGGAAAGTTCCTGAAGGACGCACAGTTACGAGTGCCTCTCCTCATATCTGCCAGCAGCTGCTGAAAGAGAATGCCCTCCAAGGGAGGATGAACACACCAGCAGGAGAAGCGGATCCCACGACCTGTCCCTGTGGGATTGTCAGACTGGGAATGGGCAGACCGTGCTAGGTTTCGACACATCTCGGTGCTATCACACCCTTAATGGGATAAATTAAAAGGGGGTCATTTATGGGAAGGCCTGTGGTCCAGAAGAATCTCTCAATTAGTCTGAAAAGCCAACATCTAGAGATTTGCTTGAATTACCCAAGACAATATCCCTGGAACATTAAAGCTGGAGACCGTCTGACATTTCGATCTTGGTGCAAATTCATTTTAACCGTCTCTCTGTCTCATCCTATACCCTAGCTGCAGGGAGGAGATGGTGTTTGGAGCACACAGACTGGGAAACCCATATTCACCTCTTAAACTGTGGACACAGCAGGAAGGCCAGTGTAGAGAAAACCCTAGACCCCGGCTCTGGGTCAGCCAGACCTGGAATTCGAGGAGGCTTGAGGGAAGGGAAGAGATTTCTTGAGATTCACGAATGTAAAACTGGGCTCTGTGAGCTCAGTGTCCTTGAAAAGATTGTGGGAAATTCCAGGGTTCCCAAATCACTTTATTAGCACTCGCATTCAGAATTCATACTTCATATATTTTTTCTTTTTTTATTGCAATTCTTCAAATGAGAGAAATACACTGCCTTGCCTACCTGATTTACAGAATGGTGATATCCCCAGATGAGGTGTGCCTGCCTCATATGTCCTCATTAAGCCCAGGCCAAGGCGTGCCTTCATGAAGCAGGTTCCCTTAATCAGGTCACTGTTGCTATTAGAAAGAAATAGCAGACAATATATAGGCGTCATAATGTAAGATTTTTTTTTTTCTAGAACTGACCATATTCACACAACACCACCAGTGGTCTTGGCGTTGGCCGCTTTCCCCACCTCTCAAATGAAGTCTGAGAAAGCATCTTTCCATTTTCGCTTCTGCCAACTGTGTACTTCGTCACTTCCCATACACCATCTTCCTTCTCAAGAGATTTGCTATTCCAATATAGTTTGATAATCCATGAGGAAACATAGATCCTGAAGTCAGACTGGCCAATTTCACATCCCAGCTCTACCAATTATTAATTATCTGCCTGAGTGACCTGAGCTGAGTTATGCAACCCCATGAAACCACAGTTTCTTCCTTCCTAAAACAGGGATATTGGAAGAGTCCCATAATTCTCAACGTTACTAATGGTGATTAAATTGTATTTAAAGCATTTGCTGCAAACCAGGCACTCAATATGAGTCAGTTCCATTAAAATTACAGGAAAACATTAAATGGCTTGGAGTTAAAAGAATATCGCTTTCTCACGTAACAACAGTCATCTGTATGTGTGTGCAATAAATGCTTCTAGCCACCGCCATACCACTTTGTCTTCTTTGCTCCTGCAATATTTATATATCACTTATATTTGGAGATCCCCTGCTGAGTTTCAGGGCAGTGTTCACCAGAGTGGATCTTAAGCACCCACAATAGCTTGTCCTGACTGACGGGTCTGTCGGGCAGAGAGAAAAAGAAAGATGTGAAATCAAGACCTTAGGTCGATGCAAAAGAAAAAAGTGGTCCAGAGATTAAAGAACGCTATGAGTTCTGTATGCCTTTACCCATCACCATGGCAGTGATTATCCGTGTTTGCTTGTTTTCCTAGCCAGTTGGCCTGTTGGCTTGCAAATGATATGTCCAACTCTGTGTTTTCTTCCAGGGTCTTTCTTCCCTGATTTCAAGCCCTCAGAAACCGTTTTTAAAATAGCATTTTGGCTCGGATACCTAAACAGCTGCATCAACCCCATTATATACCCGTGCTCCAGTCAAGAGTTTAAAAAGGCCTTCCAGAATGTCTTGAGAATCCAGTGTCTCCGCCGAAAGCAGTCTTCTAAACACACCCTGGGCTATACCCTGCACCCGCCCAGCCATGCCCTCGAGGGGCAGCACAAGGACCTGGTTCGAATCCCAGTGGGATCTGGAGAGACCTTCTATAAGATCTCCAAGACGGATGGGGTCTGCGAATGGAAATTTTTCTCTTCGATGACCCGTGAATCTGCCAGGATTACAGTGTCCAAAGACCAATCAGCCTGCACCACAGCCCGGGTGAGAAGTAAACGCTTTTTGCAGGGGTGCTGCTGTGTGGGGCCCTCCCCCCCCAGCCATGGAGAGACCCACCAAGTTCCAACCATTAAGATCCACACCATCTCCCTCAGTGAAAATGGCGAGGAAGTCTAGAGGACAGGAAAGGTCAGAAAGGAGGAAGGGGGTTGCGGGGGGAGGGGACGATCTTAGGCACCCATCCCACTTCCTACTTGGAAGTCCAGTTCACTCCTCTTGGATGAGAAGACAGGACCAGGGGACCGGGGACCAGCTGGGAATGGGGTGGGGGAAGGGACCCGACTCTGGGGCAGGGGGTAGGGCTCAGGGAAGAAGGAGGATGTCACACGACCATCGGGCTCCAAATGATGATAAACAGCATTTCTTTGAGGCTAGTGCTCTCGCGGTCATCCTCCGAGGCCACTTTCCACGTCTGGCCCTTGCAACGAAAAACACCATGGGAAACAGAATGTCATACACAATCCAAAAGACTATAAATATAAGATTATGATTTCATCATGAATATTTTGAGCACACACTCTAAGTTTGGAGCTATTTCTTGATGGAGTGAGGGGATTTTATTTTCAGGCTAAACTTACTGACAGCCACGGTGGATATTTACGAGGAGAGGGCCTGGAGAGGAAGAGCCTTAAGATGGTGGCCACTATCCAGGCATGTTATTTTTAGAGCACGTTTTAAACTCCACCATTTCTGACCATATCCAGTTTCTTCGCTTGGGTGCAACTCGACAGTGAGATCTACTTTTTGCTGCAATTTCACCGGCTACTGCGCCCGAGTCCCTAAAGAGGAGGGTGAGGGGCGCTCATGGTGCTTCGGGACTAGTGGAGGCACGTTCGTTATGCTTGGGTCTAGACAGTTGGGGAAAGATGGCTCTTCCTGATGGGAGACGGTAGAGGTGAGGGTTGGTGTTTTCAACTTTCCTGCTACGAAAAAAATCCCAGTAAGCAGCTCCAAGATCAAATCGAAGAAGGCTTCCTGTGAACATATTTAAAGATCAAGGGTTTGGGGCGGGTAGGGTGGGTGTTAATTTCAAGCTAAGAGGCCCCAGACTTTGGGCACAGCCGCTTCGATGTGGCCTAGAAAGGCTTTTCTTGGCAAATCGCTTACCTTTTCTAGAACACCGTTATGAAAATCCAGAGCTTATAATATTTTGGAAGGCGCATCTGGACTTCTGTTTTTACTCCACGGCTCCGCTACTGCCTGAGGAGTGAGGTTCAAGGTCTCGAATGCGCAGGTAGCCTGGTGGAATGAACTTTGGGATCCAGGTATATCCTTCCTGAACTCTGAGAGATACACAAGCTTAGCTTGGGAGGATACTGACTGGTCACCAGACAACCGTCTAAAGCCAGAATTTGCGAATAGTTTTCGACAGAAGCCCATTTATTCTGGTGAAAGATCCAGGAGCCCGTTCACCTCATCTGTTCTCACTTTCTGTGGGAACTTGGGGAACGTGCTACTTCTGCTTTCTGTATACCAAATTTTGGTCAACCTTAAAAAATAACTCCGTATATGACTAAAGAAGAAGAGGATTATCGTCTATAAAAAAAATTAAAGTATTTTTCACATTCCACAATAAGAATTGAAAATAAGATTTATGGTTTGAGCATAATTCCTGGCCAGAATCTCTGATCCAAACCTGCTGACTGACCATTTCTCTAGCCTCCTCCCCCTGTTTGAGTAATTTCCTGTAAGAATTTCAAAGTAGATTGCAGCCCCTGTTTAGCCTTCACAGCCAAGGTAGGGGCCCATTATCTTTTCTTCTTCCCATGCAGCAAAATGAAAATTTCTTCAAGTGCTTCTTGAAGGCTAATATCTTTGCAAACTGCCATGGGGGCGGGGGGGGGTGGGGGCGTGTATGCATGTGGATTTGAGGCTGTTGTCGGGCGTGCTTGGCCATTGAATATTTTGCTTTTTCAGCCCTTTCTGGAGAATGTCTTCTTGCTGACCAGACAGGCGCTGTGCCTTGTGCTTATAACTTTGATTCTGGCATTGGATATTGGCTGGGTTTTTGGACTCTTCTAGTCTGTCTGCATGTCCCATAACAGCTCTACCAGATGTGGGTGTCCTATTATGGACGTAAGCATCAGGGAAGGACTCGCTTGTCTTCTGCCTGGAGAGGAAAGAAGAGTTTCTTCTTTGTGGAGAAGAGTTTCTTTCAGGATCTGAATTTTAAAAACCCCTTTTGTCAGGCTTCCCTTTACAGGAAGGGCATCCCCGTGAAAAGAATGGTAATAGTTTTGCTTCCATAAAATATGGCTCCCTTGAAACACATTCCCAGACAAATTTAAATTTTAGATTTTAGAAAGCTAAGGATTACCAGACAGCGAGCATCGATGCCACTTCTAATCGAAACAAACAACTAAAAATCTTTTGGTCATCAGATAAAAGCCATGACAATTGTATTCATGTGAGACTGTCCGTAAATAATTATCTGTTACACTCTTCTACACTCTTCACCAACCCCAGTCCCTCCAGGGAGGCAAACTTTAACATTTATTTCCTTTCCATAACGTGATATTAGGTATAAACACGCCCATCTTTACAAGAAATTGATAATCTCACCCAAGACTTAGTCAAAGTGGGATAAACAATACTCGAGCTATTTTTTACTCATCCACAAAAATCTCTGTACCTTTGAGCATGCCAAAAACTCTCTAAAATTGTCACAGTTAAACAAATGATTGTCATATTTATACTCACATGTTTACTGCTTCTATTTGGAGTTTGAAGAATTTACCCAGAGCAACAGTGGTCCAAATGTTTTCTCTAATGTGTTATAAAAAGCAGTTGCTTTGAGACTGTCGAAACATGGCAAAAAAAATCAACGTTGTGGGATAGGCAAAACTTGAGTTTCTTCTGCAGTTCGAATCGCATGCATTCAGAGAGACCTTGAAGCGCTCTGCTTAAACATTGCCCCAAGCTACTGCCAGGATTTCAGGAAAGTGTTTTGCTTGTCGCTTTTCTCCCACTTGCCTTTACTCCTGTCTCGTCCAAGACCGTTCTGCCTGTCACCACTTTGTGTATGCCAACACTCTCCAACGCATGAAGGCTTCAGACTCTCACTACTTACCTGGATTGGTCCAGCTGTACTGGACAAGTGATATTTGGTTAAATCTATTCGGAAGGCTTTTTTGTTAGGTTCTTCTGTGTGCCAGGCATCGGCAGGGCGTTTTGTACCCCATTAGCTGGAAACCTCATAGCAATTTCACATTTCTATCTCAAAGGTAAAAATCTGATAGTTGGAGGATTCTCCCTAGGCCAGTGAGGAACCATGATTCAGTCCTGGATTTGTCTAACACTACCTAACACTACACGTTTTTCCCAGAGCCTCTGCCTCCTAAATAGTGGGGGGCAGGGGCATGTTCCCTAGTTTGGATTGGAGATGCTGGGGACAGGAAACCATGCAGCATTTTAACGTTTTGTTTCTTGGGGATTTGCCATCTAGTCAACTTGCATACATATGCTGCCAAAATCCAGCCCAACCAAACCCCCAAAACATGATGATCAGAAGGGTTTGGTGCCTACAGTTCTGCCTTTCAGACTGCACCATTTTGTAGAGGATAATGACATGGAAAGTTATTCAGGCCTTGCAAGAAAGACAAATTGTATCAAACTGGGAGCAGATGGGCATATATGAGAATGCAGAAGAGCCTGCGTTGGCCTAGAATGGCGTAACGCATTGTGGATATGAAACGTGCGTAGGATGTTGGAGTTACTGACCAACCACAGTTAATCGGCACACTTTCAGGAAGTCTATCCCTTTTTAAAACAAATAAGAACAAATATGACATCACTCTCCCCTGCACTCCAACACTATTTTTTTATTTGAGTTAGAGAGAGAAAGAAGGAATTATAGACATTTCACCAGGAATTACACCGAGCCCAGAGAGCGTGCCAGACATGTGAACTTCACGTGTGTTCCAGTAGAGGAATGGCTCACAAAGCTGATCCCCGGGTAGCCAGAGATGTAGGTAATCTGTGGAAATGAAGAAGCAGTTGGCAGCCGTGGCTGTGGATTAGCTAGTGTCCTCTTGTTCTTGGATTTCTTTTTTGCAAACGAGAGCTTTATGCCCTGAGTGTATCGGATTGCCTCAGCCCCTCAAAGTCACGCAGACCTTCTGGCCCCGTGGATCCCATGGTCACAGCCTGGGAGCGTGAAGGTTTTAGGAACTCTTTGCACTCTTTAATCACAGCTACTCAATCAGAGCTTGGCAAACATTCTCCTTTGCTTCTGGGGTTGGTTCTGCACGGGTCCTCTTGCCAAAAGAGGTGCTGCCTCTGCGTATGAGTACTTGTTGACTTAATTAAGGAAAGAGCGCTGCTCGTCAGCAAAGGGAGAAGGGAGCCCGAGCCCGTGGAAGGTAAACTCCGCAAGCAAAAATAGGATGACCGAAAAGAAGGCAATGGTGGCCAGTAGGAAGGCATCAGAGGTGTGCTTACTGTTACTCTGATTTCTTTTTATACTACTAGGACTTTTAACCCTGAAACCACCTGCACACGGCTCCAGTCCAGCCTGGTTGGAACACTGTTGGCACCTGCTCCTTGTCTACACACTATGCCGGGGAGCAGGGCTGAGCCCAGGCTGCCGCGGGGTCCACCGTCTTCAAAAAGCAATGACAGCAGTGGCCTCCCGGCCCTCCAAAGTCCCCGCAAGATGAGTGAGTGGAGATGACTTTGGGGGCTGGGCTGGCAAAAGCCAGCTAGGATTTTGGCAGAGGACACCGGGCCCCTTGCCACTATTCCCATCAGCATGGCCTCCCTCAGACCCCAGACCCAGACCCAGATGACGATGGAGCGCATCTGCTCTGTGCAGGAAAATATCATTTCGTCTCTGCTACCGCAACACTGATTCCTGAATCTCCCACCTAAAAGGAAGGTTATGGCAGTGGGCAGGGGCAGGGGGTAGTGTTGAGAAGGAAGGGGAAGACTTACCCTGGACAGCGCTCAGAGCGGGATGCCTGGTTTCCTAACACTTGGCTGCCGCTGATAAACAAGGAACTGCCTGAAGCTGCTTGCTTCTTCATTTCCAAACACAAAATGATTGTCTTTCCTTTCCATGGGCCCCAGGAGTCATTATAGCACTGTCCCTCTATATTACAGTCAACAGAGCCACATTAGAAGTTGGAAATGATCAGAGCTAAACTGAGAAATACAGACTTAATTAGGGGAGAAAAAAAATCTAAGAGCAAATTTTTACTGTATTTGTAGAAAAAAAAATAATAAGGCGCCAACCTATTAAGAAGCCCGAGTACAGAAGGTACATTCAGATGCGATAGAAAAGACGCTAAGACAGGATGTCCCAACATGAGCTTGGTATGTCCTCCCATTTACGGAACACTTTGTACTTGCCCGAGTAATTTCGCCTAACTCAAGTCGTTCCTGTGAGGGACAAAGCTAAGGAAGGCAGTATTACCTATTCTTAACATCTGAATAAACAAGGGGACATAGAGACTTAAGGAGGATGCTTCACATCGCCCCAAATCCAGCCTCTGACAGCGTTTTCCGTGCCCCCCGCGGTATCCCCAGGGTCCACTGTGTTTCTTGAGACCGTGAATTTCGTATGTCACTCGTTCATCTCTGATCCCTATGTTCAGCTCCATTGGCAGCTTCTCTCCTATTATATCCCTGCCGGCAGCTGGGCAATACAAGATTGTTCGGAGTACGTATTTGCCTGTGCTTTTCTCATTGGCTAAAGGACTAGCCGATGTGATTCTGTGCTTTCTCCCTAGTTAGGCAGCACCAGAGCTAAAGAAGTAAGCCGGGCCGGGGGCTCTCAGCTTGGTCAGCGGGGTGACAGGTCAGGCAAAGCCAGAAGTGATGAACACCTTAAGGACCTCGGGATTGCAAAGGTTGCAAAGGAAGTTTGGAGAGGCTCCTCTTCCAGTGAGCCCCTTCATCATTGTCAGCAAGCCGCTCGCTTCCTCTCCTGCACCAGGCACTGCGTTTGGCACAAAAAAATACTAAGAGGCACAGACAGTCCCCAGCTTAGGAGCTGGGTGGGTTCCAAGTTCATCTGTTGCAAGTTGAGAACGCATTTTTTCCAAGAAGCATTGTTACAGATGGGGGAGGGGAAGGTGCTCCCAGAACAACTAAAAAAAATAAAGATCTATTTAATGTACACCTGGGGTTGGCAAACTTTTTCTGTAAATGGCTAGAGAGTAAATATTTGAGGCACTATGGGCCATACGCTCTCTGTCACACATTCTTTGTTTTTTTTGCTTTTTTTTTTTTTTTGGACAACTCTCTAAAAATATAGAATCCATTCTTAGTTCACAGGCCATAGCGAAAACCAAAAAACAAAAAACAAAAACAAAGCAAACAGCCCATGGGCCCTAATTGGCCTCCTTGACCTATGCCATCTCCAGCTTACGGTACAGGAATAATAACAATGCTAAACAGTGGATTTTGGTGTTCAACTTAAAAACTTAATCTTTAATTTAATTATGCCATTGACACATCTCTGTTTGACCACATTAATATTTCCAACCTGCATGATTTGTTAGATGAAGGGACAAGTTCATACTTGGGGGGTGAGGCTGCCCCATATACCCCACTCACCCAAAAGACGTTCTCTAGTACACCGTTGTAACTTTCTACCCAGGCATCGGGACAAGAGGGAAGCACCCACCACCCCTTTCCACTGCCGGGTTCCGTAGAACAGGCCGGCTGCAGACGCCCAGGGAGTCCATGGTGTGGGGTGGGGTCTTTCATCTTTTCACCCCACTAAAAATCTCTCAGCACAATCCAGCTGACTCCACGAGCAGCAACAACCATTCGACTGCAGCCATTGTGACATCCTTCCCAGAGCACTGGAGCCTGATGAAATGCGGGTCCCCAGAGGCTTTGGGGGTCACACTTGGCTCCTTGGGAAGGCCTTCTGACCACAGCACCTGCACCAGGACATCCGAGGGTCCACCCCAGGGATCACCAAGAAGCGGGGTACAGAAAGGGGTGCCGGAGAGGAGGACATCTTCCAAAGACATATACTAGCTTCTACCAGGATTTCTCTCCCCTCTCTCCCTCATCCTTTTCCTTCTTCTTTCCCTGGTTTTCATTTTTAAGTCTGAAATCACCTAACCAGACTCCAAATGGTGTTCCCATAGGGAAACATTCAGTCCTCCCCTGCGACAAGGAAACCATGTTTCTCAAAGCTAGCACATTATTGGAGGGACTTCCTTCCCCGTCCCCATCCCCTCTCCAGTCCTGACGGGCAGTGAGGGGGAGGCACACGCTGTCGCTTGGAAACAAGGGGTGCAGTTCCAGTGGCCCAGGCCAAGGTCCACAGTGTTGAGAGATGAGACTCTGCAGCAGGCCCAGGGGGAAGGGAATGGGAATGGGTGCAGAACTGATGAGGAAAGACCTGGCAGTATCGATAATAATATCAGGAATATATCTAATAATGGAAAAATATCAAAAATATCAATACTAAGAGCAGCACCTATGCTGGGCACAGAACGGAAGGCCTGGGCTGAGGCTGTGTGGCAGCTTCCCTTCCCCTCCCCATCCCCTTCCATCTTGACCTTGGCCCTCTCTCCTTTCCAGTCTCCTTTCCTTATCCCAGTCTCCCTCTCCATGATTCTACCCTCTACTTTTTTCAAGCTGACAAGCAATGAGTGGTGGGGTGGTTACCCTTGCTCTGGGGCCACCCGTTCCCATGGGATACAGTGCTCTGTGCCTCACCCTGGGTGACAAGGAGGGTTTCCCTCAGCTCCTCCGTCCCCTCCCCAGGTCAGGCTGACACTGCAAACTAGTGTCCCCGAGACCCTGGGGAGCCCCGGGCAGGAGACAGGCACCCCGGGGGAAGCCCACTCAAGGCCACTCCACAAGGACTGGTGCCTGGGCCCCCATAGCCGTCTTTCTGGGCTTGTACTACTAAGTTGCACATGAAGGGAACAAACACAGTGTGCTAAGAGTCAAGCGTGGTTTCCGGTTATTTCTATCCCCACCCACAGGTGAGAGCCTCGTTGACCAGCTTCCCCCTCTCGCTTTGACATTTTGGAAGCCTTTAGCCCTGCAATGTCACCTTCTCTTTCTATCCTGTGTCACTGGTCTCTTGCCTCTGTGTGCCTTCACCTTTCACTCTCCCACTCAGCCCTTAGGGCCTTCAAGACCACGGTGAATCCCAAAGCAAACTTGGTTTCCTGTGCTCATTGAGCAAGATGAGCAATTAGGCAACGATCGCTCCCTCAGAAGGCACACTGAGCAAAACTCACACGTCTCAACAGGGTGAAAGGTGCTCCTCCTCGTCCGGCGTTCCCACCGCCTGCCTCCATCCCCACCAGCTCCTCTGCCCCAGGAACTTGTTCACAGACTCTCTATTCTCGCAGCGTAACTTTGTGCCGGGAACCTCTCTCCCGTACGCAGAGGGTCCTCTCCTACCCAATGTGCTCCCGCTTTCGCTGACACAGCCCCCCTGAGGTAGTCTGCCCCAGCTGTCCCAGCAGCATACCCCAGACTGGCGGCTTCAACACAGGCGCTTACTCTTTCGCAGTTTTGGAAGCTGGACGTCTGAGATCAAGTAAGGGTCTGCAGGCTTGTTTCTCCAGAGGCTTCTCTCTTTGGCCTGTGGCTGGCTGCCTTCTCCCAGTGTCTGCCCATCAGTGTGTCTATGTCCTAATCTCCTCTTCTCTAAGGACACAGCCTGACTGGATCGGGGCCCATCCCAAAGACCTCATTTAACCTTAACCTCCTCTTTAAAGAACCTTTCTCTAAACACAGTTTCATTCTGGAGTCCAGGGGGTTAAGTTCAACATATGAAATTGGGGGTGAGGGGGGGACAATTTAACCCATAAAATTTTCTCCCCACTCTCTCCTTTCTGCCCGCAAAATCTTATCCACAATTCTTTCCCCAAATCAAATGTTCCGTCCTCTCTGAGTTCCTGTAGCAATTGTCTCTAAATTGTGTTTGACAATTAATTGTGCACTCTATTTTTTATCTGTCCGTGCTTTTTAAAAAATCTGTAGTTTTTTCACCTTAAAACATACTTTACACTGCGCCTCTATAGGTTCTATCTTTCAACCAGATTAAAACTCTGTCATGTCACTTTCTATGCCCAGAGCGGTAGTCAGCCCCTGGGGGATCCTATCTAAAGAGCAGGGCCCCTCCTGAGCCAGCAAGCAGGGAGGGGACAAAGAGGGACAAGGGACCAGAGCCAAGCACTAGTTCCGGACAGAAGCTGGGAGACAAGGTCCACAGGGCCTTGGAAATACCAGATGACCCTCTAGGAAGGCTCGGGTAATAGGGCTTCTGAACAGTTACAGTAAGATTCTAATCAGGGGCGCAGAGCCCAGCAGTAGGGAATCCCAGGTTAGCTGCCACCTTGAATTAGGGCAGGCACCGAATCCCCCAGGAGACCTCTGCACCCGGAAAAGCAGACCGCCGTCTGTGAATGGGCCAGACCCTAGACTCTGAGAGCACAGTGAGACACAGTGAGATGGGGTGAAGAACCAACAACAGAACCCAGTCCCAGGAAATGTGGGTCACTGAGGACACACCGTAGGCTGTGATCACCACGGGGCCCCAATCCTGGCGATGGGGGAGTTAACGCTGTTTCAGGGACATCCACCGCACGTGGGGAGCAG
>CM052899.1:48929501-48953880 GCA_028534135.1 Potos flavus
ATTATAAATTACATCATCTTTAAAGTATCTTAAAGCGCCGAGAACTCTACATGTAGGAAAAGATGGAATATCTTTCACGTTCCTTGCTTTCCATCCCAGTTGATCTGTTTCCAGAAGTAGGTCGTCACCAGTTCAATAACTCGTCATGAGAAAATCTCAAGTGCTGTGGTGCCATTGCTTCTAGTGCAGGCACCAAATTCAAAGTTTCCATTATCCGCACCCCCACCCCTCGCCACCAACCACAACTGTGTTATTTTGGGGGAGGGGAGGTCGGAAATACCTTCACCAGAGCATTTTGCTTTAATTTTTAAAAATCAGACTCACTGAACTACTTTAAAGCTATTCACCAAGTTCTCAGATTTTAGATAGCCCAGAACAAGAATCCCTCACCGGGTGCTAGTGGTTGCAATCTCTCTCAAATTAACAACTTACTTGGCAATAGGAAGTATTTTTTTTTTTTTGACAGTTGTTCTAGGAAAGACACTCTATAGCATGCAGCCATTATATAAAAGTGTATGTGTGTGTTTATGTAAATGATGCTATGAGAAAGAGAAGTAATTTTGGCCACTGGAAGACGGCAGAATGTTTGAAGCAAAGTTTGGGTTTAAAACCGTCTAAACAAATAGGCCACCACCTGGCCTGAGTGACTATCAGAAGTGTTTACCAGACAAAACAGCAAATCCCCAGTCATGACCCACAGGCAGTTTTGCCAGAATTGAAATCCATATCATGGAAATGCCAACTCGGTCTCCACTCTAATTTCAAGCCTTAGAGTTTCTGTAGACCTCCTTGAATGATCTTCCGGGCGGGTGGCTTCACGGGAAAATCCATACTGCAAGATCTACTCACCACGCCTCAGTCTGTGGAGGACAGGCAGCCATATTGAGAGGCTGTGTTTGACAGGGACCTGCTACTTCTCCCTGCCAAACGGTCTCTTGTGATTTGGAATCTCAAACTTGTTTTAAACGGAGGGAGAAAGTCACTTTCGGGGATGAAGTTCTTGGCCCAACTCTGCTTTGTATAAACACCGTCTATGGCTATTTCGGTCTTCTGGGTTTTTGAGAAGCTGAGTCGTGTCAAGGCTGAATGGGTTGGTGTTGGCTCAAATTAAAAAGAAGGGTTTTTTCATTCTTTCAGTGCTAGGGGAAGGAACACTGAGAACATCACCTCACAGGGAGCAGAATGGAACTGGGTTGGCCAACAGGGAAATAAACATGGGCCTCAGTTTACAAAGAACCAGATGAACCAACATATGAACTTGTGAAAATGCATACATTGGGTTTGTAGTAAGAATTCTCACTCTACAGAAAGGTATGATTTTAGTCATGTTGGCACATGATGCTTAGTATATTAAAAGTAGAGCCCTTTTTTTTTTTTTTTTTGAGGCGACATACACTCACTACGTGAAGCCAGCTTCATGTCCATGAGTGCTGTCCTCATGGCCCAGTGAAGGGGGTGTCCAGTCCAGGCCCCTTTCCTGCTACCCACTGTCTTTTGAATCCACCTCAGAAACCCGTAAGTCTTAGCTGCTACATAGATTTACCTCTTTGTCAAACATTCATCTAAGACACAAGTCTAACATATTACTCTTACCAACACTGGGACAATAGTGATTTAAGGAGCGGCTGTGGATGTAAAAACAAGACAGAAAAACAGGTTTGGGGGACAAAGAGCGCAATTTTTTGAGAGTCAGCTTAGTACAGCTTCCCCTGTTGCATTCTTAAACATTGAACACTAAAGTTCCCTTCGTGTCCCTCGAATTCCAGCACCTCCGTAAAAGTAGATGAAGGCATGCTGCAAAACCAAATCACCTTTTTCCAAGGGAAGCTGTCATTGCACACAGTGGTCCTTTTCCTCATCCACCCATTCTGTAATACTCAGTGAGGGCTCCAGGCTCAGCGCCAAACAGTGGCAGAAACAAAGGTGGACACGAGGTCCTCACCTTCAAGGTGCCTGTGGTCCACGGGGAGGACAGGAAAATCAACGATTATAATAGAACACGGTAAATCTCTGTGGCACAAGAATTCATGCAGGACCAAGGGAGTTTAGCGCAAGGCACCCAAGCCACCCCTGGAGTCGGGCTTTTCAAAAAGGGTGACCTCTAACTTGGATCCTGGAGGACAAAATGGAGTGGAAAACAGAGGGATTTGTTCCAAAGCAAGTAAGGAATGAACCAGTGCAGGCCCAGGGTGAACCTCAGGGACGTCTGACAGGCCACCTGGAAAGCAGCCTCCCATTTCATGGTACCCAGTTGGCCCTTCAAACCCCATCCCTCAAGTCCCACGCAGGAAAACCATGCCTGATTTTCTTCCTACTTTGTTTAAGCCAAGGATGAACCAAGGAAGAGCCAGGAAATAACGAACCAAGGGCTTTCCTGCTAGAGCTCCCACATTTGGCTTGGCTGAATGTTGAAAGGCCTTGGTTTCTCAGTTGTCTGATTCTCTTTGTTTTCAAGGCTTAGCACACAGCATTACAGTGGGATGGCTAAACAGAAAAAAAAAAAAAATCTATTTCTCATTGTGCAAATAAACATCTGTTGAACATGAAGTGGCTAATCCTTACAAATAACCAGATGCTTTGAAAGTCTTTGCGAGCAGGTCTTACATGATGCAATTCAGTGTTTTGAAAAATTGAGAGATGGTTTTGAGCACAAAAACGTCATACGATATTAAAGGAAAGAGTTTTCCCTACCCCTGAAAAACGCAGCAAATAAATGGATCGCTACAGTCCCCCGAGGCTGGCTTTCACATCACCCATCATTGGAGGATCCGTATCAGGACACTGCTATCGTAGCGAAGGGTGCCCAGTAAATTTTGTCATAATGTAGCGGAAGTGGTGGGAGCAACTGAAACAAAAGGAAAATCTTGGAGCTGCACTTCTCCAATCAGCTAGCGATTGGAAGGACTTGACTTGCTGGGGCTAAGGAAAATAATTCTGGAAGTTCATTTTGCCTGTGAAATTAAAACTGCATTTTAGCAAATAAAGCTGATGCCATTTAAATATGAACCCTGTGACATTTCCTGGCTTACTGCAGCTTCGCTGCTTGTCTACTCATTAGATCTCTTCAAAATACAAACATGGCATTTCCACTTTGCCAGAGAAGCAAACGCGGGCTGACTGGCTGGTTTTAGCTGCTGTGATTTTCCCGTAACCCTTACAATTGTCTCAGCGAATAAGGGAATAAGGTCCCTGCAGGGACATTTTCTAACTCTGCAGCATTTGTAGACCACGCCATCGTCTCCGGGTTTTTAGTATTTGGTTCATTGAGTTGCTGTCATGACCTTGCCCACCGTGGAACCAACACCATTCGTCTGAAGCTTGCTGAGAGTTTGTTATGTATGTGTTCTGTGCTGTAAGAGAGAGACTTCTCTCCTAAGTCAGATAAGGATGTTCGTGCATGTGAGTCATTATTCTGGGCCTTGCTGGAGCATTTTGTCTTGCTGCATATGTATGATACCCAGGCTGACTGCAGTGGCTTCTGAAGCATCTAATTCCTTTTAAATGGACTCAGTATCTTTGGAATGTACTGTTTAAGTGTTTCCGAATTTTCTACATGCCATTTTTACAGGTTCATTTGTTTTATGATGTGATGTGGTGAACGATCACATTGATTATTATTTTTTTTGAAGAAAACAAATGTACATATTCCTAAGCAGATGAGTAAATTACTGAAAAAATACACTTTATGGATCATACAGCCCACTGTTTGAAAGGAATTTATTTTATTTGTTTCATAAAGTGACTGTTCAGGTTATAAGCGTTTATATTGTCCTTCTAAATATGGATGCCATAATATTTAAGTGTTGTTGAATATTGATGTATGTTCCCTAATAAAATATTTTAAACCTCTTTCTTTAGACACCCAGTGCCCGGGTTCTTCAATCGTAGTGTATCATTAGCATGTCGGTTGAGAAGTGGAGATGGTAGCTCAGAGAGGGAGAGCTGGTTTTTGACCAGCTAAAGAGCATAGATGTAAAATATGCTGGTTGGCAGCATTCAAGGCACAGGTAAGAGCCAAAAAACACCCGCATCATCTGGTTTAGAGGGAGGGAAAGGTAGTAGTGGCAGTCAGACCCAGGAGAATGTTGAATGTCTTTAAGGCTGGGTGTATTACGTGACCCGAAGCCAAGGCAATAAGTTAGTGGTCAGAGAAGGTCATGGGCAACATGACTGAAGGGGAGTTCTTCAGTGGAGATTCTTGTTTGACCACATTCTTAGAACCTGCGAGCCCCAGGACTACCCTTTTAGTCCCATTCCCTCCAGGTAGCCTGATGGGATCTCTGAGGACAAGAACACCGGGGTCAGATGGTCATGGGATTCAGATTCCTTCAGCCACATGCCACCTACGTGATCTCAAGCCAGTTAGCCAACTTCTCTGTTTCTCACCGAAATTCTGCTCTTTTGTATTTTTATTTTAACCATTTAATGATCCTGTGAACTGGTTTTCTCCAAGAGCCTCTTTTTTTTTTAGAAAGCTTAATTTTTTAAAAAAATTTATTTTTTAACACCTTAATTTAATTTTTTTTCAGTGTTTCACGATTGTTTATGCACCACACCCAGTGCTCCATGCAATACGCCCCCTCCTTAATACCCACCACCAAGAGCCTTTTAATGCCAAATCATTCTGCCAGCCAATTATTATTATCTCTCCTGTTTATAAATGCAAATTGCCTCCAAAAGAGTTTGTGAAAAATAATTATTCCATTGTAGGTGGATAGAAAAACCACTCTCTCTGTGCCCACTCTTCACTGTTACTATGTAATGATGCATACCCTCTTTTCAAAATAATATATGCACATGACAAACTAAGTAATTAAATCACTGTAGCATCAAGGGATTGGAATGAGTTTGGGAACTATGCTAGAAAGACAAGAACCAAAGCAGAACTTATTAATCGCCTAGAGCTCTGTTCCCACCTAAGTTTTCTTACACCAACTTGCTTGAATCTAAAATGTCCAGGGCATCTGGGTGACTCAGTCAGTGAAGCTTCTGATTCTTGATCTCTGTTCAGGTCCTGGTCTCAGGGTCATGAGTTCAAGTCCCACATTGGGCTCCACATTGAACATGGAGCCACCTTTTTTTTTTATTCTATTTATGTTTATTTCAGAGAGACAGAGAGAGAGAGTGAGAGAGACAGAGAGAGCATGAGATGGGGTAGGGTCAGAGAGAGAAAAAGACTCCCCGCTGAGTGGAGAACCTGATATGAAACTCCATCCCAGGACCCTGGGATCATGACCCAAGCCAAAAGCAGACACTTAACTGACTGAGCCACCCAGGTCCCCTGGAACTTACTTTTAAAGGAGGAGGGGGTGGGGAAGGGTAGGATTAGGAGGAGGGGAAAGAGGGGAGAGGGGGAGGAGGGGGGAGGGGAAGGAGTAGGATGAGAAGAAGAAGAGGAAGAAGGAGAAGAAGGAGGAGGAGGAAGAGGAGAAGGAGGAGGAGAAAAAGAAGGAGGAGGAGGAGAAGAAGGAGAAGAGGGGGAAGAGGAAGAGGAGGAGGAAATGTCCAGATTTGAAGAACAAACTCCAATGTCCACTTCCATTCAGCCCCATGAACAAGGCTCTGGTAGGAAAACTGAAATTGGTGCACCTGGGTTGCTCAGTGGGTTAAGCCTCTGTCTTTGGCTCAGGTCATGATCCCAGGGTCCTGGGATCGAGCCCCGAATCTGCTCAGCGGGGAGTCTGCTTCCCCCTCTTTCTCTGCCTGCCTCTCTGCCTACTTGTGATCTCTCTCTGTGTGTGAAAGAAAAAGAAAGAAAGAAAGAAAGAAAGAAAGAAAGAAAGAAAGAAAGAAAGAAAGAAAGAAAGAAAGAAAGAAAGAAAAGAAAACTGAAATTGAAAGTATAAATACAGCCACACCTACTTCTCCAAGCAAAATCCAGATCACGATGCGATGGGGATGAGAATTGGAGGAAGAATAGAAAATCTTGCCCATTAAGGATGTAAGGTCAAAGAACAACCCGCCAGAATATACATTTCTCCTCAGTTTGGCAGAGGTGGGAACCGTAAGGGCAAAGGACAACAGCGAAAACAAATCCAGAGTTTCTTCCTTTCCATGAACAAAAGTAAAAGTACAAGGAGAGAAGCAGACATTCTTCCCACACTCCCTACAGATATACCACACGTGGGTACAAGTTGAGAAGTCATACTTCTGCCTCCAGTCCTACTCCCCCAAGTTAACCGCCATTACCATTTTCTTCTGAATTTAGTCATTCAACACGTATCCGTTGAACATGTGTTACATGTCAGGCACCATCTCAGGAAACATTCATAAGCAAAGCCAGGGGGGAAAAAGGCTTGCCTCATGAAACTCCCATTCCAGAGCATCTTCCAGAAATGTTCTATGTAGAGGCAAAAATATGGATCTTTTAAATACCTTTGTAAAATCAGAATAAGCCAGATAATTCTGATCAGTTATGGTAGGTGCATTTTTATAGTTTGGTGATGAAACACTTGGTCGATCCCTGATTATCTTAGATCTCTTAGGTTTTGCCTTAACAAACACCTCACACAGTTAATTAAGCAAAATCCAGTCTCTTGCCCCTTGGAAAGTTACAGTTTGCTACCATGTGTCCTACAAAAAGACTTTGAGAGCTTATTTTAGGGCTTCTAGCATATTTAGGGGCCCATAAACTTATCTCAACAGTGTTGTCACTGCTTAAAATATTTTTGGAACTCTTCAGAGATTGCCTTTGGGGTCAATTTATGTATGGTACCTCCCCTAAAAAATCCTGTGTATTACCACAAATAGTACTAGACCGGACCACAAAAGGTCTTGCTCCAACATGGAAGGTGAGCCTTTCAGTTGAGGCGACAACTTCAGAGGTCAGCGCTGTTTGACTCTGTGGGTGACTAGTGCCAGTGCCTTGTCCAGACTCTTCTGTCATCGTGTTGGCCAAGCATAAGCTGGGAGAGTCAAACCACTATAAAAAGCCATTCCGCATAAATTCAGTGGAAAAAATTAGGTCAATGGTTTTCGAACTATTTAAAAAAAAAAGAAAACAGTGCAATCCTTTCTTTGGATGGAATCTTACACAGAAGCCCAATATGCAGAACAAAGACGAGCAGAACAGTTCTGGAATGAGGTGGGGAGTAGGGTAAAACCCCCACCACACACTCTCACCCTCTCCCTGGCGATCCCTACAGGACCCTTAGGACCCTCTGGAGCAGGACTTAAGCACCACAGAACTGCACATTCTTCTGGGGCAATGGGTATCTTACCTTCCCATAGTCCTGGCGCATGGCATTCAGCCAAAAAAGGTTCCCCAAGAGCCAGAGGGATTGGGTAGCCAAAGGCTATGGGGGTGGAGCTCGAGATGTCTCCTTAAAGAGCTCAGGTTCTAAAGAAGGCTGCTAAAGATCAATAAAGGGCCAATAACCAAAGAGAATTACCACACAGAGGTTCACATCTGCCCGAATGATTTCCTGAAGGTGGAAATCCGGAGCAAGCAGAAATTGATGACATCTGCCAAAAGAAATAGAGGTATACTAACTCTCTTTGAATTAATAACGTGATGAGTAAGGGACAGGCCTACACAGGTGGAGTGAATGGTGTAACGACAACTAAGGACAGAGGACAAGACAAATACTTGATTTCCATTTTGTTCCCTTCTTCCGCAGCGGAGAGAATAGTCTCTGTAAAAACAAGAAAAGAAAAAATAAATAAAGATAAAAACAAGACAAGTAATGTGTATGTGTTTGAGCAGAAATTTGTGGGAATCACAGCCAAGGTGGGGTGGTCAGGAGAGGCCTGGGGTCAGGAGCAGGGGCAATGGTGGAGGAGACCCATGGAGGAGGAGGAACTGGGTCTCTGAGAGACCCAGGATGCACCATCCACCTTCCCTCAACAAGTTCTGAATAAATTGAGAAAAAAAAAATTGACCAGGGAGTGGCAATTAGTTAACACTTGTCTACTTACTAACAGTGGTATTATTCTAAATGTGTTGTATATACTAAGTCATCAAATGCTCCCAACAAACCTATGAAGTGGGATCCATTATTTTCCCCCTTTTGTAGAAGAGAAATTAAGGCCCAGCAGGGTTTAGGAGTCTGTGAAATGTACATACCAGTTCGTGGCCAAGCTAGAATTTGAACCCAATTTCTCTGACTCCAGAGACCAGTCTCGTAATTAACATGCCATGATGCCTTTGGAAATTGGACTGCAGGGGGTTTTTTGCTAGTAAAACTCCAAGTTGGAGGATAGAGCTTTTATCAATGGGTGGGTAAATGAGCTTTGTGTGGGGCTGCCCTGTGGGCGGGGCAGGCCCTGGCCGCGTGGGCGGGGGTGCCCCCCAGGAACGGCACAGCCCGGAGGGGCAGAAGGACTCAGCTGCTCCCAGAGGCCAGCTCACTAGATAAAAGGAGACAGAGTCTGAGCTGAGCCTGTCCTGTTTGTTTCTTCCAATTTCTTCAATCAGATTAAGCTCCTCCATGGGATGGATGGAAATGAAGTTGAGGAGTAGAGAAAAAAACCCTCCCTCTAACACCAAGCACACAGGATGCTGCACAAGGTCAGGGAAGCAGGCGGCCCCAAGTCCAGTAAGAAACAAAACTCAGGGCGGTACAAAAACCCAGTGATAAAGCAAAGTGGATGGGCCGACTACCTGCAAATGGTCTAAAACCAGGGGATATCTCAGGATGAAAGAACCTGCCAAAAATGAAACTTGGGGCTGGGCAAAGAGTCAGCACCTATGCCATTCCTTATATGGCTTCAAACACCTTCATGTGACAGGCACGCTACACACGTTGCCTGACCCGCTCTGCACAGCCAGCTTTTAAAGCATGTAGAATGCTCCTTTGACAGATGAGCAAACTGAGGCATGGCAGGATTTAGGCACCTGCCCAGGTTCCCAGCTGTTGAATGCCACAGCCATTCTAATGGCTCTGCCTCAATAATCCTCACTTTCTAGCAAAGAAGGAAGAGGAACTTGTGGCCAGGCACACATATTCAAATGCTACCCTGAATTACAGCACTGTTTCTAGAATTCTCCATTTCGTACAGTAAAGCTTTTAATGAAATGTTTAATGTGGCTTCTCTGCAAAAGCATATTCAATACCTGCAGTTGACAATATTCTCTCTTCCCCAACATAGGATGTGCGGTTTTTGAAACAAGGCAGGATCTTTAGCCGTGGGGCCTCCCTGGACACACAGTTGCTTGAGGACACTGGTCCCCAGCTCACAAAGCAAGCACTGTCAGTTTAACACCGTCCTTGGCACGGCTGCAGTAAGGAGCCCCCACACTAATTTCATGGTCCCAAGAGTGAGCTGGTACAACTGAGTTCTTGACTTCTAGAGGGAAACCAAGGAGAAACCTGGCGCCAATGAAATGCGAACACCAGCATCAAGGCCCTGAAAATGATTCCTTTTGCAGTCACTTCCAGCCTTGCAGCTGGAAGCCTCCTTTAGAACTGAGATCTTGAAATTCTCCAGAAATTGCTCCCAGAAAAAGCTCCTCCTAGAATTCGCCTCAGGAGCACCCTTTCTCGTCACTTGCAAAAGTGGCACCCGAGTTCATACCCTTGGCCCCCAGTTAGCTGGTAATTGGGGAGTTGATGGTTTGATCACTGTTTGCTGCCCCCCTAAAGGACCGGACAGGTCTTGTCACATTATGATAAATATTGAGTAAGGCAAAAAAGAGACCCTCCTCTTCGGGCCCAGGACCCTATGGCCACTTAGGAATATTGAGGTGTGAGAAGAGTTTGCAGCCACATTTGGAAGAGACATCTTCAAGTTGGGGCAGCAGCTGTAAACCTAAAGGAGAAAATACTAGAACAAAGCAGGATAGATAAGATTCTTATGCCTCAGACACAAGGACCCTGCCCACTGTTTGGACTGCAGCTACCTGAGAAACAATCTAGAGAAATGAAAATCACACTGACCGGCAAACAATGCTTTTCCATGGGCTTCAGGTCAATGGCTGTCCAGGCAGGCAATAGAGCCATCAACCTTGACCTTCAGAGACCTCACTTTGGATATGGCAAGAAATCCATGATCCCTTCAACTTTCTAGACCACAGTCTAGTACCCTAGGCCCCGAATGCCCTGCCCAGGTGGCCCAGAGATTGCTTCCCAAACCCTCCCTCTGCCCACGTCTGCCCACTTCAGCCCAGGGAGTGGCCAAGGGGGTAGTTTCCAGGGCTGTGGGCAGAGGCTGGACCTGTGGCCTCCAGAGTCAAGCTCGGGGTAGAAAGGAGTAGGGAGCCAAAGGCCAGGGGCCAGCTCTCCAGCACAGGTTCCGCCATCTGAAGCTGCCTTCCAGATCATTCTGATCTGGAATGTATATTTGCCCCGTAGGAGGAAGAACATAGAGTCAAATCTCCTAATTCACAGTGGTTATGTTCTATAAAGTCACCACAAACACTGGTTTAGAGAATACTGAACCATTGCTTCTAGGGAAATACAGGGTCATAGTCCCTTGAGCCTCTGAACACAATTTTTTGTCAACTCATCAATACATAACCTCATGGCCAACAGCATTCAAATGCATGCCTGAAGGAATCTTCTCTAACACGGATGTTTTCGCTATAAGCCACATCACAGCCTTTTCGCATGCAGGAACACCAGACAGCACTCCAGCACTACCCTTGGAGGTAATTTTAAACCACAAAATCCCCAATAAAAGCACAAAAATGCAAAAAACGTGACACTGGCTAAGCACAAAGGACATGTGTTTAGTCCGAGAGCTGAAACAGGAAGGCCGTTTCCTCTGCCGGGAACCCACCGATGATCACAAAAATGCCACAAGTATTGATCTGGGAGTTATAAATAAATCTTAGGAAGTAGACAAATTTGCAAATATGGAATCTGGAAAGAGCGAGGAGGACCGTATTCAATTTAAGATGGTGGTATTTGGGCCTCCACTGACGCTCTTGCCTTGGTCAGAAATGTCAAGAGCAGGCCTGTCGACAAGAAATAAATTCTTCCATCAATCCACTCATGCAACTTGAAAACCGTGTGTCTGCAAAGAAAAGCGATGTGACAGATGGTGCGAGTTTCAGACTTTCATCAGTAAAAGGGCAGAGTGGACTCTTGGGGCCAAGCAGAGCTGCTGGCCAGTGAACGGCAGCCAATGCATGGACAAGCCTGATCTTGACTTAAGTGAATCGAAGGCCAATGGATGATCACTGGTGTGCTTGGACATATCAAGAGAATCACCCCCATCTTTCTTGATGGCTCCATGTTCTCAGTCTCCTACTTCGTTTCTCAACCATGGCTGGACCCTGGGACTTTGGGAGCCCTCAGTGGCCTGGCTCAGTCATCTGCAGAGCCTCACAGAACCAACCGTGTGCTTCAGAAACAATCATGGCTACCCCTTACAAATGCTCCCCATGTACCACGCAATGCACGAACCGCTTTGCTTATCCTCTCATTTACTGCTCACAGCACTATTACAGATGGTAATTACTCAGGCACAGTTCACGCATTAGAGAACAGAGGTCGAGAGAGGTGGAGTAACCCGCCCAGGGTCAAGCAGCTAGAGAACCGGCACTGTAGAGCAACGCCAATGGATCCACGAGTTCTGATTTCATTCAGACTCTCAACACACTTGTCCCTGATCAGCATCACTTGCGTTCACTGCTGTTCCAAACCTGGGGTATTCTTTGGGTCCCAAACCAATCCCTTCCCCACTTCCCACACAGAATTCCTCACTCCCTATTTCAACAGCACAGGTAAGAAGGCAGGTACCGATTTTATTATACCTCCAGCCCCGCAAATGAATCTAAGACATACCAGGAATAAAATAACGTCAACTGCCATGTAACCATTCCCAGGGACTTTGCGAGTTACGCTTTATTATCTTTACAAAAAATCCTGCCGGGGAATTCATAGTATGTTTTAGGACTTGCTAGGACAATTTCCCCACATCATGTTTTCCTTTTTCAAAACCTTTTGATTAGACTTAACTGTTTAATCCACCCGAAAATGTCAGGACTATAGAATTAGTTTGCCATGTTGCAAGAAAAAAAAAAAAAAAAGCACCGGGATTTTTATTAAAATAGCATTAAATGCATAAATTAATTGAGGGGAATTCTTATCTTTGCTATGAGCCTTTCCTCCTGAGCAGGGACACCCCTAAGCCCAGCTCGGGCCAGGGGTGGAAGGCTCAGGGCAAGTGTGCATACATCTCCTTCAGTGGGAACATGGCAGTGGGGGGTGGAGGAGAGAGACATCCTTCCGAGAGCTCAAGCACGCCAGACCCACAGAGGGAGAGAGGAGAAGCACAAAGCCACTGAGACCGGGCCCGGGACAGGGGGGTCCTCAACCCTGCTGGGTTCTATTTAGTTCTTTTGTAGCTAGAGTTTTCTGTTATACATTCAGAGCATGAGTTCCTTAACCAATGTTCACTGTCGGACACTGAGGCTATTTCTGATTTTTGCCTATTCTGAAACACTTCTATAAACAACCTTATGGCGAAGTCTTTGCACATACTCATTATTAGTTCCTGGATACAATAAATAGAAGTGAAACTTCTGGTTGAAAGCACATGTCTATTTTTAAGTCTCTGATACAGATGGCCACGTTGCCATCTGAAAAGTGTCAATTTACCTTTCTGCTAGCAGCGTTCCCAAGCACAGCTGTCCCCATGCTCTCACACCACTCATTTCACTGGTATCATCCCATTTTCTTCTTTTTCAATGTGATAGACCAAAACGGCCGCTTGCTACATAAGTGTGGTTTGAGTCCTGGGAAGGTGAAACGTCGCTTCATCAACTCACTGACAATCTGTATATCTTCATTTCTTCGTACAACCTGTGTCTCCTCTTCCGCTGTAATGTTTGCCTTTTCTTATTAAGCTGTAGGGACTCTACATACCAAGAAATTCAACTTGTATTACCCGTGTTGCAAATGCTTTCTGAGTGTTTTGCTTGAGTTTTGTTTATGTTGTGTTTTTTATGTAACGGGCTTTATTTTGCTTCAGTTTTTGAAAACTTTAGCCAGTCAAATCTGTTCCCCTTTTCCTATGATTTTTCCTATCATTTTGGTTACATCGAGAGGGACTTCTACCACAACGTGATTTTCAACTGCATTTTCTTCTCATTCTTTTAAGTACTTATAAGTTATATTTAATTCTTTCTTCAATTTGGAATTTATTTTGGTTTGTGATATAAGGTCAGGCTCTAAATTTATTTTTTTGTAAATAGTCGTCTAATTATTCCAACAAATTCCAACGGCTGACCTTCGGTTCTCATCACTGCTTCTATAAACCGGCGTGGAATAACGGAGGTTGGTGTTCGGTCCCTCAGAACTTTGGTAAATGTATCTTTTCTCTTATGCTCAGAAACCTTTGAATTTGATTCATTCTGGTGTCACAATAAACACTAAATCAAGAAGCCACTTCGTTGGGGTACCTGGCTGGCTCAGTCGGTAGGGTATGCAACTCTTGATCTCAGGGTTGCAAGTTCAAGTCCTACATTGGGTGTAGAGATTACTTAAAAATAAAATCGTGAAGAAAAAAAAGAAGGAAAAAAAAAAAAGAAGTCGCTTCATTTATTTTCCACTTCCAAGTATACTCAGTTGTCTCATCCACTCAAACTCAACAGATGAGCCCATTCAATGTGTTCCAGATATTCAAAATATCTCATCAGTTTCATCGCCATATTAAAATTTTACAGTTTAAACTTACTCTTCTATCAACTCAATGCCCTATACCCGAAGAGAAATCCCATGGCCCTACAAAATGAATCTTCCTATATGCCTCCAACATAAGTTATAAAATAGGACTCAGAGCAACCCCCAATCCCATCTTCTGGCGTGGCCCCCACAGAGGGTGTCCTCAGGGGCCTGGGTCTTGAGTCTGCTCCTCAGCAGGCAAAGCCAGGTGATCATGCCCATCAGTACCTCCAAAATGGGAGTAGACCAACCCTAGACATCCATGAGTCACACCTTTCAAAGACTCTGTATTTCTTCCAGTCTCAGAATTTGGAAAACAGAAGCAATTTCAGAACCAGATGACTCCTTACAGCAGCTTCCAAAACAAGCACCTATCCTTTTATTTGGTTGGATATCTGACATGTAGGTGGGGTTCAAGACTACACACTTCTAGACTGGCCATGGGGTGTGGTTGGCACGTCACATTTCTCAAAGGAGTAAGTAGACAGAAATGCAGGAAGAGGAAATTAATTCATGCCTTCTCTTTTCCCAGCCCGGTGGCAAGTCTAAAAGAGTATTTCTCTGAACTAAAAGTCATTTGGGAGATTTTGCCCAATAGAGGGTTAATTTGTGCAGCTTTCTTCCATCAACCAGAGAAATGAACCTCTCTCTCATAAAGTAGTATTCGAAATAGCTGTGAATACTTGAAATTTTTAGGTCTGTGGATTGCGGCCCTTCTGGTTCCCAAGCTATTTCTGAGGACCCCTTATTTCTTTGTCTCTTCCAATTAAATTCTATTTTCAAAAATCAGACATTCTCTTTATCTTCTTCTCAATCCTTGAGTTCCTGGTACCTCAAAGCCAAATTCAGTGTGTGCCTGTCCAATGACATAGTCTCCACTCTGAATTATAGACAGGGTGCTATTATCTGAATGTTAGAGTTCCCCCCAAATTCCTATGTTGAAAACCTAACACCCAAGGTGACGGTATTAGGAGGTGGGGCCTTGGGAGACCCTAGGTCATGAGAGTGGAGCCCTCACAAAAAAGATCAGTGCCCTTATAAAAGAGATGTCAGAGGGATCCCTTTCCCCTCCCACCACGTGAGGACACAGCAAGAAGTCAGTGTCATCTAGAAGGTGGCCCTCTCCAGAACCCAATGCTGGCACCTTGAACTTGGACTTTCCAGCCTCCACAACTGTAAGAAATAAATTTCTCCTGTTTATAAGCCACCTAGTCTGTGGTATTTTGTTGTAATAGTCTGGACAGACTATGATATAAGGCATCTGCCGTTTATAAGAAGTACTCTTCAAATGGATGGGCACAAGCCCAGTTGGTCCCCCATTCTTCATTCTGCAGGGGCATCTAGTAGGGTGCTTGACCTCATGGCTTTTGGTAGCAGACTGCCTAGATTCCAATCCTAGCTCTGCCTCTTACTAGCAGTGAAAAATCCACTCTGTGCCTTCATTTCCTCATTTGTAAAATGGGGGTGGGAATAAGCATCTACTTAGCAGATCTATGTTAGGAATCACATGAGCTCATACACACTTACAGCTTAGACTTTTGCTGGCCTGACACATAAGAGGCACTACCTGAGTGTTAGCTGTCTTTCCAGCTATGTCTCTAAGTAGATAACAAATGCCCAGGTTGTCTAAGCTACATGCTGCTTCTGTCCCAAGTGCCACCAAGCCTGTGCCTCAGGATCTATCGCCTAGACCATGCCTCTCTAGAAATCAGGCCACTCTCTGAGTTTGAGTCCTAGAATAGACATCACGAGCACGTGGGAAATATAAGCCTTTCTTTTGCAACATTTCTGGACTACAGTAGTACCCACCTAAATCCTTCCCTCTGCAGTGCCAGGTTAAGAACTGTCAGCCAGGTTAAGGGGAAAGATGAAGAGGAGCAAAGAGATGAGAGTGATAAATGCCAAGCCATCTCCAACCTTAAAAGCCTGCACCCTGGAGGTCTATTCGAGCTGAGTCCACTGTGGCCTTTGAAATGAGTCTTTTTTTCTGCAGGGTCAGAGCTCACCTGCTGCAGTGTGGAAACGGCCTGCAGGAGGTGACTGGCCAGCTGACCCTAGAACTGATGGCTCATCGCCAACTACACAACTTCATCGTTGGGCAACTTCTCCCACCACAAGTGCCTGCTCTCCTCCAATGGGAGTTCAACACAGACCACATCATCTGGTCCCACGCTGGCAGGACCTGGAAGAACAAGGCAAGGCCCCAGGCAGATGCCCCGGCCGCCCGGCAGTGAAAGGTTGGGAATCTGAGGAGGGGAGTCAGGATCTAGAGACCTGGCATCCTCTTTTCACCCCTAGCTATTCCTGCTGGGTTTCCAAGCCATTTAGGAAAGAAGAGCAAGGCCAGGCAAGCGACAACTAATCATTAGTAACGAGGATTTGGCCCAAATCCCTCTCTGGTCTCCTGCCAAATCAATCATGTCACTCCCTGCTTGAAACCCTCCAACGACTTCTCATGGCTCTCAGGAAAAAATCCAGAATCCTTAACGAGTCCCTGGCTGCACAGACCTCTCTTTCACTTCCTCTCTGTTTTCCGCTCACTCTGCCTTCCAGCTCCTTGACTTACCTGCTCCCCGCACCTGGGTCTGGAAAGTTCCTCCCTCTCCACTCAGTCTCTTTCCACTCATCCTTTGGATCTCATCTTCAGCACCACTAGACCCAAGACTAAGTCAGATCCTCTTTGTAGAGTCTTACAGCACCCCATACTTCTTGATACGACTTATTAAATTATAATTAAAGAACTAATATGTAATTATTTGGCCCATATCTCTCTCTTTGACTAGACTGTGAGCTCCATGTGGGTGGGAACCATGTCTGGCAGAATTCCTGTGGCATCGGTGTGTCCGGCGCAGTGCCTGGCACGTAGGAATAACTCAAAAATATCTGTTGACCAGGTGAATAAATTAAGTGGGGTGGCAGTTTTAATGCTAACCAAAGAATTTCTAATTTCTGTTTCATTCTGGCTTTAAAATTTTCTAGCCTTCTTGCAAATGACAGTCTCAGTTCCCTTGAATGACATTCCCTGAAGCCCTCTCTAACCAAGATCACATAAACAAGGAGTGCAATACCTTCCTAGCCAAGCCACGTTATTTTATTCCTCTTTGTCATTCTAAGCCACATTTTCTGTTCCAATCCCTATAAATCAATCTGTCCAGTTCTTCTTCCAACAAAGCATCAGCCCTGACCTTTGCATTACTGCTATTTTTTCCTAGAAAACTCTTTGCTCTTAAAAGAAAACTGAATGCCGTCAAATCCTCTCCATGCCATACCATTTTTGCCTTTGCACAACTAAAGGACTGCAGAAAATGTCTTTATTGGTAAGCCCTGGATCGTGGTCCCAGATCAGATAAAACCACACGCCGAGGCCTTGGTATGTAAGCAAACCTCACCCCTAAATTAGATGATCTCTAACAGCACTTCCAGCATTAATGCTCTGCAATTCCATGATTATATGATTACTCACAGGGGCGATTGGTTAAGAGTTAAATAAGCCTTTGGAGTTGAACAAACTTGGATTTGAGTTCTGGTGTCACTTACCAGTCACTTACTTTCTGTGACCTTGACCAGTTCCTTAATCTCTCAAAGCCTGGAGTGACTTCGTATGTGATAGGAGGGAAGACCCTGGGGGAATGAAATAAGCTGATGCCTATGAATGTTTAGAACATTTCCTAGTCCTCAAAACCATAGTTGTTGTGGATGTTACAAGTATTATCATTTTCCTGAGCCATCTTCATTTATAGAATTGAGTCCCCTCATTCTAACCCACAGAAGTTCCAGCCTACTTCATCCTAATTCAGCAGATGTCTCCAGAATAACCATGGGGATGGGCTTCCCTAAAAAGGAGGAGGGGATGGAATAAGTCAATTTGTGGGAGTATGTCTTTAAGGATTCATCCATTTATAGAAATTGTCTCACTAAATTTATTTAAACACAACCATATTAGTTGGTGGTATCATTCAAAGGCATAAGAACCAGAGAACCCAAGGTGGAGATTGTGTACCCAGCTTGGATCTGAAAGTCTGAGAACCAGGGGAGCAGAGACAGAAGAAGATCAATGTCCCAGCTCAAGCAATCAGGCAGAGAGAGTGAATTCAACCTTCCTCCACCTTTTGGTTCAGGACCTCAACAGATCAGATGATGTCCACCTGCACTGGTAAGGACCATCTGCTTTACTCAGTCCATCAAATGCTAATCTCAAAACACCCCCACAGACACTCTCTGGCACAGTGTTTAACCAGATATCTGGGCATCCCACGGCCCACTCAAATGGCACATAAAATTAACCATCACAACAACAGTTACAAACATTGGGTTATGGATTTTTCTTATTTTTTAAAATTTATTATTTTTTTATTTTGTTCAATTAGCCAACGTCTAGTACATCATTAGTTTTTGATGTAGTGTTCGACGATTCATCAGTTGCATATGACACCCAGTGCTCATGTTTTTTAAATTTCCTGTTAAGATTTGGATCTCATGACGCCTAAAATTTGGACTAACTTTTTTCCAACCACTTAGTATTCATTTCATGTAGACAGAGTTTATGAGAAATGACTACAGGCACACTGTGTTGATAAAGTAGACCTCATAGAAATAACTTGGGTTGTCGAAATATACTACTACTAGCTAGCTGCTCCATCTCTAGGCTCATTGCCCTTTATAATCTACCTACACATCTTCATTACATTAGTTTGCTAGGGCTGCTGTAACAAATCACCACAAACTTGGAGACATATAATAATAGGAATTTATTCTGTCACAGTTCTGGAGGTCAGGAGTCCAAAATTAAGGCGTGGGCAAGGCTGGCTCCTTCTGGAGGCTCTGGGGGGAGAATCTATTTCATGGTTCTTTGCTAGGTTCTGGTAATTGCTGGAAACTTTTGGTATTCCTTGGCTTATAGCTGCATCACCCCAATCTCTGCCTCCATCTTCACATGGCCTTCTCCTCTGTATCTCTCGGTGTCTCCTTCTTTCCTGTCTCTTATAAGGACTCTGGCCATTGGATTTATATTCCAAACTAATCTAGGATGATCTCACCTCCAGATCCTTAACTTAATAACATCTGCAAAGATCTTTATTCCAAATAAGATATGGTCATACTCTGGAGTTCTGGGTGGATGTATCCTTTGGGGGGGATACCATTCAACCTACTATACCCACCAAACTAATTTTTCTCAAGTATCATTTGGCAAATCTTCATTAGCAATGCAGAGCCTATAAAATTAATTGTAGGCTCTTTAGCCTGGTTTTCAGTGCCCTCCACAATCTTTCCCAGCCTGCATTTCAGTCTTATCTCTCCCTTTTCCCCTACATCAAGTCAACACTTCTACCAGAATGTTCTACTCAGTACCAAGCTACAATTCTCTCTCCCCCATCCACACTTAGAAAGTCTCTCTTGTTTTTCACATCCTTTGTGATGCATCTTCAACCCCCAACTCTTCAAAAAGGCTTCCCTGATGATATCTGCATGAAGGATAAGCATTTATTGTTTGTACCTTCCATTTGAGGGACACTTGCACTGCATTTTGACAACTTTTATGCTACTATGTAACCAATTACTTGAATTACATTATTATTTAACTTTCTGTATGTTTCTTCTGTATGTCTCCCATAGTTTAAGTTCTTTGAGGTAGAACTTTTTCTTGAATTTCTTGCATCCTTCCCCCACAAGAATCTTTGTTACTTTAACTTAGAGAATGTTAGTCAGAGTTCCCCAAAGACACAAAGCCAGTAGGATGTGTGTGTGTGTGTGTGTGTGTGTGTGTGTGTATGTGTATGTTTTCAGAGAAAGAATTTATTGAGGCTGAGAAGTCACAAGATCTGCAGCAGGCAAGCTGGAGACGCAAGAATCCTGATGTTTCATTTTGAGTCTAAAGACTGGAAAAGGCCAAAATCCCAGCTCAAGTATTCAGTCAGAAGGAGATCCCGCCTTTTTTTTTTTTTTTTAAGAATTTATTTATTTATTTGTTAAAGAAAGAGAGAGAGCACAAGCAGGCAGAGAGGAAGGCAGAGGCGGAGGGAGCAGCAGGCTCCCTGCCAAGCAAGGAGCCTGACGTGGGACTCGATCCCAGGACCCTGGGATCATGACCTGAGCCAAAGGCAGCCGCTTAACCAACTGAGTCACCCAGGCGTCCCAAAGGAGATCCCTCCTACTCAGCCCTTTTATTCTGTTTGGGTCTTCAACTAATTGGACATGGCCCACCCACACTGGGGAGGGCAATCTGCTTTACTCAATCTACCAATTCAAATGTTAATCTCATCCACAAACAACCTCACAGACACATCCAGGATCATGTTTGACCAAATATCTGTGCACCCCATGGCCCAGTCAAGCTGACACATAAAATTAACCATCATAGAGAGATACACAGGAGTAGCAATTAGCTCCAACTCTGCTAATGAGCAATGTACGACTGATCCCCAAAATCAGAGACTCAGCAACTTGGACCTGCTAAATCTTCCTGCAAGTTTTCTCCAGCTTTGGTTTGAGATTTTTCCAGAATCTTTTGTAATGGGAGGCAGTGTTTTTCCTCTCATGGCTCCTGACACAGGAGCAATGAAATAAAGCAATATTTATTAGCAAACCAAATAACAATGTAAATACCAGCTGGCCTCTTATCTTCTCAACCCATATCCCACATGCAATCAGTTCTGACAAATTATGCTTGACAGAAACTGAGAAATCAAGCTCATAGCTTCCAAGGGGAATGTTTTAAGATTCCCTCGAGAATCATCACATTTACACTGATATACTATATCTGAAAGGTCACTTAACTCTAGTAATACATACCTAAAACCCTGTGCTTTGCACATAGTACATAATAAAAATTGTTGAGTCAATGAATGTAGAATATCCAATTTTACTTTTATGCTCACGCTGCTAAAATACTTTTATGAATGTGATATTATATTTCGCTTCATCATTTGAGGAGATTTATAAAAGAGAACAACACTTTGATGCTGATTAATACTATGAATGAAAGTGTACTAAAAATAAAATCAACTCTTTCAGTCCAATAATCTATCTTCCCGTGCCTACACTTCTAAGTTATACATAATATCTTCTTGAACGCCAGCATTTTTATACCTGGCTTGACAAGGTTTTCCTGTGACATTCCCCAGTGCTTCTGATTCCCATTTATTTTAGGATAATGTTATCCTGTATCTGTACCTATGAATCTCCAGCAGTAATTTAATTCATTTTAAGTATAAGCATTTCTTATTCATCCATGACATGCTGAGCACTGGGCTACACTCACGGGCTTATTAAGTGAGAAGAGGCCAGCCTAGCTGTATCTGTCAATGTCCAGCCAGGAAAATAGGCATCACTCTAAATAATCCAAAGAGAAATATAATGCAGGGAATTAGTTTTAAATGTGCCGTAGTGGCTGAAAGGGCAAAAGAAAGAAGGGTGTGGGGAAAGGCCAGGAGAGAAAAAGAAAAAAGGGAATTATTATCCAAATATCAGAGATCTGGCCTGGAAACCTCAGGCCCACCCTTGGTGCTCAGCTCCTTGAGCCGTGGCCATGCTGCCGGAGGGAACATGCTGCTGGCTCAGGCCACCAGCAGCCCAGACACCCACCAAAAAGACAGAAAAGCACTTCTGCTGCTGAGCCCACGGGTGCCTGACGTGCCTCCGCCACCTGCCAATGCAGCTGCCACTGTTCCCTGGATCTCCCATGGTCCTGTGTGCCTTGCTGGGCATGCCAAGGATGCACGGCTTTGACCACCAACCAACACAAATACGCTGATGTTCCTGCAGTGTGCTGTGCTTGGACTTGCCAGATTTAGCAAATCACGCTATAGGCTGCCCAGTTAAATTTGAATTTCAGATGAACAACAAATAATTTTTTTAGTTTCAGTATGTGTCAGGAGTAACAAGGTCCTTCGTCTCTGACTCAAGAGACTTGATTCCTCTGCCAGATTCCATGAAACAATACCAGGCTACCTTCTCAGCTTGGAAAGTGGGCAGAAACCAAATCCCACACCCAACCTTGAGGAGCCCTCGGCACTAGGGCCCACCAGCTGTCCAAATCTGATCTCCATATTAAAACATGCAATATAAATTTCTGAAGCTAAATAATCAACACCCTTCCACCTCTGGTTACCCAGTTCTCTTGCAGGGAGGAATCTGGTGCAAGGCTTATACGTACAGCCTATATCAACACATATTCAGGAATTCCACCAACTCTAGAACAAATCGACCTCAAATAAATTGAAGGGGTGACTGGGTGGCTCAGTCTGTTAAGCGTCTACCTTTGGCTCAGGTCATGATCCCAGGGTCCTGGGATCGAGCCCCGCATCAGGCTCCCTGCTCAGTGGGGAGTCTGCTTCTCCCTCTCCCTCTGCCCCGCCCCACCACTCTCTGAAATAAATAAATAAAATCTTTAAAAAAACAAAAAATAAATAAATTGAAAACTTGAGTGAATTAATTACTTGAGTCTTTCACTTTTCACATGGCTCAAACATTCTTAGTTTGCAGGCTCTTTAACTTGGTTTCCGGTGACCTCCACCATTTGAGTTCCCAATAGAGGGTTATATTATTTGACTCCGGTCCAGGTACAGACAGTACATCTTAACTGAGCTCAGCATATGCTAGAAGACATGAAGTAGCCGACAGAATTCCTGACTGCAAGTAACAGAAATCAAGTCTCCCAAACTTGAGATTCATGGAAAGACTATCTACAAGCTCAGAGGATTGGCCTTCAAGATGACCTTTTGGGGATTCAGTAGATATCACCTCTTTATTTATGATGTGGATTTTGAGATGGGGACCCAAAAGTCAGGAATCCAGTCATAGTTCAACTACATATGGCTGTGCAGTCATTTAGCTTCTCTGAAACCGAAGTTCTTCATCTGTGAAACGTGACCAACTCCTGGTCTCCTCATCTCTCAGGATTGTTACGAAGGTCTCAGGCAACAGAATATAGTTTACATCACTCAGTGCCTGAGTCTCCCTCTTCCAAGGGGTCCAGGGAGGGTCAACATAAGGTCCCTACAATGGTAACTCTGAATTATCAAAGGCCCAAAGCTGGTGTTTGCAATGTTGCAAGAAGTTTTTGCTCTTTATGGTGAAGGACAAAACTGTCTTCAAGATAGAGCTTCACTTTGTTCTGGGAGAGACCACTTTGTGAGGCCTGCTATGTTATGGAGATGTTTCTGTAGAGCCAGGAAATAATTCACATGGATGCGATCAGGGCTCAGAGGGTTAAGTTCACTCAGTAAGTTCACTTGGGTTCTTTTGGAGCACAATCATGATTGCATCTGTGAAATCTAAAAAAGGTTTTCCTTAAATTTTTATTTTGACTCTCCAATCCTTAAAAGAAAAAAAAAATGCTCTCGAAGGATGTGCGTGTCATCTTTTTCCAGGTGTTTGCTTACCAGCAATGAGGTCCTGAGCCTGGAATGGAAGATGTAGACTTGGTCTCCCCGGGAGGAAAGATTATAGAAGGCCTGCATGGAAACCGATGCAAAGCACCCTGAACTGCACTGTCAGTTTTATGCACAAGTAATTATTTAGAAGGAAGTAAGCCACACTTTGAGAAATCTTTATTGTGGTTGCTTTCTCTGGGCCGTGAGGGTGGGACAAAGGCCAGAGTGTCCCCCTGAGGGACTGCATCTCCAGTAGTCAGTGGACTTGCAGAGCAGTTAGCCCTGGGGCAGTCAAGCGGGCTCTGGGCCTGGACTCTGATCCGTGGAGATGCTGCCGATGTGGGCCCACCATGGCCAGGCCTCCAGGAGCAGGTTCCTGTCAGCACTGCCATTAGCCCTGGGCCCTCGGTCAAGTGTCCCATAAAGGCTTCGCTGTTCGGCAGTTGTACTGGAGGGAAACAGAGAGGGCGTTCCTCCTTGCACAGGCCAGAGTGTGGGGTGTCCATGGTGGTCACAAACAGAGACAGGGTTTCCCAGCAAGAGAAGCAAGGCAATAGTGGGGAGTCCACACAAGAGTCAGGGCAGCAAGACAACGGATTCTGGATGCTTCCATTCAGTGCCCTGGGAAATCTGCAGAAATAGTTAGGAGGGAGGGGATGGACATTTTCAGGGGATAATGTTTCCAGAAAGTATATCATTGTAGGAAAAGTTTATAGAATCCCATTTTATAGACTCAAGATAACAAGACTGAAAAGGTCTAAGTGAGAGATATTATACTAAGCATTTTATATGCTTTCTCACCTTTGAACCTTACACAACAGTATACATAATACTGCTGTCCTCATCTTACCCCTGAAGAAACTGAAGCTTAGAGACTACATTACTGGGGGCCTGGGTGGCTCGGTTGATTAAGCATCTGACTCTTGGTTTCAGCGCAAGTTGTGGTCTCAGAGTCGTGAGATCGAGCCCCGCGTTGGGCTCTATGCTCAGTGCAGAGTCCGCTTGGGAGTCTCTCTCTTCTTCTCCCTCTGCCCCTCCCTGCTTCTGGAATAAATAAATAAATCTTTTTGAAAAAAGGTGTTAAATTACTTGCACTCGATCGCATGCCTGCTAAAGGGAACCGCTGGGACTCGAGCTCAGGCATGCCTAACACCACCGTCTGTCCTCCTAAGCACTGCGCTCAGCTGCATCTGGACCGAGTCACTCCTGCAAGACTCCAGGGACACCAGTCAGACGGATGTGCGGAACTTGGCCAAAGACTGGTCAAGTAAACCAAAGAGGAAATTGGGACAGGCCTTCACGACTGAAGGGAAAAACCTCAGGCACTGAGATCCCGCGGAGTCAGGGCTCAGAGAGCCAGGGGTTGAACACACAGCAGGAGACAAGAGCAAGCATGTG
>CM052899.1:48954380-49209372 GCA_028534135.1 Potos flavus
AAAACCATATGATAATTGACTTTCTCCGCTTGACTTATTTCACTCAGCATAATCTCCTCCAGCCCTGTGCATGACTGCAAAGCTGTGATCACCAAGACAGCATGGTACTGGCACAAAAACAGATACATAGACCAGTGGAACAGAGTAGAGAGCCCAGATATGGACCCGCAACTCTATGGTCAAATAATCTTTGACAAAGCAGGAAAAAATATCCAGTGGAAAAGAGACAGTCTCTTCAATAAATGGTGCTGGGAAAATTGGACGGCTATATGTAGAAGAATGAAACTTGACCATTCTCTTACACCATCCACAAAGATAAACTCGAAATGGATAAAAGACCTCAATGTGAGACAGAAATCCATCAAAATCCTGGAGGAGAACAGAGGCAGTAACCTCTTTGAGATCAGCCACAGCAACTTCTTTCAGGAAATGCTTCTATTTCTAAACAGATTTTGCTACTTCTGTAGACAAACGAGCCGTTATCCTTTTGAAATTCATATGTAAGTATGGGGAAATAGACATGGGAGTATAAATTACCATACCCTAAAGAATGATTTGGCAAATCTATAAACTTAAAATGTGCTTCAGACCAAACAATCCTACTTCTCTGCATTTATTCTACAAAGTCATACTAGTGCATGAAGCTGTATTTACAGAGATGCTTATTGCAGCACATTTTTATTTAACTGTTTACTGTTAAAATGTGCATTTCTATTTGCAATTGAGAACAACCTTCCAATCTATTAATAGGAGACTAGTTAAAAATTATGATACATCTATAAACGATATGTAACTATTTTTAAAAATGAGTTACCCCTATGTCAGGAAAAGATAGGTAATGCATATTAAGTGGAAAAAACTAATTTCAAAAGAGCATATATAGGATATATTATGATGTTTCATTTTATTTTTTTTAATTTATTTATTTGAGAAAGTCAGAGTATGAATGGAGGGACAGAGGGAGAGGGAGAAGCAGACTCCCCACTGAGCAGGGAGCCCAGCACAGGACTCGATCTCAGGACCCTGAGATCATGACCTAAGCTGATGGCAGCTGTTTAACCAAATGAGCCACCAGAGTGCCCCTGATATTTTATTTTAAAAATATTTAAAAACTTGGGGCACCTGGGTGGCTCAGTGGGTTAAGCGTCTGCCTTCAGCTCAGGTCATGATCCCAGGATCCTGGGATCGAGCCCCACATCAGGCTCTCTGCTCAGCAGGGAGTCTGCTTCTCCTTCTTCCACTCCCCCTGCTTGTGTTTCCTCTCTCACTGTCTCTCTCTGTCAAATCAATAAATAAAATCTTTTTTAAAAAAAGAATTTATTCCTTTTTATTGCTGAGTAGTATGGATGGATGTACCACAGTGTGTTTAACCACCTGGAAGAACATCTGGATTCTTTCCAGTTTGGTGCTATTATGAATAGAGTTGCTATGAACATTCATGTGGTTATAAAGGGCAGCAAAGAGGTCTTCATGGTGACGAATTCTTCAGTATCTAGACTGGCAGTCATGGGTACAGAACCTCCACATGCGATACAAATGCCCAGTATGAAATAGTGAGTGAGTACAAGTCAAACCGGGAAAATCTCAATAAGATTTGTGTATTTTATCAACATCAATGTTCTGGTTATGAAACTGTACCATAAGTTCTGCATAATGTTACCAGCAGGGGAAACTGGGTAAAAGAATACAGGGGATGCTTTCTACGTTGGAACCTGCAATTATCTCAAATTAGAAAGTCAATTTCTTTTTTACTCCTTTAAGAGCTCCATATGAAATTCACAGTTTGATTTCTGTTGTTTCAAATTTACTTCACGAAATGTCATCGATCGTCTACTATGTGTCAACTGTATTCTACTTGGCTTTATAACAGCTTGATCTTCCTATGCTATTATGTAATTTTAAAGGACCAAATTAATTTAAGAAAAAAATTAGTGTCACTAAAACAGTTCTTTAAGTCACAAAAATTTTAAAGTCAGCAATATAATTTCTAAAATTTTGTCAAGGCAGAAAGTCATCTTTCCCCCTCAAGTTCCCTCCTCCCATCTAATCCCATCCCCAAGGAGTTTCTGTTCATTGCGTCTCTTTCCTGGCTCCAAAGCATATACATACACAGGTACACACGCGCGCGCGCACACACACACACACACACACACACACAGATTTTTTTAACGAAAAAGGAATCCTGCTACTTAAAATGATCTACATCCTGCTTTCTCATTTAATAATATATTCAGAATGAATAATGTATCTGGGATGAATCATGACAGCTGATATACTTTGGCCACTTTTGATGGTGTACACCATAACTTATTCAACAACTCCCTTATAAATGAACATGCAGGCTCTTTCCACTATTGTGCTATTATAAGTAAATCTGGCACAATCATTCTTATACATATGTCTTTACATGACAGTGATATCATTTCTAAAGAACAGATTCCTTGAAATGATCTTGCTGTGTCCAAACATAGATACATCTTTAACTGTCTACTATTAAAAACGTAATATCAGGGGGCACCTGGGTGGCTCTGTAGGTTGAGCGTCCGACTCTTGGTTTCAGCTCAGGTCATGATCCCAGTGTTGTGAGATCGAGCCCTGCCACGGGCTCCATGCTCAACAGGGAGTCTGTTTAAGATTCTCTCTCTCCCTCTCCCTTTGCCCCTCCCCCCCACCCTCACTCACATGTGCCTGTGTGCTCTCTCTCTCTCAAAATAAATAAATAAATCTTTTAAAATGCATTATCAGGGGTATTACAGATATTTTCTTTTAACTTTGGGCTCCTGTATTGCTTAAATGTTTTAAATGAACATACAACTTTTATAATAAATTAAAACATTTAACCTCTTTAAAAGAAAACAAAAGCAAAGATGTTCATCACTTTCAGTAATTCCTCATAGTCTTCTTTCCCTGAAATTCTCTCTACTCTTCAGTACTCCCCACCTGAGGCATTTTGGACGTGTGTGGGAGCAGGAATTGTCTAACTGATGGGTTGGTCGGTTGGCTGCTGACCATTTGATTTCTTAGGTGTGAGCTCTCAGGATGACTAGGAAGGGCATTTAGTGGGTAGGAGCCAAGTATGCCAACGTCTTGCAATCAATGAGACATTTCTGCACAAAATGCCAAAACCTCCCCTGCACTGGGAAACTCCAAATCTTGTTTGAGAATATCAGATCCACTTCTTCCCACTCTGGCTTTTGGTCTGAAGCCCATATCGTTATCATCCATGGACATACGAGGCTGTACCATCGACTGCTTCTTGATACACAAGAGTACAGATCTCAGAGAGGAGGAAAAACAATGAAGACCCAGGCTGCTGAACTGAACCTGCATTTGCCCAGACCTACCACTGGCAGTGGGCTGGTGGCTAAGCCGCCAAGCAGATCCCCAGCACTCCTACCCGTGGGATTGGCTCTGGTTAAAATAATCCAGATGCTGGCGACCATTTCAATTATTGTTTCATCGCCCAGCATGTGCCCATTATGATGACTGAGAAGTAAATGAACCAAAAATCATCCAGCCTGAACTTCGGGCCAGTGGGAGACCCATGCACAGGAAAGACAAAAAAAAAAAAAAAAAAGTGTATTTTTTAATGGACCAGCAATAATACAATAAGAATCCTTTGATTTCAAATGTAGAGTCTCAGGACAAGAAGTCGGGACTTTAATGGAGCGAGTAAGCTCCCGACCCTCATGACCTCTTGGGGAAAACCACAATTTGTTTTCAATAAAACAGTGGCTACAATTTATTCTATATCAAGAGCCTAGTATCCCTGTTGCCAGAAGGATACCTTCCGCAGTCTCAGGTCTGCAGTCTGGTTATTTTTAGGTGAACCCAAAACTGTAGTATCATTGACTCCCTTGATGTATTTCACAAAACCAAAGGCGGCAGTTACATTAAATTAGGAAGCTTAATTTTCTTATTCCTGGCCTCCCATCATTACCCTGAGAGGCTTCTACTTCCATTAGGAAATACTCAACTATAAATTCGCCGCCCCCTCCCCCCGAATGCATTTGCATATGGCCTGGTGGACTCTGATGGCCTCCAGGGGCTTCCTCAAAATTACCGTCCACTCAGGGCTGAATTTCAATGCTCTTCCTGGTGCTGCCTGAGGTGGGGGTTGATAGCAAGAGGGGATGTGCCCTGGGCGGAGGAGGGGGGGGTGCGGATCATAGTCCAAGGGAGGCAGGCAATCCTGCCTTCACAACTAGCTCATAAAGGAGGGAGGTGGAGGCTGTCATTCCTCCAGAGGAACTCTTTCTTGAACCCCTGACACAGAAGAATGTGGTAAAAACCCATTAGTTTTATCCTCAAAGCTGTCTGAGATATCCCCCCACGGTGAATTGGCTCAGGGTACACAGTTCCTTGATTAGAACTTCACTGTTGTTAATAGCCGTAGTTCAGGGACAATCTCACAAAGAAGTGCCACAAAAAATGACACAGGTTTTATCGTTTGCCCGAAATTCCGTTTTTGCCTAAGGACATCTGGCAGCAATCATAATTTACTCATTTGGACCAAATGAATGGTGTCTTATTTCCTTCCCTATGTGCAAACCCTCAAGTATGGCCATTAGAGGAGGCAGAGCTCTCGCATGTCATCCGATGCTGCTCTTTGCCAAGAAAGTCTTGTTCCCTATTTTTAAGCTCCTCGAACAATCCCATTTTAGGATTTTTTTTTAATCTGGACTAGCTTTTCAATAATTTGCATCACCTGTTTTCCTTTAAAAAATGATTTATCTTTTTTCCACATTGGGAGAACTTTCTGGATTTCATGTTGGAATATTCTTAGAGACTCTATCCGATGTCCCTGCTCATTCAGTTAAGAAGGAAGCAGCCTTCACACTTATTGAAGGAACAAGCTACAAAGACTGTATCGGTGGTTCTCGACCTTGGCAGCACATTAAATCACATGGAAAGCTTTTTAAAATCCCAATGCTCCAAAAATGGCATACATACAATTCCATTTACATGAGGTTCTTAAAGGGAGATGGGAGGGGCTATAGGGACAAAGAAAAGATCCATGAGTAGCCAGGGTCTGAGCTGGGGGGTGGAGGTCCTGGGGCGGGGGGGGGGGGGGTCTGACCTCAAAGAATGAACCAGGACAATTCGGGAGGTGTTAGAATTATTCTGTACCCTGATTGTGATGGGTGTTACAAGAGTCCATTATACATGTGTTAAACTCGTAGGAACGTGCATCCAAAAAAAAGTGAATACTACTATGTATGTTTTATTTTAAATCCCAATGTCCAGGCCATATCCAGACTAATTAATTCTGAATTTCTGGGTGGGATCCAGGCATCTATATTTTTTAAAGCTCCCGGGGGTTTTCATTGTGCAGTCAAGGTTAAGAACCACTGGTCTACGTGAATAATGTTTCTTTGACCTGGAGAAGCTGCTGCTTTGTTAGCAGCTACTTCCTTGCCTCCCAAAAGAAGTCTGCCAGTCAGGACCCACCTGCTACAGTTTAGGGTGTAAGGTAGGTTTTTGTGCTTCAATTCTCACAGAGATACCTTTCCTTATGATTAGTATGAATTTCTGTCTCTGAGACCCCTGCCCAGGGCTCCAAAGTAGTCCTATTAGACATAAAAGAGACTGGGAGCCTGTGTTTCTGGACTATTCCAAGTTCACTCTGGTCTCCTCCCCTCCCCCAGCCACAGAAGGTAAAAGATATAAAAATCGGCATATGTGATCAGAAACAAGCAAGAGTTTTATGATGGTTAATTTTATACATCCACTTGACTGGGCCATGAAGTGCCCAAACATTATTCCAGGTGTTTCTATGAAGGGGTTTTTGATTAACATTTCTGTCAGGAGACTGAGTAAAGCAGATTGCCTCTATAATATGGGTGGGCCTTGTCCAATCTCTTGAAGGCCTGAACAGAACACAAAGGCCAACTCTCATGAGTAAGAAAGAATTCTTCCTGCCCACTTGTCTTCAAAGTGGGACAATGGCTTTTTCCTGCTTTCAGGCTGGAACTCACATATCAACTTTTCCAGATCTTGAGCTTGTCAGTCTGCTGACCTGTTGAACTAGAACTATACCATCAGCTCTGTTGGTTCTCAGGTCTTCAGACTTAGACTGGAATTACACATCAGCTCTCCTGGTCTCCATTCTGCTGACTCACTCTGCAGATCTTGGAATGTATGTGTATGTGTATATGTATATGTATACATACATATACATTCTATTCTATTGGTTCTAGTTCTCTGGAGATCTCTAATACAGATCTCTTAAAATTCGCAGCTCTGGCCAGGTAGTCCTAAGCTACACCAGTTCAAAGGTAACAAGAAGCCACTGACCTGGACTGTTCTAGAAACACCACAGAAGACTTACATGCCCTGTCCACCATGCACTTCTGTTCCAAGACACCACCTCAGGTCCTGGCGACATGCACCTCACTTCCTGCTACTGCCTCACCCATCACAACTCCAAAATTAAGAGCAGCAAGGAGAGGGAGAGAGATCTTTCATTGCCTTTTCCTAGAATATGGTGAAAATGTCCTCCTTGGAACAAACTCAGAAAAGTTGTTTCAAGCAGGTCTTTGATTATTGCTTCCATTTCCATTGATTGGTTTCCTCCTTGGGAATATCTGAAATTCTGAGGTTGGCTTTCTTTTTTGTCTTCAGTGGCTATTATCCAGCCCACATCATCTTGGTTAAAAGTCCTTTTACTTTTCTTCTGCATTCTAGAAGAGATTATCACATTCATGCTCTACCTCAGTGGGCCCGTTGCTTTCTGCCCACCCTGCAGTTTACTGCCTTCCAAGTGAATAGCAATACAGCTGTTGCATTTTTAATTACTTTGCAAAGTTTCCTTAATTTACCAACTCCCTTCTTGTCTCATCCTCTAATATTTTCATGGAGGCAGGTTCTCCTGTTATAAACGTCTATCCCTCCATCATATACGCCAGGTCTGCCTGCATCCTCTTACGCAAATGTTCCCTGGAATGTTCTCGTACTTCTGCAATAAGTTGTTCTCTCCATCTGAATATTCAGGAAGATGTTCCCTCTCCTTTCTTTGGCAGGAGGATTTCATAAGTCCCATGATGAAATGTTTTCTGTTGACTTATTCAATAAAGAGAAGATATCCATCTGGACTCAATGTTTACGAAAATTCAAGGTGTGCAGACTGTCCTTGGCCCTAAGCCCTTTCCATTCGGGTGCTGACTGAATTTTATTCTCAAAAATGCAGCTGGAGAGGAGTTGATATTTCAGCTTCTGGGTCAATTTTCATGGCTAGGAAGCTTTTATCTGATGTGAGTCTGTTAAGCTAAAATGTAATCAACTTTTATTTCCAGGACCTGACTCTGATGCTCTGAAAGGATAAAGCACATATAAAATCCTAACTCCCAAAATGTACCAGTGTTGAGTTCTTTTAGTCTCTGATTCCCACATCGAATGCTTACTTAACAGGGGACAAGGAGGTAGGTGTTAAACTTCTCATGAGGCAAGGCGCCCTGGCATGTCCTCCCCTCTTCTTTATGCAGTCTGTGAGTGGAGGTAGAACAGCAGGCAAAGATGGGATGAGGGTGCCTCTAAGAGCAGTGGCCCCTCAGTGTAACATTTTTCATTCTTTCTTTTAGCAAAGGATTAGTGAACATCTACTCTGTGTTTAGCACTGTCGTATGATGAGAGCACATAGGAAAACAGAGTCCCCCCTCATGGAGGTTACATTCCGGTGGGTACAGAGCCAATGACTGGTCAAAGTACTGATCAGGTGGGTAAGTGTCGAAGAGCATTAGCAGCGTAAAGGGATAGGAAGTAAGAGGGGCCTAAGGATTTGGGAAAGGCATCTCATAAAATGATCTTTACCAGCTTCTCTTCTTCCAAATGAATATTATGTAGAATCCTAATACAGAAAACATAAAATTCTTGGTTAAAATGGGCACTCAGCTTCCTTTTGTTCCCTTCAGAGGTCCTTGGGTATGTCCACAGGGCTTCAAGAGACACAGCCAGAAAGCCACTGGAAAAAAAAAAAAAAAGAAAGAAAAAAGAGAGAGAAAAAAGAAAAAGAAAAAAAAGAAAAAAAATTAAAATTTTTTTTAAAAATTAAAAAAAATAAAAATAAAAAAAGAAAGAAAGAAAGGCACTGAAATGAGTCCATGAGACACATTTTCAAAAATTTTAATGGTATTTTGGTTTTTTAAACAACTGAGAGTCATGCAGAATGGACCTAGTTCCTAAAGTGAATGAAAAACCTGGATAATATCATTAGGTTCCAAATAGACTAAGAAAATTTAGTAAGAATATTTTTCTTACAAAAGCTTAGAAATGAGAGTTTCAAATAGTAACAAATGTGAAAAGAAATCTATAAACTGTTCAAACAATGGCCTCATTGTTAGAATAAAAGAACAGACTTCTAAAATGAGTCCTTTGAAAAAAAGTACCTATTTGAGTAAATGACTTCTGATATACCGGTCCCACTGCTTAAGGAAACTGTATCAGGTGGTGGAGAAAATAAATGTTTTGTGTTCAGACAGATCTAACTTTGAAGCCCGGATCTGCCCCATGATACTTACATTAGTAGGTGGGATACTTAACTTCTTTGAGCCTACATTTTCTCATCTGTAGAATGGGAGTAAGGAGACATTCCACTATAGGAAATACATATGGCCAAGAAGCATGTGGAGATGTTCTACATCATCTTCTTCAGAGAAATACAATTCAAGGTCACAATGAGATGTCAATTTACACCCACATGATGAGAAAAAAAGTAAAATCTGGCAATACTAAGTGTCGGAGAGCACGTGAAACTGCTGAATTTCTTACAGATTACTCATAGATATAAAAACTGGCGAAACCATGTTGAAAACAATTTGGCATGATCTTCTAAAGTTGACTATTTTCAGACTCTACCTCAGTAATTCCACTCCTAGAAACATACACAAGACAGATTGACCCACATACAGCAAAATCACACAAGATTGCTCTCTATGTTTAAGAGTCTGGTTTCTTGTCTCTTTTTTCCTTTGTTTGTTCTGTTTCTTAAATTTCACATATGAGTGAAATCATATGGTATTTGTCTTTCTCTGACTGTTTTATTTCACTTAGCATGATACCCTCTAGATCCATCCAGATCATTGCAAGTGGCAAGATTTCATTCTTTTTATGGCTGAGTAATATTCCATTGTGTATATGTACCACATCCTCTTTATCCATTCCTCTATTGATAGGCACTTGAGTTGACTCTTAAATACAGAGAACAAACTGGTTATCAGAGGGGAGGTGAGTGGGGAGATGTATGAAACAGGTGAAGGGGATTAAGAGCACATTTTCCATGAGGAGCACTGAGTAATGCATGGAATTGTTAAATCACTATATTGTACACCAGAAACTAATATAACCCTGTATGTTAATTATACTGGAATTAAATAAAAATAATTAATTAATAATAAATAAAGATGAACACAAGAACAGTCATAGCAATATCATTCACAAAAGAAAAATCCTAGAGACAGCCCTCGTGCCTATCAGCTGGAGAGGGGACAAACTGTGATGTATTCACACAATGGAACAGAATACATCAGGTAAAGTGAACAAAACATAACCATCCACACAGTGTGGATAAATCTTAGCTAAATAAAACTGGCTATAAGAGGTAGCTTTTGAAAAATACAAGCTACTCTATATACTTTTTATAAAGTTAAAATGAGTATAAGAATACTTACAGATGTAATAAAATGATGTAAAAAGGAATACAAGGTAACAACACACACAGGATCCAGGATGATGGTTACCTTGGTTGGGAGAAATCAGTGAGATAGAAGCAGATGTAGTTATTGTCAAGATCCTAGCTTTTGTTTTGGGCAGTGAATTTGGGGTGTTTTTCACATTAATAGAAAATATCCAACTTTGTAAATAAAAGTGGACCATGCATCGGAGGGGAAGACGAAGTATGAGAGACTGTGGGCTCTGAGAAACAAACTGAGGGGTTTGGAGGAGAGAGGGGTAGGGGGTTGGGTGAGCCTGCTGGTGGGCATTAAGGAGGGCACGGATTGCATGGAGCATTGGGTGTGATGCATAAACAATGAATCTTGGAACACTAAAAAAATAAAATTAAATTTAAAAAAAAAGTGGACCATGCATGATGCAATAACAAGAATGTGTCATTAGCCTCGGATTATGACTGACCCAATTCTGTACACCTGGGATCCAATGAAAAAATAATAAAATAAAATAGAATGGCGATGAATAAGACTTATCTAGCATTGATTTATATATGTCTTGCTGGGAATTCCCTTAAAAAGCAGTGTACTCTCATTTATCATTACATTTGCTTCTGAGGCCAAGAAGAAGAAGAAGAAAATAGAATGGGACCAATAACACTTACTTCTCACAGTTATTGTGAAAATTTGCATGACTTAATGAAAAAAGTATATGTAAAACAGCTGACACTTAGAAGTAGATTTTAAATATTGATTCCCTTAATACATACTGTTCCCTAATACATACTGTTAATCTTTACTTAACAGTCACAAAAATGTAGTGCTATTCCTTCACATTTTCTTGCTACAATATGGAATAGCAAAAAGAGGGGAGGGTGCACTTAGAAAGTCTCCCGGCTGCTAGCTGGTGACTTTGGACAAGTCATTTGAAGTCAATGAACATAGTTTACTCACTTGAAAAAAAAAAAAAAACAACAGTAAATTAAAATGCTTGAGGGGAGCCTGGATGGCTCAATCATGAGATCAAGCCCTGTGTCGGGCTCTGTGCATGGAACCTGCTTGAAATTTTCTCTCTCCCTCTGCCCCTCCCGCGCTCATGCCCACTGGCTCTCTAAATAAATAAATAAATAAATAAATAAATAAATAAATGAATTTAAAATGCTTGAGACCCCTGAGTGTGGTACTCAAATCTGTTTATGTCTTGTGATTTTCTCATTTCATGAAGTACCACATTTATATACATATTTTCTTATCATTCCCAGGAACACCTGACATAGAGAATAGGATTATTAGCCCATCCTCTTGCTGGCATTACTCTATGAAAGTTAGAATGGCTTAATAAATAGTAAATAATGTGATAAATAAGAGGAAACTGAAAATCCCCATTACACAAAAATTCCATATCTGTAACCATCTTTCATTGAAGACACTGCAGCTGAAGAGTTTTAAGACTCGAACAAACGGGGCGCCTGGGTGGCTCAGTGGGTTAAAGCCTCTGTCTTCGGCTCGGGTCATGATCTCAGGGTCCTGGGATCGAGCCCCGCATCAGGCTCTCTGCTCAGCAGGGAGCCTGCTCTCCCCTCTCTCTCTGCCTGCCTCTCTGCCTACTTGTGATCTCTCTCTCTCTGTCAAATAAGTAAATAAAATCTTAAAAAAAAAAAAAAAAGACTTGAACAAAGTATATTTAAACTACTGCAGCCCAAATGGCTTCTCAGATTTTAGTGCAGGTCAAGGCCCAGAAAGAGTAAGATATGAGATGAACTAAAGAGGAATAAATGGATGAAGGCAGAACCAAAGGAGTCCAGAAAATGGGAAATTCCAGCATTTGTGGGGGAGAGTGAGAGGCCTGGTTTCATTGCAAGTGAGGCTGCTGAATAAAGAAGGAGGAAGCTCCTGGAACACAGGGAAGGATATGAATCAAAGGGCCCTGCAGGGGCACCTGGCTGGCTCAGTCGGAAGAGCCCGCCATTCTTGATCTCAGTGCCGTGAGTTCAAACCTCACACTGGGTATAGAAATTACTTAAATAAATAAACTTTAAAAATAAAAGGGGGACGTTGCAGAGCAAAGATGCTCACTTATCATTCCATCAGCTGGGGGGAGGGCAGGTGCAGTGTGTGACCCTCTGCCACTCTTTTTCTCTCATAAACACACATCCATGTGCTCTCACACATATACAACTCTGTCAGGCAAGGCTTAAGCAGAATAAAATCTGAAGAAGTTCCTGTTCCCCAAAAACACAGGTAAGTGCATGATATTTTACTTATTCAACATAGCACCCTAATGAATATAAGAAATATTTCAGTCATTAATTCAGCCTCTCGATCAGTTTTGTGAAATATTTACTGAGTATTGACTATGAAAATATTGCTAGTCAATTAGATGAAGTAATGTGTAAAAGGAAGGAAATTCAGTGTCTGACTCAGGGTAGATGTGACAGCAAACAGAAGGAGAGGAAGTGGAGGAAAAGAAAGAGAGACAGAAGAGGGAGAGGAAAGGGTTCTCACATACTGCTGATGCAGCGGGGAATGGATTTACTCCTTTCAGAAAATAGTTTGTGGGGGCACCTGGGTGGCTCAGGTGGTTAAGCATCTGCCTTCAGCTCAGGTCATGATCCCAGGGTCCTGGGATTGAGCCCTATATCAGGCTCACTGCTCAGTGGGGAGCCTACTTCTCCCTCTCCCTCTCCCCCTACTTGTGCTCTCTCTCTCTCTCTCTCTCTGTCAAATAAATAAACAGAACCTTTTTAAAAAAAGAAAATAGTTTGTCATTACCTGATAACATTTAAGGTGTATACACACCTTCCAACCCCAAAATCCCACTCCTAAGGAATTACTGTACAAAAATCCATGCTTATGTACTCCCAAAAAATGGTCATAGCAGAATTGTAGTTAGTAATTGCCCAACACTGGAAACAAAATGCCTACAGAAGAAGCATAGTTAAATTGTGATCTCTTCATCCAGTGGAATATTATACAGCAACGAAATTTTTAAAACCATAGCTACACACAGCAATGATGACACAGGTAAATCTTAAAAATGTAATGTTAAACAAAAAAAACCAGACACGATATTCATTCTGCACAATCTCATTTATAAAGTTCAAAATCTGTAAAAGCTAAATTAATTTTAGGGATATGTACAAAGGTAGTAAATCATAAAGTAAAACAAAGAAGGGAGGTTGTGACCCATGTGCTGGTTAATCTTATATGTCAACCTGATTAGGCTGAGCGACCCAGATACTTACTCAAACACTAGTCTAGATGTTGCTGCGAGGGCATTTCTTAGATAAGATTAGCATTTAATACAGCAGATCAGCCTTCATAACTTGGTTGAACTTCACCTAGTCAGTTGAAGACTTTAAGGAAGAAAGAAAGAGGTCCCCAGAAAAAAAAGGGGATCCTGCTTCCTGATTGCCTTCAGACCCAAGCTGCCATATCAGCTCTTCCCTAGATCTCCAGCCCACTGGCCTGCCCTGTGAGTTTCAAACTTGCCAGTCCCCACGATTGCCTGAGCAAACTCCTTCAATATCTCTCTCTCCCTTTTCTCTTGCTCTTTCGCTCTCCACATATGTATGTACATGCGTCCTTTTGATTCTGTTTTCCTAGAGTACTCTAACTAATACAATCATCTAGAATGGGCCTTTGGGTTGCTAGGAATATTCCGTTTCTTATCCTGGATGGTAGTTACATAGGTGTTCACTCCTCAATAATTCATTGAACTATACATTTATGTTTTATGTACTCCTGTATATATTTTTATACTTTACAATGAAAAAGGATTCACTAAAGTATTACTTTCTAGCAAGCATGGAGAAGTTCACAAATAGTCACAAGATACTGTATATAGCATCGAATGACCTGCTTTATAGCTAGACAACTGGGGAGTCATGATAAAACATCCAAATGTCATTATACCACAATTTCTTCCAGTGTCTGATCTTTGCCTCCCCCCATTCTCTAAAAACATGTCTCTTTATTATGAATCCCCGCAATACTTTATCTACACCTCTTTCTATCTTCTCACATCTCCTTGATTAGACTCATGCTCTTTAAGGGAAAGATTTCTATCTCTTTCATTTTTGCATCCACTTTTGAGCACAACATCCCTACAGAACAATGGGGATATCTGCAGAAATGGGGCAGAACACATGAACTGAGAAGTGGGACAAAGCTGGTTGAATAAATAAAGCCAGGTGGGGAGACTGGGCCGTATTCTCTAAAACATGAGCCAGTTACTATTTTCTTATCCTTTTTACTTTACATGAAAACCCCATTTTCAGGAAGAAGAATCTACAAGCTCATTCTCCATGTGGCAGGACCCTTCATTACTAAAAGATCTAAATTCTATGTTATTGTAGTTCCAATGCTGCTGAAACACTTAGATTTCCTCTTTTTCTTTGGCCTTCAGAGAGGGAGAAATACAGTTGTTACTAAGGCATGAACAGAGTACTTTAAAACAGAGAAATGATCATCTTAGGATAATGGCCTTTGGTTTCCATCATGGAAACACACTTGGGAAGACCCAAGTTCTTATACGGAATTATTGGACACAAGATACAAAAGGTTAAGACCTCATAATTGGTTAGACTGAGCTTTGTCCACAGAGCCGAGTAATATTTTTCAATTATTTAAATGGTTATTTTGACATCAAATAGACTTAACCACCAACAAATTAGACTTTTCATTTTTTGTGCTCTTGAGTTCATGCATTTCTTGTCTAGAAAAATTAATAACCTTTATGATAATGCCAATAGCAGCCTAGAGAGATTGCCAACATTTGGGGGAATGTGCTGGCCCATAGTTTCAGTCATCTCTGTACCATTGTTCTCTCTGAAAAATTCTGCACTGCTATTCTTTTTCTTTAGCTATATATGGACTCCTAATGCAGCATTCTTAGCTCTGTAGCTTTTTTTTCTTTTAGTGTATTACATTCATAAAAGATAAAATAGCCCTCCATAATTGAATCCTACATGAACCAAAAAAATGAAATTAAGAAAAAGCAGAGAAAATGGGAGATGGGAAAAATGTCTGAACCAATGGTTGAAATCACAGACAAATTTCCAGCTTGATTTATGCTGCTCTTAATTGCCAAGTCCCAGGAGCCTCTTCTGCCTGTTCTTTAATAGGAGAGGGGATGATCTATGCTTTGACCCAGAGTGAACCTGAAATGATGGATGGCGTGTGCATTCAACAATTATGCTCTTCTCATATGTAGAAAACTTCCCCTGCCTGGGCCAAAAGCTCAGCTCAGTTGGTTTATAATTCCTGTAAAGGCCAGAGCCCACACAGTGTGCACTGGAATGCCACAGTGTCATAGCACCTATTTTAAAGAATGGTGTTTGTTGTAGATTCTTTGTTCTGGAATTCATACAGAATGTTTCATACCTCAATGCAAAATGGAGGGAGAAACACATTTGGAGCTCATTATTCAATTGTAATGTATTGTATTAGCATGTAATCCCTTACATAAAAGTAAAATTTCTTTTGGAAAGCAATGACAAACATGCAAAAATACATCACCTCTTGTCCTACTATTCAGAGGTTACCATTATTAATTTGTTCATGTGTATTATTACAACACATTATAGGTGAGAGTGTTGCTAAGAATCGAATGTTTGTGTCCCCCCCAAATTCATACATTGAAACCCTAATTTCCAATGTGATAGTATTGGGAGGTGGGGCCTCTGGAAGGTAATTAAGTTTAGATTAGGTCATGAGGATGGAGACCTCATAATGGGATAGGTCCTTACGAGAAGAGGAAGAAACTAGAGCTCTCTTTTTCTCTCTTTGTGCACAAAGAAGAGGCCATGAGTAGACACAGCAAGAAGGCAGCTGTCCACAAGCCAGGAAGCAGTTCTCACCAGGAATCAAATCAGCTGGCACTTTGATCTTGGATTTCCAGCCTCCAAAACTGTGAGAAATAAATTTGCATTACTTAAGCCACACAGTCTATGGTATTTTATCATAGTTGCCAGAAATAACTAATACAGGTTTTTTTTTAATCTTTTTCTTTAAGATTTTATTTATTTATTTGACAGAGAGAGAGAGAGAGATCATAAGTAGGCAGAGAGGCAGGCAGAGAGAGGGGGAAGTAAGCTCCCCGCTGAGCAGAGAGCCCGATGCGGGGCCTCGATCCCAGGACCCCGAGATCATGACCTGAGCTGAAGGCAGAGGCTTTAACCCACTGAGCCACCCAGGCGCCCCTAATACAGGTTTGTTTTGTTTTTTTGTTTTTTTTTAACATGGACCAATGGTTTTCCATCCCTCTCACTCCCAGGTTTCTTTCTTATTTAGCCCATGTGAGAATTCCTCTCTGAAGAGTGAAAGGTTTGCCTGGTAGATGTTCTTCCCTGTAGCAGATTGGCTAAAAGCAGGGACTCCAGTCTGTTTGTGTTCAAATCTACCACTTACTAATTGTGTGACATTAGACATGCTAGGTCTCACTCTATGCCTCAGTTTTCTTACTTTGCATAGGATGTGTACAGTACCTCCTATAAAGGGCTCTTGGAGGGATTAAATTAGTAAATATATTTATAGTATTTAGAACAGCATCTGTTATATGGTAATCACTCCACAAGAATTCACTACTACTGTGTCTGTTACCCTGTGGACATCTTGGGTGGAGCATCACAAGGGAGGACCTAAAACTTGAAGAAGAGGTCAGTGAGACAGAGGCAATGTGGGGCAGAAAAGAGAAGAAGAAGAGAAGCCATAGTGAGGAAGGTATTCCAAGACAGCCACCCAACTCCATAAGGATCAAAAAGCAACATAAAAGAAAAATTGTCCTAAACGCAGCCTGGGACACAACATTTTTATATGATGTAACTCAAACCTCATTCTGAAAAGAAATTAGTATTTCTGATCATATGCTTGAGCAATTTTCTGATAAACTTTAATGGAATTAAGACTTGTTCTTGGAAAAGAAAAAAAAAAGACTTGTTCTTGGAAACTGTGCACTGTGCTGTCAGTCAAGAGTCTAATGGTCACGTATCCTCGGGTGCAGAGTAAAGTCCCAGGTTCATCTCAATGTAATCATTAATAGTGTGTCCTTGTTCTCTCAAATGTGTGCCAGTTGGGACAATTAATTCTTTGGACAAGTATCCCTTCCTTCTTAATATAGTATAACTTTTTAATTGTAGATTAACAATTATTAGCTAACCATTCTATTTTCCTTTAAATGTGTCTTCCAAAAGCGAATCTCTAGAGTATATTAAACCCTTTTCCTATGCAATAAGATTAAAATAAAACTTTGGCACATGTTCTTAACTAAACTGCCAGGAAATATTTTTACTTGACAACAACTTATTAGGTAAGAGACAAGGTACCTGGTCCCATCCTCCTATATGCTTATGATCTGTTAGAAATAATTTGTTACCAGCAATGAATAATTGGGATTTAAAATTAAAAACACAATAACATTTTCACTAGCACCAAAAAAGTAAAATATTATGATATAAATTTTTTAAAAGTACAAGATCTATATAGAAACTACAAAAGTCTGATGAAAGAAATAAAAGAGGAACTCAATAAATGAAAATACATTGATATGTTCATGGATAGGAAGACTCGATATTGTCAGGAGGTCAGTTCTTCCCAGCTTAATCTATATACTCAGTGCAGTCTCAATCAAAATCCCAGGAAATTGTTTTGTGGATATTGACAAGCTGATTCTCAGGTTTATATGAAAAGACAAAAGACCCAGAGTAGCAAACACAATATTGAAGAAGAACAAAGTCAGAGGACTAATCCTACCCAATTTCAAGATTTACTAAAAACTACAGTAACTGAGACTATGTAGTATGGGTGAAGAAATAGACAAATAGATCAGTGGAACAGAATAGAGAGCCCAGAAATAGATCCATGCAAATTATAGTCAACTGATCTTAGACAAAAGAGCAAAAGTAATTCAATGAAAAAAAATAGCTTGTTCATATATTGTGCTGAAATAATTACACTTCCACATTCAAAAAAATATATAGTCACAGCCTTTAAACTTTTCACAAAAATTAATTCAAAATTAATTATAGAAGTAAGTGTAAAATTGAAAACTACCAAACTCCTAGTAGATAACACAGGAGAAATCCTAGGTGACCTTGGGTTTGATGATGACTTTTTATTTATTTTATTCATTTATTTTTTTTAATTCAAGTATAAGTAACATGCAATGTCATATTAGTTTCAGGTGTATAATATAGTGATTCAACAAGTCATAGATCACCCAGTGCTCATCGAGATAAGTGTACTCTGAATCCCCTTCACTTATTTCATCCATCTCCCCACCCATCTCCCCTCTGGTAACCATTTATTTGTTCTCTATATTTAAGAGTCTGGCTTTTGGTTTGTCTCTTTTTTTCTTTGTTTGTTTGTTTGTTTTCTTTTTTAATTTCACATATAAGTGAAATCATATGGTATTTGTCTTTCTCCAACCAACTTATTTCACTTAGCATTATACCCTCCAGCTCCATCCATGTTGTGGCAAATGGCAAGATTTCATTCTTTTTTGTGACTAAATAACATGGCATCACATATAATGGTGATGACTTTTTTTAAGTCCCATATCAAAAGCACAATTCATGAAGAAAAAATAAATTTCGTTGCATTAAAATTAAAAACTTTTGCTCTGCAAAAGACATTGTTCAAGGATGAGATGACAAGCCACCAACTGGGAGAAAACATTTTTAAAACACATAACTGATAAAGGTCTTGTGTCTAAAATATACAAAGAAATCTTAAATCTCTATTCAGAGAGAGGGAGGAAGGGATGAATATGTGGAGCACAAAGGATTTAGGGGGCAGTAAAACTATTCTGTATGATACTGTAATAGGATACATATCATTACACATTTGTCAAGACTCATAGAACGTAAATGCAAAGAGTGAACCCTGATAGCACTTAAAGACTTTAGTTAATAATAATGTAGTAAAATTGGCTCATTAGTTGTATCATACGTACCACAGTAATATAAAATGTTAAAATAGAGGAAAGTGAGGAGTGGGGGTGAATGGGCATATAAGAACTCTTTATGCCGGAGTACCTGGGTGGCTCAGTCAGTTAAATATCTGCTTTTGGCTCAGGTCCTGGGATGGAGCCCCACATCAGGCTCCTTGCTCGGTGGGGAGTCTGTTCCTCGCCCTCTGCCCCGCCCCCTGCTTGTGTATTGTCTCTCTCTCTCTCTCTCTCTCACACACACACACACACACACACAAATAAATAAAATCTTTAAAAAAAAAAAGATTTTGTGCTGTATACAGCACATCTCATAGGAAAGTGTCAATCTACAGGAAGACAATAGAAACCAAGTAAATACCCCAAAGCAGGAACGTGACTTCTACACAAGCCTTTTCATTCACCACTTTGGTGCTGATGTGGTGCTGATGGATTTGAAAGAACTAGGTTTGCTGTGAAGAACTGGCTTGGCTTCCTTGAAATCTTAGAACCATCACCCAGATTCAGTAGAATGATAAATTTCCATTTCACTTACTTTTGAAACTCACCATCCTGCTACTAATAGGCTTATAGCCAAATCCTTAAAGTTTTATGAAGAGAATTCCAGGAAGTTCAACCACAGATAGGCGATCTCAACACGTCTCTGAAAGATGGAAGTAAATGGAAGTGGGTAGCCAGTGAAGCAGACCTGAGCATGCCTGGCTTTGAACTCACTTATGGAAGCTTCAGGCCTGCCTTGCAGACAAGGAGGATGGGGCTTGAAACTGGGCCTTAGTGGAAGGTCTGTGTGTGTCAACATTTACCACCCATCCGTCCCTACAAGCAAGCAGAAAAGCACCAAGCAAGCAGAAAAAGTAGATACCTACAGTCTCCTCCCCAACGCAGTACCAGCAAAGACCAAAGAAAAAGCACAATATAAGCTAGGGAGATTCTGTTTTAAAAACAAAAACAAAAACAAAACAAAACTGAATGAGCTGTCTTGCCATCAAGCCAAGTAAGAACAAAGACACAATTTGAAAGGTACTTACGTAATGACTCACCCAGTTAGTAGGTCACCTCCAAATCAGCCTTTATATTGCCTCATACTTAGATACAAACAAGCAAACAAAGTTTACCAGGCCTTCCTCAATAAGGAAAACCCACAACATGAAAAAGAGAGACAGACCAATATAAACGTACTAGTCACAATTTCACGCGACTGAATTTCTCTTTTATTTCACCTGATATGAACTATGAGCACAATTGCAAATTTGCTTGCAAATTCCCAGTGGACAGCTGCTGTTGCTTCCCCAAGAATATGCGGAGATCCAAGATGTCGGCTTCACCATGTGGTGGAGACTGGTCATGAACAGAGTCAGCCAATTAGAGGGTTCTAGTCATTGTGACAGCTACAGTGGAGGGCAGTTTAGTTTGCTGCACACCTCCGTGGTTCACTTCATGCACAAGAGAGTCCGGGTGGCACCCACAAAATGTTTGCAAGAACTGGGCTCACATGGAGTAGCTGCTGTGCATGCTTTGAAGTCTGGGAGAAAACTAAATTCAGAAGTCAGTAGTAAACAAGACTGGTTGGGCTGTGCTTGTATTGCTACTTGGGAGAAGAGCTGGTGTGTGACCAACCTTCCTTTCCCTTGCCTGGATGCTGACATGCTGCCACCATTTCAGTCATGGGAAGTAGATGTGGAGTGAGCACTGGTAAGGATACCTTCAAGTTCCCAGGAGGACAAAGCCACCACATTCCTGTGATGAAATGCCTGTCCTAGGCATTGAAAACGATGGTTGGACATTTCGATCAAAGTCCATTATTTTTAAGAAAACCCAAGAATGTCATTCTATTGACTCTTTCAATTCCTTTTTCCTTCTTTAATTCAGGGATTTATGGTGCTGTTCTATTTTGTTTTCAAAAATAGAACTTGAAGCAAGTAGCTAGTGTGCTTCCTTGACATTTTCAGAGAACTGTTGCAAACAAACTCTTGTATTTGTAGTTGAGTACTGGACATTCTGTCAGTGCTCAGTATAAGCTGTTGTTAAATTACTTTCAATGAAATGACGAGTACTTCATTAAAGTCGGTGCCAACCTCACAATCAGGATACTAATTTGTTTACAGAAAATGGACTTGTAGCAATTAGAATGAGTTCTCAAAAAGACCTGAAAAACACTCTCCGGTTCTCAATTCTGGTCTTAGAAAAGGAAAAGGAGTATTTGGATGCTTTATGCATGCTACCTAAGGCCAGAACAAACACAAATCTTGAGTAACTACTTCTTTGCAACTGCTAGGAGGAAGACAGTAGTATAGTTATAGTGACGGACATGAATGGGTGAGCATAAAACTTGGCAATATTTTAACCATGGCCATATAGTATTGACTGAGGACATTGCCGACATTGCTATCAATGTCCAGATCCAGAATCTCTTGTGCTTGAACTGGTTCTCATGGAAAGGTCATGGGATTCACACTAGATGCTCCTTCAATACACCGGGAATTTCTCAAGGAGCTTATGTAGCCCAGTCTGTATTCTTGACACTGATCAATACTTATCAAGTTGGAGAGGACACAGATCCTCTCCAGGTCCACTTCTTACAAAATAAGTGCTATCAGAGGCATCAGTGTCAATGAAGCACTTCTAATATTTCTAATGTTTTCACTGCCTTAAGCCATAACCATATTCACCAAGGAAAGAAACTTTCAAACATTATTTTCTCAGATCTTCCCACAGTTGCAAGGAATTGTGTACTTCCTATAAGCAAGGCAAAGTCTTGTGGCTGGTAAAAGGGAAGAATTCATTCACGCACTCTGCCTTGAACTCACTCCTGACTTGTATGAGTATCCACACAAGTTCCCAAACATTGGTCTGGATTTCAAGAACTGAAATTTAAGTTCTACTTGTAAATTCTAAGGATCTACAAGAACAAACAATCCGATGTTAACTGTTGGACCTTTTTAATACCAAAACAATAGTCGTTAGCCAACTAATTCATCACACTTAAAAGTGGGCATTCAAAGAAGCTTCTAAACAATAACTCATTGTTGTTGAGGACTAGAAACAAAGTTATGAACCTTAATCCTCCCTGAAATGTCAAGGAACCTACAGCAACAATTTCTTGTATTTTTATATTTTGCCAAAAGTAAGTCACAAGATGAAGAATTTTCTAGCAGAGAAAATTAAAAATAAGCTTACTCTGGTATTAAAAATGTCTTCTCGGGGCACCTGGGTGGCTCAGTGGGTTAAAGCCTCTGCCTTCGGCTCGGGTCATGATCTCAGGGTCCTGGGATCGAGCCCCGCATTGGGCTCTCTGCTCGGCAGGGAGCCTGCTTCCCCCTCTCTCTGCCTGCCTCTCTGCCTACTTGTGATCTCTCTCTCTCTCTCTCTCAAAAAAAAAAGAAAAAATGTCTTCTCGAAACTGCTTTAAGTCCAAAGTAATACTATCTGTGTTTCCTGTAGATGCACCTGTACTAATTATATAACTTATTGGCTGGCATAGAGTTAGCTTATTATACAAGTAAATTTTCCTAACTGTATCACTTTCCAATAGATGCTTAGAAACTTTGTTTTCATTGTCCACGAAATAAATTCAGCACTCAAGCTTGTATGACTTGGTTCTCCCTGAATCTCCAAGGAATGGAGATCAGATTCTCACCAAGTCATGGGGCACCTGGGCGGCTCAGTGGGCTAAGCCTCTGCCTTCTGCTCGGGTCGTGATCTCAGGGTCCTGGGATCGAGCACCGAATTGGGATCTCTGCTCAATAGGAAGCCTGCTTCCCCCTCTCCCTCTGCCTGCCTCTCTGCCTACTCATCTCTTTCGCTGTCAAATAAGTAAATAAAATCTAAAAAAAAAAAAAAAAAAAAAATTCTCACCAAGTCCTGATTATTACAAACAAAGTGGGATTTGCAATAGGAGCTCCAAGTTTTCTAAAATACAAGCATTAACATAAGAGCACAGGGTGTTAGTTCTCTTTGACATTGCAAAGAATTCTTGCCTTTACCCACAGAGAATCAATTGCTGGTAGCAAACTGGTAGCCATGCCATGTGCTGTGAGCTCTTGGCAAGGAAAATGAACTTCATTAGAGCATTAACAAGTGCAGACAGAAATATGTAAATATTACTGTCATTATCTAAGAAATAAAGAAGCGTTGGCACTTGGGGCCTTCTATTTCCCCTTAAATTTCAAGGGATCTACTCCAGGTGATCTCTGCCATTTTTGCTTCCCATGAGTAAAAGGGTATTTTTTGTTTTTATTTTTACTCTCATAGCAGGTGCAAGGAAGACATTAACAGCCCTGGATGGCCAGCATTTAAACAGCTTCCACATGTTGGCCTGTATTGTTTGGAGCCAGCTTCATAGCTCTGGAGTTTCTAACAACCTTTGAAAAGTCACACCAGCTGTTTCATTCATGTCTCCTTCAAAAAAATCTGTTTTTAAAGTTTTTATAGCTTCTCAAATGATCATTGGCATGTTTTCTTTGTGCGACAGTCTTAACTATGGTGACTCTTCAAAGAAGCCTGCAGACCTTGCTATCACTTTCCAGGTGGGACACGCAGGAGCAAGAGGTTTCTCATTCAGTTCTCAGGGAATCACCGAGGAATTAACTGTAATTGCTTCCTGGAAAGCCACTTCTGGAAATTGAATTAATAAAGGCAAACATGTTTGGGGCAGTGAAATGAAAGTATTAGCATGCTAACTGATTAGTCATCAGCCTAACGAACATCAAGCAAGACACCCTAGATTGTTACCTCAGGGTATAGCCAAGGAATAGATTTAAGCTCAGTTATTTCTCTCACCCAGTGGCCTCAAGACTTCCATGAGTCCCTACTAGCTCCCACTGTGGATAAACAGAATTACTGGTATTCAGGACAAATGTATTTTTATAAATTTATAAATAAAATGTATTTTTATGTTCCATAAACAGGATGATGTGAGAGAAACTTTATGGAGAAGAGCGAGGGGTCGGGAAAAGACAATGCAAAACTGGAAATGCACGATATGACTTTCTCTCAACTACGAAGGCATCACATACTTCTTCCAGAGAGCAAAGGAGGGGCAAGCAAGGGGATCCTCTTAACGGCAAGAGTGAAGGTATTCTCCATTGGGATATTGAGCGACACTTCTGCCTTGGTAAGAAGGGATGTTGGTAGAGCTTCTGAACCTCTGTCATTGCCTAGGATTAGACTCGAGGACTAGAGCTTGGGTCACTCCCCCCTTGCAGTTTCAAGGATTCAGGTCAAGGTGTTCCACTTTCTGGATTTTTTCCCAAGAAGAAGTTTTATAGACAGTGAAAAACAGGCTGTAATAGACTGTAGAGGCTTATAGGCTTGTATAAATAGGCTATAATAACCTTGGTCCTGGCCCCATGTGGTTCAGATAAAAACTTCCATATGTTCTGAATGCCTAGGATTTGGCTATATGCTAGATCTACTCCTGCCTCTCCAAAGAATCCACTTGCACAAAGCATTAGGAGTTAATGTGAACTTTACTGAAGATCTCACCAAGAAGACAGTGGAAAGACCTGTGTTAAGTTACACAGCCCATAACCCACACTTCAAAATCTTCATTAAAAGACTCTTGGTGCATGGATTGCATGGAGCACTGGGTGTTATACACAAACAATGAATCATGGAATACTACATCAAAAACTAATGAGGTACTATATGGCGACTAACATAACATAATAAAAAAATTATAAAATAGAAATAAAAATAAAAAATAAAAGACTCTTTGTGCCCCAGCCCCTGCACCCAGTATTCATTCCCAAAACCATCACTGGGGTCTGCCAGTTTATTGGATCCGCCATCTTACAGGGGTAGCTAGACACCATCTTTTATTTTGTTACATGCTCTAGAGGATCCCATTTTAAATCCTCACCCCTGGTATTTTATTTTCCTAAACAAATTAAGTACTCTTACAAATAGGAATTATGGTGAGTGAAATTGTCTAATTACACTGATAAAGGCAACCAAGTAATCAAAAGCAAAGAGAAATCAGGCACGGTTGTGCAAGCACCAACAATAGATAATCCAATTTGAAGAGTCAGAGTCATGATTATAGTCAGCTGCAGCACACAGATTCCATGAACAATAGAGCCCCAATCAGCATTTTAGGGTCCCCCAAGGAGCTGGACCAAGGCCCGGGGGAAAGGAGACCTTAGGCATCAGCAGGGAGCCAAGGCCTAAACTATATGGAATTTGAAGCAAAACTCCAGTTTCAGAAGGGAAATAGAGGCAGAAGCCCAGTAATAAAACACTGAAGAAATGGGAAATGGTGTGACTCAAAGGTAATATAGATGTCCAGGAGTCATGTAAGTCATACAAGGTCAGCGAGCACCAAAGCTTTCATTTCTGAGAGTCTTCTTGCTCTTACTCAGAAGTGGGAAGTTCTAAAAGAAGTTGGAGAATATCAGTGACTTCCTCTTGGAGGTCCTTGCCATTCAGAAGGGCAAAGCGCGTGCTACTGAGCCGTATGGACCTGGGGTCAGGCACTGCAGTCTGATGCTGACTTTTAGTACAAGCCATGAGGTTAAAAAGTTATCAATTACATTCTTCTGGAAAACAGACACTCCCCAATCTTGTCATTCGGATTGACTATTGCTGAGAATTACTTTGATGATGGACTCATGAATTATAAAAATAATGCAGAACAATAGAACAATTTCTTGGATTTTTTTCAATCCATTGAAGACTTTCAATGTCTCAAGATGTTCTGTTATTTTCTGACTCGACCCATTTCTCACGTGAGGAAACTTAAATGTGACCTAACCTCCCTAGATGCTTGTCTACTTTCATTTACTAGAACATTTCTCCTTCATTATTTCCTCTTAATTTTAATTTTTTCTTAGCAAAACAAGACTTGGGGTATATAATGAAATAATTATATATTCAATTTCAGAATATTTTTAAAGATTTTTTTTGCAAACAACCTAAACTCTCAATATTAGGAGAATAGGTTGGAATATTATATTACAATACAAAGGAATAGAACACAACCATTAAAAGCAATTAAGCAGACAACAAGGGGAAAGCTGATGATCAACTGTTAAGTGAAAAAAAAAAATAAAAAGTTAAACTCTTCCTCAGGACACTCCGAAGGATCAGATACAAAAGCTGACCTTGGAAGAAATAGCTTATGCCCCAAATGAAGTCCAAGATTGTGCTCATTGAGACCACCAGGAAACTTGTAACACATATAGAAGCAGGTTGTAAGGAGGCTACACCAAGGGGATAGAGCACAGCATAGGACTGGGCCAATGGTATTGATAGGAGTGAAATATCTGAGATGCAGAGTTTATTTGCCAGCTACTACAACTGGAAATGGTTCTCACAGTCTGCTTGGCTGCGCAAATGAACCCTGAACTCAGCAGTAGCCTACATGCATTGCGTTTGGGATTCTAGAACTTTTCTGGCATAATATAGAGTAAGGAATCCAAAGGGTTATAGAAATAGGAACATTAGAGGAGATTTGTCATACACAAGCTGCACATCTATTCACACCTTTTCAGTGTTCCCCAAGAGGACTCAATGGACACCTCCCCTCTAAGATATCAAGAACTGCAGTGGTGCGCAAAGGGCCCATACTTCCACAAACTTCACTGGCAGCCGTCTCTTGGATGCCAGAGTGACATCTCCTGAGATGGGCTCCTTGGTTTCAGGGGAATGATGGGATCTCAGAGCAGCAGAGCCTTATGGCAGCACCTAGATGTCAGAGACAAGGTGACATAATTAGTGAGGGCAGCAGGGATGACGTGGTAATTCAGAACCTTTTGATTGGTCTTTGATCTAATGTGGTTCTTTGATCACAATGTTTCTAAGAGAGAGTAGATAGAGAGAGTAACTACTAACATGTGTCTTGGTCTATATAAAAAGAAAACTCCAGATCTGGTGGTCAGAAACGTGACTAGAGTCACAACGATGGAAAAACTTTACTCTACTTCCTATATTCAGTCTATTTCACAAACCCTTGATTGAAGGAGAGACTGGGTCACCTTAAGAAAAGACCCTTCAACATGGTCACAAGTCTATACTCCTCCAAGCTCTCCCCCAAAGGACATGTGAGCCTAATAAATGGTGACTGCAAACAGGGGAAGGAGAATATCCAGACCTTGTGGGGATTATAAAACCCTAACTCAGAATGGATGTTTATTCCTAAGAACCTAAAACATCTCTAGGATCCACTAATCAGAGTGAAGGGTTGTAATCATGAGCTGACAAGTGAAGTTTTTGCTCAAGTCTAGATCACAGTGGGCCCAGGAGGTCTGAGGACCATCCTTATTATTATTTCTCCACTTCCTAAATGTATAATTAGAATAGGCACACTCAACAATTGAAAATCCCCACATTGGCTCTCGGACTCACAGGGTAAGAGCTACCATGTTAGGAAGGGCTACACAGAGTCCTCAAAGCATCCCCTCTCTGCTAGGATAGTGAACCCAGAGCTATACTACATCTTGAAAGGAGTTTGCAGAAAGCAGTGCCACCACCACACTTGAAGGAAGAAGGAGGGGTGAAACATACCGCTCTTCTCATTCATAGATCCATTTGGCCCATCAGGAGGTGGAGAGATGTCAGAGAGCATCAATTATTGTAAATGTAAACAGGTGCTGGCTTCAATTGCAGCTGCTGCTCCAGATGTGAAATCTTTCCTAGAGCAAATTGGAACAACTCATTGCATCTCGTATGCAGTGCTTGATGTGGCAGATTCTTGGTTTCTCTACTCCAGTTTCCAAGGAGCACCAGAATCAATCTTTCATTGGCAGAGCCAACAGTACACCTTCAAATTTTGCCAGAAGATAGAAGTATTAATGGTCTTAACAATCACACCAGTCTGCTATATTGACGACATTATGCTTATTAGATGCATTGCACATGAAATAGCAGGTACCTTAGATGCCTGAGTAAGAAAATGCATACAAATCAGGGGTGGAGGGAGAGATGAGCCCTGACGTCTAAGCAGAGCATGTTGGGATATCTTCTCCAAAGTGGAAACAAGTTGCACCTTCCCCCTCTTACCATGGAAAAAGAAATGATAATGCTTGGCAGATCCTTTTTTATTTCTAAGGGAACATGTCACATTAAATGTGCTATTCTGACCCATCACAGTTCTGGTTTTAAGTGGGGACCAGAGGCCAAGAGGGAGTCTGCAGCAGGCCCAGACTCCGGGACTAGTTGTTCTGTCATTTGGGCCTTGTGGCATGGAATATGCATGATGTGTGAAGTTTCTATGGAAACTAACAATGTGGTATGAAGCCTCTGACAAGCTTCAGTAAGGGTGTCTTAGTGCAGAACCTTAAGGTTTGGAAGCAAAACCTTGGCCTGTTTCATGGATAATTATTTTCCTCTTGAGAAATGGCTCCTGCCTTTTTACTGGGCTTCATAGGGACTGAATACCTAGCCGTGGGATATCATATGGTTATGGGACTTGAGTATCCCATCATGTACTGGTGTTATCTGATAAACTTAGTCATAACATTGGGGATGCACAAGATCAGAGGTGCAGATTTCCAAGTAGAAAATGGTACAGTGAATCAGGTTCAAGCAGTTTCAGAAGGAATGGGTACCTTGCACTGAGTGTCTGAGACTTCCCTGACATCTGGTCCTGTTCAGTCTCCTTCTACGAGCTCATAGGGAATTGCTTAGGACTCATCACTGACGGAGGTGGAGAGAGGCTCTGCCCTGATTTCAGATGGTTTTGCACAATCCATGAAGCGGAAATGGGAGTGCTGCTTGCTACGACCCAATCAAGAGTGTTCCTGAAAGATGGCGGGAAGAATTCCAATCCGAACACTTGTCGTTCTCTTTGGAGAGGTAACCAGAGGCACAGTCTATACTGATTCATGGGGAGCAGCTAATGGTTTGTCGGGTGTCAAGGACTGAGAACAGGATTGGAAGATTGATAATTAGGCTGTCTGGTGACAAAGAGGTATGTGGGTGGGTCCCTGAGAATTAGCATGGGGTGAGCTGATATATGTGTCCCATATGAATATTAGCTACAGGGCATCACGACAGTGGAGGCTCTTACTCGTTAGGTGAGAACGAGCCAACCTGTTTCCCACACACCCAGTTCTTTCTCTATCTATGCATGTGCAAGAGCCTCTGGTGTTAGGGAAGGGGCTGTCTGAATCAGCTCAGGCTGCTTCAGCAGAACACCACAGAGTGAGTGGCTTAGGCAACAGATAGTTCTTCCTCACGGTTCTGGAGGCTGGAAGTCCAAGATCAAAGTGCAGGCACGTTTGACGTCTCATGAGGGCCCTTTTCTAAGTTGCAGATGGTGACCCTCTTGCTGAATCCTCACAAAGCTCTCTGGCGTCTTTTCATGAGGAGATTCATTCCATTGATGACAGATCCACCCTCATGACCTAATTATCTCCCTCTAAAGGCTCAACCTCCAAATATCATCACACTGGGGATTCAATTTCAACATATGAATCTGCAGGAGGACACAAATATTCAGGCCATACCAGGGGCTGTGCATAAACCCACTAACTTGGGCCTCTCTCCACCAAGGCTCATCCAGCCAGTGCCACTGGCTAGCCTGTCAGGCATTCATTCTCCTGTGAGGAATGCATCCACGAGGCACAGACACAAGGATTCCACGACGACTGCCAGCCCGCCATGTTGGAATCCTCATGCCTCTGAATCAGGAGACTCCTGACTTAGCTAGAGTGATTGGTGCTGAGTCCCAGTGACTGGGTTACTTCTACACAATAGAAGGAAGGGAATCTTTCTGGAACCCAGTGTTTCCAGTGTGTTCTCCAAAATTTTCTTAGTACTACCCTGCTCGATGATGATAGTTAATGAGAAACTACAGTAATTAAAAAAAGACAAGACCACGGAGGATTCAGACCCTTTAGGAATAAAGATTTGGGTCACCCTAACAGGTAAAGAAACCCAAACGAGGAAAAGGGGAACATAGAATAGCCAATGAAAGCTTTTATACATTTTTATATTAAAATATAAAAAAGTGCAGAGAGGGCCTGAATATCTATGTCTGTTACCCAGTTTCTCCTAATGCCATCATCTTCTATTACTGTGGTACATTTGCAAAACTAAGAAACCAACGTTGGTATCTTACTAGTAACTAAACCCCAGACTCAGTTTGGGTTTCAACAGTTTTTCCATCAGTGTTCTTTTTTCTATTCTACTCAATCCATAATATGATTCTACATTCACTTGTCATGTCTCCTTAGTGTCCTCTGGCCTGTGACAGTTTCTCAGCCCTTCCTTGTTTTCCATGGCCTTGGCAATTTCGAGGAGTACTGCCCAGGTATTTTGAAGGATGTCCTTCAATTTAAGTCAGTCTGACATTTCTCTCATGATTAGACGGGGATCGTAGAATTTGGGAAATACCACTGAGATGAAACACTCTTCTTGTCACGTCGTTATCAGGGGGTGCATGACATTCGCAGGGCATGGAGGGGGTGTTAGCCTTCATCTCTTTGTCAGGGTTGTTTGCCAGATGTCACATAGTCGAGCTGGTATTTATCCCTTTCCATACTATATGCATTGACCGCGAGTTAATGTTATCAGGTTCATTTAATGTCTGTATACAGCCTTGGAGTCCTCATGCCTCTGAACTAATGGCAAAGAGGAGACTCCTGACTTAGCTAGAGTGATTGGTGCTGAGTCCCAGTGACCGGGTTACTTCTATACAATAGAAGGAAGGGGATCTTTCTGGAACCCAGTGTTTCCAGTGTGTTCTGCAAAATTTTCTTAGTACAACCTTGCTCGATGCACTACCCCTTGGACTCCAAGTCCAGCCCAATATCAAGGAGCAGGGTGGGGCAGAAGTAACCTTCCCCTCTTGGAAGGAGGATAGCACTTGCATATGTTATACGGAATTCTTCTATAAAGAACAGTTGTCTTTTCTCTCCATTTATTTATTTAGTCATTTATTTATATCAGTATGGGCTCATTTACACTTTGGGTTATAATCTAATATTACTTTATATTCTTCAGCTCAAATTGGTCCATTTTGGCCATAGGAAGCCCTCTCAAGTTGGTTCCTATGTCCTTTTGACAGACCCCATCTTTTAGGAGGGTTTTTTTTTTTTCCAGCATTTCCTTACTTTCTGGCACCACAAGATGCTCCAGGCTCATCCCGTGTTTTCCCTGCCCCAGATCTAAAATCTGCCATTTCTCCGAAGAACTCTGATTCCATTTATTAGAGAATAGAATTTAGAAATCAAGATCTGAGCACTGGGTGTCCTCATTACTGCTGGGGTGTCATTGCTTCTAGGCCTTCTCAGTGGACAAAGCTAGGCGATATGTGTATACAGACTACCCCGTGTGTATACACACGTCTATAATTGTTTCTGGAGCCATTCATCTGTATACAGACATTAAACGAATCTGAGTTCCTACTGATGTCTCCGACCTAAGCCCAGTACTACAGAGTTCGTTCTAGCCTTTCCCCTTTGCTTACCTATAACTTTGGGGAAAGGAAATTTTAAATATTAACTATGGCCCTATAAACAAATATAGAAAACAAGCCCTCTAGTAGCTTATGCATATTTTCCCTTTTTTGTGCTGTGTGTATAGTATACATCAGCGAATTTTTCCCTCTTTCTTACTTTCCTCTTTTTATTTCATAGAAAAATTGTTGGTAGCGGTTAACTATCAATTTGTTATTTAGGTTACAGAATATTCCAAGGGGAGTCTAACTGAATTGGAGAAGTGATAAATATCACCCAGAGATGGATGACATGACTGACTCCTCTTGAGGCTTCCTGCCTCCAATCGGAGTGGTGGTTGGTCTCGACATCTTCATTTACCTGAAAGGTGGTCTCGGCCCCACAGAGACCCCCTCCAAGCTGCTGTTTTCCAATCATCTCACCCCTTTCTCTCCCTTGCCCCAGTCCTAAGTGTGGGAGCTGCTCCCTGCAACTCCTGTTTATGTGTTACCTCAGTTTCTCCTGTGTACTTAGTGAGTTCTCCAACTCCTGTTTAGCCAATTCTCTATATTAAATTTTCTCCTAAATGACGAGTTTAGCTTCTGTGTCCCCACCTAGATCATTACAGATATTGACCAGAGTATATAAGAATACAACTAAGAAACCACAAGCAATATGCAAGGTGAAGATGGTTGTTTACATGTGGCGAGCCCATGGGTGCTTGTGTATCTTCCTCCAAATATTTCTGAAGTCCTGGTATAATTTGGTTTCATAACTCCGTGCCCTTTTCAGAGGACAGTGTGTACCCTGCGTACCAGGGCAATCTCCTCCTATGAGTAATGATAGGTAAGGAAACCAATTTATGTAACCAACTGGTAATTTCCGGATGGGAGGGGATACAAAGGAAGTGCTAGGAGAAAAAGCAAATAGAATACTCACAAAGATGCTATCTAATGGAGAAAGAAATGTTTTCTGGTAACAGAAAACAATCCAAGAGTTGAAAAAGAGCGCAGTATTTTATCACATATAAAGTTCTGCTCTCTCTTACTTCCCCTGACATTTGGAAATGGGTGAGATACACAGTAAACTGGGGTACACCCAAGAGGAACAAGCTGTGTTTCAGGAGGCATTCTGTAAGGGAGACTGAGCATCTGGTGGGAAGCTTTCTGGGAGTGGCACTCCGAGTATCAATGTCCTCCGTTGGTCAGGACTCTGAGGGCGGATGGACAGCAGCCTGAGTGTTAGTGGCTGGATCGTGTCTCTTCCAAAATTTATCCTTTTGAGTCCTAACCCCCAGGATCTCAGAATGTGATTTATTTTTAGTTCTGGCCTTTAAAGAGGTAATTAAGGTTAAGCGAAGACCGTTAGGGCAGGCCCTCATGCAATGTGACTGGTGTCCTTATAAGAAGAGTCTACACAGAGGGAAGGCCATGTGAAGATGTAGGGAGAACACGGCCATCCATAAGCCAAGGAGAGAGACCTCAGAAGAAACCTTGACACTTCAATATTAGGTACCTGTTCTCCAGAACTGTGAGAATATAAATCTGCTGTTTAAGCCACCCAGCCTGTGGGGTTTGTTACGGTGGCCCTGGCAAACTAACACACTGAGTCCTTGATTGCCATGACCACAGCCCCTCTTTCTTTGACCCCACTCCAGAAAAATGCATATTTTGTTACTAGATAGAGCTATGGCTCCCAACCCCTATCAAGTCTCCTACTCTGGAAAATTGGGCTGGACAAAGTAAGAACTGCAAGGAATTGGCATTAGGTTGTCTCAAGTCCAAGGTGGAATGGCTTTCTATTTCAAGAATAAGGAATATGAGGGATCCCTGGGTGGCTCAGTCAGTTAAGCGACTGACTCTTGATTTCAGCTTAGGTTATGATCTCAGAGTCATGGGATCGAGCCCTGTGTTGGGCTACACACTCAGTGCGGAGTCTGCTTAGGATTATCTCTCTCCTTCCACCCCTCCTCTCACAAAAATAAATAAATAAATCTTCAAAAAAAAAGAAAAGAAAAGAAAAAGAAGAAGGAACATGAGGCCATGTGGCACAAGTGGAAAGGGCACCAGCTTTGTAGTCAGGCAGATCTGGTTTCAATCCCAGTCACAACACTCATTGCATGAGAAAGCAAATCGGTTCCTTAGAGATTCCGTCTCTGTAAAATGAGGATCCTAATGTTTACCTCATACTTACAGACTCTGTTGTTATGGAATGCTTGTGTCCACCACCCAGAGTTGTATGTTGAAGCCGCTACCTCCAGTGCAGCTGTATTTAGAAATGTGGCCACTCCAATGTTCATAGCAGCAATGGCCACAATCGCCAAACTATAGAAAGAGCCAAGATGCCCTTCAACAAATGAATGGATAAAGAAGATATGGTCCATATATACAATGGAATATTATGCCTCCATCAGAAAGGATGAATGCTCAACTTTTGTATCAACCTGGATGGGACTGGAAGAGATTATGCTGAGTGAAATAAGTCAAGAAGAGAGAGTCAGTTATCATATGGTCTCACTTACATGTGGAGCTTAAGGAAAAACATGGAGGACATTGTGAGAAGGAAAGGGAAAGGGAATTGGGGGAAGTCAGAGGGGGAGATGAACCATGAGAGACTGTGGACTCTGAGCAACAAACTGAAGGTTTTGGAGGGGAGGGGGATGGGGTTGGGCGAGCCTGGTGGCGGGTATTAAGGAGGGCACGTATTGCATGAAGCACTGGGTGTGGTACATGAACAATGAATCTTGGAACACTGAAAAAATAAAATAAAAGTAACTGGAAAAAAAATAGAAATGGGGCCACTAACAAAGTAATAAGGTTAAATGAGGTCATAAAGGTGGGGCTCTGATCCCCTAAGATCAGTGTCCTTATAAGAAGAGACACCAGAGAGACACATGTTTAAAATAAACATGTCTGGAATTTCAAGTCCACAGGACAGGGATTCGGGAAGGGAATATGGATGTCAAGGGCAGGCTAGAAGCCAGAGCATGGACTAGAAATTCCAGCATCAGACATGGAGAAAGCAGACTTACAGAGACTGCTTAACCAGCTCCCCCAGTTGTGTGGGACCACATTCCTGTAACAATCCCTTGATCCTCCATACCTTTACATATTTTGATCTTTTTTCCTATGGGTACTACTTCTCTGGTTGAACCCAGGCTAACACACCAGGAATTTTAAAATAAACTTTGCCTGCTTCCAGGGAGGGAAATGGGGCAGACTGCGCATGGAGCCTGGCTTGGAGGAGTCAGAGCAGGTACAGTGTATGCTGCATGTCTGGGGCACAAGAAACCTGAAACAAGAGGTAACCAAGAGTTAGCATCAAAGAGGTAGCAGCCAAGCTTTCAAGGAGCAAAGCACGGTGCTGAGGGGCGGAGTCAAGGTCAATTACTAGGGGTCAAATTCAAAACACCAAGAACCAATTTGAGTGGTTGGTGGTGACAAGGGTCACACCTGTGCCATAAAAAGCCACCGTGGCTACAATGGTCAGAGTGAGTAGAACGGAGATTGGCTTGGGAAGCCAGCGACCCCTCCCCACTACACCCCCACCCCGTGCACCCTCATCAGGACCTAGTTACATCAGCTAATTTGCATATTGTCTCAGTCGAGATCGAGACAGGAAAATAGAAACCACTCTGCATAGAGTAAAATGGGTTGACATGCTGCGAATGGGTTACAAACGTGTTGGCAGAACCGGAGAAGTGAAATAGGATGAGGTAGGGGATTACCCAGAGGTCAGGACTCTGCTACCTGGGCTGGAGCCACACTTGCGGCCACTGTGGTTTCTGGAACTCTGTCGCTGCTGTGGCTGCAGTGATGCTGTTGGACCCCGCCATCACCTGCTACTGCTGCTGCTTCCGGGGCCAGACCCAGGGAGACGCTTCCATCTCAGGCCTTCTGTTTCCCACTACTGCCCCCTGCTGGTGGGCCGTACCTGGAAAACAGCTAGCAGGGGAGTCTGAGAATGCAGTTTTCAGACTTCTGGCCCCTGCAAAATAGAGGAGAACACAGAAAGGCAGCCACAGAGCTGAATGCCAACAGACAGCATCTGACACGCATGCTGTGCTCTTATTTTTCCCAACTGGCTAGAGGGATAGGGATGTTTTTGTGAATGGGCATCCTGGGGAGAGGTGGGGACAAAAGAGGAGATGGCATTAAATCTCTTTCCACCTAGTCCCATGGGCTGACTCTGATCCATCTGGAGCAAAGTCAGAAAAGTCGGTAGCTGTTTTCTTGCAAGTCCTTGTGAACAGAAAGCAGTCATGCCCAGGTGACCACTGGAGCAAATCTGTAGGGATCAAATTTGTTGGCTTGCATGCAAGTGCTTCAATCCCTAGGAGCATGAGAGGAACACACAACCCGCTCGCGCTATCTGTAAGGGGGTAAGGGAGATGAAAAGACCGCTCTGCAACCAGAGGGAGTCGGCCGATCTCCGAAGAGCCCTGTTTTACGTCGCTCGGGCTGCCATCACAAAGTACCGCAGACCGTGCGGATTAAACAAGAGACATTTCTTTTCTCACAGCCCTGGAGGCTAGAAGTCTAGGATCAAGGTGTCAGCAGGTTTGGTTCCTGGCGGGCCTCCCTCCTTGGCTCGTAGGTGGCCACCTTCTCACCGTGTCCTCCCACGGTCTTTCTTCTGCGTGTACATCTGTGTGTGTCTCTCTCTCATTTTCCAAGGACGCAATCATATTAGATGAATGACTAATGACCTCATTTTAACTTAATCATCTCTTTAAAGACCCTGTCTCCAAAAACAGTCATATTCTAAAGTACTAGGGTTAGGACTTCGATATATGAATCGGGGGTGGGGAAACATTTCAGCCTCTAAGTCCGGAAGTTTGCAGGGTCAGGGGAGCCAAAGAATCCTCAAGAATGCCTCTGAGCTCGGAGCAGTCACGCTTCCTAATGGGAGAGACCCAGATGATACTTTCCACACAACAGGGACCACCCATGCTGCAGGTCTGCAAACCGTACTTTAAGTAACAGACAGTAGTTCTCAACCCTGACCATGTTAGAATCTGGGGAACCCTTAAAACCCCCAAGAGCTGGGCTTTCCCTTGCACCAATGAGATCTGGATGCTGGTCCTGGGACCCAGGCATCAGTATTTATAAAGTTTCCCAGGCAATTCCAATAAGCAGCCGAGATGGAGAATCATTTCTATTGATGAACGCCCACTACCCTAAGTGTGATCAAATTAGAAAAAAGATCATTCCCCCAACCGTATCTTCACCATGCTCCCCCCCTGCACTGGGTAGCTTTGACGCCAGGCAGCATGTAAATGTCAGCCAGGGACATCACCAGAAACAGGCAGGTCTCAAGTGTGGCCCTGGATCTCTGCCAGAGACAGAGAGGCAGACCAATTCCGAAGGACATGGGGAAACACTGGGGAATCCCCAAAATAACGAGGGGAGAATCTGAGGAGGCTGAAGTTTCACATCAGCACGTGGGAGATAGGAAGTTAGCAAGAGCAGGGTGGCATTTTTAAGGTGACCTCTTTCACATCTGCAGTCCGGTGGGATGTGGGACATTCAGGTTACACAGGTTCAAAGGCCAGTGTGTAGACAAGGCAAAGGGAGATACGGTTGCAGGCAGAAAACACCAGGCTGTCTGAGAACCTGTCCGGCACTTGGGAGGCAGGGAAGCGATCACAGGCCTGAGTGCTATTGCGTAAAGTGTTCTTCTGAGTGAAGGGTACAAGGCAAGGAGGCTGGTCTGGACTCATGGGAACACTGGCCTGATGGCTGTGGGTCTGGTAAAGCCTACTTCCATTAGCAGTTTTCTTTCTTAGTACATTTGGGCAAAGGTACTGGACGTCCTCATGTGCCCTCTGTGCACATACCTTTAGAATGAAGAAAGAGACTTAATTAATGCAAATATAAGATCAAATACCAAGTGTACAGCCTTTAATAGGAAACCGAGTTTCCGCCATAGCTCAATCCCATGCTGCAGCTCAATCCCATGCCGCAGCTCAGTCTCTGAACAAGCCCCACCTGAGCCCTACCAAAGAGCCAGAACTGAAATGCCTGCCACTGACAAATGCCTGCCACTGCCACTATTGCAAGCCAGGGTTAGCCAAGAGCAAGCTATAGCAGTTAAATTTAAAAATACTTTTTTAAATTCCTTTCCTCAAACCTTCCTTCCCAACCCCTGTGATCCTGAAAACAACAGAGACATAAGGAAATGGGGAAGGAAGAAAAAATGTGATTATGCTCCTTCCCCCCATGGGTCCTATTTGGGGTTTAACCTGTTATGAATTGTGCCCCCCAGAATTCATATGTTAAATTTCCAACACCCAGCACCTCAGAGCATGACTGTTTTTGGAGACAGTCTTTAAAGAGGTCATTAAGGGGCTCCTGGGTGGCTCAGTGGGTTGAGCCTCTGCCTTCGGCTCAGGTCGTGATCTCAGGGTCCTGGGATCGAGCCCCGCATCAGGGGTCTCTGCTCAGCAGAGAGTCTGCTTCCCCCTCTCTCTCTGCCTGCCTCTCTGCCTACTTGTGATCTCTCTCTCTCTGTCAAATAAATAAATAAAATCTTTAAATAAAAAAAGAGGTCATTAAGTTAAAAAGTAAAGTGATTAATGGGCCCTAATCCAACACGACTGATGTCGTTCTAAGAGGAGATTAAGGCGGACATGTTCAGACAGAAGAACATGTGAGGACCCAGGGAAAGGACGGCCATCTGCAAGCCAAGGAGAGAGGCCCGAGAGGAAACTTGACGCCTTGATCTCAAGCCCCCTAGCCTCCAGAAATTTGAGAAAACAAATTTCTGTTGTTAAGCCACGCAGTGTGTGGGACTTTGCTATGGAAGCCGGAGCAAACTGCTCTGGTCCCCAGCCACAGCTCAGCCTAGAATTGGGACGAAGGGTAAAAAAGCAGGATGCGGTTTGGGGCTGGTCCTTTTCATGGTGAAACTAGGTTGCAACTGCCAGATGGGACTTGTTTTTATTACTGAGACCAATTCAAATGCCACAGCTTCTGCCGGAGACACTGTCAAAGAGTAAGAAGCACATGGCGGAGCTGGTCTGAAGGCAGAGCTGGAGGAGATAGAAGTCATTTCCCGTTTGGACCCCATGGAGTTCAGCCTATTCAGTAAACCCAACACACCTAGCGTGATTTAGTATCTTCTGTTGGCTTCTTTTCTCTTCTGAGCCATTCTTTTCTAGTTATATCTTTTTGAAATCCTTTTGCTCAATTTTTCTGATTCTCGAAATTCTTTAAAAGAGTAAGAACGCTTTAAAAGATCTTAAATGGTAGGATCTGAGTGTTTTTATGTTATTTCTGAATTTTTAGTGTTCACCCATCATAGGGAAATAGGACTTCTCATCTCAAGAGATTTTTCATGAGTAATTTCTTATTGCAGCCTATTCTCTGGTGCTTATTTAAAGCCCTTGTTTGTTGAGCCATGGATTCAATTTACAGAGCCACTTCAGGTGTGAATCCTTTATAGGAAACTGGACCGATACTCTCAGCCACGAAGAAACAATGGTTGCCATGATGATCGGTCTCAGTATTGGATCCCGGGCCATACTAGTCAAGGCTCTTCTGTTATGAACAACAGATTTTGGTTAGCTCCTTAAAGGGGGTGGGAAAGAATCGTATTGGAAACACTGAATCAGTAAGAATTAATAAGAATTAAGGAGCCAAACCTTAGGAAAGACAAACTCCGGGAGCACACAGAGCAGGAATGCACTGAACCCTTCCTCATGTGCCTCATTATTGTGGCTCAGCTCTACTGGCTGTCAGACGCTGCTTCTCTGTTTAAATACACACAACAGACTGATACTGAAACTTCAAAAGAAAGGAAACTCTAACACATGCTACAGTGAACCTTGAAGATATTATGCAGTCACAATAGGACAAATACTATAGGATTCTACTTATATGAGGTGCCCACAGTACTAGTAGAGACACGAAATAGAAGGGCAAGGGGAAGGAGAGTGGGGAGTCGTTGCTTCATGGGTACAGAGTTTCAGTTTGGGAAGATAGGGAAAGTTCTGGAGGTGGATGGGGGTGAGGGTTGTGCAACAGTGTGAACGTACTTAATGCCACTGAGGTGTACACTTAAATATGGTAAAAATAAATCAAAAGCAAAAAGAAGGAAAGAAAAAGAAAAAAAGAAGAGAAGCAAAAAGAGAAAAGAAATAGAAATGATGACTAAGAGGTTAAGTCACAGCCCTGATTCTGATGCCAGGAGCTAATCGCACTCCAAAGACTCCAGGCTCATGTTCCGGTTATCGAATAGACAGAGCAGACCCTGAGAAACAGGTGACAGGAAGTGATTTGCCCACGAAGAAGAGAATTGATGTTGAGCGATGACCGCGTGCATACCCTGACATCGAGAACTGTGTGCTTCCGGTCGGGGTTATAGGCACCATGGCCTGTGCTGTGCTTGCTGTCTCCAGGGCAGTGAGCCCTCGCTCAGGTGGGATGCTCTGTTCCCAGCTAACCTTCAGGTTAGCTCACTTTGTAGCAGTAGCTAAAAGGGATCTAACCACCATAGCTGCTTCTGCTGTTGGTCCAAATAAAGCCAGAGGCTTCTATCCTGGTCAAAGTACAGAAAGCCACAGCTGATCAATCCTGCATGTATCGACCTGATAAAGACAAACTCTAAGTTTAAAATAAAAATAAGTAAAAAAAAAAATTTATTATATAAAACCAACATTACATGTATACCAAAAGACATTACGAGTAAAGAAAACATAGAGGGAGCTGATGTGTTACTTATATTTAGTGTCAAGAGGCTCTGTTACTCTAAGCAGACCTCTTCAGTGTCAAGCGATGAACTCTCCCCCAGTCTTTACATCCAAAACAAACCACATTCCCTTAATTGTTTACATTTATAATCTGGTTATGGCTCCAGGCTCACACAGTTTTATGGGCCAGTCTTTCCAAACTTTCAAACAATAGACAATTCTTGTGCTATGTAAACTACTTTGCAGCACAGAAACAAATGGAAACAATCCAAATTAAGAAGATACCATAGGGACTCCTGGGTGGCTCAGTTGGTTAAGCAGCTGCCTTTGGCTCAGGTCATGATCCCAGGGTCCTGGGATCGAGTCCCACATTGGGCTCCTTGCTCGGCAGGGTGCCTGTTTCTCCCTCTGCCTCTGCCTGCTCGTGCTCTCTCTCTCTCTGACAAATAAATAAAATCTTAAAAAAAAAGAAGATACCATAGCCCTAAAACCAAAATCTGAAAAGACTGACATATGCACAAAAATTAAGTCATTCTTAGTAATAAATATTGATCCAAATAAAGTTCTAACAAATTGATATCATCTTTATGTTAAAAAATAATATGTATAAATTAATTTGATTTATCACTTTAACAGATTTTTTAAGTATAATTATCCCAATAGGATTTGATAAATTTAGTATCTGTTTTTCTTAAAAAAAAATGCCAAAACAGGATTTTAAAATATTTTCTTGACATGATAAAGAATATCTATATTAACACAAAAGCCAAAGCCATAATTACTCGGTATATCTCAAAATATGTCCCAAATAATTTTAGTTCTGATGGATTTTATTAGTAAGTATGTAAATTGTGCTTTGAACAAATAAATTTGAGAAATGATTAATTTACCAAATTAAACTGATGTTTATGTGTTTATATGCATTTTTAACTGTCCATATGTTTCATACCCATTTGACCCTATAGGATATTGCTTCCACAAGGTATGTCACCAGACTACTATTTTACAGAAATTCACTTTGGAAAATGTTGTAGTGATGGTCTCCCCAGTAATGTGGAGGACAAAATGGAATGCTGCTGACTCTACTTTAACATTGTTCTAAAATTTCAGAATAAATTATTCTCGGCTAAACTATATTGGTATGGACCGATATAAGAAGTAGACAGATAATCAATGTGAACATTAGAAGATTTGAATGACACTATCATCCAATTTGACCTACTGGCACTTTTAGAATATTCCATCTACCAACAGCAGAAAGTTCATCCTTCTCAAGTGCACTTGGCATATTTTTCAAAATGGACCACATTTAGGTCCATAAAACAATTCTCAATAAATGTAAAGTTATTTAAGTTGTACACAATATCCTCTTTAATTATGATGAAATTAAAATAGAATTCAATAACAGAAAGATCTCTGCACAAGCTCTAAATATTTAGAAACTAAATACCATACTTTTCAATAACTGATACATAAAAGAAAGTAAAACACTAACCAAGATAAAATTGATAGCGCTAAATGCCTATATTAGAAAAGAAGAAATGTTTCAGATACACTTTAGGAAACTAGAAAAAGAAGACAAAATTAAACTCAGAGTAAATAGAACAAAGGAAATTATAAAGATCAGAAAGATCCAGGGGCATCTGGGTGGCTCAGTTGGTTAAGCATGTGTCTTTGGCTGAGGTCATGATCCTGCTTCTCCCTCTCCTGCTGCTCCTCATGCTTGTGCTCTCTCTCTCTCTCTCTGTCACATAAATAAATAAAATCTTTTAAAATTTTTTTTAAAAAATGAAAGATCTGTACATTAAAAATCTATATACTCTACCCTCAAAGAAGTGGCACATAACTCCCCACTCCTTAGAGCAAGATGTGCATGGTGACCTCTTTCCAAAGAGAATAATATGTAAGGAAGGGAAAAATAGTAACTTCGCAGAATAGAAACCTGAAAAACTCTGCCTCAGCCCAGTGATCACATCACCAGTGATAAATCATGTCGATAGTATACCCCTAAGATGTGATACGATGAGATATATGTAATGAGAAGGACGCTTAACCTCTGTGGTCATCCTCCCAAAACCAATAACCCCCATCTAATTGTGAGAAAAACATCAAACAAATCTCTACTGAGGGACATTCTTCAAAGTACCTAACCAATAGTCTTCAAAACTATCAAGATCATCAAAGACAGGGAAAGCCTGAGAAACTGTCACAGCCAAGAGGAGCCTAAGGAGACAAGACAACTTGTCTCACTAGAGGAGATCCCATATCATAAAGGTCACATTAGGTAAAAACTAAGGAAATATGAGTAGAGTATAGATTTTAGTTATTAATAATGTATCAATATTTGTTCATTAAATGTGACAAATGTACCATACTTACCTAAGATGTTAAAGATAGGAGAAACTGGGTATGGGGGCATGGAAATCTCTGTACTATCTTCAGAAGTTTTCTGTAACTCCAAAACTATTAAAAGTAAAAATAGATTTAAAATAAAAGTTTACATGCTGAAAGTGATTTTATAAAAGCCTTAAAAAATAGAGAGATATACTATATTTATGGGTTAGAAAACTCAATGTTGTAAAAATTTCCATTCTCTCCCAAATTCATCTACCACACAATCCTAAATTGTAAAAATTTGACAAACTCATTCTAAAATTCATTTTTCTGTAAAAATTGACAAACTCATTCTAAAATTCATATGGAAACTTAGGGGACCTAGAATAGCCAAAACAAGTTTGAAAACGAAACAAGATGGGACCGAGGAGGGAGACAAACCATAAGAGACTCTTAATCTCAGGAAACAAACTGAGGGTTGCTGGAGGTTGGCGGGGAGGGACAGGGTGGCTGGGTTATGGACACTGGGGAGGGTATGTGCTATGGTGAGTGCTGTGAATTGTGTAAGACTGATGATTCACAGACCTGTACCCCTGAAACAAATAATACATTATATGTTAATAAAATTTAAAAAACTTCTAAAAATAAAAAAATTTTTAAAAAAACAAATTTGAGAAAAGAGAACAAATTTTGAGGACTAACACTAACTGATTCTAAGACTTATTATCAAGACAGTGAAATACTGGTGTCAAGATACACAAATAAGTCAATGACACAGAATAAGAAGTCCAGAAATAGGCCCACACATATATGAACATCTGCTTTTTAATAGAATTATGAAGGCATTTCAGTGGAGAATGAAAAGACAATCCCACAGACTGGAGAAAATATTTGCAAGATATATATATCTGATAGAAACGTGAATCCAGAATATTTTTAAACCCTCAAAAATTGATAATATTCAATGCCAAAGAAGATATACAGATGGCAAATAAGTATATGAAAAGATGTTTGACATTATGCACCATTGGGGAAATACAATTTAAATATTAAAAAGACTGATCACATCACATGTCGGTTAGGGGAAGAAGCAACTAGAACCCTCATACCTGCTGGTGGAAATGTAAAGTAGCACAAACTCTCTGAAAAATCGTTTGGCAATTTTTTTTTTAATGAAACATGCCATATGATCTAAAAACCATTCCTAGGTTTTTACATACAAAAGCAGATGTCCATACAAAGACTGTACCTGAAAGTTCATGGCAGCTTTTACTGTAGTAGCAAAAAAGTGGTAACAATCCAAATGACTGTCAACAAGTAAATGGATAAACAACTTATCTTTGCAAGGTAACACTGTCCAGCCATGCAAAGGAATGAACTACTGATAGATGCAACAACACGGATGAATATAAAAATAATTATACTAAGAGAAAGAAGCTGGGCAAAATGCATCATACATACTATAAGATTCCATTTATATGAAATTCTAGAAAATACAAGTTAGCTGCTAGTGACAGAAAGCAGATCAAGGGCTGCCTGGGCATAGGGATGGAAGGTAGAGAGGAATTACACAAGCACGATGACAACATAGGGGCATATGCTCGTTATCTTTACTCTGGTGATGATGTCATACAAATATACAGGTGTCCAAACATCAGATTATTCACTTTAAATATGTATGGTTTAGTATATTTCAATTATACTTCAATGCAGCTGTTAAAGAACTAGCAGACCTTTTAAATATTTTTAAAAAGCAAATGATGAACGGGGCGCCTGGGTATCTCAGTCCATTAAGCAGCCAACTCTTGGTTTTGGCCCAGATCATGATCTCAGGGTCCTGGAACTGAGCCCCACATCAGGCTCCACACTCAGCGTGGGTTCTCTCTCTCCCTCTGCACACACTCTCACTCTCTCTCTCTCTCTAAAATAAATAAATAAACAAACAAACAAATAAATAAATCTTTTTTTAAAAAGCAAAGGATGATTTAGGGAAATATATGCAAATACATTAAATACATTAAAGAGAAAGGGTAAATATCTGTATACAAAGACTTTATACAGATCAATGGAAATAAAAGCACTATAAATTTTAAATGAACAAATGACATGAATATGCAATTCATGAAGAATAAACACAAATATAAATAATAAATATAAATATAAGAAAGTGAAATAAATAAAAATAAATATAAGAAACAGTAATCAAAGAACTACAAATAGCACAAAAATAAGATTCTCTTGCCTATCCGTTTGGCAAATACTATTTTTAAAGTTAGTATATTCGGGGTCAGTGAGGATGTGAGGGAACTCAGGTAAACACTTTCTGATGGTCATTTTGACAATGCATATCACAGTCTTAAAATGGGCATACCTTTTGACTAAAGAATTTGGTTCGTAGCAATTTGTACTAAGGCTAAAATCATGAATGAACACGAAGATCTATCTGCAAGTGTGTTCGTTAAAGAATGAGTTATAACAGAAAAAAATGAAAACCAACAATAAGAACACTAGATTGGTCAAATACATTATACTTTTTTAGAATGGAGTACTAACTGCCCATTAAAAATGACATTACTAGGGGGACCCCTGGGTGGCTCAGTCGTTAAGCATCTGCCTTCGGCTTAGGTCATGATCCCAGGGTCCTCGGATCGAGCCCCACGTAAGGCTCCTTGCTCAGTGGGGAGCCTGCTTCTCCTTCTCCCTCTGCCCCTCCCCCTGCTTGTGCTCTCTCTCTCTCTCTCTCTCTCTGACAAATAAATAATTAAGTCTTTTAAAAATGACATTACTAAAAAATATTTCTGTACGGTATATACAGACTGATGTCAGGTTTTTTCCCCAGGGGTTGGGGGGTGGAATACATGAATGTACAGAGCAAAATGTATTGCCTTCTTTGTGCTTTATGCTTTTTAGATATTTTTCTTACACTTAACATGCCTTACTTTTGCTTTTTAATAGTTATTTTAAAATGCTTACTAGTTCTATGTTCCATTCATTTAGAGTGTTAAGCCTTAATTAGCGTAGATAGATGAATTTGCATCGATGGTGTATAAGCAGCTAATGTATTACTTATCCCAGTTATAACGCCTTGACTCACTTAAAATAACGTAAAGAGAACATCTCTCCAACACATGACTTTGAGTGGAAAGACCGTGCTTTTTAGGGTATCCTAAAGGACAATGTGTAGATCCATATTCCTGTACATCAGGCATAATAAGGAAGCCAAATCTGGGCATGGGAGCAGGAACTGGGAACAGCAAGGAATAAAATGAAGTGTGGTAACCAGTGTGACCAGTCACTGGTAACTTTATGTGTACCGACAGGGACAGAGGAGAGAGAGAGAGAATGACTGACTACAGGACATCAACGTGAAACACCAAAACAGGCAAGAGGAAACGAAGAGCCCAACTCCCACAGTGTCTGGCTGGCGAGCTGACAACACTGCTGAAAATAAGCCACCCCCAAGAGAAACACCACCGTATTAATGGGAGGACTTGAGACTTTGGCCCCTAGTAATCCAGCTTTTTTAGCGACTTGTTAATTCTCCACACTACTTTGTATTAACTCATAACTCTCCAAGCTGAGAGTCATCCACTGGTCTCCTCGTAGGCAGAACACGGCCCGTCTCCGTATATAGTGGGCTGGGTGCTTGTTTAGGAACGGGCTGGGTCCTGACAGGTGCTTATTGGGTTCTCTGTCTCAAGGGTTCCGAGGCTCGCTCTTGCAGAGCTGGTACACTGCTGCCATCTAATGGGCAAACTGTGCAATTTGCCGAAGCTGAGTTCTTAATAGGCTTCATTCCAAATCCCTCCACAAATACTTTGTCAAGCGAGACCATCATGTCTTAAGCTTGTCATCCAGGAGGAAAAGGGCATGGCGAGGGCAGACAGGATCCTATATGAAAGTGGAGTTAAGCAGTTAAAGGCAATCAGGTGAAGAACCATTCTTCTAAGTAAGGTCCCAGAAGGACAGGATACCATTCTGGAAGGAGTGGAGGCTGAGCTGCAGGGTGGGGTGTGGAGAAGATGAAGAGGTGGGAAGGAGGAACAGAAAGGGCATTAGTAATTCCAACAGAGTCATCCTTTATGAAAATTACATCGTTTCGATAAGTGTCAGGTTTGCAAATGAGTTACTAAGAACTGACAAATATTTCACGGAAGGACCAGAGAAACAGGACATCTGGTCACCTCGGTCCTAACACGGTTACGTAAAAAGCTCAAGTTCAAGCATCAGAGTAGTATCCTTGGAGATGAACTGGGCCTGAGGTATAAATACAGTGGGCCGGGGGGTCCCAGCTCTGCAGGAGCAGACTTCCCCATTTTTGTCTTTGTTCCATTTTCATTGTTTAAGACTCATTAATTCTTTGTGAAATCTTTCCCGTTCCTTCAATTAGTACAATCTCCTGCTTGTGTATCTTATGGCTTATAGTTCCATTACAACACTAATCTGAGTTGTTTACAAGTGTGCCTTCATCTCTAGAACGAAAAGTCATTTGATCCGTTTGCTGTTGTACTGGGCATGGCCCCAGGCACCTGGGTCTGGTAGAAGCCCACCTCTCCACAAACTGCCCTGGAGGGGAGTATAAGACACATCGCCCTGCCCTCTTCTCTCTGACTAGTGAGCCCCAGTGCAGGGACAGTGCTGAGGACAATTACATCAAGAGCTGAGGCCATAACCAAGAGAGCTCTGAGATGCAGCTGGGATCCATGCAGTCTGGCACCGAGAACTGCAACGCTTTCCCATTTTCCTTTAAATGCAAGCAATAAGAGTATCACATTGTGGAGAGGCACTTGGGACTTGCAAATAATCTTTAAATAATCTGAAGGTAGTGGCATCAATAGCCTTTTCCACTCTTCTTCTGCTCTTATCAGCCTGCTTTTCCCTGGTGTGGCAGAGATCAGACTCCGTGTTAAGCAAACTATGACACTGTCCCCCAAGATGCCTAGGAAGCACTTGTATTTCCCAAGCTCCTCGCATGTAGGTGGGTCATAAAATGAGTTCTGGCCAATGAAATGCAAGCGAAATGCCACGCATGTGTCCAGGCCTGACCCGAATCTCCTCTCGCTCTCTCTTCCAGCAGGCCATGTACTAAGGATGTTGATTTCAGAAAACTAAAGGAGCCAGAGTCCTCGTGAAGTCAGGAAGCAGGGTCCCTTAGAAGAAAGACACACAGGAAAGCCCACGCTTCTGGAGTGGAACAGCCGTGCTGAAATGTGCATGAATGGGGATGAAAACGAACAGTGGTTGCGTTAGCCATTGAGATTTGAAGGTCGTTTGTTCTAAAAAGCCTACAATCTACTTCGAGAGATAAGACAGACACCTTAAAAAGAAAATGACAGTAATAGCAAGTGCTTTACATAGTGCTCTTGATGAATCTGGCATTGTTCTAAGCCCTTCACATATGATAACTTCTCCAGTCGTCACTGTGAACTTCCAAGGTGGGAAATACTGATTAGCCCTTAATTTTTGGATGAGGAAGCTGGGGCACAGAGCACTTAAGTCACTCGCTCGAGAGCACACAGCTAGTAAGCAGCAGGTCTGGGGTCTGAACCCAGATTAGTTAGGCTCCAGAGTCTATGTTCCTAAATAGTATGCTGGCTGCTTTGCAGTACAGGTCAGGTGACCTTTATTCGGCATCTGCCTGTCCAAGAAACCATGCTAAATGTTTATATGTAACACTGAGAAGGATCTACTGGGGAGTACCGAGTATTGAGTACTGAGGAGTACCGAGTATCAAATACTGAGTATCTATAACGTAAGAGGCCAAAGAAGGGAGAGCTGACAGTGCATTGGGCGTAGCAAGAACTAGCACCTGTTGAGCACTTAGTGGGCAGGAGGGAGCTCTCACACGCCAGCACATTCAAGCCTCACCACGGTTGTATGAAGTGTGTCCTATTCTTATCCCCACCCTATAAAGAAGGACACGGGCACAGACTTTCAATGCCTCGCCCACACACTTATCTGGGAGATGGCTAAGCTGGGATTCTCACCCACACAGCCTGGCTGCAGAGCCCTCGTGCTTACCCACCAGTCTATCCCCTCTCGTGACTCAGTGAAAGAGCCCAGGATGAGACTCACAGATTTCAAATTTTGACATTTCCAGGAATAGAAGACTGGGTTCATTATTGAGCTTCCCTAAGCCTGAGTTTCATTATCCCTAAAAAGAAGCTAATAATGTTTCCTCCACTCACTAAATAATGTTTCCTCCACTCACTAAAAAAGAAGCTAATAATGTTTCCTCCACTCACTAAATACTAAATTGTATTTAGGGCTAGGATCATCGATATTATTATTATCACTGGTACCGTCATTAGATACGGAGGCAAATAAAAGAATAGAGAAGGATGGTGTTTGGAGCAAGCATGCTGAGGTAGAACTCAGAAATATGTATAACCCAGGATGCCTGGGTGGTTCAGTTGGTTAAGCGTCTGCCTTCGGCTCAGGTCATGGTCCCAGGGTCCTACGATTGAGTCCCACAATGGGCTCCTTGCTCAGCAGGAAGCCTGCTGCTCCCTCTGACTGCTGCTCTCTCTGCTTGTGCGTGTGCTCTCTCTCTGTCTCTTCCTCTCTCCCTCTCAAATAAAAAATAAAAGAAATATGTATAACCCTGACACAATGTCTCGGAAGATCTGTCAGTCATAAGAAATAACTCAGTCCTGCTGAGTTAGCTAATTATAAATACACCTGGTGGGAATGTTTCATTATTGCTTTATCAGGAACCTTCCCATCAGTGCCAGTTTTCCTGGCTTGCTCCCAGGAGTCTCTCCCCCACAGTTCCTCTGCAACCTTCCTTCCCTACCTTCTAACTTTGGGTCAGTAGCTTCATCCCGTTCTCCTCCCTGTGCGTGAGCTAGCAAGTCCCACTAAACAGTGTTTTTTATGTCATTTGCTGTGGATTCTTTACATTCTTCAGAGAGGAGCACCGGTATAACAGCAGAGAAAAAAAATCTCAGCCTTTCCTGCTGACAGGATCACCTTTCATAAGTGTAACTCCAAAGCATTGCTTGCCGAAAGGTCCCTTTCACACCAGGCATGATGACGGGATGGGACAAAGAACGTGAAGGGGACAGTCATGTTTGGAAAATAGTAACGAGAGTAGTCTAGCCACAGCAGAGATTTCATTTAGGTAACGTGAAGAATTCAGTGAAAGAAAACCTTAGAAATACAAAGTTCAAATTAGCATATGAGACCTGAGGAAGAGAAACTTTTTTTTTTTTTCCAACCAAAGCAGCTCCTGCTAAGTCTACTCATGTACCAGCCAACGGTCAGTACTGGGTCTGTACCCGGTGGGATTTATTGTGCAATTAATTGTATAGTTTCATCCAAATATTTTCCCAGACATTCTGCTTTCCAAAGTTAGCAGCTGCTCCTGGCTGGGAAAACCAGTCAAAAATGTAAATCAAGTCAAGAAAAGGACTATGAGAAAAGACACAAAGGACATTGGATAGACTCACCTCAGCTTTCTTTCTCCTTTAAAATGGATCTACTGGTTTGCCAGCTCCTTTAAAATGTAGCCAAGGGAACATGTCCATCTGGCCCTTGAATGAGATGGCGTTTAGCTCAATTAAATCCAGAACAATTTTGAGTAATTTTTATGAGCCGGGTGTGATAAAATGAAAGATACAAATAGAAATAAGGAGCTTAATAGAAAATAGAAATAAGGAGTTTAATAAGAGCTTAATAAAAAATGGGTAAATGACTTGAACAGCCATTTTACAATCTCTCTAGATGGTAAAAATGTTAAAGTCTAATCATTTCAAGTGTTTTTGAGTATGTAGAGCCACTGGGGTTCTCATATATAGCCAGCCTGTGTGACAATGGTACAACCACTTTGGGAAACAGTTCAGCAATTTAGTAGAAAATTAACCATGCACCTATATTATGACTCAAAATTCCACTCCTAAGTATCTCTACCAAAACATATGAAAACGTATGTCCACAAAAGTCAGTATAAAATGCACAAGAGCTTTATTCACAACAGCCAGAAACTAGAAACAACCCAAACATCCATCCCCTGGTTAATGGACAAATTGTGGTATTTTCATACACTGGAGTGCTTCTCACCAATACAAAAGAAAGGGTAACTCAATCTCGTAAACATCATACTGAGCAAAAAAAAGCTGGACACAAAAGAGTACATGCCTTATGATTTGATGTATATGAAATTCTAGAACAGGCAAAACTAAACTATGGTGTTAGAAAGCAGAGGACTGATTGCCCTGGGCTGGGGCTGGGGTTATTGTGGAAGAGAATGACTAGAAACACATACAAGGAAATTTCCTGGGTGATGGAAATATTCTTCACTGGGGCATTGGTTCCATGGGGGTATACATCCAGAAAAATCAAGAATTGTACACCTAAAACCTGCACCATCTTTTGTCTCTCTATAGTCAAGAAAAATTAAACAACACAAACACAAGTGGATGCAATGAAACCACTTAAGAGATTCTTTAGTTAGCAAGGAGAATAATAATGGTGGTTGAGACTAAGGGCGAAAGAGCAGAGAGGAAGATAATAGGAGGAATAGAGATGAGTCCGTGGATGTGAGACATACAGAAGAGGTAGAATCAGCAAACTTTGGAGATCGTTACGTAGGAAGGGTGAAGGATGACTAGAAATTGAAGGTGACCACTAGATTCTTGGTTTGAACTTTGTGTTTCAATTCTACGAAACACGGAAGCTGAAACAGATTTGTGAAGGAAAAAAGACAGAGAGCTCATTATTTTTCACACGTGCTTGAGATGACCATAAACTATACAAGCAAGGTTTGAATAATAGTTGGATATATGAGTTTGACTGGGAAGAGAAATCATCATCACAAACCTCTTGGGAGTCATTATCACATAGATAGAAAGGGAATTGTGGAAGAAGAGATTGCCTATGGAGAGAATGTAGGGTGAAATGAAATAAAAGAGCCATTGTGACAGAGACTCGAAAGATTCTAAATACCAAGTCAAGTGACGAAGAAATGGCAAGCAAAGAATACCAAATAATGGCTGGAGAGATAGAAATAAAATAAGGCAAGTGATATGAGCGAGCGTTAAAGAAAGAAAGGAGAAGTCAATTGCACCAAGTGCTCCCAAGAGGTCAGATAAGATAAAGATGGAAAATCTCCCTTGAATTTAGTAACAGGGAGGTAGGTCATTTTGTGGTCCAGTCAGGATTTGAATAGGTTAAGGAGTAAATGGGATGTAGAAAAATGGATCCAGTGAATCTAGATATCTCATCCAAGAAAGTTGGCTCTGAACAGGGGAGGAAAAATAAAGTGGTATCAGAATGGAAATGTAGACTTAGGGGAGGGATTTATTAAAAATATTTGAGCATGCTTTGATGTCGATAAAATTAACCAGGAGAAAGAGAGATTGAAAATATAGATAAAATTTTCTGAGAAGGTGGGCACAGCTGGCACAGATAGAGGGCCTGACTTAGATAAAATGTGGGATTGGAAAGGAAGACAGGGTGAGTGGGGATAGCTACAGTAGTTTTATTCATCTAGTAAAGAGATGTCAAAGAAGTTTCTGCTTGATGGTTTACATCTTCCTTGTGAGATGGGGGGAAAGAACATCTCCTGAGGGGCACATAGGAAAAAGGGGGACAGAAATTTAAGATACGGAAAGTAGGACACCGGCCTATAGATTTAAAAAAAAAAAAAAAAAAAAAGATTCCTGGGAAGGGTTCACAGGTCAGGGTTCAGTTGGAGTCAGTGACCAGGATTTTCTCATGATACCTACCTTGTGTAATTTTCTCTAGCAGAATTCCGTGGTTCAAATTATAGAGGAGGATGGTTGGGTTCATCTAGGTTTGTGGTTTGACAAAGAGGATACCATGAAAAAGGACAAAGGTCAAGGAACTAGAATGGTGACAAGAGAAGGATGAAATGATATACTATGAAATCCAAGTAGGTTACAGAAGGAAGACAGGAGGCAGCTGGTGGATGGAGAAGACAGATGGAATGAGGGACAGGGAGACTTGGTGCTGCCAAAGAGCAGGAGCGTTGGAAATACTTGAACAACAAGCCAAAGGACCAGAGGATTGGTTAGAGAGGAAATGTGTACAGTAGCAATTTCAGCCAAGTATTTGGGGAAACGAAATGGCCCAGGGAGTAGGTAGCTAAGGTAGAGTGGAGAGTGGATCATACAATTGAAGGTCTAGCATACTGGATGGATGGGCCGTCTCTGTGGATGTTGAAGTAACTCCTACTGATGACAGGAGCTGTGGTGGAGGGCAAAGCTACACCATGGTTTGATGCCAAAGTCTTCCATAAATGAGAAGTGTCTCTGAATCAGTAGATTACAGCAGTGAGCAGGATGTGAGAGCAGCAGAGCCAAATGGCAGAGGATGGAAGAAGTATAGAGGCTTGAGCAGGACATCAACCCCCTACCATCCCGGAGAATGTGGAGAGTGAGACACAGAGGAACTTCCACTTGAGAAGACTAAGGATGAAATTCTGCCCAGGAACCAGGATTTCTTTTTAAAATCAGAGCTGTAGAAGGGTATGTTCAGTGAGGACGGGAGTTTATTGAATTAGATGAGTGAGTTTGTTGGTCATCAAGCACATATGTAGAGTCTGAGAGTGGGAGGTTTGGTCAACAGAAGATGACAGATGCCCAGAACAACACATGAGGGACAAGTGAGAACAGAACGGAAGGCTAGATGTCCCCTGTTGCACAGCAGTGCTTGGGCCTCCCAGAGTATAGCAGTGGCCTAAAGGGAGGCCAGGCAGCTGGGGGTGGGTCATGAATTCTCATTCCTCATGATCTGGCACATGGCATGGATGCCGGGGAGCAACTAAGCAATTGTCAGGAGTTCCTTCACCCCAATCCTTGTCCTCTGGGGTTGATGCTCTGGGTCAAGACAGAGTGGTGCAGGGGCTGCTGGCTGGCAGGGCTGCTGTGGTCAGGAATCTAGAGTTGGGTTTGTTCAACAGGATTCGAGGACATGGAGTCAAAGACATTTAGGGAACTATTAAGAGAGTTCAAGTGCCTGCCATGGGGTCCTGGTGGATTGCTACGGGGAGACTAACAGCCAGAGGACAACCAAGTCAACAGACTGAAGGTGTGTGATGTCAAAACATGGATGTAGTCAGAGTGGGCGAGTGGGAACGCCGGTCAGAGTGGAAGGTAAAGCTGGGGGTCCATCTCCCTACATCTAGGCAAGATACCCACAGTCCATCCCAGCAGACAGCTAACCCTCCTCTTTGTTCTCTCGAGAAACAAGGTAGTCCTTGATTACATTCTGTGCTTTCTCACGTAACACTTAAATAAGAAAAGATAAAACATGATTATCTCCAGCAGAGGGAGCACAACACCATGGATAAGCAGACTTGTAATAGGCTTATTGCGTACTCAGAGGACTTTTGAACTGCTGAGGGATAAAAATGGCGGCCGTTTGGAGTGATAGGAAAATCAAGTGGAATAACCACCAGAAATGGAAACCCTCAGTGTAAAGCCCACTGTTCATCTATTCTTCTCTGGAGAGGGATCAACCCTGAAGAGCTGTGAATAGCATACAATAAGTTCCCTTCTCCCCTCTTCTTCCCTAAGGCATCTACATTTGGGTCCCATCAAAGGCCCCTGGTGTCCCCACGGTTGTGAGATAAAGCTGGAAACACTTGGTCCCCAGCGAGGTAATCGCTGGAAGAGTATGGGCCACATTTCTCTGACCTCTACCCCATGCCCAACCCATGCAGCAGGTTTCCAGACAGTTCTAAGTTATAGGATGAAGTTTACTAGGATGAGGAATGTTTGTGTAACTAGAGCACAGACAAAGCTTAGCTGCCAAAGCTAATCGCATAATCTCAATGTAATACATTATTTGAACCATAATACTTTCTATGTTATCGTGTTTGGTCGTCAATCCTCCCAGAGTTCCTTCTGTGAGTCCCTCATGTTATGTCCCTCTTTCATGACCCCATGCCCTGAGTGGAGGCCACATTCTTCACTGCTACGGATGACATCTGCTGTCCCCACTCTGACTGCACCAGCCCTCTCTTGAATCAAATCTTCAAAAACAGCAATGCACTTATGTATTTAGGTCCTTTTGCTCCTTTTCAATGTATTTTCTTTTCATTTCTTTTTTTTTTTTTTTCAAACTCATGACCCTGAGCTCAAGACCTGAGTTGATACCAAGAGTCGAATGATTAACCAACTGAGCCACCCGGGTGCCCCTCGAAGTATTTTCAACAGACATTACTTTTGGGGCGCCTGGCTGGCTCAATCGATGGAGTATCTCCCTTTGGCTCAGGTCATGATCCCAGGGTCCTGGGATCGAGTCCCGCATCAGGCTCCCTGTTCAGTGGGAGCCTGCTTCTCCCTCTCCCTCTGCTGCTCCCCCTTCTTGTGCCTGCTCTCTCTCTCTCTCTCAAATAAATAAAATCTTTCAAAAAAAAAAAAAAAAAAGACATTCCGGGGCACCTGGGTGGCTCAGTCATTAGGTGTCTGCCTTTGGCTCAGGTCATGATCCCAGGATCCTGGGATCGAGCCCCACATCGGGCCCCCTGCTTACCAGGAAGCCTGCTTCTCCCTCTCCCACTCCCCCTGCTTGTGTTCACTCTCTCTCTGTATCTCTCTCTGTCAAATAAATAAATAAATAATCTTAAAAAAAAAAGACATTCCTTTTTTTCTTTCCAAATCCTTATAAAAATGAATTATGTATATACATTTGTGTCTATACACAATTTGTAATTTTTCACCAAATCAATATAATTTCCCCAAATCTTCTCTATAAAACTCACCTGTACTCATTATTGTTCTCCTTCACACTCGTTGCCCTCTTCTAACCCATTTTTCTCCTAGCCCCGTGTATTTTGTAGGCCTCTCCTTTCTCTTACCTAGAGCCCACACGTCTCCAAATCTGTGTCGGCTGCACGAGATCATCGTGCTCTTTTTCCCCCACGATCTCGCCGGTCCACAATTCGCTCCACGGATCTGCCTAACTGCCCGCACAGGCTTACTCTCTGCCACTTTCCACCTTCCCCCTTTGCCACGTGCTTCTAAGCAGGAACTTTCTCCTAAGAAATAGTAAAATAGCAGTGATGAAGAACATGGGCCCTGGCGCCAGACCGGATGGGTTCAAAGCCCAGCTCTGAGCGAGTTGTTTAACTCTCTGTACTTCTGTCTCATCCCCTGTACCCAAGTGCCCTCCCCTGGGCTGCTGCAATGCCTAAGTGCACTGACACGTGAAATGCCTTTAGAGCAGAGCCTGGCACGGGATGATGTTAGCTACCGTCCAGCGGGACTTCAGCCAACAGACCGTTCTGTTGGACAATCGACACCCTCTCTGACGAGCCCTGGTTCCACAGGCTCAGTGCTCGACTAAAGGCCTCTGCCGTCACCAGTCATCTGCTAATCTAGTTCTATGTTAGAATAGACCCTGAGGACGCTGTTTCCAGCAGCTTCCTATTGTTCTTTTGCAATCATTCCTATTGTTATTTTGCCATCTGATGTATGGCTTGTCCTTTCCGATTTGGTCTGAAACTGGGAGTTAGGTTGAAGAGACGACACCCTCTCTATCTTGCAGGAAGGGTAAATAAGGCCCAATGGAAGCCTTCCGAAAGACCTCATCAGTGGCCCCATCCAAGCGTGTCCCCACCTCAGTTGATGGGAAAAGAATAAACCTGCCTTTTCTTACAGAATACGTGTGCTTCAGAAACTTGCCGGAGGACATTACTTTCAGTTCACACCAACACGGGACAGAAACCCTTCCTGAAGGGTCTGCATTCCACTTCGCTTCTCCTAGATGCTTTAAAATCTGTCTTTGGACGGGTGCCTGGGTGGCTCAGGCGGTTAAGCCTCAGACTCTTGATTTCGGCTCAGGTCATGATCTCAGGGTGGTGAGATGGGGCCCTACATGTCTCCTCGCTCAGTGCGGTGTGCGCCTCTCTCTCCCTCCCTCTTTCTCTCAGCCCCTCCCCCCACTCGTGCTCACTCTCTCTCTCTCTAAAATAAATAAGTAAATCTTTAAAATAATTGTAAAATAAAATAAAATCTGTCTTTGCATTACATCACACCGCCAGAGAGTTCTCTGCCGGGCTCCGTTGTCTAGCCACGTGGCGCCCATGGGACTTTCTCTTTAGAGCACCTGCTCCTGGCTACCCTGCAATTCCCCGCTCAGATGGACCCATGCCTTCTCCCAGCACCTACTGGGCCTCTCCAGAGGGCAGACCTCACAGCTGGGGACGACAGCCTTGGGGCGGCTCTTTGCTAGGGGCCAAGCTGTCGACGGGCATGAGCAAGGGGACTTTCGTGGTGTAGGACGAAGCCCGGGGGGGAACAGGAGCATGGGCTGTGGGCCTGGGATGTCCCTGCTCATCACAGTTCCTGTAATGCTTAGGGTGAGCCTTTCTGCCTGTCTCCGGGACAGTTCTGATTTTCCTCATGGTGATCCGTCACCTCATACAGTGAAGGCAGTGGCCAGCCCTAGACACGCAACACTGGTTGCAGGGGTCTGCCGGCACTTGCCTGTAGAGCTGAGGGCAGGTAATCGGTTTCTCTTCTGAAGGACTAATTATGTTCTGGTCACTATAAACGTTTTTGTGGTCTTCCAGCCGCATCTCCCTTTTTTTTTGGATTTGCTGTTAGAACACTCAGAGCTCCCTCTCAAGTTTACAGCCTCAGGGCAGGCGTGTGGTAGGAACCCCACTCAAGCCTTATCTTAGTTTCCTTCCGCTCAAACATCAGTTTATAAAGCTTGGGATGGTGTATATATTTTTGTAAACCACCTCATATCCTACTTGGACAGGGCTGGATAGAAAACAAAGAGAAAGGAAAGAGACAAAGATTTCATCAATCATAGGGTGGGCCTGGGGAGCCCCAAGCACACGCCTTCTTCATTCAGTGTCTTCAGACCCAATATACCAGCGTCAGTTAAGGTAACTGTGAGCACCTAGCAGTCAGCCAGCTGGGTTGGCGTGGCCCGCCCCCCTCCTCAGTGTGGTTCCTGGCACGTGTTCTGGGCGTGGAGGCACATGTACTCTATGTCCTGCTTTCCTGCAAGCTGCCGACTGGGCCTTGGATGCAAGTCAACCCCGGTCTCTTGTATCTCGTACGCCCCCTTGTAGCTTGAAGATTTTCCAGGGTGAACCAGCTGGACGGATGCAGAGAGCACAGGGGTCACCACACCAACCTACAAGGTGCCCCCCAGACTCCCACTTCCAAACTTGGGTTTTCAGCTTGATTCTGGAAGCAAGATCTCACGCCCTCTCTAGGATAGAGTCTGTCTGACACTCAGCTCTGTCCTGTCGTGGTCGGTTTGGCCTCCGACCTCAGCAGCCCGGACATAAGCTCAGAGCTGCTTGCAAGTTTTGGGGACCATCACCAAAGCCAGGCCAAAGACACCCGTGAATGCTTCGGGAAGGAAGGCTGCGGGCGGGCCGGGCCCAGCAACTGCCTCCTTGAACATCTCAACACAGACACACCCCTGAAACAACCACATTTTGCTTTATTAGGCGTTCCATGGTAATATAACACAGAGTTCTTAAGGAATAATAAACACAAGACTTTTTTTTTTTTTACCATAATTATTTTGCCATTAAGACAGTGGTTACAAAAAAAAAAAAAAAAAAAAAAGGTACTCTCCTGGCTACACACATCGTCAGCTTTAGCACTGAAAGTTCCTCCACTCATGGGTCACAATCACAATTCCAAGGGTTAGAAACCATCTATGATTAAATCCTACAATGTTTTTAGAGCATCAAGTCACTGTAGTTATTCAGTTCGGAGACACTGTCCATTTATTTTAGCATTTACATATGACATTCATTTAACAGACACACAAAGCAAGCCAACAGGTAAACATGCTTACACTGCCTGCAGAAATCTTCAGGTTTTAAATTGCTTTAAGAAAACAATCAAAATAACCAAAACCACCATGACCTGCTACAGGAAAAAACAGGAAGACTCAGTGAATACTAAAAGAGCTGCAAGTGTTTCTTAGAATTGAAAAAAAAAAAAAAAATTTTTTTTTCCAACTTGTTCAAATTTCGTCTAAGTGCAGGTGAGGAAAAAAAAAAAGCAAATATATTAAGTTAACCAATTATTCTTTAAAAGTGCAATTTACTTTTAAAATAACAAACAACAACAACGACCACCAAAAATAAACCCCAACCATAACCCCAAAGGCAAAATGTGTGGAGAGACGAGTGTAATGACGTGACCTACTTCTCCGTGTTATGCTTTACAAAAGCAGATTTGGTTCAGTAAAAGCCTGCAAACGTTAACATTGCTTAAGAGAATCTGTAAACGCGTCTGGAAGGAAATGCAACACGAATCGGCAAAGACAGGGCCCGACACAAAGGCAGCTAGCAGGAAGGGTCATGGAGACGAGGGCGGGGACGTGGACATAAGGTCACCTGTGGTCTCGATGGAGGCCACATGCCTGATTTGTAAGATCTTCTCCCCACAACAGCTCTGACAGGACGTATGGCTCCTTCAACAGATGTTTCCCCTTACAAAGTAAAATGGACTCGGAGTACAATTTCCCGAGGATTTTCCGACTTTAGAAGGCCTCCCTATATGGTAGTTCCTGCTCATTGGTGGTCTTGCTTTTCGAGGTTTCAGTTCTTAGCAGTCAACCAACGTCCAGAAGCAGGTGTTCCTCCCTCTGACGCAGGTCAGAGGTCAGCAGGAGCTGCCGCTCCATCAGTGCCTACGTCACTCACGTCACTTCATCCCATCACAGAGCCATCTTACCGGCTGATGTCATCGCAAGAAGGGTGAGTACGGAATAAGATATTTTGAGAAAGAGAGACCACGTTCACATCACTTTTATTACAGTATATTGTTACGATTATTCTATTTTATTATTGTTGTTGTTAACCTCCTACAGTGCCTAATTTATAAATTAAAGTGTATCACAAGTATGTATGGGAAAAAAAACAATACATATCAAGTTTAGTACTATTTGTGATTTCAGGTATCCACTGGGGGTCTCAGAATGTATCCCCTGTGTAGAAGTACTGCATGACATCTTCCAAAATAATTGAACAAGAGAAAATGTTTTTTGCCCCAAAATGAGAAGCCCCAGAGTGCTCTGGAATCCCAAAAGATACTTAGCTGGGAAAGCAGGCCTCGGGGTCAGACTCCTACCAGCTCAATACTGAGCTGGTGGCTGGCTTCGGGATGACTGGTTCACTTGGGTCATGGGCTCAATTTACAGATTTGATCACGTCTTTCTTTAGCTAGTTAGCATTGCATGGAGGAAAAAACTTATGTCCTATAGCCTCAGGTTTCTGCAACATCTCAGTACTGTTTGAGGTTCTATGCTAAGCCCACAGGTGATAGTGTGGGGAGCTCAGCCCTTTGCTGCACCTGGACGCATCCCGAACTCAAACGCATATCCTGGTGGGGCGGGTGGGTAGCACCAGTCGTGTGTGGACTAGGACAGCCTATTACTGTGGTTGCAATGACAAAGCTCAAACCCTTCCAGGCAGGTTCTTATGGCCACACTAAAACAGGAGATCTGGTCATCTGAGAAGACACAGGGGGATGGGAAAAAACATGGGTCTCAGAGACAAGGGCCAAAGGAAACACAAAGAAAGGGACAGACGTGAAAATAGTCATGAACGAAAAAGCGAGAGAGAGAGAGAGGGCAGAAAAGGTGTTAAGAAAGGAGAAGAGAATCTTCAAGAAATGTAATCTGCAGCAAAATCTAGGCCAAAAAGAAAACCTGCCCTTTATCAACAGTTGACCCAGAAGACGATGGAATGCAATGTGGACATTTTGGAGCCTCTCAGGAGGGACACGAGTTTGCCAACCACCCTGAAGCAGCTCAATGGTTACATAATTGCATCGTTAGGATGTCCAGTTCAAACCCCTTGTATTAATATTGAATTAGGCTTCCCAATTTAGTATGTAAAAAAAAAAAAAAAAAAAAAACCTACTCTCCCCCCTCCCCACCCACCCTCTCCCCAGACCCACGAAGAAAACTTTTCAAAATTTAAAAAGAAAAAAGCAGCTCTGGGCAATTCACTTTATCTTCCCCCCCCCCCACCCCATCCTCCCCCCTCCCCCCATGAAAAGGAAGATGGTATCAAGTACAACAGAGGATAGAGATGAAAAACGCCCTCGTTGTGATTTGCTTTGTTTCGCATGTCTGAGTGTTGGATGCAGTTCCGTGTATGGGGTTGGTGGATAGACTTGGGTGTGATATTCCTTAGATGTATAGGGAAGTGGGTGAGCAAAATCAGTGACTCCGGGTGAGGGACGGAGTGCAGGGCCCAAGAGGGAGCCCCATGAACTGGCTGCCCCACAGTAACTATCACAGGCTCTTAAAAAAAAAAAGAAGTTAGGAAGGAAGTCTCAGAATGTCCTCAGGTGTCCCATCCCCCATCCCCCAAGTAGGCTGTGGGCCGGGCCTCTAGCCCAGGCTGGTGATGTTGGCACGGCCACCAGGGGGAGCCACAATGCGCTGGGTGGTGCGGCGGGGAATGTTGTCGTCAATCTGAGCACCTGGAGAGGAGACAGGGGTGGGAGGTCAAAAAGGGTCACGTGGCGGCAGGGGAAACAGTTACTTACGTGGGTTCCCATGAGTTACCGCTCTAAACCAAAACACCACAGCCCAGGAGAAAAAGGGCCAGGCCCTGTCTTTGTCCCTCTCTCAAAACCTCACTGCAAGTTTAAACTACAAAAAAGGGACCTGCCTAAAATACCCAAAGAAATCACCGACCCTGTAAAGCAGTCCTTGCAAAAGCTGGTTGGGTCCCTCACTTGAAAGAGTAGACCTATATACAAAATAACACTGTGTTTCAGCTGCAGACTGACTGAGACTGCCGTCTGCCTGTATCCGCATCAGTCAGACTGCGTGGGGCTTTTCTGAAGGCTTCAACAGCCTTCTCTCCAGCATTCTGTTCCCCAAAACTCGGTATGTCTGCCATGTAATCAGAAATAAGAGTAAGGGTGCTTCCCTGGATTGGAATGGCCCAGTCAGATACAAGAGCACAGACATGATTATGCCCATTTAACTCTCTGACAAAACTAACGTTTGTTCTTTACAGAATTTTTGAAAATTGGTAGGGGCGCCTGGGTGGCTCAGTCGGTTAAGTGTCTGACTCTTGGTTTCGGCTCAGGTCACGATCTCAGGGTCATGAGATCGAGCCCCACGTCTACACTGGGTGTGGCACCTGCTAAGATTCTCTCCCTCTCCCTCTGCCCCTCCCCCCCTAAAAAAAATAAAAACTAAAAGTAATAATAAAATTTTTGAAAATTGGTAACCCACAGATGGCATTATACATGGTAACTTTCTGAAACCCGGCATATTTGAAAAGGAAAAAAAATCTATCAGATTAACAGTTTCTTTAACTTGCCATAGAGAGAGGGATACTTCTTTGTGGCTCAGGGAGCTTGAAAAGTAGGCTTCTAGCCATAGGCCAAACGGAGGAGCAGAAGTTTTAAGTAAAGAAGCGTGACAATCTGGACCATTCACCTTTGCTGACATCACATGTTTTATCCACACAAGTAACAACCATCAAATGGCTCTGTTGTGAGCACTTTACATGGATGGTCACTTATTTAACCCTTCCGACAGCACCACGAGGTAGCCACTACTCGTATGCCCATTCTGCAGACAAGGGGACCAAGGCACGGCTGCGTCTGGCTACAAAGTTAAGCTATTCAAGCTCCAGACTCCGCGAGCTGAGCTACTACGCTGTGCTGCATACAGGGGCGCAAAGAGAGTTCCGAAATACCACAACACCCTTTTTTAGGATAGACACGAGACTTCGGAGAAATGTCCTCTTACTATACCTGGTTCTATATATACAGAGTATACACATCATGACATTGTACGTGATGTAAACTCATGTCAAGATTCTGCAACCCAACTGGTCGTTTCGTAGGAATTACATCTCTGGGGATATTAGTATTTCTCATGAGCGTCATTCCTTCCAGTTCTGCCCCTTTAACGAAAGCGGGCCTCGGGGCGCCTGGGTGGCTCAGTCAGTTAAGCGTCTGCCTTCGGCTCAGGTCATGATCCCAGAGTCCTGGGATCGAGCCCCACAACCAGCTTCCTGCTCAGCGGGGAGCCTGCTTCTCCCTCCCCCTCCGCCATTCACTCCACTTGTGCTCTCTGGCTCTATCTCTCTCTCTGTCAAATATATAAATAAAATCTTTGGAGAAAAAAAAAAAAAGTGAGCCTCGCCGGTTCAGCGAGCATGGGCCTGCAGAACCGGGCCCAACCAAACCATAACCGTACCAGACAAGCTGAATCCAGACTGGTGCAGGTTCCGGACAGGTGGGGCCTGCTGCTTGGCAGGAGACGTCTTAGCCGAGGAGGCCGGAGTGACTGTCTTGGGTGTCACAGACACCTCACACACGGGTCCGTCGTACAGGCCACGAGGAACCCCTCTCAGCTCTGCCAGCTGCAAAACACAAAAGCCCCTTGACTCACGTCACGTTCACAGAGGACATCTCCCAGGCAACTCTCCGAAGGGGGAAGGAATGGCTGTTAGGATGGGCCTGTGAAACGTGGGGATAGAGGGCTCCCGTTATGGACACATACGGCGGGGAGAGATGTCAGCAAGGAGCCAGCCCCCACCACTCCAGGGCAAATCTCCCCCAAGGTGGACCATGGGTAGCTGGTCACTCTACAAAAACTGACTAACGTCTCTTACCATTGTCCCCCCAAGGCACTTTAACTTATACCCAAGGCTGAAACTCTGAACATGTTGTGAAGAGATTTGAGCTCATATTCCAGATCTAGCACTCAAATTTCTTTTCAGTCTCATTCTCTCTGTAATTCCCTTACAGCTCGGTCCATTCTCTGCCTCATAGTCCCCAAGTACCAGTGTCTTACCACGCCCTGAATACACTGTACATCTTCCCTGCTCACAACATTCTAATTCCCTTGTTTCCCTTCTTTGACTTCTCAAACTCCTACCTAATCCTCAAAACCCAACTCAAAATGCCTCTCCCATGACACTTTTCCCTAGGACTCCACAGCAGTGGCTGCCTCCTCTGAACCTCACTATACACTTCTCATCCCAGCACATACCACAGTCTTACTTCATTCTGGCTGGCTATGGACGTACCTGACTCATCCACTGGTATTCTGAGCTCCAGAAATAAAAAGATCATGTATCCCTTATTCCTGAGCCACCTCCTCCTCCATACCCATCTCAATATTCTAACTCAAAGTGCTTAGTCAGCATGTGTGGAATTGAACTTAACCCATAATAAAAATAGTTTGTAAGATCAAAGCTACTCACTCTGCTCCTCGCCTTGATACGCTTGTAAACAAAATCAGGGAAGGGCTTCCGGGGGATGTAGCGCCCAGAGCCTTCGGTGACATGCAGGGTGCCATCCTCCAGGACGATCTTCCCCTGGCTGATGACCACCAGTGGAGAGCCACGGCACTCCATACCCTCGAAGATGTTGTACTCGAGAGACTAGGAAGAGAGAGCACGAAAACTTTAGCATACACCCGCCCAAGATCTCACAGACGAAAGAAAGGCCCCGTCCCGACTGGCCACTCCAGCAGGCACTTAATCTCGCTGTCTTCATTTCTCTGTCTAGAATACGAAATCATCTTTCCCTGCCTCTCAAAAACCTGGGGGAAAAACAGATGAACAGAAAAAATGTGGAAAAGCATGAGGGTTTCTAAATGCTACACAAATATAAAGGAAGTGATTCCTAATATTAGTGGCGGCTTTGTCCTAATTGACTTAAGCACCCATCAGGCTAAAATCCAAAGATCTTCTCTGACCAAGTTCTAAATTTCGAAATGGGCCATCCACGAGTAGGTTTTCCCACTGGCTTTCCTGGTTCTCCAGTCTGTTAGCAACAAGGTTCAACGGCAGTCCCTGAGTGAAAAGCCTGTGGGAACTCGAGCCAATGTCAATGAAACGTTGACGTCTAGTTAACTTCCGCAACCATGAAGCTAGCCTTCTAGCGTCACGCTTTGCACGGTGACATATCCGGGCGTCCTCTTGGAAGACAGGCGGGATCTTTGCATGCATGTGAGTCTGCTGTTGCAGAAGAAGGCAACAGAAAAGAGGAGGCTGCAGTCCCATCCCCCAGCTTCAATTCACCCCGTGCTCCTTCCCCAGGTGCCACAATGCCCTGAGCTTCTTTCTGCCCGCCCTGTTCCCGGGCATAAATGACTGTGGCTGGAGAATTCACAGGGGAGCTCTCACCAGAGAAAGCAGCGTGGCCTTCTGGAAATTGTCAGACAGGTTCTCAGCATTAGGGGTCCGTCCGAGAAGAGAGAGCTGTAATGGGACGGTGCGGTTCAGGAGAACATTTCTGCCTGGCACAGTGGCTCGGAAGGATGAGGGAGCCCTGGGCAGGCTTCCCAGCTCACATGCAGTGTCGGAATGCCATGGTGTTGTTTGAAGACAGCAATGAAAGGCTGTCGGCGCTGCTCTGAGACCCCAAAGAACCCTGTGGAAGTTACCCAAGGAGGCAGAGATGCACCTGCAGGAAAGGGCGGGGGGGCGCCTCCACACGCGCACTCCGGGGCCAGAGTGTGTGTCCCCAAGTCTGGGACTGTCTTTCACCCATTCGAAGACACTCACGCCTGGAATCAGTGTGTGTCTCATCACAGCAACGGAACCGAGCTCTGCCAGCGGGATCTGGCTTTGCTTTTCCCACCGGCCTGGGGGATGTCCACACTGAGGCCACTGCACATTAATGCTCGGCCTGACATTTCTGTGGACCGCTGTGGCAGTAGGAATCCACACCACCAACGTGCACAGAAGGACCGGCTTGCCGCTCAGCTTCTCAGGAGACATTTTTGCCTGCTCGGCACCCAATGCCAGTGTTTTGAGGCGCACGGGATTCTCTGTCCCCCCACCTTTCTCCAGGGCAGTCGGCTCTCAGTTATCCTATGCGAAGCACGGGCGAGCCCTGAAGGGTCTCGTCGTAGACGCAAAGTGATACGTCTTCTCTCACGGTGCTATACAAACTCGGGGAATAGTTTCAAATCGAAGGCATCTCAGATTTGGTGAAGTCCAGGAGTTGTGTGTGAACTCTGCACAGATCACTTGAATCCTGCCTCAGAACTACAGGTTCTCCGTCTGCCTCCCCCGAGCCTTATGTGGATACAACACAAAAGCAACGTACGCGTGTAGATCACACTGTCAGAATCCTGTCATCTCCGACCTCTGACGGGGCGTGCGGCATCCTGAGGCCATCAAGCCCCAGTCTTTTACTCCGCACCTGTGTCTACACTCCAACAAGCTCCTCTTGCACCCTAATGGAGGACTGGCGGCCACCCTGGACGTGGGGCCATCCGCCCTGGGTTCGTATCCCAGGTCTATCACTCCTCGGCTGTGTGACTTTGGACAAGCGCCTTACAGCTCCTCATGTACCTGGGATAAAGCCCGCCCCGCAGGACTGACGCCAAGATTCAAGGAAATAAAAGGAACGAAAGCACCCAGCACGGTACTTGGCACAGACGAGGCATTTAGGAAGTGTTCACTCATCCACTGTCTGGTTTTATTTTATTGTCCTTTCACAATAAGACTGCGAGCTCTTTAATGACAGAGCCGTCATAAGACGCCTATGTTGAGTTTAATTGCCTGTAAACGACAGATCACAAACGCTTAAAAGGGCTTTGAGCCATCCCTCATTTTTAAGATGGGAAGAACCAGCACCATGAATCTACGTCACTTAAAATTAACAAGCCCAATGGTCCGATCGCAGCTCGGAGATACAGAACCGACACTCGGCCGAACCTCGAGGCAGTGAGGCTGCACTGCCCACCGGTACAGACACTTTTGACCTACACCCAGCCCTGAGGCTCCCTAAAATGACTCATCTGGCTGGATGCCTGCAAAGCCCAGGCAGAGGCTTCTAGCAACAGGGCTCAGTAATAGTTAGCTAAATGCCCCAAATTAAAGCTAATTAGCCCGGTGGTATGAAACACCGTATTACGCCGGGAAAGCCTCTCATTTCTATCTTCCCGGATGATTAATGCGGCACGCATGTGTTCAGTGTGGACTGTCTGAATCAGGTGAGGACATATCAGAGGCGCTTCCCTTACACGGGGCTGCCTGGAGGTAGAGGCAGGGCAGTGCTCTCGCTCCGGAAAAGTTTGGGAGGGACGCGTGAATGGCAGACACTGTCCCCTCGAATCCTCGCTCCCTCACACCCTCTCTTCTGCCACGGTAAAGGCTCCACATGCAGACCTTAGCTAGGTCATCCACAGCTGAAACAATGAGCCCAGTTCACCCATCCCCTCGCAGAAGGGACTGCCAGGGAGGGGAAGCACTGTCTCCGTCTAAGCCTGCCCAGGAGGCTGCATATGCGGTCTGCTAGGGAAGAACCCTGGACGGTTGGGGGTTCTAGTTCTGGTTCTACCACAAAACGGCTATGTAACGTCAGACTGGTCACTTAAGCTCTCGAAGCTTCCATCTCCTATCTTCCCACTAAGCAGCTGGCGTCGTGGTGCCCTCTACTACTGAGAAGGCCCCATGAAGAGTAAATGGGACTGTGCCGTGAATGCGTATGAACAGGCAGGCTCACTGGGCAGGACCCTAGGAGCTCTGCCCGCAGAGAGACCCCCAAAAGGTTGTGATCTAAGTTACAAGTAGGTGTGGCTGTAACGCCATGCTGGGAAGCTAAGCCAGCCGGTGGGGAAGGAGGGAAAAAGTCAACTCAAAGTCAGTTCATTCCCTGAGGACCACAAGAGCATCTGTCATTGAGGGTTTTTGTCCGGGAACACTGACATGAGAAAGCAGCAGCTTAAAAGGAAAGAAGTGCCCAGTGGGCATCTGAATGTTTGCTGTGGGTCCCCTGTGGCAGGCACTGCCATGGAAGGTGCTGCCCTCAACCATTAAAATGGGGCGGTGTCTGACTTCTAGAAGCTTCTGATGTCCTGGCATGACTTTGGAGGCTCTGAAGGTCTACAGACAGAGACTTCTACTATAAAGAACTCCAAAATGCTGAGAAGCTTAACAGTCTTACTGTCCTGACCAAAGATAAGAAGACAGCTTTTTTTTTCTCAGCAAATTACAAGTTGTAATATATCCTGGAAAAGAAAACAAGTTCATTCCTATCACAGCAAGCTCTTTCTGGGGACTCTCCCTGCCTCAGTCCCTTTCTGGGACTCTAATTCATTCGGGATTGGGTCCATGCACTTAACAGGACTTACGCTGTTGTGGGTCTTGGCAGAGATGGTTTTGACGCTGTCGGGGTCCCAGATGACCAGGTCAGCATCGGATCCCACAGCAATGCGGCCTTTCCGAGGGTAAAGGTTGAAGACTTTGGCTGCATTGGTGCTGGTCACGGCCACAAACTGGTTCTCGTCCATCTTCCCAGTGACCTGAGGAGTACCACACACACACACACACACACACACACACACCAAAAGCAAGTTAAAAAGTTGAAGAGTGGAATACTGTTTAGTAAAAGCAGGAACACACATTAGATCCACACAACAACTTAGATGGATGTTAAGGGTGTTGTGCAGAGTGAAAGAACCAATAGCAAAAGGCCACATACGACACAGCTTTATTTCTAGCCCATTCTCAAAATAACAAAGTTATGGAGATGGAGGACAGACGAGGGACGAGGTGGGGATTCCTCCAGGGGTCGGGGGTCAGTGCGATTGGCACAGGGCAGCACAAAAGAGATCTTCATGGCGACGGAGGAAATCTGGGTCTTGACTATTGTGGTGGTTACATGACCCTACATATGGCAAAATGACACAGAACCACACGCGCACATTGCTACACTGTCACTCTGTGGGCTTGGATATGGTGCCATCAGTGAGACCGAATGAAGGGTACACAGGACCCCTCTGTCTTGTCTTTGTTAACTTCCTCTGAATCTATAATTATTTCAAAGTGAAAAATTTAAAAAAATCTGAAGGGGTTTCAGGGCCTCTTTAGAAAACATCACTTGGCTTGAAGGACTGGTCTTTTCACAATCACGGGCGCAGCCCTTGGCTTCCGGTCTGGCCCAGCCAGAGGTCCCAGGCCAGTGTCTGGCTGTCCACGGCACGCTGTAGGGGCCAGGCCTGGTCTCCTCACGGCCTTCCCTGCAGCTCCTCGTCTCTACCGCTTGTGCTCCTCTTCCCTTCAAACAGAGACTCTGAGGAAATGACTGCCTATTTCTGAGTTAAGGAGCCTGCTCTGAAGCTTGTAGAAAAATGAGCAAAGGAAATGAGCAGGTATTAGGGAGAGAAAGACAAATGTCGAATTAAGGACATGGAAAAGAAATTCACTGTAATCAGTAACTGAAGAGATTAAGTGTAAAACAAATTCACCAGCCAGATCAGTAAGATTACTGTTTTGCTGATGATAATACCAATTTGGGCCTAGTGGAAGAAGCCAGCATACACAGCCTCAAAAATATACACGCCCTTTGGCCCACGAATACCACTTCTAGAAATTTCTCCTACAAGCATCATTAAAGATCTGTCCAAAGATGTGTATACAAGATGTTCGTCCCAGTTAAAAAAAAAAAAAACAATATGAGCGTTCAAAGAATGACAAATGAATTATAGTCCAGCATTAAGAGGGAATCTTCTGCTACCAAAGACCAAGTTTTTCAAGTACATTTAAGGATGTGGTGATATTTTCACGATACATTGTTTTCATAAAACAAGCCACAAAATAGTATAGATGATGCCAGTGTTATTTACACACTCACACACATATCACACACACACGTGTGCCCTTGCATGGGCAAAAACCAGAAGGACGTCTGCCAAAAATGTTCACTGCAGTTATCTGAAAGATGTGTGATGAGGGATTTTTACTCCCACCCTTATTCTTTTTGGAATAAGGATATATTGTTTCCACAGTCTAAAAAAAATCGTTAAGAACCAGAAAACCTGTTGTGTTATTACGTTTTAAAACACTGAAAATCAAAGAGCCCAAAGGACCCCTGAAAGGTTGGTGGACATTCAAAACAAGCTTGCCAGAAGCCTGCAGTGGGCAGAAAGGCTAACTCCAGAGAGCCCGAAAAGACAGTTTTAAGGAAATGAGCCCATTTTCCAGAGTGGAAGATTGAGTGAGACCGTCACCAGGTTGCTAAGAAAGTGTTTGCCTGAGTGATCCAAAAAGTCCTTATTGTAAAGAGTCAATGGGTTTTTGTTTTGTTTTTTTTCCAGTCTCCACCGATCCAGAGGACAACGATATTAAATACATATGTAATATTTAGGAGGAAATGACCTCTTGGATTCCCAAACTGAAAAAATATTGTCACCCAAGTACCAGCTTCTAGAATTCTCTCCACTGCCATTTCGAGGCCTCCGTGAGACCCATGACGGTGAGACGAGGAGGCGGGGGCCAGCTGACACCAGTCCGCGAGCGAGGCCCCTGCTCCTTACCACAGCCTTATCCCAGATGACGGACATCCGTTCCTCAGTACCGTTGGTGCCTTCGGGGATCAGGGTGAAGTTATCCTTCCCGACAGCCTTCTGGGCAGTGTTGAATGTACAGTGGGCACTGCCAGTGACCTGCAGATCTCCGCTGGAAGGAAAACACAGAGCTGCCTTTTAACTAATCTTCGACGTCCAATCACCCTGGGACAGATTTTTTCAATTTGCCGAACCACCGGAAATTTCTGAACTGGCCTATCCTCCCCCCTCAGGAGACAGGACATTCAGGAGGAAGCGACCCCGTCCTGAAGTTTCGTAACAACCCTGTGTATCTAAACCCCTTCTGTGAGGTATCTAATCTTCGGGTGACGCGGCACCACAGTGGAACCCTTCTGATACCTCATCCCCGCTGGTTGACTTTCAAGACGGCCCAGGTTTTATCTGGAATTTCCCCGCAGAACAACGTCAGCGTGATAATCCCCCGTTCCCGCTCAGCGATCTGAATTTCGAGAACAAAGGTCTCTCTATGTGCGAGCTTGCTTCTGCCCACCAGGCTGTACCCTGACGGGTCAGCCGGCCCGGGGAGAGGCTGGGAATGGGGAGGGTGACCGGGTCGCCAAGACTCACCAGGACAGCAAGGAGTTCAGAAAGTCCGGAGTGGTCGGGTCAGGGCTCAGGGGCGGGGAGGTGACAAAAGCCGCGGCCTTGGCCCAGTTCTTGCTCCAGTAGTGGGAGCCATCGGTCCCCAAGCTGGCGGTGATGGGCTCACCATACACCACGGTTCCTGACAAACAGGAAGACAAGGCTGAGTGCTCACGATACGGTGGGGGAAGGAAGGTGGGAATCACTGCCCGCCTGGCCGCAGGCCACGGGCTCTCGCCACCCCCTCCGAAGAGGTGTCCTCGCCTCTCGCAGGTGAGGATGCCGACGGCCAGAGACCCCCGCCAGCCAAAGTCACCATCCAACATGTGCTCCCCAAGATTCCTCCTTTGGGCCCCACTCTTCCACCTCTGACACTGCTGATTCCCACGTCTACTAACAACCTCCTGCTCAGACTGCATCCAGGTACCCAGTCCCAAATGCCATCGAGACTCTCTTATTGGGGCGATCCATGGCACCTCGAGCTGAACCTCGAAGCTCCCGGAGCACTTCCCGGCTCTCCCAACACTGCCCCGCCATCTCCCTTTGCACTGCCCCATTCTGGCTCCGGGGCTGAGAGAGGAAGTTAGAGCTGAGATCAGTGGGTTGAAGCACTTGAGGACAGTCTACAGCCCTGCGGGTGGGTCCAAGAGACAGCCTGGATCCCTGAGTCACTACGTGAGGGCCGCTGTCCCTGAGAGCCACCAGAGGCACAGCCGACTTGGCAAGACTGAGAAATGAGGGGCCCTGCACAGTCCCACTGCTGAGATGTCAGTGTTTCCAGACGCTTACTCTAACTTAATCCATTTTCTGAGAACGTCAATTCCCAGATGCTCACTCAAATCGTGTCCTCCTCTGTCTGTTCCAGTGCGACCCAGAAAATCGGGAGTCACAGAGCCGCTGAATGCCAGGGCTTCGACACCTTAAATACATCCTTCCCCAGTCACCCTACATTCCTTCCCTTCCATCAGGCCTTCTTCCTTTCTCCCCGGCTCATTCCGACAGAGCGTCCCAATCACAGTTCAGATTTGCTTTTGCTTTCCCCACCTTCTTCCCCACCCCTCTGCTCGTTTTCCGTGACACTTCCAGAGCCATCTTCCCACGCCATTCTCTTGCATAAACTCCTCCTAAGCAGCCCTTCTGCCTTCAAGAATTGAAACAAACTTCCCAAGGAAGCATCTAATGCCCTTCATTATCCAGCTTCGTATCAAAGCTCATCCCTTTCTCAACACCATCCAAAACTCACCCGGTCCTCCCCTCCAATAACCCAACCATCACCCAATTTTGAATTATCTGGTTCTCTGCCTGATGGGAGAATTCCTGAAGAAAAGGAGTGCCTGCACACAGTAGGCACTCAATAAATGTGTGTCACACTGATGAAAGGGCGTAATACTTCATGAGTCAAGGGCATCAGCGCCGGAATGTGACCTCAGCCAGCCTTCACCACCACCAGGAATGCACCTCTCCTCGCCTCCTCCCTCCCTCAGTACACGGGGCTGACCCACCCCCACAGCATCCCCCACAGGGTTCCCGCTTCTCGAAACACAGGGCCCTCAAGGCCAAACACTTCCCAGTCAGGAATGCACCTCCTTTCCTCTCCCCAGCCTCTTCCAAGGACTTTTCTCTAGATAATCCACCAACCACAACACCCTCCCTGCTGCTCTAGCCTCAGGAATTTCACAGAGGAGAGGCTCTCTGCGGAGGGAGTGGTGGAGGCCCCATCAGGCAGCTCGCCTGAGGAAATCAGTAATAATCCCAGGCAGGAGGGCCGGCTCCAGAACCCAGGGGAAAGCCTCACACAGCTGGAAGCGCCCAGGCAGAGAAGGGCCAAGGCTCAGAATCACCCAGAAGGGCTCTTAAGTTCCTGACCCACTCAAAGCCTCCCAGGCAGGATTTGGTCCTGAGGAGCCGGCTGCGGAGCTGCACAAATGGCTCCAGCTCACCCCAAAGTGGAAGAACGTGCCCAATGAGAAGGCCTTAGCTGCTGCCAGCGCCATTTTTAAATGCAAATGGCCGAGCAGACCAGCACTGGGCCCTGAGCTCTCACAGGACCTTGGGCTCCCAGCTTTTGGTTTGCACATTCAGCGGGACCTTCTGACCCAGCCGAGTCTGGAGGTCCCACTACTGCCCAAGCACAGAGGGGAGGTCTCTGCCAGTCATTAGAGAACCAAAGGATCCCACCCTAAAGGTTTCCCGGTTCTGTGGACATGAATAGGTTCGAGAGAGCGGAACGCTCAGAGAACAAGAGTGATTAGACCATCTTTAAATGTCTGGGGGCATGCATAAACATTTTCCGGTGACTTGTTCTTGCTCATCCTCTCCCTGAAACTTTCGTACAAGGAGCCGCTGGTTCCTCTAACACCTCCTGGATCCCACCAGTGTGAGTGCCCTCAACCACTGTGGCCTTTCTGTGAAATACAACTCAGACTGGGAGAGGGGGGTGGGGGTGGGGGGCCGAGTCCAGTTCTCTCTGTGCACAGGAACACGCACCTCCCCGCTAAGGGATGAACCCAGCCAGCAGCCCCCCAAAAATCCAGAACTGGGTCAGAGCTTCAAGGCCATCGCAGACCAGAACCTGCCTCCTTAGACTGAGGCCGAACAGGACTCCTGGCCCAGGGCCGAGCTAAGGTGGGGATCCTGGAGAAGGAGGGAGGCATCTTGTGGCTCATTTCTGTTTTGTCCTGCTCACATTCCAAGGGATTCAGAGGTCCTTGCTGGCTCTCGGTCAATTTCTTTTCGCTAGCCCCCGAAGACAGGGCAGGAGTTAAGCCATCCTGTAGGGTCCTCCACCTCCAGGGAGATGTGGGACCACAAGTGGGGGTCTCTGCCTCCCAGTCCTAATGGCCATCCAGTCCCCTCCCAGGGCACCTCTCCCATTTTATCAACACTGTACTGGAGGGAGCCGTGGATGAGCTTTCAGACCTCCATCAGGCCACAGACCCCACTAAACTGCGTGCCCAAGAGAATTCCCAATAATAATAATAAACCATGAAATAAGCTGAAATGGCCTTTATGCACTCCTCCAAACACACTGCTGACTCTTTCTTCGGCAGTTAGACCTTCATGATTTCCTTCTCCAGGCAGAGTCTAAACTGAAGGATGTGACCCCGAGCCAGCCTTTGGCAGGCCCTCTAGGATGGCCGGGAACTGCAAGGCCCTGGCCGTGGTGTTTATTCACCACGAGCCAGAGGCTGGAGTGCATCCATGGAGAATAAGTGCAAGGCTGGGGTTTCGAACGGTTTGACAGCTCCCGGCTCTGACAGTTAAGTCATTTCCCATGAATGAGAAGCAGGAGAACAAATCCAGAGTACAAACAATGAGAAACCATGTATGTGTATTTGAAAATGCAGCCACAAAAGCACAGTAAGAAACCAGCTGGGACAGGGACACACACATACACACAGCTACTCTCCCTCTCCTCTCAGAGAGCCCATGGCCAGAATTCAACAGCCTAGGGCCCCTCCACGGATGACCAGCACAACCCGTCCATGGCGTGTTGGGGCAACAGAGATGCACGAAACATCACCACTGGATTCCCCTATCGAATACTTCTCAGAAGAGGCTAAGTTTGGGTTGACTGTGGATTTGATTCCTTAGAACATTTCTGTCAAACGGAGTCTAACAAGACTGGCTGGTTCTTTCTAATTACTCTGGACAAAGTGGGGAAAGAAATGGACGAGTCCAGGGATTCAAACTCCCAGCCAGAGTGCTACAGAAATGACACATCTGCCCTGAAAAAGAGCCTTATCTCCAGCAGTCTTAGAGTTGAGACGGCTGGAAACCAACCCCAGAGTCTCATCCTGCAAGTGGCTACACGACAACATGGCACTGAACTCCCAACCTGGCGAGGCACTGACTGGGGAGGAAGTCTGCCTCTAACAGCCTCGGGCTCAGGCTGCAGCTGCGAATCTTCCCTGAGTGTCCAGGCCGGCCTGGATTCAGACCTCACAGCACCCACAGCCACGACAGCCTCTTCCTTACTAGTCTCCTTAGTTCTCTCTCTCTCTCTTCCACCCCATCCTCTCTCTTCTTCCTTCCCTCCTGCCTCACCCCCTCCCTGCCTCCCTCTCCCTCTCCCTCTCTCTCTCTCTCTCTCTCTATATATATATATATATGGGCTTTGTTTCTCTGAAGAATCCTGATCCAGATTTTGGTGAGATTTTATGACATTCACAAGCCAACTCGTACGTCAAAATCGTTAGGTCGTGAATTAGTTTAATGCTAAGGCTTCATCCCCAAGTTGGGGTGGTCCTCGCAGTCCCCACGAACACAAGTTTTTCGTTATGCCGGAGTCATTCCAACTGACCCACAGGGCACAGGAAGTTTTGGTCCCAGTTTGGGTTCCCAGGGTTTAACATGCCTCGGCAGTCACCAGATGTTCTAAACATTTTCACCTCTGAGTTACAGGGGTGGGGCAAGGAGGAGGGTGGAGAAGGACATCTGTCAGATGAGGTTATCAGGCACGGCCGACACACTACCATTCCTACACAGAAGGCACCAGCAGCCACACTAGGTTCCATTCGTGGACAAAGCGGAGTCTGAGGGAGCCATTTCTAGAGAAATCTCCATAGTGGACCTTCAATGGAAAAAGGTGGCCAGGAGTCTGGAACCATGGGCTGGATGACCGGGGGCAAGAAATTTACTTTCTGCATTTTAACTTCTCTCCCACAAAATGAGCCTATTAAATTGACCAACGTCTAAGTTCTTGGGAAGAGTAAAAACTGCCCCAAAGATTCTTTTCCAGGCTGTGTCTTCATTTCCTTAGCTGCAGAATGGGGTTGAGGATATGCAGCCCTGCCGACGGCCCGAGTAACGCCGTCTCTCCGGGAGATGGGAAGACGGCAGGTGGTCGCGCTGGGTCAAGTGCACACAGAAAATCCTCTCACTTACATTCATCTCCCATCCTCACTAGCCTATACCTCCTATCTCAGATTTAGGACCAGCAGGCTTCTAGGTGGAGAAGCACGTGGGCATTAACAAGACATAAAATCATGATCTTTCAGCCGCTCCCACTGTAGAGAAATGTTGAGTCCCCTTCTGCAGCCTGATCTCCCTGAGACAGGTGGGGTGCGTGTCTGTAAACAGCGGCCCCTTCCTCTGTGTGTTCTAACCATATCTGGCTTGCAACTGACCATTTCCCATTGTGGCTTTCTAACCAAGTGTCCCACACCAACGAGTGAAGGAGCTGAGGGCTGGGACCATGTCTCGTCTCCATGCAAAAGCCTGTGGGATCACATAATAAAAGTCTGCCGAATAAATGAAGAATCTCTCCATTTTACAGATGAAGACAAGGAGCAGCAGAAAGTTGCCTTACCACCTGCCACCGGGGACCAGAACTCACCTGAAATAGAATCCTTAGCAGAAAACCCCTAGCCTGGGTCAGCAGGCATCCCACTTCTAACCAAGGAGAACAGCGGGTACAGGTATTATATACGTCTCTGCGTCTATGAGCTCAGTTAGGCACCATCTTCACCCTACAAGATGAGTCACTATCACGAGCCCCGCCCTCGCAGATGGGAAAATGAGACCTAGCGATGGTAAGGGAGCTGCCCGGCATCACGTCCTTGTGCAAGCCAGCTGGGATTTGATCCAGGACAGGACACTGATCCCAGAGCGCAAATGTGTAACAAAACCTTATCCTATTTTCCTTCTTGGTTGTTTAGGGATCTTTGCTTCTGTATTACACACAACTCTACTAGGTAACAAGCTCCAGTTTCTACCAGGTTTGTTAAGAAACTAAACCCCAACGGGGGCGCCTGGGTGGCTCAGTCAGTTAAGCCTCTGCCTTCGGCTCAAGTCATGATTCCAGGGTCCTGGGATCGAGCCCCGCATCGGGCTCTCTGCTCAGCAGGGAGTCTGCTTCTCTTCCCTCTGCCTGCCGCTCCCCCTGCTTGTGCTCTCTCTCTCTCCCTGTCAAATAAATAAAATCTTAAAAAAAAGAAAAAGAAAAAGAAAGAAAGGAACTAAACCCCAACACATATCAGCATTGCTCATATTAAAATAATCCCAAAATATGAAGGTAATTCAGCTACTTGTGTGGCTCTTCAGGCCTGAAGTCAGGCACCTGACAATCAAAGCCCAATCCTACCTCTGAGCTTCGGTTTACTCAGCTGCAAAGTAAACCAAAGCCCACAAATTCCTGCCCGGGCTGCCTCCCAAAGTTGTTATGTGAAGTTCCAACAAGATGGAAAGAGCCTTAAGAGCCCACAAGCAAGCAAGGATCTCTCATTCTTGCTCATTAGCACCTAAATGCACCGGAAATTCCTTTCTGGCAGCTCAGGCCCATCTGAAGCACAGGGTTCCACAGACTACAGGGGGTCGGTTGGAATGCAAAAGCCACCCTGGGAATCACGATGCAAGCACCACACTGCAGGACTCACAGGCGGAAGGTTCTGGAACAAACAGACCGAAGTAGTCCCTTTTTAGGGCTCACTGCCCAATACACACACAGGGTCAAAGTCCTAAAGACAACAGAGGGACACCATCAGGCACTGAGGTGAGGGTATTAGAGCAGGGCTGGCCTCTCCAGTAACATACTCCAGCTCTCCCTCTTCAAATAAGGAAACTGAGGCACGGGAAGGAGAAGCTCCAGTGCTGCCGGCCGGGCTGGCTCACAGGCCAGCACTCTGCGCCCCAGACCAGGGGTGGTGCCACCCGCCAGGGCCAGAGTCTCATGGGAGACTGACTCCTCCACTGTCCGATTTGGACAAGTGAAAAGTCTGAATCAGAAAACACGTTCTCGGGTTTTCCATTCTGTTAAATGGAACGTTTAATTATATTAAAATTATGTTAAAATGCCCTACACCCTATGCCCCAGGAGACTCTTAACTCTTTGCTTATTATCATCATCTGGGTACAGCACGGTTCCTAAAATAAATAAAGCTGCCCGCTCACTTCCCCTTTCCAGACGCCATGCCAACTGTCCCCATGCTCCGAGCACCAGCGGTTTTGTGATCGGTGTTGGGGGCTGAGGCTGAAGCTAACACGTGCCCAGGGGGACAAAGGGCCCAGGCAAGGGAGGGTCACCGACAGAGATCATCCACAGCATCTCCCAGAAAACAACTCCACACCGATTCTGAGTAGATGCCGTTACTCTGGTGAATGTCCCTTTACTTCAAAAAGGCAATTCCTACTAGCGGCCAGGAGAGGGCAGGTGTCCGGGAGGATAGGAACGCAGCAACCTAGCGCGGCCAAGCCTGCAGGCAGAGGCCCCGGGAGAGCTCCAAGGAGCCCGGGCACGGAGCTGCTGGGTCCGTCTGGGAGCCATCATCTCTGGGGACAGGCTGACTCAGTGGTCATTGAGCAATCTGCTCTAGGACTCGCACCAAGTCACCCACCAGTGAAAAACTCCTACAGTCCTTCTCCATGCGATCACATCCCGCAGAGGACTGGCAACAGAACCATGGAGGTCACACTGCTCCCTTCTTGGCAGAGAAAGAAAAACACAGAGACAAAGGGACAGAGAGTGATAGAGAGACCAGGAGAAAGCCAGACAGAAATCAGGAGAGAAATGATGAGGCCAAGACGCACACCCTCACAAACTAGGCACTACTGGGCTGTCGGCGGAGCTGGACTCCCAAGCCCAGGACACGTGAGTGGTGTGAGGACCCAAACTCACGGTCAACGGCAGAAGACAAGAGAGGTCTGCCGCATTCATAAGGTATAAGGTGCGCCACGGACCAGCCTTCGGAAGCCGCAGGGGAAGCTGTACTTAGTCAACTACCTTCCAAGAACCTTCTCGATGGGCTCCCTAGCGCCAACCTCGGCCCCAAATTTGTCAATATAATTTACAGGGAGCGACTCAAGCACCCGGACAACTAGACATGAAGGGACCCCGGGGGCGAAATACCCTGCCCTACGCCCCCACAACACTGTCTTACAGAAATCCCCACCAGCCCCGGAGCAGGGGCTCGTTGTGCAGTAGCACGCTCCCGGGGAGGACTCTGGGGCAGAGAGAGACTGACACCATCTGCATGTGTGCCTAGTTCACGGAGACCGCATGGAGTCGAGGCCAGCTTGTCCGTGGGAGCGGGGGCAGGAGGGAAATGTGCCCGCCCACCCACTCTTAGCCGTGCGGGGCTTTAAATAGACAGCGACACGGCGGCCGCAGTGGAACAGACGGAGAAACTGGAGCTCCCCGCCTCGCTCAGCGGTAATTAGGTTAATGCGGGAAGGTGATGAACGCAGCCCACTTGGCATGCAGGCCTGGAAAAGGAGCCTGCCTCCCTTGCGAACCTGCCCGCAGTCAGACAGCCGGTAAGGCAACACTCACCCTTTTTCCGGGCCTGGGCGATGACTTCGGCCGCGCTCTTGCTCATCACCTTGGTGACGTACAGGGGGCAGTTGGTCTGGTTGGCGATGGTAATCGAGCGGTTCACGGCTTCGGCCTCGACCTGCAGAGGAGCACGTGGACGTGAGAGCTGTGCCCAGTTTGTGCCCTCAACCCACCGAGGGAGGCCGAGAGGAACGAGAGGCCACCACCATGGCCCCAGGGTTCTGCCCTGAGCGGCACCGCAGGAGGGGGATGGGACTTTCCCAGGGTCACTCAAAACGAGTGGGTGGAAACGGTGGGGCAATTCCTTCCGAGACCTTGTGAGTGGCTGGAAGGGTGCCCAGCAGACCTACACCATCAGCATCAGCTGGGAGCTGATAAGAAATGCAGATTCTCGGGCCCCTCCCGGAGCCACGGGATCAGTAACTCTGGGGGCAGGACCCAGAATGTGGGTCTTAACAGCTCTAGGTGATTTTTAATGCTTGCTCCTGTGAGAAAACCACCGGGCACAGAAAGGGATTGCCCTCAAGTCAGTGCGTTCCTTCCAGCTGCAGGTCTTGAGTCAAGCCATCCAGGGATGAGATTTTTGTGCTGGGCTTCTATCCGACACCCACAAATGGGACCCAAGGAGCAATGCGACCTCACAGGGCTCTGGTAAGGGAGCAGGCAGATTGTGGCCAGCCATGGTCTTCAGTACGGGAAACACGTTCATGGCTGCACAGGCTGGTATGACCCTCAGTGTGGGATGGGAGAGCTGCTCCAATTAATGATTCTTTAAACCTGTTGCTTCAACGAGTAATATCCCAGAGACCCCAAGTGATTACTGCTAACTGCCTGACCTGGTAAGACTACTGAGCTCAAGGTACACCCTACAGATGTGTGTCAGAGTGGGCAAGCGCAGAGCCAATGAAATGGTAGAATGATGGATCTCAAAAAGCCTTTTGCTCCCTCCCCAAATCCTGGCAGAAGCTATGACTTCAACTCCTCATGGCAAGGGACTGGGCTTGACTCAGATTTTTTGTATCTTCTGTGCCCTACCCCCAAGAGTTCCAGTGTAGAGTGCCTGGTACACAGCGATCTCCCCAAAATGTTTACCGAGCAAATACATTACTTTACTGTATGCTAATGGTTAAAGCGAGGCTCTTCCATACAGAGCTGCTACTCTTCATAAGACATAGCTGAGCTCCTAACTGAATTATCTTAGCCAACCAAGTTCCTACAGGAGCTTGGCCAAGAGCTGAAGTTCCATAATTGCGTTAACTGGTAATCTAATTTAATAAACGAAGACAACTTCATTCACGCTGGCCCTCTCGGGTATCAACTATGTGAAGAGAGAGGCCTCAAAATTCAAAGGCAAACCAAATGGCTCTTGAAAAAGCTCATTAAACATCCAAATGTTTTTAATTCCTGGAATAGCTGAGCCATGCGCCCTCCCTCTCCTTGACTCCAGTTACAACGGAAGTGCCTCTGGCCCGGGGCAGCACAGAGGAGGGATGGCCTGAATCTCTGCGGTCACGCCAAGAGTCCACAGTGGGAAGCACGGAAAGGACTCCTCTAGAAGCCTCACGGCTTCCCAGGGGTGCCAGTGACTGCCCAACACCAGTACTTCGGAAATGAACAGAGGCACTATCAGTAACGGCAGGGGAGCAGTAGGCATGGGCTGGGACTGTCCTGGGTGAACTGGAATGTGAAATCAGACTCATTAGGAAGTAAATGGAGCGAAAGTGCCAGTTCTATGGGGAGCCCTGCAGGACCGGCATCCCGGGGCCCTGCGTAGATTCGCTCATCCTCCTCGAGGTGAGCTCTGACCCCTCCCCTGTCCCAGCCCACGCCCGGGGGAGGGCACAGGCCTAACTACAAGGTTACCTCATGGAAAGAGGAGGTCACTGAAACCCCACGTCTCTGGGTTCCACCCAGACCATGACAGAATCCCATTTACTGTTCTGTGTGTACCTGTGCACGCCCCTTCCACAAAGCGAATAGATTTAAAAAACACCCACTTGAAATATTGTGAAAATAGTATTACAGCTCAAAAAGTTAAAAAAACGTGTTTGTCTCATTAGCGTTATCAAGGGTTTGGAGGGGTCATCCAGCCTTGCTGATTTTTAAGATAGGGCACCCCAAGGTCCAGAGAGGACAGCCACTTGTCCAGGAACACACGACACTGTCGGTATGCACCAATCAGAATACACAACAGTGTCTGTACACAGCACACCCTCTCACGCCCAGTCCCCTGTGTCTGCATACCCCAGTCGCACTTCCCACAAGGCCCAGCTGGGAAGTTCCCTTCTCTGGGAATGAGTCTTCGTCCCTGTCACCCTCATCCCTGTGTCCCCCACTTTCTTCCCAGATGCCAGTCTTTTGGCCCAGAGCTCCTGTCACAGTCGGCCCTCCCTAGTTAACTTTCCACCTGTCTCTTCCTCCCCAACTCATCCTCAATCCCTTCCGCATTCGTCTCGCCATCCCAGCAGGGCCCGGTCATCACGCGTGCGGGGCACCACTGACAGCCGGGCGGTTTCTAGATTTCCGAGTCCCTGGCGGTGTCTCCCTCTCAATCTTCCCACCTGGGGCCTGGGGAGAACCCTGGTGGCATCTGACACAGCGGGCTAGAAGGAACAGCTGAGAGGGCCAGGAGCACGTTTTGTGCTGTCCAAGCCAAGTTATCCACCACGATGTGGCGACAGGTGACGACACTGAGAAGGAAGGACGTGTTTTATGTTGTTAATGGCTGCTGCTGGCATGCGGGCGGGATCTCCCTCACTGCCCTGTCCAGCTCAAGTTCCCGCTCTCTTCTCTTTATGGTCCACAGAGGGTTTCACACACGACAGATCCCCAGTGACGAACAGAAAAGTCATCCCCAGGAGCTGAGGGAGAAGCCGGCGGCTCATGCCTGGTGGCTCACGGGGCTGACAGGGAGCAGGGGCCTCTGGTCAGCTAAGAAGGAGGTAACCCTGGAAAGCACCCAAGACAGCTGTTCGTGAGACAACAGGATGCTCCCCAAAAGCCCAGAGCTCCTCAAAATGGAGCACTCCAGATCTGCCAGCCCCCAAAGGAAGCCTCATAATCCACAGCTGGGGACCCCGAAATTCTCCACACAACAACTGCTACAAGGGAAACCTCCTGGAAGTACAGGTTTGACTTTTGTGGTCAAGAGAGCAGTGAGAACAACTGTGCTCTGATAGCTTTTGCCCATTCCGCAAACCCCAGGCTTGTGTCCTGTGTTCAAGCCTGCAGGGATCCGGGGATGCGGGGACAGACAGAAGGAGAGAGGAGAGCAAGCCCCCAGGAAGGCTCTTACACGTTCAACAAGAGTCTGGCTCTCAGAAGTAGTCTCGTGAAACAAGGTAAGCGGCACTGGCTCTTCTCAGAGGGCACCACGTTCTCCCCCACCTGCACGCTGGACAACCGGATGAAGGGGAGAGCACACTTTCTAAGCCAGGTGTCATCACCTGGTTACAGGGGCCCGCCGGCTTTACGGTGAGCTGGGCCTCCTGTGTGTGTGTGCACACGCACACAGATGCATGTGTGCGAACATGCAAGTGCGAGCATTACCATGTGTGTGCGCACGACCGCACATGTGTACACGTGTGTGTGTGCGTTACGTTTACATACTAGTGTACAAAGCCATCCTCGGGTACTCTGAGCGTCAGCTACCGAGACGTCGCCCTCTCTCTCCTCCCCCTCCCTGCCCACCAGCCCCAGTGACAGCACGCACAGGGGCCACAAGAGGTCACCTTCAACCTCCCCCACCCGTGTGCCGGCTCCGGCTCAGCTCTTCGGCTTTCTAGGGCACGTGGAAGGTTAGATGGTGTGACAGGAATGACACCCCAAGGCCTGGAGTGGGACCGGACAGTACTGGAAATATCACAGCTTCCGTCCTTCAGCTAACAAGAGGAAACTGTCCTGAGGGCCACAGATGGTGCTGAAGGTGCCCTGGTACGTGTGTATGTCTGTGGCTCCATCTGTATGTGTGTGCGCACATGCAGGAAGAAGGGCAGGACAAGGACGTGCAAATCTTCTGTGTGTGTGCAGGCCATGCCAAGTGCCTCCCCTTCTCTTTTTTTGGCCTCTTTCTGACTTTCTTCCTCCTTTTCCAGCCTCACTTCTCCCCCAAAGTCAGAGGAAAAAGGCTATGGATAGCCTGCCCTCCCACCCCAACCCGGACAATCTTGTTGATGGCACCTTTGGTCTCCAAACCCTTGCAAACCTATTTTCTTCCTAGGGGGAGCTGGTGACCCCTGTACCACAGGTCCAAAACGGAACCCTTCCCAGGGCCAGAGGGAACCTCCCCCTTCTCAAGTTCTGTGCTTTGGGGGCACTGGTCCCATTCATACTCCTCTGATCAAGCATCTCTTTCCACCTGTTTCCACAAGGAAAAATCCTGTTAAAGCCAATATCCAGTTCCTTGAGGACTTTATCGGCCCTTCTCTGCCTGTCACTTCTTTCCTGTAAGGAGAAGAGTCTGTTCGCTTCCATGAGACCCCCAGCATTCTCTTTGCTGAGAGCCGCCAGGTCCTCAAGTCTGACCTCCACGGAGCCTTTCATCAAGGAGCCAATTTCCGAAAAGATCACCAATTCTAAGTTCAGCAAAGCAAATTCCCCAGCATGTAAGATGTGAATACCTCCCTTCTGTGCCACAAGCCTCACCATCCAAGACACTGGCTCTCAGCCTGTGTGCTTCTGCTCTCAGCGATCCCTCCCGGGTCTGGAAGATTTTCTGCCCCTCTCTGCCAATACCCTGTGCAGACTTACCGTGGAAAAACGGACAATTCCCCTTATGCCTTTTAGCAGTTTAGAAGAGCTTTTAGATCCCCGTGACTATGTCTTGGTGATGGTGAGATTCTGGAGGCCCCACATTATGAACCGTGAGACCCACGTGGCAGGATGCTAATAAGAAGCTGTTTGTGTCTACCCAAGAGAGGACATGGAGACCCGGACACAAAGGAGAGCCTCCAGGCTACACAGCCCCCACGGCTCTCCTCCACAGCTCAGGCGAGGACTTCACATTGCCTACGTAGACACCCACACATGAAACCTGTGACGCCTCAGAGGGCCCAAATTCAGATCCCGAGAAGCCCCATCTCGACAGGAAGTGGGCTCTATGTGGCTCTGAGCGCCCCCAGGGGACATCGAGTCACATGCCCCATTCAGTAGATGTTCACCTCCTCAGGCCGGCTCAGCACATGTCCCTCGGGGCCCGTGATGCCCAGATCCAGGATCCTCTGCTGTTCCTGCAAGGTTTAAAGAAAGCCAGGCCATCAGAGAGAGCCGGACTGCACATGGGTCTGATGGCTAGAGATCTTTGACCCAAAAAGTCACTCAGGCAAGATGTGAAAACAACCTTGCCGACGGCTCCGCCCTCATCCCAGGAGCTCAGGAATAAAAGGGCTCACTACCCTGTCCCCAGTCCTGCCTGAGCTCCCGAGTGTGTTCACCCTTCCCCTGGGATGCTGAAAGCCCACATGTGCCCAGCCCTGGGCCACAGCGTCAAATGTCTGCGTGGGGTCGCCCACCTCGCCCACCCTGGAGGCAGCTCCGTGCCAGCACCGGGGGAAACAGCTCCACTGTGGAAAGGGACCAGGCGGAGTGTCCTGCAGAACACAGGGAGGCGTGCGTCACCAACATCCACGCTGCCGGTGAGACTGCCAGCCCCAGGCCCCAGGACGGTGGCACCAGGGCACACTGCTTTTCCCCCTTGCAGCTGAGCTAGAGTGCCTTCCCTTTCCCGAGCCCGCCTCTCGCCCTGCAGGTCATGAAGACACCGCGAAGAGGAAAGCGCCGTACCTCTGCAATGATGTCACCGTTCTCTGCGTGGACTTGGGCAATCGCACCGATATCCCGGATCACGCTCAGGACTTCATAGATCTGGGGGGGAGAGCAGAGACAGGGGTGTCCATCTCCCCGTTTCCAAGCACAGCCACGCCCCTGCCCGTCACAGAGGTCAGAAACAGCACCCTCGGCTGCTGCTGCTAAAGCCAGCTCTCTTGACAAGCCCCGAGGTCAAGGCTTCTGGCCACGCGTGGCAGAGCAGGACCACTCAGGAATCAAGAGGCAGCATAACCTAAAGGACGGGGAGTAGGGGAGGCTCGTGGAGGACACCGCTGGGCCATGCCATCCCAGAGGGGAGCTCTGTGGCTGATGTCAGAGCCTGGCAGAACACCAGTCCTGGGGAGGCCAGGACACTGGGGTCATACCCTCCCTAAAGGTAAAGTTACCCCAGGGCCCTCATCCACTAGCCATTTCCCACAAAGCTAAGGGGCATATATACACTGGAGGCAGCTTCCCTGACAACAGCATTGGCCCCAATGTACCAAATGCCAGTGAGCTTGGGCAGAAAGCCAACTTTCCTTACCTGGGAATCAGTTAGCTGGAAGCGATCCTTGAAAGCCATGTACACGAGGAAGGAATTTACCCCTAGTGGACAGACAAAATAGAGAGGAGGAAACCTGACTTTAATATATAAACCAAATAATCCGGAAGCAAATAAGAATGATATGATACAATGCATATGTGTAGAGAGAGAGAGACAGAGAGAGGAAGAACAGGAGAGAGACGCAGAGACAGAGCAGAGAAAGAAGGACAAAGCAAATGAGGTAAAACATAAAGAATCGGTTAAAAAAAAAAAAAAATCTGGGCCTAGGGTGCAAAAGTTCTTTTCAGTATCCTGACAGTTTTTCTCTAAGTTTATTGAAATTGGAAGTTGCCCGTATTGTACACCCATCCAAATACACAGCACCGTTATTCATAATAGCCAAAGGACAGAGGTGTCCACTGACAGATGAATGGATACACGAAATGTCATACAGCCATACAACAGGAAGGAAATCCTGTCACATGGATGAACCCTGAGGACATTATGCTGAGGAAAAGATGCCAGTCACTAAAGGACGGACGTGTAGGGTTCCATTAATATATCAAACTTACAGAGACAGAGAGTAGGGCGTTACCAGGGGCTGGAGGAGAGAGGGGATGAGGGGGTGAGGGGTTCGTGTTTAATAGGTATGGAGTTCCAGTTTGGAAAGATTAGAAGTTCTGGGGATGGATAGTGTAATGCACAACAACGTGGACATACTTGATGTCACTGAATTGAACATTTAAAAATGACTCAGATGGTAAATTTTATGTTATGCTGTATTTTACCACAATTTAAAAAATTAAAAAATAAAAGTTGCCCTTGACTGTTGGGACTTTAAGAAGAACACGAATTAGAAGACTCAGGGGATGAAAATCTATAATGAATGTTTTGTCTTTGGTAAACAGACTGCACTCCAAGCTGATTTTTAAAAAACCTTTTTAAGTAAGAAAGGGTCCAACAAGTCGATGTCGCAATTCTCACCCTGGCATTTCAGAGTCCTTGTCACCCGAGGCACCAGACCAAACATCCCTGCCCCACATCCATCACGAAGATAAACAACTGCACTGACAACTTTCCAGTCCTGGAGCTTAATTCAAGCCACCTGGGGGTGCTGGACGCTGCCCCAGTTCAACCACTCGGGACATCCCAGCCTTTCTCTCCTGCCAGGCAACAGTTGCTACGGTAACCCTCCTGGCTGATCTGAAGTCAATTCACTTTCAGTATGGAAAGTTAAACCCCCTGGAACCTTGGTACTCTCAAAAATAAGAAAGGTCAAGGGTGACCTATTTTTTTTAGGTGGGATCTTCGTACCAGAAAGAATCTTAGGATATCTAGTCCAATACTCTCATGTGAGAGATGTTTTTTTTTAAATTGAGACTCATAAAATTTAAGTTAACTCCCCAAGGTCAGAAGTCTCCAGACTTTCATTCTGGGCGTTTTCTGCCATGTCTATGGATACCTACCATACCATACCCCTGCCTAGAGATTTCCCTCCTGCTATTTAACTCACAGCTCACAGTACTTCTGAGCTTAGAAGTCTCAGAAGCTGAAAGCAATAGGTGCGTCCCTGACAGTTAAGATCCAATAAGGTCAACATGTCACCCCAGGAGTCTCGTCTATAGCCAAGCTCAAGAGGACCCCAGAAGATGGTGAGACTTGGCGATACCACCCCAACTCCCAAGGTTCCTGTGGACAAAACGGTCCCAGGGCACCTTGAAGTAGTCCACATTCCTCCAGCCTCCCTGAGAATCTTCCAGGGCCCGACCTCTGGAATCCTACTCCCTAAAATAGTCCTATGGAATAAAAAAGAATCCGGGAACCTGGGTGGCTCAGTTGGTTAAGTGTCTGAGTCTTGGTTTTGGCTCAGGTCTTGATCTCAGGGTCATGAGATCAAGCCCCGCATCGGGCTCTACGCTCAGCGGGGAGTCGCTTGAGGTTCTCTCTCTCACCCTCTGCCCCTCCCCCTGCCATTCTTGCTCCCTCTAAAATAAATAAACAAATCTTTAAAAAAAAAAATAGAAAGAAAGGCTCTTCAGGTTGTCCCAGAGCCTCCTCACCCTCAAATCTATCCTGGTTCTTAAGGGTTTGTACAAAGAGCTTGCCTAAGCCCCCACTCAGCATCCTGGGCCCCCCGCCCCCTGCAATGACTGTCCAGAATCCTCAGCCTCAACTCTGCAACCTGGCTGTGTGGTTCCCTCAAGCCAGTAAGCCGTGAGCAGCTGTTCCATAAGAACCGGTCCCCGTGGTAAGGCTCAGGTTCTCACATTCATGGAAGCTTCTGCCACTGCACTGGGTGTGGTTGCCTCCAACGGGCCCCAGCTGCAGCCCAACCCTCTCTCCTGGCAGGCACGGAGGTGAGGCACAGAAGGGATCCACAAGCCCGATTCACAGAGCTTTCCTTCGCAGAGCTGCGCCGGCTCAGGTGCCAAAGGGGGACTCTCCCCAGAGCCCGCTGGTCAGCACAACCTACCGTGGTCCTTCACCAGGGCCTCCATCTCCTCCTGGATGCCCTTATGCCATTCCGTGATATCCACGTGCAGAGAGTAGTCACAGCACGACTTGCTGTCAGCCCATTCCCTCCACTGGTCGAAGGCTGCCAGCAGGCTTGTCCCAGGCTCGGGCACGACATGGTCAACTGGAAAAGAGGAGACACAGGTCGTCACCAACAGAAGTCTCAAGGGCCAGGCGTCAGCAGCTGTTTTCCCACTGCAACCTTGAATAAGGCTCCTTGGGTTTGAAATCGAGATGGTGATCTCTATAACCAGCTTCTAAGAATCCCCTGAAACCAGCGGACTCCCCAAGAGGGAGAAAGCAGAAACCTGGCATGGCGTGATGACTCCGGTGAAACCACAGAGGCACTGCCCAGATCTGATCGTCCGGCTCAAAGGCCCTGAAAGCTCGTACCTCAGGCACATTTCACGGACAATGAGTCCTTATGGACAACAGCAGTGTCAAATGGCCGGCCAGAGCTGCCAGCCCTTTCCGTATGTTGATAGCTGCCATGAGACGCCCCCCACCAGACAGCAAGGAACTTGAAGATGCTGGACCATAGCCATGCAGACTGGGGCTTTTAAAGGTTCCTGGCATATCCAATCTCTCTGCACCGCTCGTATTTCTGCCGCATAATACCACTTTGTAATTTAAGGGAGATCTTTGGTCTTAAGAGCTCAAAGCGTCTTTTAAAACGGTGGTTATTGTTATATTGGTATGGAGTTAGGCGGAGATGGACGACAGGGGACTTTGGACTCCAGCTGACCCGAGCTGGTCTCCTGGCTCCAACGCCTACCAGCAACGTGCTCTTGGGTAAGCGGCTTAATCTCCATCACCCTAAGTTTCTGGAGTAGTTTCAAATGGGGATATGAACTGCCACAAACATTTCTTAGGAGGACTGGATGAAACAGCGTATCTATTGATCTTTTGTCATTTGCCTATTTAAATCCTCCAAAAGTCTCCCCTTGCTCTTAAGATAAGGAACCAAGTCCCCAGCAAGGGCCACAAGATTCTGCCCAGCTTGGCCCTTGCCTACCTCTGCAACATCACTCTGGATTATCTCCACCTTGCACTCTGCTCTCCAACCACGGGGGCTACCCTTCAGTTCCTGCTGCCTTCTGCCACAGGGCCTTTGCAGAGGTACTGTATCTCTAAATCTCTGAGAGCTCTTACCCAGTTACCCCAATGATGAGTGGTTTACCAGAACAATTACTCCCCATCTTCTGCACAGAGACACTAAAATATGAACCGAGAAGACTGGTCCGAGGTCAAACCAAACTTACGCAACAAAGAATATAAAACCCAGGACTCCAGACACCTAAAGCAATGAATCATTCTTCTAAATAAAACATTAGATTGTCTACACCCAGGTAAGCAGTTCTCCATTAAAAAAAATGCCAGCCCAGGCAATGCTAGTGAGTTCGAATTTCTGAAACAGATCAAATCTTGCAGATGCTGCTGAATGGTAATCAACTGAGTTTGGTTTTATAGGTCTCAAAAATGTGGACCGCTAAGCTGAATTTTCTTTTGATGAAATGCTCTTTCTTAATAAGCGATAGTATATGTAATTAAATGGGTCCATGCACTGCTGGTATTGTATCATATACAGTATTACCTAATGAAAGCAATGAGGACGTAATGAGGTAATGGAAGTCAGTTCCTTCTGTACAATGCTAACATAGAAACCCTGACAAAACAGTTCCAATTTTCTTAAATTGTTCCCCCCCGCCCCCCCCCCCCCGCCGCCCACCATGCCAGAAGAAGAAAGGGGGAGTGGGGGGGACAGAAGGGGGAGGAGGAGGAAAAGAAAATATGATTTTGTGGCCATCACAGAATCTCCCTAGTCATGTCCTGGCTTCATCACCCATCCCACCACACCGGCCTACATAGGCAGCCAGATGGATCTTCTTAAATCTTTAGGATCTTCCCCAGATCCTGTCACTCTGCTGATGAGTCTTTTGGTAGCTGTCCACCACCTTGAGAATCCAAATTCAAATCCCCTCCCTTGGTCCTGTGGATCAGGCCTCATCTCACCATCGTACTCTCTGCCCCTAGCCCTGCTCACTACCATCAGCCCCCAGCTGTTTTCATTCCTTGACCTGCCTGACTCCTCCCCACCTCCGGGCCTTTGCACCAGCAGTTCTCTCCCATCCCCCTGGCTCTTACTTGGGCATCCCCGCCTCGTCATCACTCTCCCAGGGTCACATCCCCATCGGCAGTAATTTCTGCCTCTAGCTGCCCCACCCCATTTGCTACTTGACCCCCCCCCACTAGGACATAAACTCCCTCAGCGCAGGGACTGAGTGCCTGGAAAGAGGAAGTGCTTGATAAACATTTTCAATAAATGAATGAATGCTCCCTTCCAGCTCGAATTCCTCCCAGCAAGATCGGGCTGAGCACAGAAGGAGGTGCTCTCCCAGGAACTCAGCCAGATTTTCCTGCTCAACCTCAAGTACATGTAAGGTCGTCTGGTGCTAAGCTACTCAAACTTGAGTGTGTTTAAGAATCCTCTTGAGAGCTTATGAAAACACAGGTTCCTGAACATCGCCCCCAGAGTTTCAGATTCTGTAGATCTGGGCTGGAACCTGAGAACTTGCATTTGTCATCATCTCTCTTGGAGTGGATATGTGTGCCTTGGCCCACTCTGAACATCACTAACTGAGTGCAGCTCTCTTCCTATTTCTTCTCCTACCACCTGAATTCACTCCTGCCCATTTTACCCCAAGGGTCCCATGGTATGACCCACCAGCATTCTCACTTAACAAACCACATCAGGTTCCAATACGATGGCTTCCCTCTGTGTCTAAAAACAGCTCCTAGAGTGACAAACTCGGGCAAACTCAGGACACAGACAAAGCTGAGGGCCCCGGGGAAATCCACATGCTTCTGCTAAGAACTAATGACACTCAAGTAACGTGGCCACGAAAAGCCTCCTCGTGTTTTCCCACGGTTGGTTTCCCATAGGAGCTCTCTCCCGGGAAAAGCTGCTGCAGGGAACAGGGCAGAATGTCATCCTCGCTTCCGGAGGGAGCAGAGACTCCCCACTGGAGACACGAGCCTGCAGAGGATTTGCCCAGAACTCACAGGCCTTCCCTCTGGTGATTTTCCTAAGCTATCCATCCCTGCAAGAGCCTGGCTCCTACCTTGCCGCTGACTTTTCCCCCTCACGTAAGAGGTGAGAGAAAGCTCCTCAACCCAGCCTTCCACCAGGCGGGGAGGGAATGACCCTAGGGTCAGCCAGCCGGGTCGGGCTGCAGCTCTGCCCGGCTGCGTCTATGCTTTCAGAACTCCATTTCTTCATGCGTAGAACACGGGCCTGAAACTACCCACTGGCAGGGCTGCCGGAAGTTTAAGGAAGCCTGTATGAAAGCACCTGGCAAAATGTCTGGCCCACACCGAGTTTTCATTCCCCTGGGATGGACCCTCGGAAACATGCTGTGGTTTCGGCGGTAGGCCCGTGAGTCTGGTCTAGGAGGGAGCCAAGAACGTGCCCCGGGGACAGTGGCCTGAGTCGACGAGCCACAGTCAGCGTCCAGAAGTGCCTGCCTCTAGAAGACACCGGCTACTTCCAAAGGACTGTTATTACTTCTCTTAAAACTGTCAAAAGACCCCCAATTTTTCTTAACAGCTGTATGGACGTGTAATTCACATACTACACGATTCGCCCATTTAAACTGTACGAGTCAACGGTTTTCAGGCGAGTCAGAGAGTTGTGCAACCGTCGTCACAATCTAATTGTGGAACATCACCCAAAAAAGAAACCCCATACCCATCTGCAGTCCTTCCCCATTCCCTCCTAAGCCTGCTGCTCCCAGCCCCAGGCAACCACTCGTTTGCCGTCTGTCGCTATAGATTTGCCCCGTCTGGACATGCGTGTAAATGGAAACACACCGTACGAGCTCGTCAGGGTCTGGTTTCTTTCGCTCGGCATCACGTTCTCAAGGTCCATCTGCGCTGGAGCAGGCGTCAGCCCTCCATTCCTCTTTATTGCCCTGAGTGCTTGTAGTACCCTATTTTTATATTTAGAGGATATCGGCAAGGTGCTGAATGCAACATAAATAAGCTCTTCCTTGAAAATTCAAAGAGAGAACGCCTCTGAAATCTGCAAGATTCAGAAGGCCCTATGTTTTTAACTTTCAACTTTGAAGTAACTACAGGTTCACTTGCAGTTGTAAGAGATCCTTGGACCCTCCACCCAAGGTCCCCCAGGGGAACATCCTGTCACGGTAACATGACATCACCACCAGGACGCCCACCTTGACACCATCCAAGACCCCAAGTGTTTAAAAGGCCAGCAGTTGGTGTCTGTGACCAGCTCTCAAGGTGCCCAGCGTTACTAAAAACGCAGAGGTGCCAAAAAGGTCGTCATCGCGGTCCCTGTTTGGGAATTGAAGTGGCTGAGCAGGAACCCCATCCCAAAAGTCTCCTGGGGAGAAGCAGGTGGAGCAGGGGCAAGAGGGGGACAGAACTGCTGGGTCCCCCTCTGGCCCCAGCCTCTCTGAAGCCTCACACACAGCTGCACGGAGGGAAGAAGTTCTAGAAGCTCCATTTAATACACGCACCACCCCGCACTCTCCGCGGCATTGACTCTATCAGAATTGCCCATCTCCTGCCTCCCGTTCCAGGATCGTCGCTGCCTCATTCTCTAGTCCCTGCATTTAGCCGTCTGTGCGTCTGCCTCTCCCATTCCCGTCCTAGATGAAATCAGCGGACTTGAATTAAAAGCAAACCATCAGGGACACGATGGTTCATCCGTGGGGCATTGAGCTGCCACCTACTCAGCAAAATGCTGGGTGACCTATTCAGCAGAGACTGGCTTTTGTTGGTGGAGAGATAAGAGCCTTCGGAAGCCCCCGGCCCGCCAGTTAGAATAACATGGTTTTGTTCTGGAAAAAAGGAGAAAAGGAAGAGAGAGCACCTGTCCTTGGGAACATTAGGGGTACCCGGAGGAGCGGTGGTGGAAGAAATGGAGCCAACAGCAGTACCTAATCCACAGGGTTCCGGCGAGGTGCAAACAAGTTGGCGTGGGAACTCCCTAGAAGGAAGCGGCTACAGAGCCGTGCTCAAGAAACACCAGGAGGGAGACAGTTACACTTCTTTATAAGGAAAATTGCCACACACAAACCCCTTCGAGAAGTAGTTCGGCTGCTTCCAAAGCACATACTTATGGGGCTACCTACTTGCCTTGCACAAATACACTGCTTCTCTGGCAATGCCAAGAAGCATTTTCCAAAGAGCTGGAATGACCTCGAATGTTTGTGCCTGATTTGCTCCTCTACAAACCAGTGACTATGCACATCTCACGGCACCTTTGCGAGTGCTCAGTAAGGCGGTATTAGTTAACGACAAAGTGCTATTCCAATATGAGCACATCCTCTTCTCTGGGTCCTGCAGAGCATCGAGCAGGAGGACTGGCATACAGAAGCAGAGGAGAGACCAAAGGTCCACATACCTCTGGCAAGAAAGGTCCGGAGCGCGGAGGAACCTTCTCCTCCAAGAGGCCCAGCCATGAGGCTCTGACTGAACACTCCGGACCGTGGCTCCCTAGCACTCCCTGGGAAAGCTCTCGGAGCACACAGCTTTCCCATGCATCTGCCATATAGACTCACTGCGGCTGACTGTTAAATCCCAGCCCTCCTGAATGCTGGCAAGGGGAACCCCCATAGTGACTACCTTTAACAGAAGTGTAATTCACATGCTGCAAAACGGGAGGACCGGTAACAATTATCCTTATCGGACACTTCCTATGTCTGCTGCGATTTCATGCATCTTCTGTGGATTATCTCGCTTCATCCTGACATCGGCGCCCTAAGGTTGGAGCCAGTGTGGGCCCCAGTTTTCAGCTGGAGAGGAGAAGCTGAGGACAGTGGGGTTAAGTAACCCTTTCGTAAAAATGCAAAGATGCCTTGAAAAGATCTGCAACGTTGATATCCCCTGTGCCATGGCCAAGCAAGGCCCTTGGGAGATCTCTGGAAGGCGGTCAATAACGTGGCCATAGCTGGTACCACTGCTGACTGGCAGAGGTGAGCCCAGGAAGTCTGACTCCAGAACCTCTACTCGTAAAAGAGCGGGGAGGGGCAGGTCGCTGAGAAGTGAAATGGAGCCTTATCCTTTTATATTTTATAACTACAACATGTAGCTCAATTAATTCAATAAACAGAAAACTGTATAATTAGCCTAATAAGTCCAGAGATATTAACTCAGGCGCCTAACTGCTTGACCTTGGAGGCACCTGGGTAATCCCCTTATTTCTCTCTTTGCCAAACTTTCCTCAATGGAATCTTGCAGCGAAAGCTAAACAAATACAGTCCTACCAAGCAAGCCGAGCCAGAAGTAATTGTTCAGAATCCAGTGATCACTGCTAGAATCATTAAGCCAGAATCTGGAGGGAATAAGAGCTGAAGCGAGATCCAGTAAAATGTATTTATAAAACAAGCAAACAACCTCCGACGTGATCTGATGATCAGTCAGCTTCGGAGGAAAACAAAGAGGTAGAAGATACAAACCATACGCCTAAAATGTTGAAAATCTAGTTTGGGGGCAACAACAACAAAAAAAGACATTCAAGAGTGCATGGAAGAAGTGATTTTGCTGGATCCTCAGGCTACCGCACACCCCCCACCCTGCCCTTCCCACCAAGCTCTGCAAAGAGCTGAGTGCTGTCGATGTCCCACTCTGTCACCTCCCATTCACTCTCGGCCCACTGCACCCTTGGCTCCACTGCGCCGACACCCCCTGAACGAGCTCTCAATGCTTCCCCTCCCTTGGGGACCACCACCGCCCTCCGCAGCCTTGGCGAGACTGCCCGCGGCACCCTGCTGCCCCCGCCCCCCAGCACCCCCCCCCAGCTTCCGGACAGCACTCCGAATGTCTGCCTCTGCTTCTCTGAATAACTGTCCCCTGTTCCCTCCTTGGCCCCCAACGTCTTCAATGCTGGTCTCCCCGGGAGCTCTGTCCGACTTCATTAAATTCCACTCACATTCTGACATTTATTCAGAAGGTCCTGCGCCGGGGATCTGAACAGCAGAACCACAGGCCCTTTCCTCCAGCTGGCCTGCGCAGGGCCCCTTATTTCTTGCTCTTGTCTCTTTTCTGCTCTCCTTGCCCCTGGCCATGTCCTCTCTTTCCTCCCTCCTGATCTCCCTCCTCCTCCTTCCTCTGCTTCCTGCAGTCTTCCGCAGCATGTCTAGGGCTCAGCATTCGACAGGTGACAGATGTGGGGACTGAACAAATCCTGGGATCCACAGCTGGAAGCAGGGAAGCCCCACAGGCTAGAGCACCTGTCGGCGCTGGCTTCTGCCCCGTGAAGGGAGCCGCCCATCTAGAAGCTGGGGGTGGGCGCCAGGAGCTTCCTCCCTGCAGTCCACGCCTCCTGCCCACCCATTTCCCTTCCTGCAGCCTGCGCCCACCGGAATGAGAGTGCCATTCCTTCCAGGCTGCTGGAAGATGAGTCTGCGAGTCCAGGAGCTAGAGCTGGAGGCTGAAGGTGGGAAAGGAGAGGTGGGGAACAGGGCAGAGAAGGCCCAGCTTCCAAACCCAGCATTATTTCTGATTCTAAAGACGATCCTAGAAAGACAGCCTGAGCTTTCCTCCATTTTCACGATTTAACACCGGCATAACCAGAGCTCCCCACATTAGAGAAATATATCCACCCCTCCAGAAGCATTTATCAATGGGAATGGGACGAGGGACCCACGTTATAACTTCATACCACTGTTTGCATTTATTTGATGGCGAGAACATCAACCTCACATGGGTACAGCTTTTCGGCAACTCACAAAGCGCTAGCACAGGCCTCACCCCACTGGATGGTTACACCAGGGAGGCAGACACGTTTCCGATGCTGGCGTCGCAAACAAACCGTGGCCGCGAGACTTGCCTGCAGTCAAAGGGGACACAAACTCAGAGCTGGAGTCCAACCCCTCCTTGCGTTACAGCCTTTACGAACCGCCCCCTTCTTGACGTTTCTAGGAATACCACTCACCTCAACTCTCCAAACCTGGGCTGTCTTCCATCATCGGAAACATCTGCAGGTTCACTTACGTGCGCAGCTAACGACCTTCACCGAGTGGACAGAGGAGGAAATGGCCAATGTGAGCCGGTGACAGTCAGTTGGGGATGTCAGATAAAAAGCCTGTCAAAATGTCCACACCTCGTAAAACCCTTTTCTCTGAGGCTTGGCGTAGGCTGCACATGGGCCTAGCGAGCACATGGCCCGCAAGATCAAAGGCCGGGCTAATGAAATCTGTGTGTGGCGATGAAGCGTCATTTATAACGTGTAAATCCTTTCAGAGTGACACACCACACCAGGGGCAGAAATCCTCTCCCTGACTGAGCCGGAGCGGACGTGGCAAGACTGGGAGAGTCCGAGAGCCCATCTGTAGGCAGGGGGGCGCAGCCTTCCCAGGAAAGGGCCCAGCAGCGTCGACCAGGGGGCTTGCGAATGGAGAGAAGAAAGCCACTTCCCCGGGAAGGGTTCACTGCAAAATCAGCCTCTGGGGTAGGACTTGGTAGTCTGCTCTAAATTCACTCAGAAACAATGTGCCTGGGCTGTGTAGTGCCCAGGGAAGGTTCCACCAAACCAAGAACAGTGAGAACAAATCCTGGGTGCACTGTTTAACCATCAAGAATGGTCAAAGGGGGGCGCCTCAGTGGCTCAGTGGGTTAAAGCCTCTGCCTTCGGCTTAGGTCATGATCTCAGGGTCCTGGGATCGAGCCCCGCATCGGGCTCTCTGCTCAGCGGGGAGCCTGCTTCTCCCTCTCTCTCTCCCTGCCTCTCTGCCTGCTTGTGATCTCTTTCCTCTCTTTCAAAAAAAATAAAAATAAAAATAAGAACGGTCAAAGGCCTTCAATTGTCAGTGCACAATGAGGCTCCTGAGTGCTCGGGACTCTGTCTTACCGACCAAGGCCAGTCTGGCAGATTCTCCACAAAGAGGTGTCAGTGGCAAGAATCAGGTTCAGATCCAGGATGCTTAGAAATTATACTGTCTTTTTGCTGATGAGGAAATCGGAGTCCCTGGGAAGTTTCAAGAGTTGCTAAAAGATACATGAGATGAGCAACACCAGAATTAATCCTGGGTCTGAAGCCAAAATCTATCCTGTTGCCTTTCCTTTTTTTATATATATATAAAAGGAGAAAATATTATCTATAATCCTACCATCCTCATAGTAGCCATGTATATTTTTCTCTACCATCTTCCAGATCTGTCTTTTGCATCTATTTTATATGGGGGCAACGACAGGGAACACTTACTTTTTCCTTAATACCGTGTTGCCTTACAGTCTTCATAACTCCATTTTTTCTAAGAGCTGTTTTGGGAGGGATCTCCTGTGACTTTCTGAACCAATCGCCTCTGCTGACCCTGTAGACTGCTTCCAGTTTTCCTGTTACATAACATTCTCGGGAGCACATTCACGCAAATACCTCTCCCCTCTTCTAGGGGCTTTTCTCTGGAGAAGGTCCTAGGGCTGGGATGAACTAGGGTTCTTAATACAGATGAGCACGTTGCATTCCAAAAGTGTCACCCCTTCAGGCTGCCACCAGCTAGACGCCAGGATGTCACCCCCGCCGATGCTGGTATTTTCATTTTATTTGCTTACTATTTAAGGGGGGTAAGAAACAAAGCTCTTTTCACTGGCCTACGCCGTCTTCTCTGTTTGATAAATGGCCACCTTCCAAGACCCAAATCGGGAACTGAGTAATACACGAGAGACCAGACCAGCCAGCTGTACAAAGGACTTACTGACAATTTAACAAGAACCTGATTAAATGACCACATCCACCATCTTAGCTCTGGTACCCCTTCAACGCTTCTCCCAGCTTTGTTGCGGGAGCCCAAAGACGACTCCCACTAAGGCTGCCTTGCCAAGCATCCGAGATGCGGAGCTGGAGAGGGTCCAGGTGCCCAGAGAGGCCGAGCTTTGTCTCAGCTCCATGTGTGTTCACGGAAGACAGACCCTCAAGAGGAAGTGCCATCCCCAAAGCACAATGATGAAATCAGGGCCTGGGGAGAAGGCGAGGAGAGCCAAAGGTGAAAATCCCAGCCAAATTCGTTAGAGTGCAAATCTCCAAACTTAAGATCCATGCAGCATTCCTCCAAGAGATGTTGAAATCGTTGGCTAACAGCGGGAGAGGGTTCTGTTTCCTGTAATTAGACAGGCATTTGGCGTCTCAAGAAAAGCCAGGTTTATGGCATCTCCTATCCACGCACCGGTGAGAGAACCACAAAGTTGGCTTCAGGCTAGCATTTTGATCCTGGAATTCCTCGGAGCATCGTGAAGTCCTGGGGAGTGACTCCTCCCTATCGGTCTTCCCAGGCCCTGCGGCGTGCTGGCTCTCAACCGCCCCGCTCAGACCCCTGGGCCTCAGCACCACCATCTGCAAAGCTGGGCTCTCGCTCATGAAGGAAATGCCAGAGAACCGGGAAACAGTGTCGTGAGGGAATGGTCTCTGATGCTCTAAGTGTCTGTGCCGAATGTGCTAGAAACAGGGTGTGATGAAAGCTCAGGCAGGGGCGCCTGGGTGGCTCAGTCGGTTAAGCGTCTGCCTTCAGCTCAGGTCGGGATCTCAGGCTCCTGGGATCGAGCCCGTACCGGGCTCCCTGCTCAGCGGGGAGGCTTCTCCCTCTCTCTGCCTGCTCATGCTCTCACTCTCAAATAAATAAAATCTTTAAAAAAAAAAAAAAAGAAAGAAAGGAAACAAAGAAAGAAAAAAAAAAAAAAAAACGGGAAGTGGGTTGAATCCCCAGCCCAGCCACTGACTAGTTTCTAGGACCTTAGGCGAGTTATTTAAAAAAAAAAAAAAAGTGCCTCAGTTTCCCCATCTGCAAAGAACAGTAACAGCGGCTTCTTCCTAGGATAGTGGTTAAAAGCATGAACTCCATAGTCAGACTGCCTGAGCTGGCACCCCAGCTCTATCATCCATCCACGAGCTGCATAACCCTGGCAACCTTTTCCTTCTCTGGGCCTCAGTTTCCTCACCTGTAAAATGGAGATTTTAATGACACCCACTCACAAGGTTGTTATGAAATGGTATTTGTAAAGGGCTTAGGACACTTGCTTGCGCAAAAGGTCTAACATAAGTGTTCGTTAACTTAAAAGCAAAATGGGATTGTCTATGAGGATAAAAGGCTGCTTGAACCAATTCCTGGCACGAAGTCAGCCTTCCCTAAATGTTCCATTTTACTGAGAGGTATCACACAAAGGGGCCAGGGCTTAGGGCATCTTGGGGGCAGAGAATCTAGGAGGCCGAGGGTATTCTCCAGTGCTGCTGGCAGGCCAGGGGGCAGGGGAAGGGCTCAGCGGGGTAGGCTCAGGTAGAAAACCCACAAGGAGTAATAGGATATGGGAAGGGACAGGATAAAGAAAGGCCTTACTGAAAGGAGGAGACCAGGGCCACAAGAAAGGCATGGAACTTTAAGTATTTTGCATAAAACAGAGTAAGACAAAGACAAGCAAAACAAATCTGTCCTGTTGATATAGCTAGTAGGCACTGGCTATAAAACACAACACATCTGCATCTTAGGGGTAAATACCCAGTAGTGCAATTGCAAGGTCATAGGGTAGCTCTATTGCATGGAGCACTGGGTGTGGTACATGAACAATGTATCTTGTAACACTGAAAAAATAAAAAGTATTTGGGGGAAAAAAAACCCAACACAGTAAATGCTAACGCAAGTAGAATCAGAGACCCTCTTTCAAGCAACGTAAATGTAGACTTTTCACCTCCCAGGGAACCTCCCTCCTCAAACCCCTCCTAAACCCTGGATACTACAATGGAAACAATCCTCCTTTCAAATGGAATGTATTAGGAATGAATAAATTCATCCCATTATTATGAGTCAAATGCAAGAAAAATGACCCAATCAGAGCAGAAAACACAAACCATTAACAGAGTCCCTGTAATTCCAAACACAAGCAAAGAAACCTGGGCCTGCCCTGGAGACATCCCTTCAGGTTATGTCTCCGGCCAGCTTTTAAAACACTGAAATGATTCATATTTTCAAAAACCCCCAGGGATATGGGCACCACAGGCTGGAACCAGGATCTGGTTCTCCCTGCTCCCCTTGGAGGAAGAGAGGACCTAGCTGGAGGTGAGCTTCCTAAAAGTTCCTAGCAAAGGCCGCTCGAGGGTCTGCAGATTTCCTGAGCACACCCACTTCCATTGGCTCTGTTTACAAGACACAATATCCTGGACACCGGCACGATGATGCAAGAGTGTGTGTGTGCGCATGCGTGTGCGTGTGCATGCCTGTGTGAGCGTGATAGGGACTGCGGGGAAGGAGGTGAGTTCTCTCTACCTCCCGGGGCCTTCGGGCTGCTTTAAGGAAACAGAGACTTCCCTGTTTCCACCACAAAATCTGCCATAAAATAAAATCCAGACTGCAAACAAATTACAGAAAGAGTGCAGGAAGGTAAGGAGCCACAGGGACCCTCGGAGGTCAGGGCACGACAACCTGCAGGGTCTGCATGTGGGGCCTGGTCCAGCTCCGTGCCGAGGAGCTCCAGCTCTCGAGAGGGGCGGCAGCTGTCGGCGCCGGGACCAGATGAGGTGGGCGCGGAAACTTGTGAGTAATGACACTTCCTCTGTTTGTCTCAGCTTTTGGTTGCCCGGGGCTACCGGACCACAGATTCAGGGCTGGCTTGCCAAAAATAAGAGATTACAGGGCTGTGTGGAACATCACAAAAAAAATAAGTCACACTGCAAGGCTTTCACGTGCAGAGTGGGTTTGTCTCCGTTTTCCTTCCTGCTGGTCCCTTGTAGGAAAGGGAATCCAACTATAAATTCAAGGACCTGTGGCTTCCTAGTTAGAGCCCAACAGAAACCCAAATACTCACATACATAATAATGGGTAGTACTGTGTCCAGTTCTACAGCCAAAGACCCAAGGTCAAGGTCAACAACAGGAAAAAACAGGAAGCAAATTAAAGAAACAGGGTCATGTTTACATTCCTATTTAAGTAGCTAATCAGACAAATCCTAGGACCTGATTGCAGTCGTCTTTGCGCGGAAATAGGGTCTGAAATAAAAGATGTGATGTTCACGCCCACTGCATTTCAGGAAATCATTTACGGACACACACCAAATAATATAAAAAAGACAAGAGCACCTAGTTCAAATAAGAACCGACGTGTACACAGGACTCTAATTAACTAACGAGCAGCTAATCCACCCTTGTACAAAGCTGCTGTGACAGTCTCACTGTATCTGGAAAAGAACATATCAGCTCTTGGATTGGAGTTCAACCCAGAAACAAAAGCGTGAGGAGCCTGGTACCCGTTCTGTTTATTCCAATGTTGCACAACTGTCCTCCTTGCATCCTCTCCAAAGAAAGTTGGGCAGGGACGGAAGAGTTGGTGATGTCATGTGTTGACTGGGCCCTATCTAGAGCCAACATAATTGACGGGTGTTTTCCTCTGAGGAACCTGGACCGAATTCAAAAACATAGCATGACATCTCTAAAGTCTGAACCACGGTCATTGTACCATCATGTGCTCTCCATCACAGGCTGAAGGCTAACTGTTCAATGGGTCTTTTTACCATAGTTGATTAATAAGACTCTGAATAACAGCCAGTGTATCTGGACAATGAGGCCTGATAAGGGAACCAGTTGTTCACGGAGTCTTTTTTTTTTTTTTTAAGAGAGGGAGAGACAGAAAGAGAGCATGTATGCACACAAGCGGGGTGGTGGGGGAGGGATAGAGGGAGAGGGAGAGAGAATCTCAAGCAAACTCCACACTCAGCGTGGAGCCGGACACAGGGCTCGATCTCACGACCCTGAGATCACGATTTGAGCCAAAATCAAGAGTCAGATGCTCAACTGACTGAGCCACCCAGGCTCCCCCAGGGAGCCTTTCGTTAAACCACACAACTGTGTAGATAGTTGAAAGTTCACAAACACCAGCCTCTGCCACTGTACATAAAATTCAAACACTTTCTCACATTATGTTCTCTTTCTTCCCAGGAACGGCAGGGGTAAGAGATAATACCCAGATGCAAAGGAGAGTTCCAAGGAAACTTTTCTTTTTATAAAATTCCTTTAAGTGAAAAAGTACTTAAATGCCAAAAACCTGGAAAACAAGAAAGAATTTAGGAAAAGCCCAAAATTCTCTGTTATTCCATCATCCAAAGAAAATACATACTGATGTACTCTACCCAATCTCTTTTCCTACCCACTTACACACCCACTTATACATTCTTTACAAAAGTGGTATCCTAATTTTACAATATGTAAATTATATTTCAATAAAGCTCTTTTTTGAAAAAATTGTATGAAATTGGACATAGTGATCATGGTCTGCTCTCTTCCATCAATATACTGTGAACATGTTCATATTGATTATGTATTTTCCACTATGGTTTTTAATGACTACATACTATCTTTTCCTACAGATGGCCATCGTTTACTTAACAAATCACCTATTTTGCTCATTTAGTTTGTTTTTAATTTTTTCTCATCATAAATAATGTCACAATGAACACCCTTAAAGGGAAATGTTGCACATCGGTAATTCGGAGTCAAACGGTATGAATACCTTCTGCTTACACATTGTTAAAGCTCTTGTTAGACACTTACTTGTCTTACTGCCCTTCAGAAAGGCCATACCAATGTGAGCACTAATAACAGTTTCAGAGTGCTCATTTCACATTAACAAGGAAGTAAAATTCCTTTCAATATTTAAACATTTAGAAGACAAAAACTTAGCTCATTGTCATTTAATTTGTATTTTGCATTACTCATTCAGTTGAATATTTTTTCATAAGTCTAATGGTAGAATTACTTCTTCTTTTGTGAATACCATGTTCATATCCTTTAGTTTTTCTACTAGTGTTCATCTTTTTATTGAAATGTTAAGATTTCATATTTTAAATGTATCAACCCTTTATCATATTTTGCAAATCTAATTTCCTACTTCTGGTGTTCCTTTTATTTATTTGACTCTGATGATGTCTTTCATTTCTACGTTGTCAAGTGTCTCTGTCTTTTCTGATTCTACCTCTGATAAAATATCTAAAGTATAGGACACTTCATCTGTATTCTCTTCTGGTTCTCTTTTGACTTTGTGGTTTAAATTTAACTTAACCCATCTGAAAGGTATTTGGATATAGGATATAAGGTAGGGAATTTACCTTTCTTTGTTTCTCAAATGGTTAACTAGGCCAGCATAATGTGCCATAATTTCACTATGAGCTTGAAATTTTTTTTTTTTCAAGTACTACATTCTTAGACACAGTTCCACTTATGCATTTTCTACTTCATCTCATCGATATAGATGTCTCTTCTGGAGCTAGTGCCATATCACTTTAATTATGACATTTTTTATGGTTTTTTAAATATCCCATTACGCATGGCTTCCTACCCATTTCATTATTTTCTTTTAAAATATTTTCTTGCCTTTTACCAAGAATCTGATGATTCTTTCACCTGAACTTTAGAATCATTCAGTCAAGTGTCAAAAAACAAAAATACCTTTTGAGGTCTTGCTTGGAATCACACTGAATTTATAGATTAATCCCTAAAGAATTTGCTTCTTTATAGTATTAGGTCTTTCTATTCATTAACATAGTATTTTGTTTTATTAATTCCTTCTCTCAGGTCCCATATAAGAATGTATTTTTGTAATTTCCAGTTTATTTTCTATTTTGTATAGCTATTGTGAATGGGATTTTTTTTTTTTTGTGAATGGGATTTTTAAATTATATTTTCCAATTGGTTATTTCTGGCATAAGAGAAAGCTGCTAATTTTGAATACATATTTTTAAACTGGTCATCTTAATAAACTTTATTCTTAGATCCAATATTTCCTTCAGTCAATTCTTTTGAATATTTAAGACCATCTAACAAATAACAATCATTTTAGTTTTCCTATCCAATATTTTTCGTGCTTATTTTTCTTGTCTTATTACATTGGCTAGGACTTCCAGAAATGATGTAAATAACAGAGATGATAATTGGCATTCTGGTCTCTTACTCAGCAGGGAGGGAGACACTGAAGTATGTGCTGGGTCAGCACTAGTACTCCTGCCCAAGTTCCATGGCCCAGATGCAAAAATAAAGTTCAAAGCAAAGGGAAGACAGCGGCTACTACACACTTTACACAATGAACAAATGCCTCTGAGAAACAAATAAGATACTGGATAATAAAACAGACCAAATGAAGACATTGCTAATATTTCGTAGAAAAATATGACTTGACAGGGAGAGGATCAGAACAGAGATGGTCAGATGTCAGACTTTTCCTGGGTCCTGCAGAGAAGGAGTGCCAAAGCCTAGTGGCCACGGAGCCCAGGGGGCAGCCAGCAGCTGATTTCCTAGCTCTGCGTCCTCTGACTCTCTCCAGAGGAGGGAGATACAGTCTCTCATGCATTCGTTCACCTCCTCCTTCCCCAGCTGGGCCCATTTCCCCTCCTCAGAGAAATCTTCCGAGACTATCCAGATGGAAGCTGTCCACTCACCTTCAGATGTGGCAGAGTACTCATCTGGCTTTCACCTCCTCCCTGGCATAATTTCCAAGACGCAATGACCTCACTATCCAAATCTGGCCACCTGACTCCTAACTCAAGCTCCATAAAATTGCCAAAAAAATACTTCTATTCAGTCAAAACTGCTCTCAGGGAAGGTGGTTACAGAATTTCCTTCAGCACCTATCTCTTTCTCCCTTCACACAACAGTGAGGATCTCAGTCATTTGGTCCCCAAGTAGCAGGAAGACTTGAAACATGAACTTAAATGCAGGAGGGTGGCAACCACAGTCAGATACACTAACAGCACTAAGAGGGACAGGAAGGGAGGAGGCAGGAAAATGATGAAATGAGATAAATATTCCCAACAGCTAGAGACCATTTGTGGGAGTTGTTAACAGCTCAATTCTTTGAAGGCAAGACAGTCCTCTAACATAGATCCTAATAACCCAGAGGCATCAAATTATTATGCTCCATTCCCTCCACTTAGAAGGGACCAGGCACTACCCCTAAGGAGGTATTTTTTTTAATGCATGAGAACAGCAAAGAACTTTTTTTTTTTTAAATAAACTCTAGGCCCAATATGGGGCTCCAACTTAGAAACCCGAGATCAAGATTCACATGCTTTACCAACTGAGCCACCCAGGTGTCTTTGAAGAGGTATTTATCATCAAAAGAGTTAAAAGTCCTTTTGTTTTAGAGGGTACATTTTTCAGGAGAGGGTGGAAGGGGCCCTTCAGAAAGGAAGGGATTAACATTTATTGTGTGCCAAGCATATGCTCGGCAGTTTGTGTAATCTATCAAATTTAAGCTGTACAATAACCTTGAAACCTCATACTACATATCAGAAAAATGTAGCTAAGAATTACCAGATGATTCAGCAACTCCACTTCTCGGTATGTATCCCAAAGGATTAAAGGCAAAGACTGCAACAGATATTGGCTCATAGAAGATTGCTCACAATAGCCAAAAGGTGGAAACAACCCAACAGATATCCGTCAGCAGATGAGTAGATTGAAAAATATGGCCGATCCATACAATGGAATATCGCCCGGCCTTTAAAAGGAAGGAGATTCTGACACATGCACCAAGATGGATAGACCTTGAGGACATTGTGCTGAGTGCAATAAGCCAGTCACAAAAAAAGACAAATATGTACGATTCAACAATTCATAGTCAAATTCATAGAGACAGAAAGTAGTAGAGCGGTTGTCTGGGGCTGTGGGGAAGGGGACCAGGGAGTTAGTGTTTAACAGGTGTAGAGTTTCAGGCAGGGAAGATGAAAATGTTCTGGAGATGGACGGTGGTGACAGTTGCACAAGAGCGGGAATGTACACAATGCCACTGAGCTGTACGCTAATCAAAATAGTAAACTCTCAGTTATGTATGCGTGTGGGTCATTTCAGAAGAAATTAATTGGGCGCCTGGGTGGCTCAGTGGGTTAAAGCCTCTGCCTTCAGCTTAGGTCATGATATCAGGGTCCTGGGATCGAGCCCCGCATCGGGCTCTCTGCTCAGCGGGGAGCCTGCTTCCCCCTCTCTCTCTGCCTGCCTCTCTGCCTACTTGTGATCTCTCTCTCTGTCAAATAAATAAAATCTTTAAAAAAAAAAAAGAAATTAATTAAAAAGGAAGAAAGGAAGAAATAGAAAACTGTGGCTCAGAGAAATAAAGACTACTTGCCCAACTGGTATGTGGTGAAGGTAGAACTCAACACCATCTGGGCAAATCCGGAGCCCATCTCTCCATCACCATCACACCTTCCCAGGACCTGTCCTGCGCCTAAGGCTGTCCTTGCTCAAGGCGGGTTTCCCAGGAACCTGGTTCCGCCCTCCAGGAACTGACTCTCTAGAACCTGGAGCACCTCAGCATTGCCTGTGACAGGATGGGCTGGATTGTGATGATAAATGGAAGGGAACGGAAACTGGAGAGCAGAAAAAAACAGGTGGCGGGTCTGTCCTTTGACCACAGAGATCAGCGGCAACACTCCTGCCCCACCAACACGACGCTCTCTACAGGGTACCCTTCCCCGCCAGCCTCCGCTCCCCACTCTCCTTCCTTCTAGACTCCGCCCACGCCCTTTAGGCTAAAACTCTTCTCTTTTCTTTTTTTTTAAATACCCAAAAATACTGATTGACTTGTAAATTCTAAAGCATGCCAGACTCTTATTTTTACCAGATCCCACGTGCCTCAATCCATTTATGCAAGCCTCTCTTTTGGCTGCACACCTCCTCCTGCCATCGGTCCCACAACCCGAGGACTCTAGGGCAAAATCCTGACCCGCCTTCCAGCCTCCGCGGAAGTCTCCCCCTGACCCTCTCAGGCAGATTTTAAAGATTTCTCCTCAGTTGCTCCTGAATCTTAGTGTAGGGTTTACCACGTTATAGGGTAAGCTTTCATTTGCTGGTCTCCCCAGTAGCCTGCAAGTTCTTGGAGAACAGGGACCACAGCTGCAGCTCTAATGCCAACGGGTACCTACCATGTGGTGTAACAACGTCAGCCGAACAGGTGAATGAACAGGGTTTGCTTAGGGGAAACCATAGTGCTAATTAACTTTGTTTAAACAAAGCAGCAGCCGTGATGAAAGGGACCACATCCTCATTAGCGCCTCCAGCAGCCCACATGAATGCAGCCTCCGCCGCCCAGCACAACCCCGCCAGTGCTCGGATGTGGCAGGTGCTCATCACCGTGACACCAGAAACATCCAGAAAACAAATGATGGCACCACCGAAATCCAGCGCACGTCCTGAAACCACGTTCACGCGCCTGATGTCCCCCCGCCCGGTGACAGAGGCCCAGCAACATGCCACCAGATGACCGGGACATGAGCCTGCATCTGGCCTTGTATTAGCTGGGTGGCCTTGGGCAAGTCACTTAACCTCTCTGTTCTGCGATTTCCTCCTGGGAAGTGGGGGGACGTTTCCCGCCCTATCTTACAGAGTGTGGAAAGGAGGGTCCCAGAAGAGAGCAGCTGTGTGTAAAGGGCCCTGTAACTTCAGTGCAGAAGGTAATTATCTGGCCTACGGCATTGGGTGGGGGTGAGGGGGGACTGCCCATCTGAGGCAGGAATGGACTGGCCTGGAGAATTCCGGTACTCAGCCAGGAGTTCCCCAGGCCTGGCAGGCTAAAGAGCCTCTGCCAAGTTTCCTCCCTGGCACAGGGCAATGACCTGCCCACCCCACCAGAAAGCAGAATGAAGGGTGGTCACAAGGGAAGCAAAAACAGGACTCACTCTGGGCCATGGGGTGAGACAAGAACCAATCCAGAGGGGGCAGAGACAGCCATGGCAGCCAACCAGGACACCGAGCCCTGCCTTCCTGGGGTAGGCCTGATTTCAGTTCTTCTGTCCTACAGAGATGAGCATCCCTGTCCTTTCCTGCTAGGAAAGCATACTCAAGATCAAGTTCTCCCATCACAGATCAAAGTGTGACTAAGAGCCAGTGAACAAGCAGACTGGCCTCAAAATAAAGCCCGAGAGTCAAACCACAATGACGTTCCCCTGCCCCCGGCTCCCCGGATGGCTGTGATCAAAACGACAATAACAAGTGTTGGCAAGGGTATGGAGGAACTGGAGCCTTCCCACACTGCCGGTGGGAATGGAAAATGGTGCCCCTGGCGAAGTTTGGCAGGTCCTCGGAAAGTTAAAGATAGAATAGCATAAACCCCAGCACTCCCTCTCCTGGATAGATACCCGAGACAAACGAAAACATATGTGCAGACACAAATTCTGTCCACCAATGAACATTATATCATTCACAACAGCCACAGAGTAGAAACAACCCAAATGCCATCAACCGGTCGATGGATGAGTGAAACACAGCCTATTCATACAACACACTATTCTTCAGCCATAAAAAAGAATGAAGTGCTGATTCAGGCTACGACAGGCGTGAGCCTTGAAAACGTGCTGCTAAACACAAGAAGCCAGACACAAAAGGCCATATGTTATACGATTCCATTTATGTGAAATGTCCCAGTCCACGGAGATGGAGAGCAGCTGAGTGCCTGGCATAAACCGGGCGTGGGGGCAGCCGCTAATTGGTACGGAGCTTCTTTTGGGGGTGGTGAGAATGTTCTGACATCAGATGGTAGTGATGGTCGCACAATTCTATGAATATACTGAAAACCACTGAATCGGACACTTGAAAAGAGTAAGTTTTGTGGCTCATAAATTATGTATGTATTTTTAACTTCTAGAGAGTTAGATATAGCTTGTGCAAACCGACATATAAATAATGAAGGAAGGAAGGAAGCAAGCCTGAACCAAGGAGACCCTGCTACTCGGCATCTCTTGATGAAATTCCTCAGAACGAGCAGAATAGACAGGCAGGTTTTCGTGCAAACTGCCTTCAGGACAAAGAGAATGAGAAAAGGCAAGGTCAAGACTATCCATGAAGAGGGAACACAATCAGGAAAATAACATTTTCTGGCACAGCCATGGATAGAAAACCCAATGGTCGCTAGAGGCCACCTTTAACTGGCAAGGAGACAATAGAAATCGGGGCTCTATGTCATAAAAAACAGAAACATTGCAGAGAACGTGGTCTCGGGATCATCTGACTCTCCGAACGGAGACATAAAAGTCATATGCCTATTCACTCAAGCCAAAGGCAGCAGGAATACAGTTGAATAAAAACTTGCCGTCTCCCTAAAAAAAACCTATTTCTTTTTTATTTATCAGCTTTTCCAGTCTGTCTTTCTAAGACTAAAAGGCCTCGCCATTTAATGAAAGCCCCAGTTTTACCACAAAGAGGAATGATATCTTTTCCAGCTAGTCTCTAGAAAGGAAGCTTTTTCATAGAGATGAGCTTTGCCCGGTGGAAAAGCTTCTCTTCGTGAGAAGAGAGAGGGAACTTCCGCCAGCACTCACTGCTGGTAGTAACTGAAAATGCACGTAAGACAGGCTGATACAGAGAGAAACATGCCCCAGGGGAGACAGGGCACAGTCGCTGTCTCCGTCCCGTCCCCGAGGTCACCCGCCTCCTGGGCTTTGGTTTCCCTGCAGCAAAATGAAGAGACAGCAATAAACAGTCTCTAAGTCCCAGACACAGCCCTCTCCTGGAGCTCCCAATCAGGCGTTGTACCATCATCCATCCCCCAGGAACAAAGATTTTGGTGTTCAAATTTTACCTGTCCTTGCAGCCAGCCATTATTTACAAGTAATTTTTTCGGGCGCCTGGGTGGCTCAGTTGTTAAGCATCTGCATTCGAATCAGGTCATGATTCCAGGGTCCTGGGATTGAGCCCCACACTGAGCTCCCTTCTCAGTGGGGAGCCTGCTTCTCCCCCTGCTTGTATGCTCTCTTTCTCTCTGTGTCAAATAAATAAATAAAATCTCTAAAAAAATAAATAAATAAAATAAAAGTACCTTTTCCTAATTAAACAAACGGGCCTTTTTCTAGAATACAAGGGAGAAAATGATCGGGTATCTTAAATTTCCCACTAAGCAGGATATAAAATTCAGCAAAGCAAATCCTCCTTTTCCAAAGTAAGGTGGAAACTATGTTTCCTGGGGCCAGGGGAAAACTCTCCAATAACAGAGCGAAATGCTTTCAGCGAGAAAAGAAATTTGGGTGACGGAGAGGCTGTACTACCATAACGTCCAAAAATAATACGCTGACCACTTTGATCAAATCTCGATGAAAGAAGTCGAGGTGTACAGATGATGAAATGTGAGGGGATTGCTGAGGTTAGTCACTATAAAACAAAGGTACCCCTTCAAATACTTCAGGGTCCCGGCATCGTGATACAAAGTTTTCACTGTCAAAAAGCAAAAGTGGGCTATAGGGTGACTCCTCCCTCCTACGTAACCTCAAATGCACAACCCCACTGAATCCTTCCTGCAACCCTATCAGGCAAGGAAGTCTGATCCAGGCCCTTCAGACGATGGACAAAACCAACACAGGAATACGGGGCAACCTGCCTGAGCTAATGAATACGCAGCAGAGTCCCTTCCAGAACTAAGGTCTCCTGATTCCCAGCTCCGTGAAGATGAGTCGTCAAGAAGTGTAGGCCTCAAATTCTTTCCACTCCACCTCATGCTTCCCCTTGGATTCTCTCCATAAAGGAAAACACAATGTGCAGAACAGCAACCCCAAAACGGTCGGGTTTTCCTCCCTGTCCTTGCTCCTCTTCGAACAATGCCATCTGCCCGAGGTGTTTCCCAATCAGACTTTCGAAGAGCTGAGCCCGGTGAACCTCGCCGGGGGCCATGCCAACGTGAGTCGGAGAAATGAGGAAAGACAAGGCCCAGGCAAGGGCAAGATGACCTCTGAAGCAGCTTGCGTGATGGGACACAGCACCATCAGGCCTTGCACGGAAAAGAGCTCCTGGGCCTTCCAGAAGCACAGTTAAGTTCAGCCGATGAATGCATGGCTTTGGTTACGCCTCTTGATCGCTCTCCGGGTACACCTTGGGACTCAGGGGCGGGGGGGGGGGGATCTAGGGCATCAATCCAGTGCTGTTCCCCTACCACCACCTTGATGAGCATCTTCCCCCACTGGGCACAGCCTCCTGCTTAGGGAGGATGGTCACTATCTGATTACTCCCTCCCTTAATATTATGGAAAAAATACTTTTAAATGAAAGTGGGCGGGGGGGAAGGCGGTTGTGCCTGGGTGGCTCAGTCAGTTAAAGGTCTGCCTTCAGCTCAGGTCATGATCCCAGGGTCCTGGGATCGAGCCCCACGTCAGGCTCCCTGCTCAGCTGGGAGTCTGCTTCTCCCTCTCCCTCCGCCTCTCCCCTTGCTCCTGTGCACACGTGCGTGCACTCTCTCTCTCTCAAATAAATAAATAATTTTTTAAAGATTTTATTTATTTATTTGGCAGAGAGAAACAGCGACAGAGGGAACACAAGCAGGGGGAGTGGGAGAGAGAGAAGCAGGCTTCCCACTGAGCAGGGAGCCCGATGCAGGGCTCGATCCCAGGAGCCTGGGATCATGACCTGAGCCGAAGGCAGATGCTTAACGACTGAGCCACCCAGGCGCCCCTAAATAAAAAATTTTTTTAAAAAAGTAAATAAATGAAAGTTGGGTCAAAAAGCAATATAGAGCTTGAACACCAAAATCTTTCTGTTTCTAGGGGATGGATATTAGCCCGATGCCTGATGGCAAACTCTCGGTGGGGGCTAGATGTGGGATATCTGTGAAGCACCCGGCACAACGCTGGGCACAGAGCAGCACTCACGAGCACGCTTTTTAACTGTTAAAAAGCAAACAGTACCCCTTTATTCTGTGATCTGCAAGTGCTGTCACCCCAGAGCCTGGGTCAGAATCCCAGCCCTAACACTTGCAAGCTCTGTGGTTTTATGCAAGTCACCTGGCTTCTCGGCTTCCCACTCGTTTCCTCATTTATGGCATGAGCAGAAGCCCACCCATCTTCAGGGCTGTTGGAAGAACTAGAAATGGCGGGCGTAGGGCTGGGCCGGCATCAGTGCCCCAATAGGTAGTACCAGCCACCTGCTCCCTCCCAGTTACCCCACATTCTTCTAACCATCTCACGGCAAAAGACAGTCATGCCGCTCCACCCTGGGAATTCCTGCAGGCGGGTGGCACGGTCCAGAGAGCAGCCGCTGCGTCATTCAGTTTCAGAGCTCATCCGAGGGCAAGAGAAGTCAATGCAAGCCCCTTGGAGGGAGAGTGATGCTCATCCAGGTTTCCCCGAGACCACCTTGGTTGACCCTGTTGTCCTGCGGTGACAATCAGGAGCACCCCCCCGTCTCGCTCCCAAATGTGCATTCATCTGGACAAAAACTAGAAAGCCCACTCTACTCATAGGGCTGAAGCCCCCATCTAATGGTGTAAAATGACACAACACATCACCAATACTGGGCTTGAGCTGCAACACTCTGGTGGGTCTGCATATAACATTCTAAAGCAAAAATTACATTTCCTCTCAAATATCAATGCCATCCCCTCCTCCCTTGGCCTCAGTGTATCCCCCAAAATATCTGTCAACCCCTCAGGGCATGGTTTGCTAACTAAACTCTCTTCTTGCCTTCACGATGGATTTGTTCCATCTGCTTTTTGTCCCCCACGATTTTGTAGCTAATGAATCCAGGCAGGAAATAAATGAATAATAAATAATAGACTCCCAGCTGGATGCAAGCAGCAGGAGATATGCACGTCGAAGAAAAAGCCGCTATTTGTCTCTGCCAGAACTGGCCAATAATGGATCAGGGACCGGCGCTGTCATCTCTGAGGAGTCTGACACGGTCCCTTCATTCGATGTCAAATACAGGTGACTCACCATGCCTGCCCAGAGAGGAGAGAGCTCAGCATTCTGCCCGGACTCTCTCACCACGCTCTCTGGGTGTTGGGCCCCGTATGATTAAAGCCCTTCTTCAGTAGAACACCCACTAGGAAAGAATTTGTCGCAGATGCTGACAGAGGACGGACCCCAGGCTGGGCTCGGTGCACTCGGTGAGCTGAGGGAAAGGAGGTATTTGTCCAGGGAAAGGAACACAAAGCTCCTTGCTGAGCCTGCAGGGAGTCCCCAATGAGACAGAGGGGCCCACGTGTCCAACAGCACGGTCACGACCAAGTATCAAGTTGGCCTCGTCTGAATTCCTATTTGGCTGAAAATTCAAATCTAGCAAGAGTTATTGACTCGATGAGCTCTTTCCTGGTGACATCACTTTGCATCTGTGGGGCGGACTGTGTGGTCAAGAAATTTGAGCCCCAAATTTTCCAGCGATTATTTGGAGGGGAGGCAGGAATTAAAAAGTAAAATTTTAAATTTCTATATAAGAAGCCATTTGAGAGAGCTTCATAGAGAGAGAGAGAGAGAGTCATTTTTCGTGCTAGGATCAGAACACAGTGTCCACTACAAGGGCTTGAAGACAAAACAAACCTTGGACTCGCCAAGTGGCAGCAAAGGGAGGTGAGCCATCTGGTATCAGCTGGCCTGTGACTGCCCTCGGAGCAGGAGACACGAATCGCTCATCCACGGACCCACTGCCCCATCGACAGGCAGGTAGACACTATATCAGCAGATGGATTAGACGGATAATACAGATTTATCTAGATGCACAGACTAGATAGATAGAATAGATGATGATAAATCACACAGAGAGATGAGAGAGCAGATACACGAGAGACAGAAAGACAGATATAGAGATTAGACAGACAGACACATAATAGATGAGATAGGTAGACAGACAGATCGATCAATTCACCGAAAGTGACACACTGATCCCAAGTAGTGGTACAAACAACCTCACTTACTTCGCACATAACTCCAACCAGGACTGCATTGTCCCCACGTTACAGACGTGGGAACCGCCATCTAGAGCTGAGGCGTCACATGATCCCACTCAAGCCCCGCGTCCTAAAAAGGGCTAAGCAGAGGTCTTTGGCCTGTGGAGCTCTCCCACCCCGCCCTGTCGTGTCACCCTCTGAAGCACCGTCCAGTCAGTTTCACCCAGCTGGGAGACAGAGGCGGGGACAGAACATCTGAATGGTTGCCTTAAGAGTCTATGATTCTATGTTATTACCAGGCTCTTTTGATTTTTCCCTCACAGGCTCCCCACAAGGAAGGATTCCAGTTCTGACCTATCATTAGAGGGAGATTAGGTCATAAACACTATTGATTCAACCGAAAGACAGTAGGGTTTTCTCAGGGAAACCAGCACAGCAGGTGGCCCACAGGGCTGGGGACATCAGTCCACATCCCAGCTCCAGCCTGCCTTCGGCACTCCCACCCCCCACCTCCCACCTCCCACCCCACTTCCTCCAGGTCCTAAACAGTGCCCTATTGGGGCATTAGCCAAGTACAGCCTCCAGGACACCAAGGACAGCAACTGAAGAAGAAGGCCCTTTTTGGTGACATTAGCTCAGCCCCACCTTGTTTCTTTAAGATTTCATTTAAAAAAAAAAAAGATTTTATTTTTTTTGTCGGGGGAGGGGGAAGGCACAAGAGAGCAGCAGGCCCAGGGAGAAGCAGGCTCCCCACTGAGCAAGGACCCTGATGTGGGACTCGACCCCAGGGCCTGGGATCATGACCTGAGCAGAACACAGACACTTAACCGGCTGAGCCACCCAGGCACCCCATCCTGTTCCATAAGCTTCTAGAGGCCACCTGGCTACAGAATCCACATACCCCAGGTTCGTGACAGTCCAATCCCCATCCCCCTTCACAAAGAGGACAGGAGACAGCAGGAAGCAGAGGGCAAATGGCACCTCTAACTTTCAGAAAACCTTGACAGAGGGCGCCTGGGTGGCTCAGTCTGTTAAGCGTCTGCCTTCGGCTCAGGTCATGATCCCAGGGTCCTGGGATTGAGTCCCACATCAGGCTCTCCGCTCAGCGGGGAGCCTGCTTCTCTTTCTGTCCCTCCCCCACACTCGTACGCACACTCTCTCCTTCTCTCGCAAAAATAAAATAAATAAAATAAAATAAAATAAAATAAAATAAAATAAAATAGAAAACCTTGGCAGATATTCACTCAGTTTCAGCTGAAGACCAACTGTTGGAACAAGCCCCTAGACCCACAGCTCTTAACCCTGGCCATCACCTGAAGTCTTAAAAAACTAATGCCCAGGCCACCTAGAACAATTAAGTCAGAAGTTCTGGCAGTTTGTGAAAGCTCCCCAGGGGATTCTAGTGCACAGTCGAGGTTTGGAACTACTGCCCTGGCTCCCCCCAAAATTCCCTTCCCTGGAGAGGCAGCCTCGGCCAGAGCCCCAGCCGTCCCCCCCACACCCTCTCTATCATTAGGGGAACATTTAGTCACATTCAAAGAAAGCTGCCTCCCAAACGGGCTGACCAGAAAGAACTCTAATTTCCACTCACTGTAATTACCCTTTATCATGACCACGGCAGTTAGGACAGCCTAAAAGAAAGAAATTTGGGTAAATGGCTTCACCCAACAAGAGCAGGAAGTCAGAGGCAGAGCCCTCAAAACCCAAAGAAATAATCATTTTCCAAGAAAAAAAAAATAGGGAGGTCTTCTCCAAGAGGAAAAAGGGGCAAGCAGCCCACATGGAGTGATCTGGGGCCAGAACTATGAATGGCAGGTAGGAAAACGCAAACACCTAGGCCAGCCACTCCCTAAGACAGGCATTTGTCCCTTTAAAACAGTGTGTGTCATTAATTTTGCAAACAAGGACAGGGTATTTACCTATTGCAGGCTTTCACGAAAAGCCAAGCAAAGCAGTGCAAACCTAGGCAGGGAAAAGGACATGAGTGCTCTGTCCCAGTTCCTGTCTTGAACAGAAGGAGGGATGTTACAAAAACCGCCCCAAACTTCCAATGCGGTTAGTTTTCTTCAATGACTAAGTGGGTTATGTCCCTTCTTATTAAACCTCCTCTTCCCCTACAACTCGGGTGTGCAGGGGGCAGTCGCGTGGCTGGCTAGGGAAGGGAAGCAATGGGGAAGGAGTAACGGAATGGGGTGGTTTCCGAACTGTACTTCCCCAAGCCCTAGGATTCCCCAGAGGCAGAGGGGCCGCCAAGACGGGGAGCACAGTGAGAAAGAGGCCAAGGACCTGGGCTCTCCCACAGCCCACTGTTCCAGCCAGAGCAGCTCTGCCTTCATCAGCCGTATCTGCCAGGTGGTAGGGAGCAGGAGCGGGCAGAGCTGCCCAGGTAGGATTTCACAGGAGAAGAGGGGTCCCAGGACAACGATGTTAAGCAATGAAGGTAGAGGGAGCGACGTGGTCCAGATTTTGATCCAGGCTCATTCAGCCCTTGATCAAGCAGCCAGCAGAGGCAGCGTCCATGCAGGCTAGGTGCCCTCCATATAGGGCACCTATATGGGCAGGGCATGATCTGTGACTTCCAGAAGTCTCTGCCCAGCTTACTGAGCCAGGACCCAGAACAAGGGTGTCCTCGGACACATATGTGTCATGCGGGCCCTAACTTAGCCACATGGAACCCTGATCCATGGACGCTGACCACTGATGCCTATCCCTCACCATCCGGAGGCTGGGAAGACCTTGCTGGAACTCAATATTTCCACTTCCCCCGCTCCTACTCCTGGCTCCAGCTGTCACTGCGGGCAACGGGGTTGACAGGAAGTGCCCAAAAGTATAAACACCCCGCTCTATGGGAAGTCAAAGGATAGGCTCTGGGAGCATCCGAGGACTGAGACGCCCCAAACTCTGAGGATAGCTGCCACATGTCCATGGCGATAGCCCTGCTTCTGGAGGGGCCTTACCCTGAACCCAAAGGGCAATGAGGCTGGCTGGTCAAGCCCAACCCAACGGCCTCCTTCATGAAAACAGCACTTAGTAAAGTGGGTATGCGGACCTTCAGGAAGAATGGCCATCTCTCAGGATGCTTCACCTTTTCCTCCCTTCCTCCATCCTGCTCAGCAGCTGGTAGTAGGTGATCAGCCCAAAACACTGCAGGGAGTGGATGCATTCTTCCATTCCCGCCGTTCCTGGCTGGGACTTGCACGGCACCACCTGGGCCAGCCCAGTCCCATAGGGTCTGCTCGCAGAGTGACCTCGCCCACGTGGGCCTGGGGAGACGTGAGCAGCGGACAGGAGGAGCCTTCACCGACAGCCCATCGGCGAACGTGGCTTTCTAATCGCCAGGCCACGGGCAGTTTCTGTGGCCACGACTTTGGTCCTGGACTTTGAAAGTTTAGTCTGATGTGGTCGGCCTTTTTTGTAAACACTTTCCAACCCGAGTCAAATGAATGGTGCAAAGGGAATAATCAAAGTATCAATTACAGACAATTCATATTATGGTGTGTGTGTGTTCACACATGTGTCCTCATCAGAAGCAGGGAGCAAAGCCACATGCCACATGGATGAAGAAATGATAAGCAGGAAACGTACCACAGTGACACCCCGAGCCACGTCTCCTGAGGAAAGCCCGGCCAGCGGAGCTGTGGGAAGCCACCTCGCCTTTCTGTCAGGACTCCTGCCTCCACAGCCAAGACTCTCTGGAAAGGACGGGGACGGATCTGCCCAAGGGGCATCAGGGAAGGACGGCTGCATCTCCCGCGGTGCTCAGGGCTGCTCCTCAAACAGCTCAGACCCTGTGTGCCAACAGCTAGCTCTCTCACAGGACGACCCCGTGACAGTGCAACCCAGCCTCCTCCTGAAAGAATGATCCAGACGGACGGGAAGGAGGGAGCAGTCCCTGATCACGACCTTCGGCCAGGAGTGGGCTGGGCTCTCCCCTCCTGCCTCCCTCCCCCAACCGCCCTGCTGGCTGACGGCGGGGCTGACGACAGACAGGGGGTCACTGCGGGAGACAGCTGCTTTCATCGAAACAGCCTCGATGGACGTCAGACACGCTAACCCGACCCCAGGATTCTCAGTCCTCTGGCGCCGTGCTCAGATGAAGCGTGAAACCAAGTCCCCTTAGAGTCTCCATTCACTCATTCATTTATTCATTCATTCATTCAACTGGAAGCGTCCATGGAGTTCTGGGGGGGCAGGGGGAGACACTGCTGGGTGCATGGGGAGGACTGAAATGAAAGGGGCAGGAGCCTTGCTCAAACTGTAACACAGGATGGATGCCCTAAGGGCCATGGGATAAAAACCCAAGGTCTGCCAAGGCACAGAGAAGCCGCAGTGGATTACTGTGAAGCCGGCTGAGCGGGGGCTCTGAGACAGAGGTAACACCCAGCTGGGCCTCCAAGAGTAATAAAGCTTCCTGAAGATAAAGAAAAGAAGGTAAGGGCATCCCTGGCTGAGGTGACAATGTGAGTCCAGACCAGGGCAGTGGCACTGGGTCACATCGTGGAGGGCTCTGCTGCTAGAGCTGAATTCTCTGGGCAAGAAGTAGCCACAGAGGGCTTCACAGGAGGGAGATAGCATGATTCCCGCCATGCCAAAGAGCCCAGGGTGCAAGGAGACATGCAGGCTGCAGAGACAGGATCCCGGAGGCAGTGGGGAGGCCAGAGCTGCAGATGTGTTTTCCACAGCCACCACCCACACCGACGCAGAGGATAAGTGTCCATGAAGAACACCGTTCCCTCCAGCCTCACGTTTCCTGTCTATAAAACGGAGGTAACCATTCCCATCTGCTTCCCGGAGATGCTGGGGTCTTCCCTGATGATCATAAAGCTCCCAGGGAGGCGAGCAGCGTTTCCCCCCACAACGCAATGCCACCCCCACCTCCTTGCCCCTGCCACTGGTTTGGAAGCCGCCCGCAGGGCGCGTCTGGAGGCTCTGCCCACCCATCACTGGATGGAAAGGGCAAAGTTACCCGGCACTGGGCGCCCCTTACAAAGATCTCCTTGTGCTGTTCTCAATGGGAGGCTCTGTTTGATGGCAATAATATTATTTTCTGCTGCTGACGTGTCACCTCCATTTTTAAACTTGGACCGCTCAGCTACATTTTCCACTTTGGGCAGCGCCGATGCAGACGGACCTGAGAAGCACATAGCAACGCAGAGAGATGGGAGCAAGGGGGGGTTGTGGGCCGGGGGAGGCACCGATTTACTTCGATGGCTTGTTTCTGCACGTTTTCACTGGAATCTTTTCAAGTGCCCTGAACACTTCCGTTTGGCCTCCAGACTCACTGAAGGAGGAGGTCGAAGGTACCAAAGTCACATGAAGCTAGCTCTCCCTCTTGGCCAAACTGTCTCTGTAAAGTGTGCCCGTGCCGGGGTACTCACTGGAAGCCACTGCAGAATGTATGACCAGCAAGCAGAAGAAATCCTGACTTCCTCACCTGTATCATTCCCACTTACATCCTGAGGGAAGGGCAGGATGGTGGGCATTCTACAGAGGTTGGTAACTACTGGTGGTTATTTACAAGGGTAGTTACTATTTTTCTCAGGCTATAAAAACAGTGGAGTTTGGGGTGTGACAACTCTGACCACATCCCCACCACCGCTAAGGACTTTCACTCTTTGGGGTTTGCTCATTAAATTCCCCTACTCTTTGGCCTAACTGACTGCATCTCAAACCCTACATTAAAACACGATCGCATTCGCCCAACTGAGTAGGGCAGGCGGTCCGACTTCTCACCTTCCCCTTCATTCTGACCTGCCATAAGGCCACCTGCTGACTGTTCCCAGCCCCCAGGCCAGGGGCAGGATTGGTGGAGCCATCCTTTGTCCCTGCTCAGAATAAGCCCACCCAGAAGGGAGGGAAAAGAACCCCAGAGCCGCTGAGGAGGGAGGTCAAAGAGAAAGTCAGGGCATCGGCAAGAAGGGATGTGCCCTGGCTCATGGTGAAGGTGGTGGGGGATGGGAAAGCAGAGAAGAGACAAGAAGCAGAAAGGGGGGCCAAAAATGGGTCGAGTGTAGGGAGTGAAAGGCACATTCAGGGATGCAGGAGTGGAGAAAACAGAATGATGGGGTCTTTCAAGTGAGGCTGAGAGAAAACAGGGTTTTTACACATCTGCTGAGCAAAGTGCATTCGATTAGAGGCAAACTCTCTGAGCTCAATGAATCACCAAATGTGGGAGCTGAGAGGGACATCCGTGGTCCTCTGGTGCGAATCCTTGATCGTGCAGATGAGCAGCCCCGCCAAGGAAGGCGACTTGCCCACGGTCACGCAGTGACTTAATGCTGGACGGAGCCCAGAACGTCAGACTCCGGGCTGGGGGCATTTCCACCAGGGAGCACTCCTGCCCAGCCACCCCTCCCATGAGAGCCGTCACTGACCACTCACTCGGGAAATATTAATTGTGGCTTCTTAACACTCTGTGACCAACGCGAGGGCCTACAGGGGCCTCAGATGAACTCCAGACGGAGGCAGATTATAACCTTGATGTGGCCCTGGAGGCTGACACCCAAGCAGTCTGTGCTTCTCCAAGCTCGAGTGTGGCTCTGCAGCCAGCCTGCTGGCACCAGGTGAGGCCTGACAGATGTCACCGACAAAATGACAGCCTTCTCCAGGGTGTCAGGATCCTGAGGTGTGTATAGGGGATCCCCTCGCCTCTTGAGAATGGCCCCCATTAGGTTAGAAGGTGATGTGTGCAGCAAAAAAAGAAGTAATAAGACTTAAACCTTCAGGCTCTGTCATTAGAGAACTGAACCAGGAGAGAATGGTCCCTGATCCCTCAGACACTCTGGAGACTGAGAAGGGACTTAAGAGAAGACCGAGAATGCACAATTTAAAATGTAGGGGAACTCAGACTAGGGGGGGATGGCTGGGTAACGTTCGCCTAGGTGGTAGGATAGAAAAGAGGAAGTGAGAGACTGGACCATGAAGTTAGAGAGGAAAAGACCATCATTCTGAAAAATAAGCAGTGAAATGGGTTTCTCTAAAGCATAAAATAGCAAAGTTCTTTCTACTCTGACCCTCTTCTGAACTGAACTATAAGTTTTGAAGATAGACTATATATTTACTTTCGCTCTCAGAGAAACTCGTTTTTTATCTATGTGTCTGACGGGCCACTGTGTAGCTCGCCCACCTCCTCAAAAACAAGATCTGTCACAGGGACATCAGGAGACACACTGGAAATTGACATGCTACAAGCAAACTCTCAACATGCACGCTATGACTCCAGGAAATATACTTTAGATTTAGATGAAGGAAAAGCATCAATTCTTCAGAGCAATGCATGAAAGACACCCAGCTGCTGGTGCTGGCAATTTTTATGTCTAAATGACAATAGTATCTCTGGGTCCCTCTCCAAGCAGGAATGCCCAATTCCATTTATGTCAAAGCCAGGCCATTCCCCCCATTTGATTTTCTCAGCAGTAGAATGGAGGTTCCCGCTTCAACATTTCATTTACTGCACCCCATCTTCACTCCAGGAAGATGCACCCTCAGGAATTCCTTAAAAACCAAAATCAAATACTTTGGAGCAAAGGCTCAAAACAGATAGCTCTGACAACTACTCCAAAGCCTATGTCTTTAAAGTGACCACAAATCATATTTTTAGGTTACGGAAGACAAAAGTTCAAGCAGAAAAGCAAGAAGCCATTCCTTCTATCCTACCAAAATTCTCTTCAACCGTATTCTCCAGTTCACCTGGACAACTCCGAGATGGACATGAAAATGTGAGGACAAGGACACCAAGACAAACGGCTAGCCCACCCCCACCCCCTTCCGTGGGAAATCAATCCACTGCTCAGTCCAGCAACTTTGGGAAGGAAAGAATCAAACAACGAAGACTCATTTTCAAACAATAATGGCTCCCAAGCTCTAAGATTATTATTCATAAGCTCTCTTACTGATCATGGTGGTTCCCCCAGCCAGGGCTGCCTTGGTGCCTTGAAAGAAGTCATCAGCCGAGGTCATTCCTTGGTCAGGCATCTGGAAGCGGGTATGGACATCAATCCCTCCAGGGATCACCATTCTAGAATGGGCTTCGATGGTCTTCACCCCTCCTGGCACAATCAAGTTTTCCCCTATTTGCCTAAAAAAACAGGATGGATGTTAACAGCTGTAAACGAACCATCTCCGAATAAGATGGCATCTGACAGACATTTCACGAAGCGAGCAACCATCCTTCCCCAGGTTCTGTAGACTTTTTGGATTATTGTTCATTTTCATAATATGTGCGCTTCCCAGTCCCTATGCCCAACTAAGAGGCAAAGCGGAGCATTCTAGAAAACAAAACTTAAATAAAAGTACCAGAAGCCCTCATCGAAGAGGTTTAGTTGCCAGAAAACCCCTAAAATCGGATGATGACAAGGCCCCAAGATATCTACAGAAACGGCCACAACACTTTCTCTGTAACACACATAGTTGAACTCATTATCGCAGAGCAATTCTCTCCAGGCCTGGCTGCACTTTACAAACATTTATTTTCAACCCTGAGAAAGCAGGGGTGGAAAGGTAGTAGGAGAACAAAGCAAAAGAAAAAAACAAAACAAAAAAAGTGAACATGATGATTACAACTATTTAAAAATCTGGAAGCATGCGCTCAGCAACTCAGATACCAAGGACAGAAAAACTGATATTATGTTGGGGGACACGGACTCATTTTCAATTTTTAAAAAACATCTGGGCTACGTCTTTCTAGCAGTTTTTTTTTTTTTTTTTTTCAGAAGGAAAAAGTAATCAAGGAGGAGTCCATAAAGTTCTAAAACAAATTAGTGTTGACTAAAAATAGCACACAGCCTTGCTCACTTCTAGGCCAGTATCATGCGCCTTCTAATTGGGGGAAAATGGAACATGAAAGTCATGGTATTTGAGAGCCTGGAGCGGAGAATGTCACAAGCGCACACACATGGAGAAACCATTAAACATGGAAACATTAAAACCTATTTTAGGTTCATAAATCAGGGTGTGAGTTTCCAGGCAACAGACACATCCACTCCAGTTTTCCACTCCTCTGGACTGGTTTGCTGCTCACACTTGATGAATGCTGCTTATTTAAAAGATGTCGTTTGCTAGTGTTTGTCTGTAAGCAGATGTGCTCCTTCTCCAGGGCCCTGTGAGCTGTCGCCATCCATCCGGAGGGCAGGAGGATACTGGTATATACTCAGCTCACTTAACCCTCTGTTGGTTCTCTTCTCCCACACAATACACAAAAACACAAGGGCAGTCTTATTTGCGTTTGTTGCCACTTATAGAATGAAACCTACAATGCTCTCAGGATGAGGCAGTACTTTGTCTGTTACTTCGTCTGTTACTTAGCAGTTAATTTGGTGTCCATTGGCCCCAGCAACTTGGATTCTTCATTAAGAAAGCAGATGTGTTATCTTGGTAGAAGAGGCTATAACACTCCGCTTGTGTCTTAGATTGGGCAATCTACCCAAACAACTACAGTCTAGGAAAATCTTTAATATATTCAATAGATAATAAAGCAAGCATTTGAACTGGCAACAAGAAGATGCTGTGTCACCTCAGTTAAAATAGTAAATTGCCTAACACATAAGGAAATGGGTATGCATTTAATTGTGGCTTTGAATTCCCTAAATCTGAGTTTTCAAATTTACTACTTACCACCAATCAAAATGAACTTAAACAGACCCTAAGTTAGTCAGTCTTCGAAGTCTCCAAAGTTTGATGCTATGTATGTGAACTGTAGGTAATGCTTAGGAATACAGGAAGGTACACAAATTAATCTCTATAATGAGTTACACTTACTTGATCAACCCATCTTCCATGTATATGTCTGCATAGAATGACTGGTCATCATTAACAATTTTACCTCCTTTGATCAAAAGACGATCGCTCTGAAACAAAGAAAGTAATAAGGTCACAATTCATACCTGACCTATGAGAACTCTGGCATTAAGGACAATGAGCTAAGGACACATTTTTCACTATTCAAAAGAGATGCTAAAATGAGTTAATTCGGGAAAGGTTCAGTGACAAAGGTGAACCTGATGTGACAATTTATTCATCACTTGATGAATCAGAACCTACTGGCAAAAGCTCAAAGCTTATCCTAGTTTTAAAAACAAAACAAAACAAAACAAACTATCCCTTTTCACTTAAAGAGAGAAAATGAAAGAACACACAACAATCTCCTTTCAAGAGCAATGAAAACATTTCAGATAAAGAAGACAATATTTTTTAAATGGCTTTAGGCTAAACATCATTTAAAAAAAAAATACACCCACATGTAGGGAAGTCAATTCTTGGCAAGGTTGGTGTTGGGGAAAAATTAACCAAGTCTGTTGTCATGGGATACAATACACAAACACACTTAGTTCAACCACTGCAAAGTTTCATTTCAGTATGTTCTTTATATTTGCTTTTTATCTTTGAGGTAAATCACAGAGATTGTAACAAAGAGGGGGGAAAACATTTCAAATATACACCACTTTAACTACCAAGTTGTTGAGAAAAAGAGTTCTGTGATCAAGTAGGTGAAATGGCGAGTTCCAAAATCTACACTGTTGATGCACTTGCATTTTAATTAGTTCAAAATATGTATCTATGACCAGCAGCACATGAGGGCCAGAAATGCAACAGAAATGTTACATTATGACTCATCTCTATCGCAAATGCTGTTGATGGAGTGGGATATAGATGGCCTGTGTTCAGAGCAGATGCACCTGTATTCTTCCAGACTGGGCTACAAGTTGAATCACAGACCACTCTTTTAATATACAAAACACTTCAGAGGACGACATTCACTTTGATAATAGTCAACTTAAAATCCAGTTAAAAACCAATATTCTTAGTAAGTGCTATTTGTATTTAGCACCCACCAAAAAAAGAAAATTATAGCAAATCTTTAAAAAATATGGGGGGGGAGGAATGAATGAATGAATAAATAAATAAATAATTAAAATAGATATAAGCTGCTAGACACCTAGGGAAAAAAGATACTTTTACACATAAATGCACACACAGCCAGGTAGAGAAAGCATTTATTGTTTCCCTAACATAATGAAAAACAGTAAGATCATTTTAATTTTGTACACTGTAGGGTCCTTCATCCTGCTATAGACTTCAGAAACTCAAATGGGAATAAACAGTCAACAGTCATTTCTGCACTTGTGTAAGGTAAATGTAAAGACCTTTACAAAATCCTGTCATGTATCCTAAGTCACCAAAGCCTCAAAACTCATCTGTGAGGTGGGTGGGGCCAGATTCTTATTCCTATGACACGTAAACAGACGGAGGCTGAGAGGTTAAGCCACTTGCTCAAGGTCACCTGCTCCAGTGTCCTCTTCTGTCTATAATGATCTTCCTCCTTTCCCCCAGTCTCCAGCTCTAACAGGATAAATCTCGCCTGGGAGGGAAGGAGAAGCCTTGCCCTTCACTACCAGTGCCCTTAGTCACTGCAGTACCTGTCCCAGCCATTACTGCGAATCCCCGAGCCAACATCGTGCTAAGGAAAAAAAAAAAAAAAAAAATGAGACATCACAGCCCGTCCACTCTAGTGCCTTCCAGAAGGCTTCTTATATAAGATGCTGGCCATGATGATGGAGGGAGGGAAACCATGCTATAGGTCCCAAGATAGTGCAACCAGATTTTTAAGGGTAGAGGGGGCGCTCTTTAAAAAAAAAAGGTCTTGATTGTTTGCTTTTTAAATTTTTTTTCTCCCCACACTGTCAAAATGAAACTGCCTTTTTCATTCACGAAGACAACAAATTTGAGGCTTGCAGCAAATCTGCTCCCCACCCCCACTCCCCAGACTCCTTCCTCCAGAGCAGGGAGCATGTAACTTAGGGTCGGGGCCCCTAAGCCCAGCCCTTTTGGATCTTGGGTCTTCCGCCTTCCAGAAAAAGCTAGTACCCACCCTCGCTGTAGCACAGCCTGGCTCATCCCATAAAGTCCTCCCGAGCACACGCCCCCTCCCCTGTGCATTTGTTTCCACGTCTCTCTCCTGCAGATGGGTGTGCCCTTGTGCATCCAGAGGAAGCTGGGGTGTCCGTGGCTAAGGAGGAAACCAGAGCGAAAGCGCGCCCTCAAATCCAGCCCTAAACACATCTTGAGTTTATCAGGATTCTTTCGGTCTCTGCCTCAGCCCTGGGTTCTACCCAGCAATCAACTGGCCAATTCCAATTACACATCATTATATAACAATGAATTTCGCTCGCGTTCCTCCCTCCCCGGGATTTTATTCGGGGATGTAGAGAACTAGGACTGGTGAGATTTTTTTTCCAGGGAAAGATGGGAAGAAGGTGGGGGCAGGAGAGCGGTGAAAGCAAGAACCTGTGGTTCGGCGCTGAAGCATCGCAAATTCATCGTTTAGACGTTTTTTTTTTTCTCGTGATTTACAAACCAACCACCCCAGGCCCCAGAACTGCGCCGACACCTCCGGCCGCTGCGATCATTGTCTGGCCGAGGCCAGGCCGAGCCATCTGCTCCGCGCGTCGCGCAGCGCCATTACCTCCGCGAGCCCGGCTCGGCGCTGTCCCCAACGCCCACCCTCCCAGCCCGCTTTGTATGCGCCAACACAGGCGCCTCCTTGGCTGCAGAAGGGGCAGAAAGACACAAGAGAGCGAGCTCAGAGCCCTGCCTCGGCTCCAGCCCCAAACCGAGGGCGAAGAAGCCGAGAGGGCCACCAAAAACCAGCCCCTGGTCAACAAAAAGCCCACGCCTGCCCCCCACCCTCCTCTGCTCATCACCGCGTCCCTGTTTTTCTTTCCCGTTTCCACATCATCCCGGTACTCCCTGCCCTTTCCAGCATCCCTCCGCTGTCATTACGCCTCCGTGCTGAAACCCGCTCGTTTTTCTAAGAAGCCGGAGGAAAGCTCCAGAAAGCCTTTATGGTGGGGGCGGGAGGTACAGGGAGAATCCATTTCTCCATCTCCCCCATCCAGCTCCTGGAGTCCAGCCTCACAGCGCGCAGCCCGGAGAACAATATCCGAGCTTCAACCATGCATATTCAATCTGGCATCCATTTGCTTACACCCCGCAGGCCAGCACTGCAGCATCTCGCACTGACAATAAAAGGATACAGCGGATCCGGCGCGCTACCTAAGACGTCCTTTAATGCACTTACGCTCCTATTTTAATGCCTTACAAATTATGTAGCTTACAGTTCTATATGATTGCGTCTCCCACCACCCCGATCGCCTTCTTTAGCAACAAGAAAAAAAGAAAAGAAAAAAGAAAAGTTGTGTTCCTCTTCCTCCCCCTCCTTCTAAAAAATTCCTTAGATGTTCTTTGCCACAAAAGGTTGCCGGCCGACGCCAGATTTCCCAAGTACCAAACTCACCGTGATGCGTGGAATATTTTTCTTCCCCTGATAAGACATCTCTCTCCTGGGAAAAAAATAATTTCAAGAGGACAGCTTTAAAGCAAAAATTGCCAGGAAAGAGATGGTATTTTTTTTGCAGGATTGAAAAAGGTGCAACCGCTTAGCTGGTCTTGCTGATAGCAGATTTCAGGAACGTAAGGGATAAATGCAATCCTCTGTCTCTCTTTCTTCCTCGGCTCCAACACAGACCCAGCTAGGGCGGAAAAAAAAAGAAAGAGAGAACAGGAGGGAAGGGGTGGAAATAAACTACAGCAATAAAAGCCTCGGTTCAAGTCGGCCACCGCGGCGCATGCGCCGCCAGCCACTCCCTTTCCTCTCAGGCAAAAGCCATCCGCTTCGAGAGAGACGAGCCCTGATTGGCCACCATCGTGGGATATGCAAATGAGCGCCGGCGGGGAGGGGAGCGGCGCGAGAGCGCGAAATGCCGCAGTGTGCCGCCGAGGGCGGCGGTCGAGGCGTGCGCCCGACCGGGGAGCGCGCCTTTCGCGCCCTTTCTTTAGGCCGCAGCACTGGGGAATGTGGCTGGCAGCCGCCCCAAATGCAGCATCAGCAGCTCAAGGACAATGGAGGGGTGGTCACTACGGGCCGGGGAGCCCAGCCCGGTGACGGTGGGCTTCGCAGCAGCCCGTGCGGCACGCACCCGCTCGCGCGCGCCCCGCTGGATGCCCGCCCGCGCGCCAATCCGCGGAGGCCGCCGCTGCAGCCCCGCGTGGGGTGACTGCGCCGAGCCAATGGCTTTGCTGGCGGCGAGCGCGCGACTGCACCGCCGGCCGGCGCCGCGCCGCCCGGGAGGGGCGCCCGGGCCCTCCTCCCGCCGCCGTCGCCCTTCGCGAAGGCTCGCTCGGCCTCCGCCCAGGAGTCGGCGGGGAATTCTGATGGCAGCGAGCGGAGGCAAGGGGAGCGGGGCGGGGAGCGGCGCCGCGCCGGCCACGCCCGTCCGCCGCCCAGCCCCCGAGAGAGGGGCTGCTGGACGCGGGCCTGCGAGCCGGGCGGCGCGGGGGCGTGGAGCGCGCGGAGCGCGCGGCCGGGCTCCCTGGGGCTCCGGGGGCGAGCTGCGGGAGGAACGCAAGCCTGAGGGCAGGCGCCGGGCTGCAGGCTGCAGGCTGCAGGCTGCCGTGGCCGAAGCCCTTAGTACTGCGAGCGAGTCGGCTGCTGGAGCTGGGAGAGAGAGATCGAGAGATCGGGAAACCCGGCCCTGAAAGCCCTTTGGTGCCCGCTGGCCGCCCGTTGAGGCCCAGTGTAGGGCCCTGCTCTCTTGAGCGGTCACGCCCACCCAGACGCATTTGGGGTAATAGAGGGGTGCATTTCACCGGTGCCTGCAGATCTGTCCAGGAAAAACTTGGCGTTACAGTGCTGTAGACCGGGCCTCCGCATCACACAATGAGACAGAAAGAGATGGGGAAGCGGGAGGAATGAAAGGGGAAACTGAATCATGGAGAAAACCCCGGAATCAGAGTTAAAAACACAGGCCACTCTTCACTCCCCAGTCAGAAATACTAGTTAGGATTCAGACGGCATTCCAGGCCTCTCTTCTTGGCGCTACCAGTTGAACGGGCTTGGAACCCCTCCGCTTTGCTGGTCCAAATCGTGTACCGGCGCTCTGACTGCAGAATCCCTGCAGGAGAAATAAGCCTGTCCACTTGATCCCGAGCAATCTACCAGGGGTCTCTTTGGAGATGTTGTCCCGTTAAGTACAACAACTACAACATCTGGGTAGGCCCATGGCTTTGGGTTTCTCTGCTTGAGATCAAACGATAGAATCCTTCCATAATCTAGGCCATCAGGGAGCCATTGGGGGGGGGGGGATATAGAATCTATTTAATTGGCTCATACCTGCTCAGCAAAGATTAGCCAGATAAATACAAAATAATCCTGGGGCTACTGTGGCCCACGTTCCAATGTCTTTCTGCTTCTGCCCACCTGTCTGTCCAGAAGGTGTAAGACTGTACTCTTTCACTCCTATTCTGGTAAATTCTAAAGTCCCAGAAAAGAGCTGTGGGGGCATGCAGCACGCTTCATAGCTGGTTAATTCATTCAAGTTCCAATGAGCTGTGCACCTTGAAAAGAAAGTAGAACCACTCCCCCCCCCAACTGACCCCAACTATGGGATGTGCTATGAGCAAAGTGACTTGATGTCAGCAGGTATTGGTGTCAAGCTGTAAGGGTTAAAGTCACAAGTCTGAGAAAGCTCAAACGTGCCCTCCTACCAGTGAAAGCCAACTGTAGGTTCCAGAAGGGCTGGGGGCCAGTGTTCTATTAAATCGTGAGTAAAATACCACTAGGCAAGCAAGCAAATAATGAGATTCAAATTAATTTAAAACAGAATGACTTCTAATTAAATTGTTTGATATTCTTGTTAAATTTTCCTGCTCCTGAACTGTTTGATCTTAACAGATTTAACTGTATCTTGTTATCTACTACCTTGCCAGTGAATAGTTTGCTTTGTAATAAAAGCTTTAAAAAAAAAAAGGTTATTTATTTGAGCGAGGGAGAGCAGGAGGAGGGGTGAGGGTGGGGAGGAAGAGAAAGAATCCCAAGCAGACTCCCTGCGGAGCGGAGAGCTCCACAAAGGGCTCTATCCCTGAACTCCAGACCATGACCTGAGCTGAAACCAAGAGCCAGATGCTCAACGGATTGAGCCACCGAGACGCCCCTGTAATAAAAGCTTTTATGTCAGTCTTCTTTGTATCAGCCTTATTCCTAGAGCCATTCATATGAGGTTCTTAGTCCATGATGACTGATATTTCCACTCATACATATCCAAAGATTTAAGGTTTAAATTGATTTGTCTGTTCCAACTAGAGCTTAAGACTATTTGGCACAAAGAGGATACCAAATAGTTTTAATTGGCCAGGGAACGGTCTGCAATCTGCATTTCCTACCATACTTACTGCTCAATGCAATGCAGAAAAGTAAAGGGGGTAGGGAAGAATTTTCCACCCACTCTGCACTGATAGACTTGTTAATATACAGTTTTTTCACATTGTCTTTAGACAAACAATGAAAATTCCTGTAAAGTTACAAATCCTTATCCCTGAACCAAACATTTTAGCCTATTCTCAGGCGTAATTTTTCCAAACTTCTAAAAAATTAAATGCATATCTGGGTGGCTCAGTGGGTTAAGTATCTGCCTTCGGCTCAGGTCATGTTCCCAGGGTCCTGGGATGGAGCCCTGCATCGGGCTCCCTGCTCAGTGGGGAGTCTGCCTCTCCCTATAACCTTTTTCCCCTCCCCCCCTCATCTCTCGCTCTCTCAAATAAATAAATAAAATCTCTTTAAAAATTAAAAATTAAATGCATATCAAACATGAAAAGAGAGCATTGTACCCATGTTCTGCATCAGTCTCTGACCACGGCCCCCTCTGCAACTTAGCCTCCCGTCCCCTGACACCCATGCCTCCATCCCAACGCTCAGGGGGTGCATCCAGACAGGGACCAGCACACGCGATGCCCCTCGAGGCCGTGTGCCTTCGCAAATCCCTGCCTTGCCCTTTGTGGTTCCCTTCACCTCCCTCCCTTGTCCCTCAACCCTTCCTCTAAAAGTGAGCTTAAACCTCACTTTCTCGGTGCCCTCTGCCTCCCTGCTGCCTCATAAAGCATTAAGCACAACCTCCTCTCACCACCACTACCAGAACATGCATCCTTCCGTATTATAATTATTTGTCCTTTTCTTCTGTCAGAGCAGGACTCCTGAAAGCCAAGAGCCTGGCATTTCTTTTTCCGGTAACCAGTACCCTCCCTGACCTGCAGCCCGGGCCCTCAATGTTCGGTATATAACTAAATGCTGCCGTTGCTGTTCCAAGAGAATTGCCATGTTTCTTCCATGTCACTGCCACGGTGAGTTTTCATGTCAGCAAAATCCCCAGCTCAGCCTTTCCCTTAACACTGTTGCCTTGCTGGGTCTTTCTCCTCTTCTCCAAGTCCCAGAAACTTCTAGAGAACCTTGCTATAATGCAGCTCATTATTCCTTGTGTGGCCGTAGGTGCCTGAATTTTCAGCTAAGCAGCTCCTAAACAAAGCTGCCACCACACCTGATAAAATCCAGGGAGAGGGCATCCAGTTCAGAACTCTAAAATCCTACAAGGGGCCTTGAGTCATCCCCCCCCACCCCAGCACTAGTTTCTTAGACCCTTCTCATCTCCACCCTTCCATTACTCTTTCTACGTGCCTGCGGGGGACCTTTTATCACGTTCTACAACCTACACCACGCCATCCTCACCTCTGCCATGAGGAGGCGAGCAGGACTTTCCTTCCACTGCAAGTTGGCACTCACAGAGTCTAGGAACTCTTTCAAAACTCTCCCTCATGCCTCACCCTTTATAGGGCCTGACGAGGGGTGGAGGGGGTGTGGGGGCTCCAGAGGGATGACATCCAGTCAGGATTTTTAAGATGTTCAAGTCATACAGGCTGCCAGGAACTGGGGGTGGGGATATGAAGGGCCGTCACTGAGGACGGGGACGCTGCAGGGTGACTGGGCTGTTTTCGGTTCCTCAGCTGCTGGCTCACTTGGCGTCCCGCCTCAGACCGGGCCCACCACGGCTCTTGGTTTCAGCTTCCCTCTTTGGGAAGCTGCAGTAGCTGGTTCTGCTTTGACAGCCCCCCTGGGCTCTGTAGAAGGGCAACATTCAGGATGTCCCAGAGTAGGGAAACCCCAAAACAGACACTTTGACCAGAAGAACAGAGCCTAGACATGGCAAAAAAGAGAAGCACCCCGAGTCCCCTCATCGCTGCAGGACTGCTGCCAAGGGCTACAGCCTCAAATGCACTCTGCAAAGGAGGTTAAAATTAATGCAGTGGTAAGGAGAAGGCACCGGAATTCTTCCTTGCCAAAAACTAAGGGCACTGACTAGGACACTTGATACCTTCTTCTTTGCAGATGGAATCCGGCCTTAACAGTCATTTTCTCTGGATGCATAACCCCGAAGGGGCAGTCTGCAGAGGGACAGGCAGGGGCTGCCCGGTCCAAGCCTTTCCAGTGGGTGTGTCCTTTACCCAGGGTTGTGGAGTGCTGACCCACAAGGTTGGAACTGACTGGCCCTCTGAGCCAGACGCCGCTTTTACCAGCACTGGAAAAAGTATGGCCCACTCAGCAGGGGCTCTGAGAGCATCCCGACACAGTCCTTACTGGGTGAAGACAAGAGGTTCCTCTGTCCCAGTCCTGTCCGACACTGGGACACAGAGGAAAGCATGCACTTCCGAATCTCGTAGCCTTTGGCTTTCTCCTCTCACCACTCCTTCGTTACCTACCTTGCACATCATCCTCTGTGTGACTACAGATTTTCCCTGGGGTCTTTTCTGCCCTGGGCTGGAGACAGACAGCCCCTTGCTTTGGCCGTCGTGCCTCAGGCCCGCCCTCTGGTGGTCAATGAGGAGAGTGCATTTTGGGTCCTATCTGTCCTCAATTCGGAACTAGGAATGGGACTGGTCCCAGAGTTCCTGGGGTGATTTTGCCTCTGCATTGGAATCAGCTGGGACCCCCTCAGACCTTCCAGAGATAAGGCCTAGGGATGTCTTTTAACCGGTTTACCTCCAGCCAGTAGCCGACCACACCCTGCTTTTTACAGAAGAGGAAGCGAGGAGAACATGGACTAGCACTCAGGTCTGAGGCCCACCCCGGACTTTTCTTCTCCCCAAACTACATCCATGGCCCTGCTCTGTACCCCATGGACACATCTTATGAAAGAGTAGTAAATATTCCCGCTATCCTTCCACTTGATTGCCTTCTAGTAAAACACCCATGTAGTCCACAGGAGGCAACTAACATTTATTGAGCACCTACTGTAGTCTACGCAAAGCAGAGTGCTTTAAATACACCTTATCTAACCCTCCCCAAAACCTTACTAGGGAAGTCTTCACATCCCTATCATATAGCTGGGAGAATAGAACTCAAAGAAACCTCTTGTTCCAGGCCCAGCTGCATGTACAGAGCGAGCACGGGATTCAAATCCAGATCTCTGTGACCCCACAGCCCGAGGCACTAGTTCTTTAAATGATAAAGTACTTCTGCAGCAGAAAGTGAAAGAGGTGGGTGTGGGTGGCCTGCTGTCTCTTTACCCCTTTCCCAGTACCCCCTCTGCCACCACCCGAAGCTCCAAGGACTTCCTACATTCCTCTGGCCCTGCCCCTTGTCCCAAAATTAATTCTCCATCTCTCTTTCTTCATCACCCGGAAGGATTCAGTTTCTGTCAGTGGCTAACTCTCCTCTCATTGGAAACATAATAGGTGATCGCCAACATTTAAATGAGCAATGAACCCTTACCGAGCTGAGCTACCCTGGAGCTAAAAGGTCAAGGCCCTAATTGGCGGCTGGCTTAAAGAAAATGCAAACCGTTTGTCCAGACTGCCTTCTTTCCCAGCCTCATCCTGCCCTCCCCACCTCCGCAGCACCCCAGTTTCCTGCTGCTGCAACTGTCCCCTCCTCGTCCCTTCACGGCAGGGATGGCTCCTTCTCACCCTTCCGTGCCCTCTTCCGGGACACGGGCCCCGACCCCCTATCTGAAGTCACCGCACATATTCGCTACCTTCCCTATCTCGGCAGCCCCTCAACAGCGGGGATCCCAGTGGGAAGTATCTGGTGTATTTGTCTCCGTCTGTGTTGTTTACCCTCTACCTCACAACTGCAGCCTCCCCAAGTCACCTTGTTCTCCACCCCACCCGGCGAAGAGCTCACAGCTCAATAAACCCGAACCCAAGGAGCAGCCCGAGAGCAGAGCCTCTCTGACCACCCAGCGCTGAGGGCCTCCTGCTGCCCTGCCCCAGTTTGCCAGCCCTCCAGCCTAGGGGACCCGGGCCTCCCCTTCCACCTCTGCCTCCCTGACGTGCACCTGCCCCCCGCCCCCCGCCAGTCCTCACTCACCCCTGTGTTTAAAACACCAGATGGCAAGAATTCACCTACTGGATTGGGTCACCTAGCCTCGTGACTCCCTGTGGCAGATTTCTCTCCCACTGGGACCTGGCCTTCAGGTGCCCTGGGCCTTGACCTTCACCAAGCGTGACTCCAGCTGCAGGTCCGCCCTTGGTACCTGCAGGTGCGTTCCCTTTTCCAAGCCCAGGCTTTGGGCTCGGGCTCCAACACACTTAGGAAGTAAAGCAGATGCTCATCCATCTGGGCCGTCCTTGGTTCAGAAGCTGTGTCAGTTCCACAGAGGGCTGAGAAAACGTGTCAACTGCATGTCCAGAGAGTCTAAATAATATCAGGAGCTTCAGTCTCTTCGAAGAATCCAGCTGTGTTCAAATACTGAGAACTACCCACTTAAAAACCTTCTGTGCCTCTAGCCCAATCATTCAAACAAGGTTCCCTAGAGACCTTGTGGGGGGCGATTTATTAGCTTAGTCTGTGAATTCTTAGAAGTAGTCCGTTTGGATACTGTAAAGATGTAAAGAATTGGTGAATTTTCCCTTCCTAATTTTGGGCTTCCTCACTCCCTTCCCTACCTACCTGCCATTCTAACTTCGAGTTAGAGTTTATTATCTACAGTGTACCAGCCCAAGAGGAGCAAAGGGTAATAGGGAAGTGAGCTCACAAGCTCACACACAGCCCCTCTGTGGGCTGCAAGGCCTTGTGCATGGCAAAGCCATGGGGTGAGGACACATGGTGCTTCCCCGGCCCCAGAGAAGCTGGGCTTCTCTGCCACGGGCCTGGGACCCCACAAGGTCACCCACAAGGTCACCCACCAAAGACTGAGCACCATCCCACTTCTGTGCATGCCCGGCCTCCCTCGAGAAGCAGAATGGGACCCGATGGGACATAAGCAGATAGGTAGGTAACTGCAAGCTACACCAGCTGGAGTAAACTCTCCATCACATTCTTGGGACTTTAAACCAGATTCCACATGTATGGGCCACGGCCTTTCAGCCCTCTTTAGGGTCAAGGCCAGAGCTAAGGGACAGCCTGAGCCCCACACCGATCCTTTCCTGAGTCCTCCCCTGCTGTCAGATGGTGGAGAAGAAGTGGGAAAGAATACATCAAGGCCATTGTAATTTTGACTAGCGAGGATGCAGCAAAATGTAAGGTGGCAACATCATGATAAAAAACACAGTATGCGGTATCAGGACACACGGCCATTCCTGGCTTAAGCCAGCCTCTCAGCCCACGGATAGGCACAGCCAGTTGGTCAAAATGCAGCTTGCTCGCATCACTATTTCAGCCCACTGAGGTTAATGCTCAGCCGCAGTTCTTACTGGGACAATCTGGAAGTTTCCCCCACTTGCTTGTGAAAGTTAATTTGGTGCTCAGGATGACAGCAATGACCATGGTCCAGCGCGTCCTCCGCATCATCTTCCTAGGATAGCCTTTGCATCATCTTAAAAGCACCCTCTAGGCATCAGTTTTCTCTGTGTGGTTATTATTCTCTTGCCTCAAATGTTCCGCAGATAACAAGAGGACAAAAAAGACCTTTGCTCAAAAGTGGAGGGCTTCTTTTCTATTCCTTGTCTCTTCATTTTTTTCTCCTTTCCCCTCCCTGGCAGGTTTACGAGGTTTGCCTCAAAAGGCATTGTAAACATCCGCACCTGCCCCCAATCCTATGAATGCCCCACCCCGTTGTTGACCACATTCCTCAGTTTCCAGACAAGTCCAAATGGGATATAAGTGTTTTTGAGGCATCACAGTCAGGGTTGGATATTAGGTATTTTTCTCTGAGAGGGGATTCAGGATTTTGCAGCTAACAGTGGGCTCTTGTTCCACTCTGTCCAGTTACTAAGACCCCCCTTCTCCTACAGGGACCCTTTGAAGGAGGGGGGTCCTGGAAGTTGGAGTTGGGGCTCAGCCCCTCCCAGGTGCCATCGACCCCTATGGACTAGGTCCTGCCTGGCTCTTGCTAGTCTCCCTCTTGAGGATGGACATCTGGCCCTGGACCCCAGCCTGGTGGATTCCAGGAACTGGAATTTGATATGCATGGAGGACGTCCCAAGAAATGGTGGCCCTCCCACAGAATGGCAGGTAGCAGAAAGGCTGTTGCCTGCCTACCAGCTAGTGCTTCTCAGAGTGACCTCTTCTTGGACCCCATGTCCCAGGGTTCTACTTAACTGATGGACCACTGGCCTTTGCACCTTGGAGATCCCGCTTACCCCCCACCAACCACCGCCACTGCTACCCATTTTGCCTGAAATGGGATGCAAGAAAGTTGAACTGTTTGATGGACTGTACTTGCCTGACTAAAGCACCAGTCCCAATCTCTGTCCAACAGTCACCTTCCTCGCATATCCATTTCAACATAGGAGGACCTAGGACAGATCACGGTCCCTTCCCGCCGGAGGAACCAAGCGTTCTGCCTGTAAGGTGTTAGGATGTCACACCTTCTCCTCACACAGGGTGTGTATCTCATCTTGCACATCCAGACTGCAGCGGATAGAGCCAAGCTGGAGTGGAGGATTCTCCATCCATCCCACAGAGTCAAGTCTCCGTAACTCACCAGTGTTAGAGCCCAGGGATGGGTCTTACACTTGCGTGTGAGACAACATGAAACTCTGCGAGTCTTTCCTCTGATCCCCATCTTGGCTGTGTGACAACCCCGAATTCATCAAGACAGACAAAACATAACAAATGTCTAAGAAAGGGAACCACCTGTGACATGATACTACCTTTCATGCCTCTTCCATCCAGGGAGCTGTGTCTTGTAAAAGAACTTTCTTCCATGAGGGGAATGTTCTAGATCTGCTCTGTCCAACACAGTAGCCACTCCCCTACCCCCCGTGGCTGTGGAGCATTCAAAAAACATGGTTAGTGTGATGGGGGAGGGACTCAATTTTTAATTTATTTCATTTAAATTAATTTTAATGTAAATAGCTCCTTGTGGCTATGACTGTTGTGTTGGGCAGTGCAGATCCAGAAGGCTTTTTTTTTCTTTCTTTTTTAAAGATTTTATTTATTTACTTGACAGAGAGAGAGATCATAAGTAGGCAGAGAGGCAGGCAGAGAGAGAGGAAGAAGCAGGCTCCCCGCTGAGCAGAGAGCCCGATGCAGTCTTGATCCCAGGACTCTGAGATCGTGACCAGAGCCGAAGGCAGAGGCTTTAACCCACTGAGCCACCCAGGTGCCCCTAAATAAAGATATTGTCTTGAAAAACAAACCAAGTAGGAACGCAAGGCAGCTGGGGGAGAAAATCAGAGAAAACACATCAAAGTCAAACCTACAGGGGCGCCTGGGTGGCTCAGTGGGTTAAAGCCTCTGCCTTCGGCTCAGGTCATGATCTCAGGGTCCTGGGATCGAGCCCCGCATCGGGCTCTCTGCTCAGCCGGGAGCCTGCTTCCCCCTCTCTCTCTCTGCCTGCCTCTCTGCCTACTTGTGATCTCTGTCTGTCAAATAAATAAAATCTTTAAAAAAAAAAGTCAAATTTACATCGCTCTTACATTATCCACTCCTAATGTCACATTACCGCTTGTCTCCATAATGGACTGTGGCCCATATATTCATCTAACAGAAAATTTTAGACGAGTGTTTTCCAAACATTTGACCACAATTCTTAGTTAAAAAAATACATTTTACATCATGACCGAACATACATAGATGTCTGTGCAACTAAAATAAAACAAAATATTTTCTCTCGTAAAAATTGGTCACAACTAACTATGGTGATCTCAACCACCCATTAGCCCCAGTTGAAAGATTTTTAGATAACTATAACAGAGAATAATTGGGCAACATGACCGTAAGTCCCTTTCCCTGAGTTTTAGTGAAACATCAGGAGTTTAGAGGGTATGTCTATGTACATATTCTGTCTTCACAACTCATCTGCCACAGAGCTTGTATATCCAATGTTCAAAACTGGATAAATCCCACGGTCTTTTGAGGTTCTGGTGTACCATATGGCAGGCAACTGCTGCAAAACTCACCAGCTCCCAGGACCTGGACTTTACGAAATCCTCAGAGGATCCCCTCTCCAGGCAAACTCAGCCATGAAGCTGGAGCCTTAGGACTCAACAGTCCTGCGTGGTCAGCAGGTACTGGTCCTACTCAGTAAACTGCAGGAGATCAAATCTGACCTTGGAGCTCAAGACAGCTTAATCACTCAGATTCCTGCAACCCCACATCCAATCAGACAGTAACCCAAACTCCCAAGAACAAAGACTTTGAATCAGATGGGAGCTATCTGTCTACCCTGGCCTCTGCTTTTCATGAGAAAAGCAGCCCGTTCAACAAATAATGTACCAAGCATGCTGCTGGGCCCTGGGCATGTAAAGACAGACAAGGTCCATATTATCCAGAAAGTTGCAGATTAGAAAAGGAAGTAGATAATTAGATAGTCACACTAATGAAGTGAGAAGCTAGGATTACAAACTAATAAGGGGCACTGAAGAAATGAGCAGATGTGTTCTGAAAATACCTGCAGGGTGGAGAATGGGTTCCAGAAGACTCAGACTGGACAAGGGGAGAGCAGATAGTAGGCTATCACAGGATGTCCCGGGAAGGCAGAGGGCAGCTGGAACAGTATTGCATAGTGAAGGGAGACCCAGACTAGTTCCGGTCCTGCCTGTGTCAGAGATTAACTGTGTCTCCGTGGTCAGCAACACCTTGCTGAGCCCCAAGCTCGCAAGCATCAATTTCCCAGGGTATTATGAGGATTAAATAGGAAAAAGTCCTGACAATTATAAAATGCTACACACTGACATAAGAAGCATTTTTCTCTACGGTAGGCAGACTTCTCAGGTGCCCCCTCACCTTCATGTAATCTCACGAACTGTTCCAGATTGAAGTATATTAAAGAGATAAAACTCAGTGTAAATCCTGACCTGTGGGGCACCTGGGTGGGTCAGTCGGTTAAGCATACAACTCTTGATTTCGGCTGGGCTGGGATCATGATCTCAGGGTCATGAGATTGAGCCCCTCATCGGGCTCCGTGCTCAGCATGGAGCCTGCTTAAAAGATTCTCCCTCTCCCTCTGCCCCTCCCCACCCTGCTCTCTCTCTTAAAAAAAAAGAAAAAGAAAAAGAAAAAGTCCTGATTTAGATGTTAAACTCAAAAAAAGGACATTATGGGATGACTGGCAAATTGCAATGGCCCTGAAGATTAGATGGTAGTACTGTATCAATGTTAATTTTCCACTTTTGATGGTTATACTTGGTTATGGAGGAGAGTGTCCTTGTCTTTTAGGAAATACACACTAATGTATTATGAGTCATGGGCGTTATATCTATAACTTTCAAATAATTCATAAAAAACACATATAGAGGGGCGCCTGAGTGGCTCAGTGGGTTAAGGCCTCTGCCTTCGGCTCAGGTCATGATCTCAGGGTCCTGGGATCGAGCCCCGCATCGGGCTCTCTGCTCAGCAGGGAGCCTGCTTCCCCCTCTCTCTCTGCCTGCCTCTCTGCCTACTTGTGATCCCTTTCTCTCTGTCAAACAAATAAATAAAATCTTTTAAAAAAAACACATATAGAGATATGTGTGTATGTTTAAAGAGAGAGAAAGAAAGAGAGAATAAGGCAGATGTAAAATGCCAACAATTTAGAGAAACTGGATAAAGTTATACAGAAAGTCTATACCGTTTCTCTAAATTTTAAATTTCTTCAAAATATTAAACTTAAAAAATAAGCTTAAAAGCAGAAGTTGATTTTTATTAAATAGTGCATAAGTAATAGTAAAGACTGCACTCAGACGTAACAAAAACTAGCAAACGTCTAGAGTTAGGGACCCCACGCTGAATCGCCCTGTAGCTGCTGCACTTGCCCTCATTCCGCAGAGCGGAGGCAACCTGCCCAAATCAGGCTCCACTAAATCAGCAAGTGGAGAATCAAGGCCATCCCTCAGTTTCTCCCAGAACACTTGATTTTCGCCCTAATCATCCAAATATTCAGGCAGCTGTGAAGAAACTGTTGCCCAATCATTTCTGTAAGAAGGACTTTCAGTCCATACAGTCCTTTAATATAAGTTCAGCTGTGAACAAATCTACTTATACCACTAATCAGAAAATCAATTTTTAAAATTTTCTACCAAATAAATACATCCTTATTACCTATCATAACCTTCCTTTGCATGCCTGTCAGCAATGAAGGGACATCAGATTTAATAGGCATTTTCTCCAGGAATTGCCAGAGTCCCCTCAGTGGCCTAAATCAGGCTGTACTTCCCATCTTCCTCATTGTTCCTTCATCACCTGTCAATGAATCTGCGTCAGGATCTTTACCATTTCTCTTATCAGATGCAAATGTTTCTCTTTCATTTCTGTTTTGCTTCTTTTAGACTTATTTTTAGATTCTTCTTTACTGTCCTTCAATTACTGTCCTTCATGAATCCACCATTCATGTCTCGCACACCTAGTAATTTACCTTTTGGAAGCATGTTACCAACAGAGAACTTATTGTTTAGATGAGAGAAAGCTATCTGAACTTGTAATGATAGTGTGCAAGGATAACGGCATTGTGTGTTAACATAAAGTCCCTCTTCTTGTTGAAGTGAAACATGCCGACACTGTGTCCTGGCACCTTTATTTCAAGACAATGTCCACAAGTTAACAATCTCATCTTGACCAGCTCATCGAAGTAAATAACCAGTTTACATCCCAATTTGTAATATTGTTCTACACAACCCTTACACTGAAAAAAATCCAAATCTCTGTATTTAATTGTGCATGAATAGGCCTGAAACACTCTTTTTGTTGTTGTTTTCTACCACAACTGCCATACCTACATTCTATGAAATAAATTCAGACTTAAAGCTAGAGCAGGAAAAGTTCCTATAACATCAGAGGTAAAAGTTTAGTTTTTACTATGTGCCAACTCATGCTGTCAAAACTGTATATGTATCACATATTTAATCCCCCTAAACAACCCGAATGTTATGGACTGAATATTTATGTCCTCTCAAAATTCATGTTTTGAAATTTTAACCCCCGATGTGATGGTATCTGGAGGTGGGGTCTTTGGAGGGGATTAGGTCCTGAAGGTGGAGCCCTCCTGAACAGGATTAGTGCCTTTTAAGAAAAGGCCAGAGAGCTGGCTCTCTCTCTTTTCTGCCGTGTGAGGATATATGAAGAAGCTGGCTGCCTACAACTTGAGGGGGGGTCTCATGAGAACCCACCCAAGTTAATACCCTGATCTCAGACTTCCAGCCTCTAGACTGTGAGAAATAAATGCTTGTTATTTAAGCCCCCCAGTCTATATTTGTTACAGCAGCCCCAACAGATTAAGACACCTAAAGGCTTAAGGCACCTGGGTGGCTCAGTCAGTTAAGCCTCTGCCTTCAGCTCAGGTCATGATCCCAGGGTCCTGGGATGGAGCCCCACATCAGACTCCATGCTCAGCGGGGAGTCTGCTTCTCCCTCTGCCCTTCCCCCCACTCGTTCGCTCTCTCTTTCTCTCTCAAAAATAAATAAAATCTTAAGAAAAAAAAAGACACCTAAGGACTTAGTGTTTTTCCCTTCATTTAAGCAAGGAAACAGTCACAGAAATACCATTACCAGATAAGATACAGGATGCCCAGTTAAATTTGTGTTTCACATAAACAATGAATAATATTTTTGGTATAACTATGTCCCAAATATTTCATGAAACATACTAAACAAAGTAAAAAATTATTTCATGAAAAAAAATACTTGATGTTTATCTGAAATTCAAATTTAACTGGGTGTCCTATATTTATTTATTTATAAAGATTTTATTTATTTATTTGAGAGAGAGAGTGAAAGAGAGAGCACAGGTCTTGGGGGGGAGGGTTGAGGCAGAAAGAGAAGCAGACTCCCCACCAAGCAAACAGCCCGATGCGGGGCTGGACCGCAGGACCCCGGGATCATGACCTGAGCCGAAGGCAGACACTTGACCGACTGAGCCACCCAGGTGCTCCTGGGTGTCCTATATTTAAATTTTTGAAAACTGGCAACCCTGCATAGAAAGAGTAAGTAAATTGGCCAAGATCACATAGTTGGTAAGCAGTAGCAACTGCCAATATGAAGCCAGGCAGCTGACGCCAAAGCTCACACTTTTCCCTCATAGATCTTTGTAAGGAAGAAATAAGATAGTCCACATAAAGGCTTAGCATGGTGTCTGACACCTAGTAAGGATTCAAGTCTTAGTTGTGAATAATATCATACTAATAAGCATATTGTTGCTGTTGTTAGTTCTAAGATTTTCATCTTCAGAAGATGCTATCATGAAAGTGAAAACACAACCCATAGGAGAAAATATTTGCAAATCATGTATCTTATAAGGGGCTAGTATCCAGAATATATAAAGAACTCCTAGGGGTGCCTGGGTGGCTCAGTCAGTTAAGCCTCTGACTTTGGCTCAGATTATGGTCTCGGGGTCCTGGGATGGAGTCCCCATGATAGGCTCTGCTCTCGCCGGGAAGTCTGCTTCTCTCCCTCTCCGTCTGTCCCTCCCCTTGCTTGTGTTCTCGCTCTCTCTCTTATAAATAAATAAAATCTAGAAAAAAAAAAACCTCTTATAACAACAACAAAAAAACAAACAACTCAATTTTTAAAATGGCAAAAGACTTAAATAGACATTTCTCAAAAGAAAATATCCAAGTGGCCAACAAGCACATGAAGAGATGCTCAATACCATTTGTCATGAAGGAAATGCGATCAGAACCACAATGAGATACCACTTCACACCCACTAGGATGGCCATAATCAAAAAGACAGTTACAAGTATTGGTAAGGATGTGGAGAAATTGGAACACTCAGAACAGTTCCCATGCTATGGAAAACAATTTGGCAGTTTCTTAAATGGTTAAACACAGACTTAACATATCAACCAGTAATTCCACTCCTAAACATATCCTTAGAGATGTGAAAACATATGTCCACACAAAAACTTATACATAGATATCCATAGTAGCATTATTCATAATAGCCAAAAAGTGGAAACAATGCAAATATCTTTTTTTTTATTTTTTTAAAAAGATTTTATTTACTTGTTTGCCAAAGAGAGATCGAGGGAGAGAGAGAAAGAGAGAGAGAGGGAGAGAGAGAAAGAGAGAGAGAGGGAGAGAGAGAAAGAGAGAGAGAGGGAGAGAGAGAGCATGAGCAGGAGAGCTGCAGGCCCAGGGAGAAGCAGGCTCCCCACTGAGCAAGGACCCTGATATGGTACTCGATCCCAGGACCCTGGGATCATGACCTGAGCAGAAGGCAGATGCTTAACTGACAGAGCCACCCAGGTGTCCCAACAATGCAAATATCTGAATGGATAAAGAAAAAGTGGGATATCCATAAAATGAAATATCATTCAGTCATAAAAAGGATAAAGTACTAAGACATATTACAACATGGATGAATCTTGAAAGCATTACACAGATTGTCTTAGTTTGGGCTGCTATAACAAAAGGCCATAGACTTGGTGGCTTAAGTAACATTATTTCTCACAATTCTGCAGATTGGAATTCCAAAATCAGGGTACCAGCATGGTCAAGCTCTGATGAAAGTCCTCTTCTTGGTTTATAGACAGCCATCTACTCAACATATCCTCACATGGCAGAGAGGGAGAGAGAAAGAGAGAGAGCAAAAGAGAAAGAAAGAGAGAGAGAAAGATGACTAGTTCTCTTTCTCGTATTATAAGGGCACTAATCCCAGCATGGGGCCTCCACCCTCATGACCTAATTACCTCTCAATAGCCTCACTTCCTACTACAATCCCAACGGAGGTTAGGGATTCAACATATAAATTTGCTGGGGGACAGAAACATGCAGTTTACAAAACCAAGGAAGAGAATCAAGTCACAAAAAACTTCTTATTGTATGATTTCATTTATATGAAATGTCCAGAATAAGCAAATCAGTGGGGATGGAAAGCACATTAGTGGTTTCCAGGAGCTGGGGGTATAGGGAATAGAGAGTTAACTGCTTAAGGGTTTCCTTTTGGGGTGATGAAAATGCCTTGAAAGTAGACGTGTGTTGGCTGCACAAATAAGAACAAACTAAAATCACGGAATCATGCACTTTAAAGAGGTGAAATCCTAGGGCGTGTGAAGTATATCTCATTTAAAAATGCCTGTATCAAAACTTACTCCTCTCCTGAAGTATACCCTGGCCTCACTTGCCTTTGAAGATACCCTCCCTTCCTCTTTTACCTAAAAGTCAAGCCCACCAGACATAAGCTCCCTAAAGTGCTCTCCCTTCACCTTCACCCCCATCCCTGGTCACACGGTTTCTTTCCAACTGCAAGAAAAAGCTCTGATCATCCTCCAGAAACCACATCCACCCCTGCACTTGAACCCAATCCATCATTCCTAGTAAGGAAACCACACCCCCACTCTCTATCAGTCCTGCCCTCCCACTGGGGCCCTCTTCTCACTACCCAAAAGTGATCAGGGTTTCCCCTTGTACCAAAGCAAATAAACTTACAAAAACACAAAGAGCCTTCCCATGCCTGCCTCCCCAGCAAACCACCTGTCTTCCCTAAGGACATCAAGACGAGATCCCTCCATCTGCCCCCACCACCTCACCTCCCAATCTCCCCAAGCTCACAGCACATAGGAGTTGCCACCCACCTTCCATCACCCTCCACTCCTTGTTCAAAGATCCAGAGCCTAACAGTCAACCTGTGGTGTCCTTTCAGGTTTCATCCTATTTTGTTTGATTCTGCCTTTGCACTGTTGATCATCTTGCACCTTCTGAAATTTCCTTCTCTCCCCTTCCTATCTTGACTTTCATGATATTAAATAAAATACAATCGCCATTTATAAAGCATCTGGAAATATCAGGCACTGTACTTCCACCAATCTTCTGGGTTAATCTGAACAATGCTATGGAATAGGGGTTGAGACAATTAAAAAAGAACTCTTTCCATTTTTCATATATGGCTCCAGAGCCCATAGATTAATTACACTGAGGCCCAAAATTAAATAAAAGACTCATCTCCAGCTCTGGATGACTCCAAAATCAGTGCTCTATAGACCATGATACCACACCTGCCTGCTATTGGTGTTAGTCCTCTGACTACTGCTTTTTAATCTCTTTTGGTCATTTTGCCTCCAGACTCTCCCACGTCTAATAAATTCTTCACCCTCGTGCCAGAACAATCTTTTTGCAACTGACATCTAAGCATGCCATCCCTGTTGAGAACCCTCCAGGAGAGTTCCATCAGACCTTTAAAGAATAGGTAAACCTAATGTTATTTTTTAAACCATTCCAGAGCAGGCGGTGCCTGGGTGGCTCAGTCAGTTAAGCACTGGACTCTTGATTTCAGCTCAGGTCATGATCTCAGGGTCATAAGATCGAGCCCCATGTCAGGCTCTGCACTAAGTGTGGAGCCTGCTTGAGGTTCTTTCTCTCCCTCTCTCTCTGCTCCTCCCCCCTCCACTCTCGGAAGGAAGGAAGGAAGGGAAAGAAAGAAAAAAAGAAAAAAGAAATGTGACTAGTCTGAACTGAGATACATTGTAAGTACAAATAAGACACACACACGAGACTTCAAAGACTTGGTATTGAGAGACAGCAACAAGATGAATGAATAAGACATCCTTCACTTGTATCCCTTAAACACCAACAATTTAGCATCTTTTTACAGACAGAAGAGCGTTTGCGGGAGCTGTGGGATCCAGCGCCACGTGTGTAGGGATCCAGGAGTAGCCTTACCCCCTGCGTGTTGGGTAACAGGCACACAGACCTCAGTCTCAGCTGTGGACTCCGAAGTAGCCCATGAAACAACTGCAGTCCCTCTCAGCCACGGCCAAGGACCTCCTGGAGAACATTGTCTTAGACCATCGTTCCCAGATAAGAGAGCCTTTATGGAAGTCCAGGCTTCCAGCAGAGAAGTGCCAGCATACCATTGGAGAAAAACACGAACCCAGAGTTTGGATGCATTGGCATGAGCCCTTCTTGACCGTGATTACTCCCACAGAGAAAAGTTAGAACATGTGAATGAGCACCCAGTTTCCCGAGCTATGTGGGAGGCTGCCAAACAGGACCTTTCTTTCTCATCCAGACTACTAAGTCCTGAGCTGCATGACCGGGGGCATGTAGAGGCTGGAAGAGCAGCAGATAAGACACTCAAAGGGCAGTAAAGTAGTTTTAACTGCAACTATCAAGAAGCCAGCCCAGGAGCCACTGGAGATGCCTCATTTGTGGACCCTCCCAGCTGGCTCCCAGGTACCCTCAATGCTGTGAGCACCTCACCCACACACACCCTACTCTGTGGCTGGCTCCCTGTGCATGCTCCTAACAGTGGCAAAAGTGGCAAGAGAAGGCTTTGGCAGACAAATAGTGAGCACATGTGAATAACTAACCCAAATTTGTGGGACAAGGAGAGGACCACCAACTTGAGCTTTAGCTCCACCCTTGGGAAAGCAAAGCGGAGCCTATCAGAATCTGAGTCCTGCACTGCATGATTGAGAGAAAGCATACAAGCTTCAGGATTCTGCCACAAGAGGGAGCAAGAAGTGTGGAGCAGATAGAAGATCTGAGAAGTCTCCGGATTCCTAGTAGGGCTGACAAGGGCACTTCCTTCCCAAAGTCAGTTAGTGAAGACTGGAGGAGGGGGACCTGGATGGCTCAGTTGGTAGAGCATGCAACTCTTGATCTTGGGGTTGTAAGTTCAAGCCCAACTTTGGGTATAGAGAGTACTTAAAAATAATAATATCTATAATATCTCACTCTCTCTCTCACTCTCTCTCTCTCCCGAATAAATATATAAAATCTTTCTTAAAAAGAAGAAATTAAAATGGAAATTTAAAAATATTTTTAAACAAATGAAAATGAAAATACAACATGTCAAAACTTGTGGGATACAGCAAAAGCAGTTCTAAGAGGAGAATTTATAGCAACAAACACCTACATTTTAAAAAATAATAATAAAGGTCACAAATAACCTACCTTTATACCTTAAGGAACTAGAAAAAAAGGAGAACAAACTAAGCCCAAAGTTAGCAGAAGTAAGGAAATAACAAGGATCAGAGTGAAAATAAATTAGTTGGAGACCAGAAAAAACAATAGAAAAGAAACAAACAAACAAAGAGCTGAGTTTTTTTTAAAGATAGAGAAATAGACAAAACTTTAGTTACACTAACTCAGGAAAAAAATGAGAGAGGACCCAAACAAATAAAATCATAACTGAAAGAGGAAACATGACAACCGATACCACACGAATATGAAAGGTAATAAGAGACTACTATAAACAATTATACTTCAACAAACTGGACATCCTAAAAGAAATGGATAAATTCCCAGAAACATAGAACCTACCAAGACTGAATCATGAAGAAATAGAAAATCTGAACAGACCAATGAGTAAAGAGATTGCATCTAATCAAAACCCTCCCAACAGAAGCACCTGGGTGGCTCTGTTGGTTGAGCATCTGACTGACTATTCATTTTGGCTCAGGTCATGATCTCAGAGTTGTGAGATTGAGCCCTACGTCAGGCTCTACACGCAGTGGGGAGTCTGCTTGAGATTCTCTCTGTCCTTGCCCCTCTGCACCTTCCCCCTATTCTCTCCCTCCCTCTCTCAAATAAATAAATAAATCTTAAAACAAAACAAAACAAACAAACAAAAAAATCCAACAACAAAGAAAGGCCCAGGACCAGATGGTTTTCCTGGTGAATTCTGTCAAACATTACAAGAAGAATTAACACCAATCCTTCTCAAACCTGTCCAAAAAATCGAAGAACAGAGAACACTTCCAAACTTATTTTACAAGGTCACCATTACACTGATACCAAAGCCGGTTAAGGACATTACAGGAAAAAGAAAACTCTAGGCCAATAATCCTGATGAAAATAGATGCAAAAGTTCTCAACAAAATACTAGCAAACCAAACTTAATAGCACATTAAAAGGATCTCACACCATGTTCAAGTTGGATTTATACCAGGGATGCAAGTGTGAGGCAACATCTGTAAATGAGTCAATGTGATGCACCACATTAATACAATGAAGGAAGAAAAATTATGTGATCATCTCAATAAATGCAGAAAAAGCTTTTGACCAAAAAATTAATATCCTTTCATGACAGAAATCATAACAAGAAGGGTGTACTTCAACATAATAAAGGCCATATATGACAAGGCCATAGCTAACATCATACTCAATACCTCCTGGTACTGGAAGTCCTACCCAGAGCAATAAGGCAAGAAAAAAGTTAATAAAAAGCATCTAAATTGGAAAAGAAAAAGCAAAATTGTCTCTGTTTGCAGATATATGATCTTTTGTAGAGAAAATCCTAAAGACTCCGCAAAAAATCTATTGGAACGAATCAAGGAATTCAATAAAGTTGCAAGATACAAAGTTAACAGACAGAAATCAGTTGTATTTCTATACACCAACAATGAATTATCTGAAAAAGAAATAAATAAAGCAATCCCATTCATAATAGCCAAGGAGCCACTTTAACCATGGAGGTAAAAGATCTGTATGCCAAAACCTGCAAGATCCTAATGAAAGAAATTGAAGAAGACACAAATAAATCCTGTGTTTATGTATCAGAAGAATTAATATTGTTCAAATGTCCATACTACCCAAAGTCATCTACAGATACATTTTCACAGAAGTAGAAATAAATAATCCTAAAATTTGTAATGATCAAAAGGAGCAACAGACTGAGGGTTTTGGAGGGGTTGGGCGAGCCTGGTGGTGGGTATTGAGGAGGGCAAGTATTGCATGGAGCACTGGGTGTGGTACATAAACAATGAATCTTGTAACACTGAAAAAATAAAATAAAAGTACTTGGGGAAAAAAAAAGGATGGAGGACATTGCAAGAGGGAAGGGAGGGATGAATTGGAGGAAATCGGAGGGGTGACAAACCATGAGAGACTGTGAACTCAGAACAAGGGACTGAGGGTTTTGGAGGAGAGGGGGTGGGGGGATGGGCGAGCCTGGTGGTGGGTATTGAGGAGGGCATGTATTGCATGGAGCATTGGGTGTGGTACATAAACGGTGAATCTTGTAACACTGAAAAAATAAAATAAAAGTATTTGGGGAAAAAAAAAAAGGATGGTAAATAGCCAAAGCAAACCTGAGAAAGAACAAACCTGAGGCATCACACTTCCTGACTTCAAACTATATTACAAAGCTGTAATAATCAAAACAGTATGGTACTGGCTTACAAAGACACATAGACCAGTGGGACAGAATCCAGAGCCCAGAAACAAACTCATATTTGGTCATAGGAAGCCAAAAAATATTTGACAAGGAAACCAAGAATACTTAATGGGGTAAGAATAATTTCTACAATAAATGATGCTAGGAAAACTGGAAAATCAGATACAGAAGAAATTAGACCCTTATCTTACAGTACTCACAAAAAATAACTCAGAATGGATTATAAATTTAAATATAAGACTGGAAACTGTAAAATTCCTAGAAGAAAAAAAGGGAAAAATCTCCTTGGAATTGGTCTTGGCAATGATATTTTGAATATGACACCAATAGCACAAGCAACAAAGCAAAACTCAAAACTTGGGACTATGTCAAACTAAAATGTTCTCTGGACAGCAAAAGAAACAATTAACAAAATAAAAAGGCAACTTACAGAATGGGAGAAAATATTTGCAAGCCATCTATCTGATAAGAGGTTAATATCCTCAATATATAAGGAACTCATACAACTCAATAGTAAAAACAAAACAAAAAAATCTGATTTAAAAATGGGCAGAGAAACTGACTAGACACTTATACAGATGGCCAACGGGTACATGAAAAGGTGCACGACATCACTATTCATCAGGAAAATGCAAATCAAAACCACAAAATATCACCTTACACCTATGAGAATGGCTATTATAAAAAAGACCAGAGACAACATTACCGGCAAAGATGTGGAAAAAAGGGAACACCTGTACACTCTGGTGGGAATGTAAATTAGTACAGCCACTATGCAAAACAGTATGGAGGTTCCTGAAAAAATTAAAAATAGAACTATCATATGATATAGAAATTCCACTTCTGTGTATATGTCCAAAGAAGATGAAATCACTAACTAAAAGAGAGATCTACACTCCTGTGTTCATTGCCTACACTCCTGTGTTCATTGTTCACAATGGCCAAGATATGAAAACAACCTAAGCATCTCTCTGTGGATGAATGGATAAAGAAAATATGATACACACACACACACACACACATACACACACACACACACACACACGGGAATATTATTCAGTCAAGAGAAAGAAGGAAGTCTTGACATTCGTGGTAACACAAATGTACATTGAGGGCATAATGATGCTAAGTGAAGTAAGTCAGACAGAGAAAGATAAATATATATGGAACCTAAAAAAACCAAACTCATAGAAACAGAGTAGAACAGTGGTTGCCAAGGGCTCTGGGGTGGGGGGCATAGAGGACATATTGTCCAAAGGTTACAAATTTCTTACTATAAGATGAATAAGATGACATATTTAACAATACCGTAATATATATTTGAAAGTTGCTAAGAGAGGAAGTCTTAAATGTTTTTGCTCCCCCCAAAAAACAGTAATTATATGAGGTAATGGAGATGTTAACTAACCCTACTGTGATAATCATTTTGCAGTATACGTGTATAATAAGTCATCATGCTGTACACCTTAAAATTTCACAATGTATGTCAATTATATCTCAACAAGGCTAAAAAAAACTTAGTATGAGCAAAAGAATATAAAAGATGTCATTAATGGGGTGTCTGGGTGGCTCAGTCAGTTAAGCTTCCAACTCTTGGTTTCAGCTCAGGTCATGATCTCAGGGTCATAGGATTGAGACCTTCATCAGGCTCCGCAGTGGGTGTGGAGCCCGCTTGAGATCCTCTCTCTCCCTCTCCCTCTGCCCTTCCCTTCACCTTCTCAAATAAATAAATGAATAAATAAATAAATAAATAAAGCAAATCCTAGGTATCTTTAAAAGAAGAAGTCATTAGTGATTTTATAACAATTGCATATTGAAATTACAATATTTGGGATATATTTGGGTCAAGTATATTATATTAAAATTAATTTCACATAGTTCTTTTTACTTTTTCAATGTGGCTACTAGAAAGTGTGAAGTTACCTATCCCATCATCTTTCTACTGGACAGCACTGCTTAGATAAAGGGGAGCCTTTCTGTAGGGCTTGCTGTAGCAAGATCTTGCTATAAAGGTGATATTCAAATCGAGACCTGAAGCATAAGAAAGAATTATTCATTGAAAGAACTGAGGAGGGGCGCCTGGGTGGCTCAGTGGGTTAAAGCCTCTGCCTTCGGCTCAGGTCATGATCTCAGGGTCCTGGGATCGAGCCCCACATCGGGCTCTCTGCTCAGCGGGGAGCCTGCTTCCCCCTCTCTCTCTCTGCCTGCCTCTCTGCCTACTTGTGATCTCTCTGTGTCAAATAAATAAATAAAATCTTTAAAAAAAAAAAAAAGAAAGAAAGAACTGAGGAAAGAATGATTCAAGTAGAGGGAAGAGACGATACAAAGACTAAAAGATGAGAAAGAGATTGCTGTGTTCAAGAAAAAGAAAAGAATCCTGAGAAACTAGAGTATAATAAATAAAGGGATGAGTGATCTGAATGTGGTTGGAGAGGAAGGCAATTGCCAAATCATGAAGAGTCTTTGGGAAACAAACACTAAAGCCAGAATAAGTTTAGGTAGAAGAATGACACAATCTACTTTGCATTTTTTAAAAAATCACTGTAGCTGCTGTGGGAGAGTTGGATTATAGTAGCATAAGAGTTAGTCAACAGTAATAATTAGGAGACTGTTACTATGGTCCAGGTGAAACAAGATGGTAGCTGGAACCAAGTTATAAGTATAGAGATGGGTGGGGAGGAGTCAGTGGATTTTAACCGTGTTATGAAGGTAAACTCGACAAACTTCCTGATGGGATGGATATAGGGGATGAGGGACAGGGAAACATGGGATGTGTACTGTGATTTCTGACTTGCACATTCATGTCAGTGGTACAATGCATTGAAGATGACTGGTAGATAAGCATATTTAGGAGAAGGCAAAAGTTCTATTTTGGACATGTTAATTTTGAGATGTCTATTAGATATATGGGTGAAAATGCTGAGTAGGCAAGTGGATAAGTCTAAATTAGAGACACAAATTTAAAGTCATTAGCACATGTTTGTAAAGCCGTGGGTTTGGAGGACATCATCTAGGTAGACATAGAGAATTTAGGCTCTAGTCTGAGTCCTAAGGCACTCACTCCAGCACTGGGTTCCTGCAGGGGGTGGGTCTAGAAGATCAGAACTATTACTACTATAATAATACTAAGATATAATTTGTCTTCAATTCCATTTTCTCATGAGTATATGGTAGGGTTTTCCAAAGGCTGTATGATATGTGATAATATCATAGCTCCTACAGCTACTAAAATATGTTCTAATGCATCATTATGTTTTCTAGAAATTTCTAAAGTAGTAGGTTTATGTTACAAATATGTGTGTTTTCAGAGATTTGTTCTTTTCTTGGGACTTATACTCTGTTCTTGCCAGCTATCATCAGTTATACCTACTATAATCTCCATAGTCTCATTATCATTCAACAAACGGTTATTTTGAAATCCCAGAATTTCCTTGAGCCCATGTGGAAACATAACTAGAAGTAAGTATAATTTGTTTCCTTGTTTTATAATAATGTTTTTTTAATTTTAAAATATTTTCTAGGGGCGCCTGGGTGGCTCAGTGGGTAAGCCTCTGCCTTCAGCTCAGGTCATGATCTCAGGGTCTTGGGATAGAGCCCCGCATAGGGTTCTCTGCTCAGCGGGGAGCCTGCTTCCCCCTCTCTCTCTGCCTGCCTCTCTGCCTGCTTGCGATCTCTCTCTCTGTGTCAAATAAATAAATAAAATCTTTAAAAAAATAAAAATAAAAAATTAAATAAAATAAAATATTTTCTAAATTTTTAAATTTTATCTTGGGCTGCTATTGGGATATTTCATTCTAAAATAAAATTTATTTATATTTTATTAGACCTAAGGAAGGATTGTTGACTTTAAAAAAATTAGAAGACTCAATTTCTAGACATATAGTATACTGTCTACACTTAAAGATGATGAGAACAAAATCAATGTATAAGAAGGTCCTTGAGTCACTTTTCATGTAAAAGAAGTTATTTGTGTTAACTTACAATGGGTTTATATTACTGTTATTTTTAAATAAATGAATAAATATATTTTAACTCCCCAGTCCTAATTTCTGAAACAGTGAATATAGAGAAATACGAACTGCAAAAGCAAAGGCCCTTTGGGGACCTCAATTTTTCAGAGTTTAAAGGCATCCTGAGCCCACAAAATTTGAGAATCACTGATGTAGAGGACGGATGAAAGGTGTGAATCAGCGAAGAGGACTAAGAGAGAGGTGATTAGGAGGAAAAGTCGACTGCAGCATCGTATAAATCAGAAGAGTGTTTGAAAAGAGTGTTAAGTAAATGGGTTACAGATGGCCCCTATATATTGGTCCCTATGTTGTTTTTTCTTTACAGTACACTGGGACCTCTGGCTCAAAGTCCGCCAACACCAAACTCAAATTTTTACACATCTAATTGCTGTAAATGTATTTTTTTTAAAAGCATATTTTTAACCATTTAGAGCCTGCTTGATTTGCAGATTCCACAAAACTGCACCCAATATGGCTAGCCCAACCTTATAGCTATAAAGCAAACCCCCAGGCTGCTGCTGCCCTTTGAAGCCTTCTGACCCAAAGACACCCCACTGGGCTGTCGAGAAACATCACCTAGGCGTGGACACCCCAACCGCGCCTCATAGTGTGTCCCTCTCCCCCAGGAGTTCCCTTACCCCCTTCCCGTTCCCCCTCTGCCCTGGAAGGTCTCTTGCTTTGAGCGACTTCTCCTCTAGGGCAACTTGTCGAAGGATCCATCCCAGTAAGACTGTTGCGTGCTACTGCCATCTAGCGGTCATGTTTTTCCTTCACCAGCCCCGAGAGCCTCAACCCCACTGCCGCAGATGCAGTCATGAACTACTGAGTGACAGAGTAAGATGACAGATCTATTGAAGGCACTGTATGAAGGAGCCTATGACCTCAACAAGTTTTAGTAGAGACAGAAGCCATACAGAAGTGATCTGTAGTGAGCTGTGGTATCCAAAATAGGTAAACTCTTACAAACGGAAAAGAAAAAGACAAATATTCCCACAGAAAAACAGGTAAAGATTATAAACAGGCAGCTCATAAAAGAAACACTATAAATAACCAGTGACCATAGGAAAAGATGTTCCACCCACTAGCACAGGTGAAACTGGGGCGCCTGGGTGGCGCAGTTGGTTAAGCAGATGACGCTTGATTTTAGCTCAGGTTGTCATCTCAGGGTAGTGAGATCGAGTCCCATGCTGGGCTCCATGCTCAGGGGGAGTCGGCTTGGGATCCTCTCCCTCTCCCTCTGTCCCTCCCTCCACACCCTCTCCCTCTCTTCCCCCAAAGTAAATAAATGAATCTTTTTTAAAAAGAAAAAGACAAGTGAAATTTATGAGATACCATTTTTAACCTGTGTGATTGCAAAATTTTTAAAATTTTGGTGAAATGCTATAGAAACGATATGCTCCTGTCTGGCTGCTGGGAATATAAAATGGAGAGTCCCTCTGAAAGGGGATTTGACAATATCCATAACGCTAAATGTGCTCACCCCGTGTCTACCATCAAGAAACACACTCCCCTGCCCAAGCTAGCAAGCATGTACAAGATGCTCACTGAGGCATTGTTTATTATTAATAACGACTGCAAATAACAGAAACCCGGCTCAATCAGCCAGGTATATTCATACTGTAGAACAATGTCATGATTAATAGCAGACTCTGGAGCCAAATGCCTGATTTTACACCCTGACATCATCATTTACTGAGCACATAACCTTAATTAAGCAAGTTACTTAGTCTCTTTCTGCCTCAGTTTCCTCATTCAAGTAGAGACAGTAGGGGAACCTGGGGGGCTCAGTCGGTTAAGTGGCCGACTCTTGATTTTGGCTCAGATCATGATCTCAGGGTGGTGAGATTGAGCCCGTGACCGGCTAGAGTTGGGTATGAAGTCTGCTTGAGATTCTCTCTCTCCCTCTCCCTCGGCCCCTCCCCCTGCTCCCACTCTCTCTCTCTCTCAAAATAAATAAATAAATCTTTTTTAAAAATTGAGACAATAGGGGTGCCTGAGTGGCTCAGTGGGTTAAAGCCTCTGCCTTTGGCTCAGGTCATGATCTCAGGGTCCTGGGATCGAGCCCAGCATTGGGCTCCCTGCTCAGCAGGGAGTCTGCTTCCCCCTCTCTCTCTGCCTGCCTCTCTGCCTACTTGTGATCTCTCTCTCTCTGTCAAATAAATAAATGAAATCTTAAAAAAAAAAAAGTGGAGACAATAAATCCTACTCCCCAGGGCCATGGAAAGGTCTAAATAAGTAACCACATGTAAAACATGGGACATGGTCAGCACACAATAAATATTAGCAATTATTAATAAAATCAGAAGCTAAAAGAATATAAATTTATGTGAACTAATATAATTTTTATATGGTAACATAGACCTCTGAAACACAAAGAGAGAAAAGAAATGAATTGCTGATACAGAGTGGTATCACTTAGGTAAAACAAACACACTAATAAGACTACACATTTTTGCAAGGACATATACACATGTACATATGTGGAAACGGGGCTAGAAGAATACAAGGCAACACATAAATCTTGGTGACCTCTGGTCAGGGGAGAGACAGGATGGGGAGAGTGGTCTAAGTGGGCCTTAGCCGTATCTCTGTGCTTAATAATGTATTTCTGTGTGATGTACAGAAAGTTCATTTTCTTTTCAATAGTTTATTTATTTATTTATTTACTTAGAGGGAGAAAGAGCATGCGAGCTGGGGGAGGGGCAGAGGCAGAGGGAAAGGGAGAGAGAATCTCAAGCAGGCTCCACGCTCATTGTGGAGCCCAATGGGGAGCTAAATCTCAGGACCCTGAGATCATGACCTGAGCCAAAATCAAGAGTGAGACATTCAACCGACTGAGCCACCCAGCCACCCAGAAAGTTCATTTTCTAAACAGTGATTGGGAGCTGAAGAAATGGAGACAGCAAATACAGGTAAGACTTCAGAAAAGTTTGCTAAGAAAAGAAATAGAAAAATAATAGATCTGCGGGAGACTGTGGGGTCAAGGGAGGATTCTGAGTTTTGTTGTTGCTGTTTTTTAGTGGAGGTGTTAAAGGACATTCGTATGTGGTAGAAACATGCAGCATCGGTGATGGGGGTGGACAGTTTCAGGAGGTAGGAAGTGATGTATTCGGGTCGTAGGTGAGCAGATGGTCAGAGACACGGTAGGACCTTTCTTCTGCTGTGAGCAGCAGGAGGGCGGGGCAGTACCAGTGAGAGAAGGCGACATATTTAGTGGTAAGAAGATACGTGGGTTCCTCTCTCAAAACTTGTTCCCCCCATGACCTCCCAGCAAATAAAGTGAAGTCAACCACTGACAGAAGGAAGATAGAGAGTGTGTAAGATCTGAGTGTAGACATCCCGCGTATTTGTCTTTGTCCCGGAAAGGCTTCCAAGTCCATTTGCAGTTCGTCGCCGTAAGTTAACAGAAAATAAACCCTTCCCACCTTGGTGTTCCCACAGCAGAGCTTCCATACCTTTGCTATGGACCTCACCAAATGGTCCTCTAATCATTCATACACGTGTCCATCTCCTTACTCAGGCCAAGCACTTTACGTGCAATACCCACCAGTGTTCACACTAACCCGTGAGGTCACTATTTTGATGCCCACTTTTCAAATGAGAAAGCAGGTCTAAAAGATATGGGTGATTTGCTCAAAGTCACCATCTGGTATAATCAAAAGGCTTTCTGTAATGTGGTACAGTCATCCTAATCTTTTATACACTAAGTTCTCCAGCCACATTCAAGGAAATCCTAAGAACTGAGTGTGCCATGCACAACACAGGAGTGGTTTTCTCACAGAAGCACATCTTCTGTCCTCACTAAATGGCCAGAAGGAAGGAAAAAGAACCAAGTGGTGATAATGCTAAACATTAAAGAATTCTAAAAGCAGCCCTTGGTCCTGCTGGGTTAGAGAAGTTCGTAGACTATCTCCGCATTGCTTCCTCTGATTTCAAACTTCGGTAATTCCACGCAGGGCTTAATTCCTGAATCCCGCAGGATGATTTTAGAGTCCACACCTTCATTAGGCTACCGCAGACCAGTTAAAGGTTATTTCAAGAAGAGCATTACAAAGATACCCCTTTGCTGTGGTGAGGCTGAGGGAACTGGGATAATTCCATGATTAGCGGGCTCACTGCCGCTGGATGAACTCAGGATCAGGAGGTCAGGCTGATCCTGCCCGGAAATCCCGCTTTTTCGAATTCTGTCCTTCAAGTTGGAGGAGATTTAGGGCATAGAACTGTAGATGAGAATTTTTTGCAGTTGATTATTTTTCCCCTGCTATCTTCACTACCAGCTTTGGCATGATCATACGCCCTGTAAGAAATGTAGTTCATTTATATCAAGAAATAAAATGGCCCAGCAGTGGAATGAGCAGGTTTTGGTTCCATTGATTTTAGTGATTGTGCCTATAACTCTGAACACGCATCAAGTTTTTAAAAGTCAAATTATGGATTTTCAGACTTAAAAAGGCTTTGGGCCAGAAATCGCAGATAGAACATTCCAAATAAGTACTAATGAAGAATGTACAAATGCAAAAGTGCCCAATAATTCTGTAAACCTAAGACCAAGAGACGCCTACGTCCAGAATCTTCAAAGTGTTCATGCACTAGGTCAAAGTGAGAAAAATAAGGACAAGACATGTAATTTTTCATAAAGCTCAATTTATGCATACTTCTAAATCCTAGAGTTATTTTCCCTTTAATGGCTTTGGCCCTAAATTGTTCTTTGCGTTAGGGGATGACACTGTGTAGTAATGTTTTTGCTTGGTTTGGTTTGGTTCTTTAGTGTCCCTATTTTGGCAACATAAACATTTGGCAACCCTTAGGTTGTTCCCCAAATTTGTTTTTGAAATTTCCCTGGAGTGTGAAAGCCAAAGTCTGCCAATGCAGCTCCAGAAAATGGGAATGGGACAGGCAGCCAGTGCTCGAATCAAGCCTCAAACTATGAGTCTAATAAAGATTCAACGGTGCATGTAGTCAGTTCACACATCCTTCTGCTAAAAGCATGGATTCTGATGGGATCTCACTTTAATTGAAGGTAAGAAAACAAGTAAAAAAAAAAAAATAGCGAGCTTACCAAAAACTATTACGAACAAGGGATAGGAGGTATTATGGGGGGAGGGGGGGAACATTCAAGAAATTATTTGGCATCTTCATTAGAGGGTAGGAAAATAGGAAACACACTAGATCATCTATTAGATCAAATCCTGGTTTTAACAGTATATTGAGAAACAGAAAATAGTTGCCAAAAGCTGGCCTGGCTGTTGTCACAGAGTATTACTAACATCAGACCACTCAGTGACCATGACGGAGCAAGAAAAAAATGAGACCCCTCCATAATCATGTCTGACAAAATGCAAACATCGTCCAAGTCACAAAGTACCAAATCCCCCTATCCTAACTGCTCTAAGTGCCTGCTGCTTGTTTCCCAATCACAGCTTGGCCTCTGTCTAATCAAGATTTATTGAGACAACGAATCATAGAATTGCCTTCCTTTTTGCATCCCCAGCCCAGAGGGAACCCTCATTTCCTTGGACCCTCCCCCAAATCACCCCACTGAAACCCAAATAATCTCTCTCGAGTACCCTCTTAAAGAGATGCCCCACGGTTCTCCACAGTGTGTGTTCTCCTCCACTATAGCAAGGAATAAACCCATCTCATTCAACCACAAGCGCACTCCTAAGGGTTGCTGGCTGAAGGACATTACCAGTATGCTCAAGTAGGAATACAGTGATTATTTCACATGATAGAAAATATCTCTCTCAAACAATAGTGAAGTATAGAGACCTTCTCATTAAAGCCAGAAATCAAACAGGGAGCCCTAATACTTCCACCACTATCCAACATTGTTCTAGAAGCTCTAACCAATGTAGTCAGACACAGAAGAGAAATAATAAGAAAAGGCAGTGGAAAAAGACATCAAAGTAATATTAGGTAATAAAACTGTCCCAAGAGAATCAATTGGAAAATATCAGAGCCAAGAGTAAGTTGAACAATGTACTCTGCTATTAATTAATTATAAAACTGAAGCGTCACACAGAATGTAAACTACACAATATAATGACAATTATATTCACAATAACAACAAAGCACTGGGAATAAATGTAACAAAGAAATTTCAGAGCAATAGAACAAAATACCTGAAAAAATAAAAGGGAAGCCCATACTATAAGCTCAGGTAGAAAGACTTGTTATCTTAAAAATTATATGTATCTTCTAGTTCAATTTCATATAATTCTGGTAAAAATCATATCAGGTTTCTATAACTGAAAATATCTTTCATGGAAAATGCAGTTGAATGGTGGGAAAAATGAAAAAAATAAAAATATTTCAAAGCAACAGTAACTAAAGCAGTTTTGAACCACTGCATTAGTAAGGCAGATCAATGAAACAGCAGGAAGCCAAAACTGATATCCAGACATATGGAAAATGTGGAGTACATAAAAAAAAAAGTCAAGAAACATCAATTATTCACTAAATGTCATTAGGACAACAGGCTAACTATTTGGAAAATTAAATTACACCTAATTTCAAGGTATTGAAAAATTAATTGCAAGATTTAAATATAAATGTGGAAAGAACCAAGATGCCCTTCAACAGACAAGTGGATAAAGAAGATATGGTCCATATATACAATGGAATATTATGCCTCCATCAGAAAGGATGAATACCCAACTTTTGTATCAACATGGACAGGACTGGAAGAGATTATGCTGAGTGAAATAAATCAAGCAGAGAGAGTCAGTTATCATATGTTTTCACTTACGTGTGGAGCATAAGGAAAAACATGGAGGACATTGTGAGAAGGAAAGGAAGGGTGAATTGGGGGAAATCGGAGGGGGAGATGAACCGTGAGAGACTGTGGATTCTGAGAAACAAACTGAGGGTTTTGGAGGGGAGGGGGGTCAGGGGTTGGGTGAGCCTGGTGGTGGGTATTGAGGAGGGCACGAATTGCATGGAGCACTGGGTGTGGTGCATGAACAATGAATCTTGGAACACTGAAAAAATAAAATTAAATTTTAAAAAAAGATTTAAATATAAATAAACACAGAATCCAAAAAGGTTTTAGAAGAAAATATAAGTAAGTAATAATCTTGAAAGGCAGGAACATATCAGAAAAGACAAGTTCAAAATTTAAATTTGGATGTCAAAATATAAAGGCCACAAAAAATCAGATGCAAACTAAGAAAAAGTGTGTAACAAGTTGACACTGAAGTGGATATATTCTAATATAGAATTTTTACAAATCAGCGTTTAAAATATGAATGCTTTAATAGGAAAACTGGCAAAAAGCAAGATATCACTTGTCACCTACAAATTTGGGAAATATCTATAAAAATGATAATACCTAGTGATATCAGAAATGTTGAAAAACAGTATTTCTCATTCATTTTTGGTGGGAGTATAAAGACTGGAAAAAATATTATACCAAAATGTTATCAATGCTTATTTCTAGATAATCAGATTATCAAGGATTTCTTTCTTTTAAATAAAATTGCTCATCACATATACAATAAACATGGTACTCTGTCATGCTATTTCTAAAGAAAAAAATAGAACAAAATAAAAATTAAATTAAATTCGTTTCTCAAATTTACTTTTTCCTAAATTCAGCTTGTTAGTCATTGCCCTCCTCAACACCAACACCATCCCTGTTGCTCCGAAATCATTGGCAAGATAGATAGATAGATTGATTGATTTATATTTATTATATATAATTGAAGTTGAAAACTTGTGTGTGTGTATATATATTTATATAAAATACCAAATATATGTGTGAATACACACACAGAAAAGAAATTTCTTTATATGAACAGGATCATTAAATAGATCAGACTTAGGTAGTACACAAAACACTCAAGAATACCGACCTATTGTAAATACTATTCTAAATGAATTTCAAAACTCCATAAAGCAATGGGATTTAGTTACATATTTATCATTCTAAGAAATGAGGCCCTGGAACCTCTTTGCTAGATTTCAATTGATCCAGTAGTTTTGAGAATAGCTGGGAATAATATTAACACCACAAGCAGAAGCAACAAAAGAAAAGACAGATAAATCAGACTTCACCAAAATTAAAAACTTCCGTGCATCAAAAGGCACATATGAAGAAAATGAAAAAAATAACCCAAAGAATGGGAGGAAAATAGGGGCACCTGGGTGGCTCAGTCAGTTGAGCACCCAGATCTTGGTTTTTTGCTCAGGTTGTGACCTCAGGATCCTGAGGTCAAGACCCCTGTGGGGCTCTGTGCTGCGATAGGCTGGACGTGAAGCCTGCTTAAGATTCTCCCTGTTCTGGGGAGCCTGCTTCCCCCCACCCCCCCGCCTCTCTGCCTACTTGTGATCTCTCTCTCTCTCTCTCTCTGACAAATTAATAAATAAAATCTTTAAAAAAAAAAAAAAAAAGATTCTCCCTGTTCTTCTCCCTCTCCCCCTCCCCCGTTCATGCACGCTCTTTCTCTAAAATAAATAAATAAATAAATAAATCTTAAAAAAAAAAAAAGAATGGGAAAAAATATTTGCAAATCATATATCTGATATCCAGAATATATAAAGAACTCATGGGGCACCTGAGTGTCTCAGTCAATTAAATGTCTGCGTTTGGCTCAAGTCATGATCCCAAAGTCCTGGGATCGAGCCCCATGTCAGGCTCCCTTGTCAGCAGGGAGTCTGCTTCTCCCTCTGCCTCTCCCCCAGGCTCGTGCTTGTGTGGGCGTTCTCTCTTTCTCTCAAATAAATAAATAAAATCTTAAAAAAAAAAACAAAAACACACAATATTTATTAAAAAAAAAAAGAGGGGCGCCTTGGGTGGCTCAGTGGGTTAAGCCTCTGCCTTCGGCTCAGGTCATGATCTCAGGGTCCTGGGATTGAGCCCTGCATCGGGCTCTCTGCTCTTCAGGGAGCCTGCTTCCCAGTCTCTCTGCCTGCCTCTCTGCCTGCTTGTGATCTCTCTCTCTCTGTCAAATAAATAAATAAGATCTTTAAAAAAAAAAGAAAAAAAGAACTCGTAGGGTCCCCTGGCTGGCTAAGTCAGTAAGAGCACAATCTCGGGATTGCAAATGTAAGCCTCACGTTGGGTGTAGAGATTACTTAAAAATAAAATCTTTAAAAAAAAAAAAAACCAACTCATACAACACAACAACAAAAAGACAAACAACTCCATTTTTTAAAAGTGGCAAAGAACTCGAATCGACATTCTTCCAAAGAAGGTATGCAAATGACCAACGAGCACATGAAAAGCTGCTCAGATCCTTGGTCATTGGGGAAATGCAAATCAAAACCACAATGAGATACCACTTCACAACCACTGGGGCAGCTATAATCCAAAAAAGGGGGGAAACAACGTGTTGTGCAGGATGTGCAGAAAGAAATTGGAACCCTTGTACACTGTTGGTGGAAACGTAAAATGGAAGTAAAATCATGGAAAACAGTTTGGCAGCTCCGCAAAAAGTTGAACACAGAATAACCATACAATCTAGAAGTTCCACGCCTAGGTATATACCTAAAAGAACTGAAAACATATGTTTAAACAAAAACTTGTAAAAGAATGGTAACCGCAGTATTATTCATGAAAGCCAAAGAGTGGAAACAACCCAAATGTCCATCAGCTGGTGAATGGATAAATGAGATGTGATATACACAAACTACGGAATATTGTTCGGCGAAGGAAAGGAACGAAAGACTGACACACGCCACCTTGTGGGTTCACCTTGAGAACATTACACGGAGTGAAAGAAGCCAGCCACAAAAGGCCACATGCTGTAGGATGCCATGTATGCAAAATGTCCAGGACAGGCAAATCCACGGAGACAGACGCGGATTTGTGGTCGCCATAGCCTGGGGTGAGAGTAGCCGCTTAATGGATATCAGGTTTCTTTTTGGAGCCATGAAATGTTCTGGAATTAAATGGTTGCCCAAGATTGAATGTCCTAGAAGTCAATGAACTATAGACTAAAATGGTTTAAAGGAGAATTTGATGTTCTATGAATTTTACCTCGATGTTGAAAAAACACAAAAACAAAAACAAAGAAAGAACAGCCAGGACCGCATCGCTTTCTTTTAGAGCCTTGAGTGGAAATGAGAGGAGTCTTGGAGGTCGAGGTCCCGCCTGGTGACAGCTCAGGGTAGGTGACTGTGCAGGTGGCTCTGCTAGTGAACAGCAGAGCCAGGACTACAGGTGGGGTTTCCTGACCCCTTCGCCAGAGTTCTTTCCGCCGGAGAGCTGCCTTGACCTCAGAGACCGGGCAAGCTGTCTATACATGCCTCAAAAACACACCCCAAGCCACCATCTTCAAGACCAGATGCTTCCCCTTCAAGGCACTATTTGCATGCAGCTCTTGGCCTATGCTACCAGCCTTTGCCCCGGGCTGCAGCCAGCCAAACTCAAGTGCCCATCAGCCCATCTGCCAATGCTTTTATTTTTATTGATGGCTCCCTCGTTGTTTGCTTGTAGTTCATGATTTACATCCAGTGGGAAAATCACATTGTCATCACATTGTTCTAATCTTAGAAAAGCATGTCATTCACACTGTCAGATTTGGCCTCTGTCCAGTGATATCTGAAGACATTTCTTGGGTTAAAAAAAAAAAAATGATGGACAGAATATCAGGAGTGTAGGGCACATTCATAAAGACAGATCGACAGTCCTTTTTATACGTGGCTTTACATAGTACACTGCAAAACAGAAAACAAACAAAGGTAGGCACTCGGAACTCTTTTGTAATAGTTAATTCTTTGGAGATAAAATGAAAAAAGAATAATTAATATAGAAAGCAATTCAGTACATCATAATGATTAAAAGGCTCTTTAGTCACACGGACCTGGGTTCAAATCCTGCTTTGGGTTAGCCAAGTTGCTTTGCAAGTTTCTTTTACCTTCAGATATTTCTTTTGCAAATTAAGGATAACAGTAGCACCTACTTAATAGAGTTACCTTAGGATTAATAAGATAGCACACATAAAGCATTTAGCATAGGGCCTACCCCATAGAACATATGAAGTTTGATGGGATACGAAATATTTTGCCTGCAAAACTAAGTTGTACCTTTAAGCTCACTATCTCTGGGAGTGGAATGGAGCCACAGAATGGTGTAGTGCAAGAAGTATGGGCCTGACGGGTGCCTGGGTGGCGCAGTCAGTTAAGTGTCCAACTCTTGATTTCAGCTCATGTCATGATCTCAGGGTTGTGGGATCGAGCCCCGCATCAGGCTCACATTCAGCATGGAGTCTGCTTGTTCTTCTCCCTCTACTCTTCCTCCCCACAGTCTCTCTCTCCTTCTCTCAAATAAATAAATAAAATCTTTAAAAAAAAAAAAAGTATGGCAGTGAGTCAGGTTCAAATCCTAGGTCATACATTTACTAAAGAGCAAGACCTTGGGACTGGTCAGTAAATATCACCAAATCTCAGTGTCATTTGCAAAAAGGGGAAATGCCTATATCAGAAGGTGCTGAGGCAAGTTTCAAAATAATATATTCTACACATTCTAAAATATAAGATCTAGAATGTAAACATACATTCTAGAATTATATAATGCTACCAAAATAACAAGGTTTTACCAGTATAGGACTGCAGTGGGACTGGGCAGTGAGAGGCCTCCAACTTCACCCTGAAACCATCACAAGAATTCTGTGGGATGAAGCATGATTTTGCTGGGCGTCACTTTCTCCACTGCTAGAATGAGGTGATTAAATAATCATTAGGTCTCTTTCAAGCTCTAACATTCAATGGCAGTGTACATTCAACCCCATGATCAATTCTGACTCTCCCAAGAAAGGAGAGAGGGACACTGGCACCAAAGGACCCACAAGAAAAACTGGCCTGTCGCTCTCTGGGCTCAGACCTAGTTGGTGGTGACATGGCTCAACACACCAGGAAGGTGGGAATCGTGGGTAAACACGGGACCTGTTATGGTGCCTCCCTTAGCAAAATGGCGAAGAGGAGTGAAATAAGCCAGCACGCCAAGTACACTGGCTCCTTCTGTGGCAAAACCAAGATGAAAAGAGGAGCTCTGGGGATCTGGCATTGTGACTCCTGCATGAAAACCGTCGCTGGTGGCCCCTGGACCCAAAACACTGCTTCTGCCGTCACAGTAAAGTCTGCCATCAGAAGACTGAAGGAGTTGAAAGACCAGTAGAAGCTCCACCATTTGAAACATTGCTAGCCTATAATAAATGGGTTAATTTTTGTAACAAAAAAAAAAAGAAAAAAAGAAAAACTGGCCTATCTTTACCAAGGGTGGGAAAATGCCCAGCCTATTCTTGATTCCCATGGCCCACGAGCTTATGAACTATGCCACATTCAACTAGATGTTGCCACTAGATGTTCAATGACAGCAATTTTCTTCTCCACCCTTAAGCCACAAGGGAGACAGATGATAGAGGCTGTTTAGCTGGTGAGAGTTTTCTATTCAGGTCTCTGGCTGGAGGAGTCTATTTCATCCCCAGTGTAACCCTTCTTACCTCCTCCCACAATTAATTCATTGCAGATCTATTAATTGTGCAACAAAGTTTCAATCGTCAATGACTTATTAAAATTTAACAAATTATAGGAATATTATTCAACCTTAAAAAAAGAAAGAAATCTTGTCACATGCTAGAACATGGTTTAACCTTGAGGACATTATGCTAAGTGATGTAAGCCAGTCACAAGAAGATAGACGCTGTACAATTGCACTTATAGAAGGTATCTAGAGTAGTCAAATTCATAGAGACAGAAAGTAAAATGGTGGATACCAGGACCTGCGGGGAGGGGAAATTGGAAGACAGTGTTTAATGGGCACAGAGTTCAGTTTTGCAAAAGGAAAAGTTCTGGAGACTGATTACACAATAGGAGTATATTTACACTACTGAATTGTATATTTAAAAATGATCAAGATAAATTGTATGTTATGTGTATTTCACCACAATTTTTTTTTAGTTATGGATTGTCACCATTTCCTTCTCTTGCCTTTGATCCCAGATGGGTCTTGTGCTTTTTGGAATCCTGAACATACAAATGTTCATATTTATGTCTCTTCTTTTGAAACAATGTGGCCTCTACATTATCAATGAATGCCCTTGTTCTTGACTTCCAGCCAAATCTCTACCACATATCTGGCTAACTAGATGTTCATTTTGTTGAACAGGCTAGCCTGCCATCAAACAAGTATCTCTGGGGACAACCTACATATCAAGTCATTCACATAACAGATATAAGCCTTCAATCACCAGGATTTCTTTCTAGCTAAGATAAACATAAGGAAGGGATTTTGAATGGGAAGTGAGGGCAAAGGAGAAGAGTGATTTCAGAACCTGTTGTTTTGGAGGAAGAAAGATCTAGAATGGGCATCACCATCAAGATGGGGTAAGGGTGGCATTGAACAGCAAGAAGGCAGCAGAGTCACTGGGCACCAAGGGCTGCGAGTTATCAACCTGGAGAGGGGATGGGGGGAGACACAATGACAGGGAGTATCGAAAGCATTTTACAGACTTGGGAATTTGGTCAAGTTCAATAGAACTCCTATATAGTTTATTCACTGGCACCCACCCTGGAGAAATGGAGAATCACTCCCCAGCCACATAGGTTTGCTGTGGGAAGAAGAGCCTGGGAGCACCTTTGGAAGAGAGGCTCATGATCCAGCATCCCTGGTTAAACTGTGTCTGAGGTAGAAGAAAGGGATTTCCTAAGAGGAGGGGAGGAGGCTGAGGGAACTGTGGGCACCAGAAAGGGGGAACTAGGCCAATAATACAGCCTTTCTGCTCTCTCTTCCAAGAGGCTAAAAGTCCTTCACAGGTGGTAACCAATCTAACCTCACTGCGGTCCAAAGCGGACCTCACCAAGGACACAAAGGAAAAGAGTGTAAAGAGGTAGCTTTCCTCAGTCATATTCACTACACTGGCTCTTTCCCTTAACCAAAACTTAATATCCCAGATGGAGCCACACCCATTTTTTCTGACGATTACCTGCTAACACCTGTAAATGCAAATGTAGACACCCATGTCCCACAAGCCACATGGCATCTGGGTTGAGGAAGCCTGTCCCCTCCTTTCCCAAAGCCTTGCTAGAGGACAGCAGACCCTCCCCGCAACAAGTGGACAAAGCCACTTCTGATCAACCTATATACATTAACAATACTTATAAATACAGATTCAGGGGGCGCCTGAGTGGCTCAGTGGGTTAAAGCCTCTGCCTTCGGCTCAGGTCATGATCCCAGGGTCCTGAGATCGAGCCCCGCATCGGGCTCTCTGCTCAGCAGGGAGCCTGCTTCCCCCTCTCTGCCTGCCTCTCTGCCTACTTGTGATCTCTCTCCCTCTGTCAAATAAATAAATTTAAAAAATCTTTACTAAATAAATAAATAAATAAATAAATAAATAAATAAATAAATAAATAAATACAGATTCAGGGGAGGAGAGTGGTGCAAATCAGGGACCCCAGGGCCCACTCACTCTAGTTCTCCTCCTGTCTCTGTCCCAGGGCTTCAGACAGGAATGCCGTGAGATGTGGGCAGTCACATTGCTCATTAGCTGAAAATTAAGTGATGGCTACTCAAGTCAATCAAAATGGTGGGCCCAACTGTGCCTTTGAAAATCACTATTGTTATACACATATGCACACCAAATACTTTTTCTCTCTTGTATAGACATGACATATTCAACCACTGTAAGTACTGATCCCGTGAATGAAACCAACCCCCTAGGAACAACTCTTATGTGATAAGGCAAGATTGAATGAAAATTCAGGGAAGGCTGCAGAAAAACCAAGCAGAATCATCCGTTGTTGCTAATAACTTGGCAACTAAAGCAAATGTGAATTTGCGGAGGCTAAAAGTAGCTGGGGTTCTGGTTGTGTATTTTCTCTTCAAATCTCCCCCTCCATGCACCCTAGGTTTACCGTTTCAAATGTCTGTTAAAATCAGGGAGTGTTCATACAAGAGGCTGATGATCAAACATCTAAGCTTCCAGATGGACAGGAAAAGAGATGTATTATTCAACCTAGTGAAACTCTGCCTTTCAAGCCTGAGTTTTAATTCACTGCCATTATTACAAGGGTGGCCATTCTCGAACTCTGCCCCCTGATCTGCCATTTTAAAAAAATCCCTTCCTTATCTCAAGGCATTTTTCTGCTCCCTTTAAGCCATTAGGATTACCAGCACAACTTGTTAAAGATGAGGATACTCACACAACCATGATGCTGTATGATCATGGTTTGGCCCTCATCCAATGTATTCACGTGGGAAAGTATTTCACACTCCCTTGTATTTCAATATTAGTTACATTTTTTAAAACTTTTGCTTCAATTGTCTGATCACTTGAATTCAGGTGAGTTTTCTGGATTAAGTTCTTCGGGCTGACTCAGTGAAATATGGATATCAGGTACCCCCTATATGAATAAATCAGAGGACAGAGCTGAGAGAGGAGGAATCAATTAAGTAATTAATTGCCCCACCTTTTGAAAATGGCAGTAAATGATTTATCTTTCCTAGAATTGGTGCAATAAAAGTCAAAAGCTGCAAAACTATGCCGTGTCAGGAAACAGTAACGTGTTCCGGCCATTATGACCAACTCTTTAATTGTTCTCCATGCGTTCACAGTAAGCACATAGCGTGAATAAATAAATGCTGGTGGAATCACTTAGGGAATATGTATAGACCACTCTCAACTACTCTGAAAGCCCCTTCAGAAGAAATCACCTTGAACTTTTTATAGCTAACCTTCTTCCTGCCTCACAAAGCAAGGCACACAATAGGTATTCAATAATCAATCATTGACTGATTTCTCTTCACCAACAGGCATAGGAGAGAAACAGCAAACAAGTATTAAAACATTTCACAGTGTAATTTATCGGTTGAGAAATTAAGGATGTGGGGGGAAATGCACAAGTATGAAGGTCACCCTGATAAAGAAAAAATGTGTGAGAAGACTACCACACTTAAAATGCACACTGTTCACAGTGGCCAGAGATAACAGATATTTTCTAAAATCAAGGTTTGCAAATTGGTCTTCTTTGTTTCTCCATTAACACGGCATAGGGGGTCTAGTCCATCTTTGACAATCTATTCAAAATGTGAGGGATTTTCCCCTTTTCTTTTCTTTTTACCCTTTGAACACAATCCACTAAATCTCCATTCCCAAAGCACCTCCCAAATAGTGGCGGGGGGAGCACTCTGGGAAGCCCTTGCTGAGATACTTAGCGGAACTTTGTTCTCCACATGGGCAATTTGGAGCGTCTCAGGTTCCACAGCCTCCCCCGTCAGGCGGCGAACAGGAGTAGGGCGAGGAGATCCTCCCGGGCGGTCCGCGGAGGCGCTGACCATGGTCCTGGCCTCCGACTCCGGACGCGAGCGCCGAGGGCGCCGGAGAGGGTATCGTGGGAGAGCGCGCAGGGCGCGGCGGGGACCGGCTGTCGAAGCCCCCGCCCCTCCCAAACCCCGGGGAGCCTTCGGGCCTGCACGCGAACCCTCCACTGCACGCTCCGAGATGCATCAAAAAAGGGTGGGGCACCCAGCCACAACTGCAATCGGAAGCCGCCCGGAAGGATTTAAGAAGAATGGAATCGGTTCAACCCTCCCCCACACCACCATACGACCCCCAACTGGGGATCGGTTCATCCTTTACTCCTACCCGCCACCTCCCAGGCCCAGGGAGGCGCGGGCAGCCTTTGTGGGCGCACAGCCGCCCACCGCCGCGCCTGAGCCTCTCTGCACCCTGTATGTACAAGGGGCAAGTAGGGTGGGGTGCACGTACAGATTTGAGGATGCAATATTCAAGTGAGGCAGGACGGTGGGCACGCTGGGATCCTCGGTTGTCCACCGAGCTGGAAGGAGGGCGAGGGAGGAGCGACCCCACGTCTGGTAGTGCTTCTCGAACACCCCCCCGCCCCCATACCAACCTGGTCGTAGATGTTCTGCAGGGCTTCCTTGCCCGAGGCCCGCCGGATCTCCACCTTCCGGCTCGATTCAACAGATGGCTCCCCGCTGGCGCGCCGGCCCTGCCGGGAGTACGGCGGCTGCGGGTCCGGGCCCAAGTGGGCGACGTCCCGCTGCTGAGCCACCACCTGCCCCGAGCCCCGGCCCACAGACAACGAGTCGAAGTCGATGGTCTTGTTCTCGGAGGACCCTTCCACCGGGCAGAACATGCCACAGAATTTCTGCCGGGGCTTGGGGCTGCCTGAGCCCAGGTTTTTAAAAAAGGCAGGGACTTCTTCGTCCTCTGCCGGCTTCCCGGATTGCTTCCTCTCGGCCATGGTGCGGGAGCTCGGGGAGGGTCCTCTCGGTCCGTCGGTCTGCCGGTCCCTAAATCGGCCTCTCTGTGCACAAACCCCCTGGCTGCTGCCGAGGCTGCCGCTCTCTGCCTACCGCAAGGTGTACAGAAAGGAAGGAGGGCTGGCGAGCGAACGACCCACCCCTCCCGATCCCTCCCTCTGACCCTGCTTTCTCCCTCCCTGCCCACGCCCCCCGCCGCCGCGCCAGCTCCCGCGAGCAGCAAAGTTGGGTCTGGGAGGGCGGCCGCTGCGGCAGCGGGAGCAGAGAGGCTGCCAGTTCTAGGCAGCGGCGGGAGGAGGGAGGCGCGGGCGGGGCGGGGGCGGGGCGCGGCTCAGGGGAGGGGAGCCCAGCGCAGGGGAGAGAGGGGAGGGCCGGGCCGCGGAGAGCCCCGCGCTCCGGAAGTGAAGCGGCCAGACCACCAGCTAATGGATGCAGAGCGCAGGGCCTGCTGACCGCTTTCCGCGCCAGGGTAAGTATGGGGCAGGGTACGCAGGGGCGAAGACCGGCGGGCGCAGCCCCTGGCCTCTGCGCCTCTCTCCCCCACCTGCCTGGCCCAGGAGCCTCTCCCCCACCGCATTGCAGAGGTGGGTCAGGGGCGAGGTCCACCGGAGAGAGGGCTCCCTCCCCCTTACCCAGGGTGTGAGCTGATGGATGGGGAAAGGAGGACGAACCGACTGATGCCTGGACCCCCGGGGGGAGAGGAAGGGGCAGCACTGATGATGGGGAAGGGATGGCGCAGACCATATGGAGGGGTGGGGGCCTTACGAGGCACTGGATACCAAACCTTGTTACCCACGGGCCTTCGTGGGCTACGCAGAGATTGAAACGAAGAGGCACCCACAGTGGTGGGGGGCGCCCAGCCCGGCGGGGAGAAATGCAGAAGGGCGTAGCAAACGCGGCGGCGGGAGGGGGGATATGGATAAAGACAGAGGTCTACGCGCCGTGGGAGTGTAGCAAAAAGTGCAGTCTGCAAATTCTGGCACCGAACCGCAACTTGTAGTAAGAGTGGGATGAGACCTGTTCTATTGCCTGAAGGCGTCAAGTACAGTAACTGCGCCACTGCACCAAAAAGGGCCCAGGAGAATGTCTTGATTTGGTATCTTCCGCCCCTCCTTCCTTGCCAAAAAAAGAGGGTAAACGCAGATTGAAGCCCACTCCCCAAGTCCCCAGTCCTCAGCGCCCAGAGTGCCCCGCCTAGATCCCCCGCCCCCGTGGCGCACTGCGCCAGAGCCACGGGGTTTCCCAGGTTGCCAGACGCCAAGTGCCTGGGGTGTAAGGTGCGTGCGCGCGAGTCCAGTGGTGGAGTAGGAGATGGTGCGCAGTCTGTGACTGTGCCTTGAATTGTGTGAGGCCACGCCGGGGAAAGGTGTGTGGGAGTTGGTGTGTACGTGCGGCTAAACCAGCCACAGCTACTGGGTTGGTGGGCAGATAAGGCGCATTTTGATTTGTGCCGATAAAGCGGTCTCTGAGAGTCCTTCATAGCTTCTTCCTGTCCCCACGTCTTTTCCATGTATCAATCCCTGCCTCTGGTCGATTACAGCCCCGCCCCTCTTTCCGTAGTGGCAAAATCCTGCAGGAATGATGCCCATCCTTTGGCGGCTGGAGAGGGAGATCTGGGCATGCTCAGTAACCAGGGTGGGTTTGGGTTAGGAGAAGCTGTATACCGCAAGACCGTCGCGCAGGGCAGCGTGACCAAGGATCCGTTCCCATTGTCAGCCCTTGCCCCTGAAAGGATAAGTTCAGATACCTACCCCCGCCCTAATCGTGAGGAACAGTTTGGGGAATGGAGTTAAATTTGGAGGACAGCCAGTCACAGTTTGAAGACAAGCCCACCATGACAGGTGGGAAGGAGGACAGGGCTGAGAACGGGAGACTGCGAGAAGAGAGGAGTACTTGTGTGGAGGGGCCCCGAGAGAACCAGAGGCAAGCATTTGGACTTTGCACCCGATTTGCTTCGGATTTGAATAAAGTGCTTCCACACGAATTACATCATTTCCTACCCAGAGCAAGCCCCGTGAGAAGAGTGCTTTTATCATCACCCATTTCCAAAGCAGGAAACTCAGATTTAGAGAGAGTGAGGCACTTTGGCCAAGGTCACTATCTAGCTAAATCATCCAACAATTACAGGTGAAAATCTGATTCCTTTTCCAACGTATCCCATCTTTACATGAGAAAATACAAGATTTTTACTTTTTTTTTTTTTCATGTCCAAATATTTCCATTGCAGGTAGAGATCTCCTTTGGGAAAAGCAGCCAGCCAAAGGTAGCCTAACCTCAACATGGCCATTATTATGTAGACCCTGGAGATGTTTCTTCCTGGGCATTTGATGCCTTTATACATCTCCTTTTTCCTCTAAATATTATGAGGAGAGGAAGGTTACCCCCGTATCTTAGAAGGGAAAGTGTGGCATGGAGAAGCCACTGGGCTCAGATCCCTGGGGCTTCTGGCGGGGGTCGGATCCAACATTTGCCCTCTTGGCCCTCTGGCACACTCCATGCCTTCAGCACCTTCCAGAAGGACTCGGAAAATGTGCTTGCAGCGGGAGCAGCTACCGCCATAGCTGTGGGCTGACATCTGTGGCATATGGACCCCATTTGGACTGATGGGGATGTTTCAGGCCTACGGAAGAATATTTGTAGCCCCTTAACACACAGCCCATGGCAATAAGTGGGAGACGGTAGGAACTCTTCCCTTTCTCTATCCCCCAGTCTCCACCATTCTACACACATGTGCTTCCTGTTTTTCTTTTTCCTCCAATGACCCATTCACACTTAAATGTTATGAAGCATTTTTAACATTCATTGCAAAAGAAACACCTAGTTGTGCAACTGCAAAGCCTGCCCACACATAACAAAAGAGAATTCATAATTCCAAGTTTAATATATTTGGTTCTGAGATTTTTTTTTTTAATTGTTAAACCTAGGGACACCTGGGTGGCTCAGTTGCTTAAGCCTCTGCCTTCCGCTCAGATTGTGATCCCAGGGTCCTGAGATGGCGCCCTGAATTGGGCTCCTTGCTCAGTGGGGGATCTGCTTCTCCCTCTCCCCCTGCTCCTGCTTGTGCTCTCTTTCTCACTCGCTCTTTCTCTCTCTAAAATAAATAATTAAATCTTTAAAAAATGGTTAAACCTATACTAAATCATTATGCCTATAGTATAGTATGGTATATAAGTTAATTGAATTGGTTTTAAATGTTTGAATGATTTGAATTGGTTTTAAATGTTTGAATGATTTCTAACTGGGTTTTTTTAATCAAAGAAATGGAGCAACTCCATATTATTTAGTAGATTTAATTATATTGTAAAGGATTATCATTTTTAAATAAGTTCATTAACAGTCATCACTGGATATCATCAAGCCATAAATATATATTATTGTTATTTATGTGTAACAGGGCCGCTTGGCTTGGCTGGAGCTAAGAAGGACCCAGATACACCATTGTGTGGAGATGGGTGACATCTTCCTTTTCTAGAAGCTGACTAAGCTCACGAGTCTCACAGAACAACTGGAACACATACACAGGTATCTAGCCATATCTAATTTCATTCTTCACATGGGGAAAATCTCGAGTCCTGTCTTCAACCGGGGCTCAGACATTAATTGACATGCCTGATGAACAAATGGTGGGGAAGTCAGATTTCAGGAGGGTCCCCCAAGAGGAAAAAAAAAAAAAGTCACTCTAAGCAAAGAAGAGGTCTGACAGAGTAGGGCAGGTGCAAATCCAACATGATACAGAACCCCTGGTCTACCCCCACTTGGATCCTGAACGAAAGCACGATGCTCCCCAGGCAGGAGAGGGCTGTGTGGTAAAACTGACCATTGTTTCACCAGGAGTCCAAGCCACCCTGCTGGGACACTTTCTTCGGGAGCTCTGGGTGCCAGAGTGGAGGCCTTTCCCAGTGACTAGCGAGAGCAGCTCTCGAAGGTGGCTGGGGCAGTTGGAGAAGGGTCAACACCACCACGTGGCTGCTAGCATCGGGAAGAGAGCCAGAGCAGCCCCGGACTGCGGAGCCGCACGGAGTGGCGCTGGCATAACCGAGATACCAACCAGCCATCTTGGCTCAGGTCTAGACGGAACTGGAAGTGCTGAGTTCTTGCCACCGTACCAGTAAGGGTTATTGGTCCAGAAGACCTGGGGACTGCTGGGGGAGTGGCCTAGGACTCATTCACAGGGGAAGTAGAAGTTCAGGAGCTCACCCAGGATATTCTGAGTCCTACAGCAGCGGCAGCACGTATCTGCCCCACAAAAGAATCAGTAGCTGTACAGTTAGAGCTAGTGAATACCGGGACCATGGCGCTGGCCCTGTTGGAGGACTGGTGCAGGATCATGAGCGTGGATGAACAGAAATCACTGATGGTTATGGGGATACCCGTGGACTGTGATGAGGCTGAGATTCAGGAGGTTCTCCAGGAGACTTTGAAGTCTCTGGGCAGGTATAGACTGCTTGGCAAAATATTCAGGAAGCAGGAGAATGCCAATGCGGTCTTACTAGAGCTTATGGAAGATACTGACGTCTCGGTGATCCCCAGTGAGGTTCAGGGAAAGGGGGGGATCTGGAAAGTGGTCTTCAAGACCCCTAACCAGGACACTGAATTTCTTGAACGACTAAACCTCTTTCTGGAGAAAGAGGGGCAGACAGTCTCGGGGATGTTCCGAGCCCTCGGGCATGAGGGAGTGTCTCCGGCCACCACGCCCTGCGTGTCCCCGGAGTTACTGGGGCATTGGTTGGGACAGGCCATGGCACATGCCCCGCAGCCTCTGCTGCCCATGAGATACAGGAAACTGAGAGTGTTCTCGGGGAGTGCCGTGCCCGCCCCCGAGGAAGAGCCCTTTGAAATCTGGTTGGAACAAGCCACTGAGATCGTCAAAGAGTGGCCGCTAGCAGAGGCAGAGAAGAAAAGGTGGTTGACGGAAAGCCTGCGAGGCCCCGCCCTGGACCTCATGCACATAGTGCAGGCAGACAACGCGGCCATCAGCGTGGAAGAGTGTCTGGAGGCGTTTAAGCAAGTGTTCGGAAGCCTGGAGAGCCGCAGGACTTCCCAGGTGAAGTACCTGAAGACCTATCAGGAGGAGGGGGAGAAGGTCTCAGCCTACGTGCTGCGGCTAGAAACCCTGCTCCGGCGAGCTGTGGAGAAAAGAGCCATCCCCAGGAATATCGCCGATCAGGTCCGCCTGGAGCAGGTGATGGCGGGGGCCAGCCTTAGCGAGGTCCTTTGGTGCAGGCTGAGGGAGCTGAAGGATCAGGGTCCGCCTCCCAGCTTTCTTGAGCTAATGAAGGTAATCCGGGAGGAAGAGGAAGAAGAGGCCTCTTTTGAAAACGAGAATATTGAAGAGCCCGATGAAGGGGATGGCTATGGCCACTGGGATCACGAGGCAGACGACTAAAAACCAGCTCAGCGCAGGACCCACAGCCAGCGCGCCTAGGGACATTCCATTTATACGGCTGAGACTGCATCGCTCTTTTTGTCGTTAAATGTACGCAACTGAAATAGAGGCTTTGGAGGCAAGTCTTGCTGCTTTTTTCTCAGAAAAAATTATCTGAGAGTTTCTTGGACCCTACACGGATGATGAGAGGAAACACCGGATTCAATTCCAAATATGAGCTAGGAAGCCTGAAGGAATCTGAGGCACTGGAGGTCTCCCAAGTAGACCAAAGTTTACCCCTACCATAAAAATAAAAAAAAGAAATGATGTGAGGAAAAAAATATCTTTTGTAATCTATTTAAAAATGGAAGCTCTTGGACTTGTCAGGTGATTTCCTTTCTCAAATCAGCACCTTCTCTGAGTACCCGGCAGTGTGAGGCACTGGTTAAGGAGGTCAGGATCCTAAACCTAGGAGCATGGGCGGTGCTCTCAGGGAGCTTACTGCCTCCTTGAGGATGTGGCCTCGGCGGTATGGGAGAAGCTAAATAACCATGTGTAAATAAGTCACCAGGCCAGTAGACCCATTGCCAAATAAATACAACCACCTCAGCTATGATGTTTCCTTTACTTGGCATGCACTCCTCCACTTCTCCACTAGGTGGCAGGTGGGCGGTTCCAGGCACTGTGTTAGGCCCTCAAGACACAGATGACTCAACCTAATCCCTGCTTTCAAGAGATCTACAGTGTGCCAGACACCTTCAAGAAAGAGTGGACATTATGGGAAGGCATGCTAGAGAGGGAGGATTGGATTTAGTGAGCAGACTGTTCTGGTCAGAGAAGATTTTTAGTGGCGACAAAGTGGACGGAGGAGAGGAAAGGAGCTCGTATTTATTGAGGGTCTGTTATGTCCCAGGTGTTTTACACGTATCTCATTTAATGTACACAGCAATCCCAGTACGGTACCATTTTGCCTTTTTTGCAAGAGATGATGAAGCTCAGATGAGTTAAGTGGTCTCCTCAGTATTGAAATGCTAACAAGTGGTAGGGCTGAGATAGAAGTCCAGAATTCTCTGACTCTCGGTAATCCTCTGGACACTATGATCGTGATTTTCAAGTTGTGCTCTGTAGTTCTGCAGAGATTTTTCAGCAGTTCCATCTTTAAAATGTATTTTAAACTCTTCACATCTCTACTGAAAAACAGGTAGATTCAAGTTGTGTTGATATACCAATGTCCACACATTGGCACTCACCCCCAGGCTCACTGATGTTTCCAGATGGACTCGTTTTGTGCAGACCTTGGAAGTAACGTTCTCTTGTGATATCTGAGCACATATCTGGACTTCTCTTAATTGTTCAAAGATTAAAGAAGTTTTGGCACCTCACAGGTGTTTAAATCATGTCCATGCATGCCCTGTGATGTAATGCGTGCTCATAGAGCATAAATGAGCACCATTCAGTTAAATGCTAGTTGATAGATAGCATCATGGCAGCTTTTTTTATACAACAAACTTCTTTAAAAATCAGTTTCCTCATCAAGAAAATGGGAACATAATAGAATAGGGTTGTTGTTAGGCTCTAATGACATAATGCCTTTGAATCACTTAGCATGATGTCTGAAAAGCCTTTAATAAGGCTTAAGACTCATGATTTTCATGATACTTATTGTATGTTCAATGCATGCTGTCTTTATTGTTCTAACAGTGATGTAGTAACAAATATATAATCTGTCAGTCAAGTTGTGGCCACATTGCACTGGAAACCATTTTAGCTCCCCTGGTACATTTGAGTGCTTGCTATCTCTTATCTTTGTGATAAGTATGCCAGCAGCTGTTGACTGTTGTTAGTGATTTGACTTGGAAACATTAAATTATTCTTTCTGATTGTGGATAATTTTAACAGAAGAATATCCTGAGATTGTAAGAAAAGCATTTTTTTTAAAGGTACAGTTTGTGATCATTTCTAAGTTACAATTTTTCAATACTGTTCAACCAAATACACCTTGATTTCATGGTTTTTTGTGTTCATGAAAATGGCCTCATTGTTCTCAGTTATTGACAGTATACAAAGTAAAATGTTATAAACATGAAGTTATAAAATAAATACATGCTAATAAAATTCTGAGGTTTTTTGTTTCATGTATTGTGATTCTGTATTAGCTATTGCTTGAAGAAGGAGTTTCATTACAAAAAAAAAAAAAAAATTGATAGGTAAGGTTAGAAATTCAAACCAAAGCCAGAAGGTCTTGAACTCTTCTAGATAGGAAAACCTGAGAGCAATGTGCTGGAAAAGAGTACTTGAGCTTTTTCTCCAGGGATGAAAGAGGGCGCAGTCCACCCATCATCGATTTCCCTTTTAAATTCCATAGAGGGACGCCTGGGTGGCTCAGTGGGTTAAACCTCTGCCTTCGGCTCAGGTCATGATCTCCTGGGATCGAGCCCCGCATCGGGCTCTCTGCTCAGCAGGGAGCCTGCTTCCCCCTCTCCCTCTGTCTGCCTCTCTGCCTACTTGTGATCTCTCTCTCTCTGTCAAATAAATAAATAAAATCTTTTTTAAAAATAAATAAATAAATAAATAAATAAATTCCATAGAAATAACAGATGGGGGCCTGTTCCCTTGGAGACCTCCAACTCATTTTCTTGGGCAAGTTACTATACAGATAAATTCTCCACGTCTATTCTGCCAAGAGTGAAATGACCTAGAGGTAAAACACTGCATCTTTTGGATGAACTCATTTCTTTTTACCTTGCAGTTGTGTAGGAGGAAAATTCCTCTTGCCATAGGCCTTCTCAAAATTGTTTCTGTTGCACTTTTCTACAGTGCAGTGGGGGAGGATTCCACAGTGCAGAGCGGCCTATTACAAGACGAGTGTCCTGATACCCAACACCCTCTCCCAATCACTTGCGCAAAAACCTCGTAAAAAATTGGCTTCACTTTGGGTGCCTGGGTGGCTCAGTGGGTTAAAGCCTCTGCCTTCGGCTCAGGTCATGATCTCAGGGTCCTGGGATCGAGCCCTGCATTGGGCTCTCTGCTCGGCGGGGAGCCTGCTTCCTCCTCTCTCTCTGCTTGCCTCTCTGCCTACTTGTGATCTCTCTCTGTCAAATAAATGAACAAAATCTTAAAAAAAAAAAAATTGGCTTCACTTTATACTTACTATGTCTCCAGTCCTGGCCCCTGGGCACTGAGGCCTCCAAGATTACATAGCCCACTGCTGAAGACAACTTTTCACCATGGCCATCAGCTTTTTCAGGCCTTAGGGTCATCTGACATCTCCACTGCACCAGCCAGTACTGCCAAGCCTCGTGTCCTATTGTCATCTGCCGTCCACCCCAAATGCAAGATTCTGATCATCAGGTCTCATCTTTACTCTCCTGTCCATGCTGCACTGTGTTTCCTCCCAGTGCTGATCTTCCAGGTCGTCCAACATGCCTTCCTGATACTCGTGATGTCCCAAACTAGCCTATATCATCAGAGTCCTTGCAAAATTCCCCAGCACCATATTCCTTCACTGAACTCTGGTCCTCCTGGGAGCCTGCTGCCCTCAAGTCCCTTGAGTGGAAGCTGCTCAGTTTCCCATCTCAGGAAAGATTGGAGAGTGCTGGTGGCACTTCTTTTAGTTCAACACCATCACCTCCCCACTTGCAAACGCATTTCCTGGCATAAACTGACTCCCTCTGCCCCACCGCTCACTGTAGGTCAGTCCTGGCAAGCCTAGACAGGCATTGGTAAAGCAACCCGAAATGCAAAGAGCCTATTTAGGATGGCACCTGGCCAGATGTTATCTCTAGTGAGAAAAAGTAGGAAGAGAAAGATAATGAATGTAAGCCATATCTAAGGGAGTCCTCCAAGTCAAGACTGGGAAAGCAAAGACGGTTGGAAGCTAGAGTTTCAAGGAGTGGAGCCTGAAATGAAACATAGAAGTGAAGTAAGAGGATCTGAGACAGTCTTGTCAAATACACTCAGAGTTCATTTTTTGTTGACCACCAGCATAATCTTTGAATGGTCTAAAGACTCATGATCAGAGCAGATGTCTCTCCCATCTCCTTTCTTTCAGGGCAGGCCAGGAGCTCCTTAAGTTCACTCAGGGAAGACTTCTCTTCTTGAAAATCTCTTGGGGTGCAAGATGGTGTCCAAAGATGGGCTTCTCAGAAACTAGCCTCCCCACTGTAGCAGGCTCTGGATTTGTCCCTGGTCCTGACCTACATTACACAACCTTCTGCTGTGTCTGGGTGGTCCCTGACATCCCAGATGAACATTTTCTTAAAAACTAGAGTAACTCTGGAAGTGGATGCCAAAATCAATTCAATCATACGAAAAAAAGGTGTAGGATTTCGATCCGTCTTTCAGGACACAAGCTGGAGCTGCCCATTAATTGTGTGGGGTGCTTAAAGCAGCAGCTGAGGCTTTTTCCCAATCTACCCCACCCCCACCCACCTTTGCAGGGAAAGGTTACCAAAGGGAGACGTTACCCAGACTATGGGTGGTGCCGAGGCTAGGAGCCTAGGCAGGAAGTCCCCAGGGAAGGAAGGGAAGGCTCACTTCCATCCCATCCTGTCCCAGACCTACCTCTGCTCGGCACAGCCTAAAGGCAGTCCCGCTGAAGGCCTTCCCTGTCTTCTTGGTACAACAGCTTTCCCAATTAATTCAGCTCCAAACACAGCTTTCTTGAAATAACAAGCGATTGTCACAAAAGTAAACTTTCTTTTTTTCCAGCATTATTTAAGGTATAATTGACAAGTAAAAATTGTGTGTATTTAAGGGATGCAATGTGATGTTTTGATGTCCTTATAAGTTGTGAAATGGTCCTCACAATCAAACTAATTAACACGTTCATCACCTCACACGGTTACCGTGTGTGCACGTGCAGGCATGTGTGTGAGGAGAACACTGAAAATCTATTCTCTTTGCAAATTTCAGGTACACCACATAGTATTATTAACTATAGTCATCATGCTGTACATTAGATCTCCAGAACTTATGCGTCCTGTATAAGTGAAAGTTTCTACCCTTTGACCAGCATTTTCCCATTTCTCTCGCCTTCCAGCCCCTAGTAATGGCCATTCTACTCTCTGCCTCTATGATTTTAGATTCTTCATGTAAGTGAGATAATGCACTATTTCTCTTTCTATGTCTGGCTTATTTCATTTAGCATAGTGTCCTCCTGGCTCACACATGGCAGGGTTTCCTTCTACAAAAGTAAACTTTATATTGTAGGTGAACATAAGAAAGACAGTGGAAACTAGGTTGGGGAATAAGGGACATAAGGGACATTGAGTTCTGCTAATTAATGATCACATTTCATTCCCTGGTAAAATCCCATACAAGGAATGGCAAGCCTCTGATGACATTTGTTGAACTTAGGAACGCTGCTATTCCAAATGGTAAGTAGTGGATGTTTTATTTTTTTTTTAAGATTTTATTTATTTATTAGAGAGATAGAGAGAGATCACAAGTAGGCAGAGAGGCAGGCAGAGAGAGAGGGGGAAGCAGGCTCCCTGTTGAGCAGAGAGCCCGATGCGGGGCTCGATCCCAAGACCCTGAGATCATGACTTGAGCCGAAGGCAGAGGCTTTAACCCACTGAGCCACCCAGGCACCCCAGCTAGTGGACATTTTAAAGGCTGTAAATAGAAAGCTTCTACATGAGCCTAAGACAACTGTAAAAGTCTGGGGCTAGATGTGCTGCCATCTTGGGAAAAATATCTACCAATCCAGAATTGCCAATTACTGTTTCAGATTGCAGGGTGATTTATGGGTCTAAAACTAAGGTAGTAATCCTTTGGACTCCCGAGTCCTGTCACTGGCCTGGGTTTATGATGTACAAGTAGCAATGGGGGGCAAGGACCCAGTCATTAGAGGTCCCACAGGCCAGACTGAGGCCTTTGAATGGTCAACTTGGCAGAGCCATGGAATCCCCCACTTCTGCACGGGACCACTAAGTTTTATCAGTAGCTGAACTGCCTGGGAGCTATTCCTCCTTGACGAGGGCCCACCCAAAAGTTCTCTGGTGCTTCAGAACACACAATAGCATGGATCTGAAATGCTTTCCACTGGTAACTAGAATATTTTTGGCTCAGCTTAGGAATCCATCAAAGTTGTAGTGCAACTTTGAGCACATGGGCTGAGCACATGTATCTCCTCTGTTTCTGGGCAGGCTGTGGTGTGTGGCAGGAGAGGGCAGGTTAACCTGAACTGGGCTTCTGCTTATGAAATAGACAAAACCTTCATAGGCAAAAGGATTGGTACTGATATATACTGGGGAATAAGAAGAGGGGGAGAAGGGTCATGCATGTCTCCTACCCACCCGCCCCCACTCCTGACACTTCCAACCTACATCAAAAACAAAGGAGAGACCAATAGAAATTAAACCCTAAGGACTGGAACAAAACATTAGCAAGAGAAAACAGACAACCCAAACAGAATAAGTATGAAAAAAATCATACACGGGCACATCATAGTCACCCTGCTGTAACCAAAAATAAACTTCATAAACCAAGAAAATCTTGAGAGCAGCTGGAGAAAAATGAGATATTACATACAAAAGAATAGTCCGTCATAGGAATTCTGTTGACTCCTCATGAGAAAACATGGAGACCAGAAGCCGGGGCAATAACATCTTTAAACTATTGGATAAATAGAGATTTTGTTGTTGTTTAGCTAAAGTTTAGTAACAATTTGCCTATAAAAATCATCTGAACCTGAAATATATATGGAGGCAGTTGGCAGTGTGGGGAGTTGGGATAACTGGGAAGAAACTTCTAACTACTGATTAGATTTCTTTAATGGTTTTTGGAATATTAAGGTTTTCTATTTTCTTCTGAATTCAACTTTTATAGTTTAAATATTCTACTTTTTTCCTTTTCATCTAGATTTTTCATATGTGTATAGTCAGTGATCTGATAGATCTAAGAGATCTAACATCTCTTAGATGTTTTAAATTATTAACGGTTCTATGATTATGGCTCCCTTTTCGTTCCTAATACTAATTATTTGTTCGTAGTTTTTTGTCTTTCTTCCTGGGTTAATACTCTTAGAAACTTACCTATTTCATTAATGCTTTTCAAAGGATCAGCTTTTGGGTCAGTTTTATATTATTTATCATTTTATTAATTTCTGTTCTTATTTTCATTACTTCTCTGTCATTATTAATTTCTGTTTTTATTTTTATTATTTCTTTCCTCTTACCATGATTAGAATTAAAATACCATTTCATTTTTAGCTCCTTGAGGATTCTTCCTTGCTTTCTGTGTTTCATGATTTTTTCAAGAAATGTACTTAAGTGTAGGAATTTGTGTCTAAGTACGACTTTAATTACATCCCATTATTTTGCTATGTGATATTTTAAATATTTTCATTATGACTTTTTCATTAAGGCATGAATTGGTTTTGGAGGAAAGCAAAGTAATTAACAATATTATTGATATTGTGATTGATAATAAATATATATTTTGGTCCTCCAGCCAGTTTCCTGCTTACAGCTCCCCAAACCCTTGGAATTTCCTAAGTGATAACAACAATGGGAGCATCTTTTTTCTATTTGGTCTCAATGTAACTCTGTTCCTTAAGTGACTTCAGAGCCATAGAGGTAAAATGGGTGTCTTACTATTCACAACAAGCTCCTTTCAACCACTGAGTTTATGTTAATGATGCGATTTTGAACCAAACTTAAATAGAGGCTTGGTCCCGCCCCTGATTTCCAGGCAGGGGAGAGGGGCAGGAAGTTGAATCAATCACCAATGGCCAAGGATTTCATCAATTGTGCCTAAGTGATAAAGCCTCCACAAAAAAACAAATGGAGGAGGAGTTCAAAGACTTTCCAGGTTGGTAACTGGAATGCTTCCTCGTGCCAAAAACATCAGATACAGAGTGAATTCCTCAGGCACAAATATCCAATCACAGTGTGAAACAGAATCACAAAAGGACTCTTTGAAAGTGAAATGTGACCCTGGCCACGTATATGATTACATGGCCCCTTGCGTTAGGAAACTTGAAAGAAAAAATCTGCCTCTGACTTGATACAATTTTCTAGGGTGTTTAGGCCAGGAATCTTCCTGAGTATTTTGTGTTAATTATCCAAGCCAACCTGAATTCCTAAAGTTGACTGTGCAGGAATCCTATTTCTTGTCCCTGTATTGGACAAGCCCAGACAAGATTATCATAAGTGCCCCCTAAACAACCACCATCATCATAAAAAATTAATTATGGTAAAAAAATTAATTATGGTAAAGCCTGTGAAGAGACAGCTTGTTATTTTTTAAATATTAATATCATCATATATGTGATTACTTTACAGTATAAAACTACTCTGGCATATACTTTGGTTCTCCCCAATAACCTGTGACATAGATGTTTTCTGAGAGATTTAACATTAATTTCCAAGGTTGTATAACTATGAAGTAACAGAAGCAGATGAGAAACTAGATGTTCTAATTTCACATCCCACCACATGTCCAGTAAGTATTTGGTAGTCTCAAGATCTATACAACCTGTAAAATGTTAAGTGCTTAAGCCTTCCACAGGCACCGCAAACCTAAATTTTGCTTCAGTTTGCTAGAATGTACCAGTGAAGCCAACAGGACCTGGAGATTGATTTAGGGAAATGTTTTAATTATTATTATTATCATATAATAAAATAATATTTTATTATTATTTAATAATGATTTATTATATTAATATGATAATATATTAAATTATATCTATAATTATATTAATATAATAAACAAATTATTATTTAATAATAATAATGGGACTCAAACTCACAATGCTGAGATTAAGAGTCACATGCTCTACCAACTGAGCCAGCCAGGTACCTCTAGGGAAAGGTTTTCTTACAAATTCAAGTCATTCCAATTTTCTATTTTTTATGGAGTCAATTCTGGCAATTTCAAGAAATTTATGCATTTCATCTAAGTGATCAAACTTACTGTCAAAAAAATTTTATTGTCATAATAAATGTATTGCTCATAATACATCCTTTGTATCTTTTCCAAGACTGTGGGAGCCCTAGTACTCCCTCCCTTACCCCCCCACTTTCATTCCTGATACTAGTATTTTGCATTTACTCTTTTCCCTAGGTCACTCTAACTAGAGGTTTGTCAGTGTTATTGACCATTTTAACAACACAACTTTGGTTTTACTGATTTCTCTATTTGCTCATTTTCTATTCCATAGATTTCTGCTTTTACCTTATTTTCTATCTCCTTACTTTGTTCTTAATTTCTTTTTCTAGCTTCTTAAGGTGGAATATAAGCATTGAAAGCTATAAATTTCCCTTTATAAACTGTTTTGCCTGCATTTCACAAATGTTTATATGTTTTTATTAGTAGTCATTTCAAAATATTTCCTACTTTCTCTTGTGATTCCTTCTTTGATTTATGAATTACTTAATAATATGTCATCCAGTTTCCAATATTTGGGGTTTTTCAATCATCTTCCCATTACTGATTTCTCATCTAATTCTCTTGTGGCAATGGAATACACTCTGTGTGATTTCAAAAGTATTGAGACTCAGCTTAACCTAACATAGTCTATTGTGGTGAGCGTTCAATATGCCCATGGAAATAATGTGGACTGTAGTATTGAAGGTTACATGTTTTTGTTAACCTTCAAAATAAAGTGCCAGTTATTTTACCAACAAAAATGGGTTTATTCAGGAATAGCCGAGACTTACAATCCAGAACAAGCAAGCTACTGCTAAACCATAGACAAGTCCCAGAGAACAACCCAGAGAAATGGTTTTTTATAGAGAAAAGGGGGAGTTGGGAGGGACTGTTATAAACTAAAAGTCCATTGGAGTAAACTGGGAGTTCAAAGTATCTTCACTTTTCATTGGCTGAGCTGTGACTGTCTCTCATCGGCTAGGCTGTTACCAGGGTAGGAAGAAATCTTTCTTCCTCCTGCTAGAATAATAGTACTATTGACTTGCAAGATCTGTCTCTTCCTTTTGGATTTACAATTGACAACAAGGGCTGGACATGAAAGCTCCCCCTGTTAGCTTCCTGATGCCATTTTTTTTTTTTCCCTGATGCCATTCTTAGTGAGTTTTCTTTTCATTAATTTTCACAGTTTTAATTAAGTCAAATTGGTTGAAAAGGTTGACGGTTTTTTTATTTTCTTACTCATCTGTCTGCATGTTTTATGAATTACTGAGAGAGAAGTATTACAAAATCCAATTATAATTGTGGATTTTTCTATTTCTCTCATTTAGTTCTTCCAGTTTTTGTTCCTTTTTTTATCTCTTTGCATATGGATATCCAATTGTTCCGGCACCATTTGTTGAAAAGACTATCATTTCTCTACTAAATTGCCTTTAAATCATTGTCAAAAATCAGTTGGCCATATATGGAGGTGCTTGTTTCTGTACTTTATTGTATCCTATTGATCTGTTTGTCTATCTTGGCACCAATACCCACTATCTTGTTTACTGTAGCAATATAATGTCTTGATATCAAGTAGTATAAGTTCTCGAATTTTGTTCTTCTTTTTCAATGTTGTTTTAGCTATTCAAGATCCTTTGCATTTCCATGTGAATGTTAGAACCAACTTTTCAATCTCTAGCCAAAAAGCCTTCTGGAATTTTGTTTGGATCACCTTTAATCTCTAAATCAATGTGGGGATAATTGCATCATGACAATAGTTAACCTTCTGATCTACCAATTTGGTATATCTCTTCATTTATTAGGTCATATTTATTTTTTTATAGCAATGGTTTGTAGTTTTGAATATTGATGTCTTATGCATATTTCGTCAAATATAATCCTAAGTATTTCATTTTTAATGCTAGTGTAAGTCATATTGTCTCTTAATTTGTTTGTTGCTAGTATATAGAAATACAATGAAATTTTATATATCAATCTGTGTCCTGCAACCTTGTTAAACTCACTTATCAGTTTTAGTAACTTTTTTAAAAAGGTTTTATTTATTTATTTGAGAGAAAGAGAAAGAGAGAGCAAGAGCAGAGGGGGAGGGTCGGGAAAGAGGGAGAAGCAGACTCCCTTGGGGCTCAATCCCAGGACCCAGAGACCATGACCCGAGCTGAAGGCAGATGCTTAACCAACTAAACCACCCAGGCACCCCATAGTCACTTTCTTAAAGATTTCATGGGAGTTTTTACAGATAAGATCATGTCATCTTAGATTAAAGACTGTTTGAGTTATTTCTTTCCAATCTGAGTATCATTTTATTTCTTTTTCTAGCCTAATGGTGCTGGCTAGAACCTACAGTACCATATCGAATAAAAGTGGTGAAAACATTCTTGTCTCATTCCTGATCTTAAGGAGAAAGCATTATTTTTTACCATTAAGTTTGATGGTAACTAGGTTTTTCATAGATACTTGTAGTAGGTAGAATTTCTAAAATGGCTCCCCAAAGATGTTCCTCCTAATCCTTTGAAAATCTGATTATATAACTACCAGGCCATGTATAAAAGTAGAAATCTGACCCAAAACTTCTGCAGCAACTAGCCCCAAATAGTCAGCACTTGGTCAATAACTGCCTGCTTCCCTAATTAGTTGCCACTTCCAACTTAAAAACAATAAGAGAAAGCCAAATATGCTCCCCTAAGAAACCACACAGGATGTCCTGCTTCTATTTGGCCCAGTTCAGGTTTCCTATACCAAAAGTCTCCAATCAGAGTGTACTTTAAGCCTTCTCTTTTTCCACTATAAAGCCTTCTGCTTCCCCAGCCTGACTTTGAGTGTCTGCTAAACGCAAATGATGGCGTCTGACCCCTCCTGCAAGGGCTAAATAAGTAGCTTTTGTTTGTTCTTATTTAGGTAGTCTTCATTTACTCCCATGCCCTGGAACCTGTGAATATAATGAGATCTCAGTCCTGCAATTATGTTATGTTTTATGGCACAATTGACATTAAGAGAGAGATTAAGGGGGCCTTATCTAATCACATGAACCCTTAAAATTAGAGACCTTTATGGACCAAAGATCTTAACAGACACTTCACCAAAGAAGATATCCAGATGACAAGCATGTAAAAAGAAAAAACAAAATGCGCCCCAACTCACTGTGGCTCTATCTTTTTTGGAGGGGGGTGCTTTTTGCTCTTTGGTGTCTTTTTGGTTTATTTCTATTGCTGTGTCTTCTAGTTCATTAATCTTTTCTTTTGCAACAGCTAATCTTTTACTGATCTTTTTCAGTGTATTTTTTAATTTCGGTTTATTTCTAGTTTTCCATCTCTAGAAATTTATTTTGGGTCTTTTTTTATATCTTCCATATCTCCACTTATTGTGCTTAATCTTTCTTCTAGCTTCTTAAACATATGAAATACAATCTTAATAATTGTTTTAATGATCTCTTCTAATTCTATCCTCTGAGTCATTTCTGGGTCAGTTTCAATTTATTTTCTTCTCATCGTGAGTCATATACATCTGGTTCTGTGTATGCTATGCGTGGTGATTTTTGCCAGACATTGTGAGTTTTGCCTGCTGGATAATTTTTTAATCTTAAGCTGGCAGTTATTGACCAAGTGCTGACTATTTGGGGCTAGTTGCTGCAGAAGTTTTGGGTCAGATTTCTACTTTTATACATGGCCTGGTAATTGTATAATCAGATATGGGCAAGTTACTTGGTAACAGCTTTATCCTTTTGATTTTTGCTTTTAAGCAGTTAGGCAACACCAGAAGAATAGAATTCAATCTAAGTCTACTTTTACCCAATACTGAGGCAAAAACCTTTAGAAGTACTCTACGTAATGCCCCATGAATTAAGAAACTTTCTACTCTGGCTTGTGGGAACAGGCACTATTCCTGGACCTGGTATGAGTACCAGGAGGACTGTTCTCATCAGTCCTTTGAAGTGATTCTTTTCTCAGCATTAGATAGTTTCTTCACAGGCATGAGCTAATCAGTAGTTAGCTGGATCCTTAGGGGGACTTTCTTCAGATCTCTGGAACTCTTACTGTGTGAAAGCTCTCTTATTTCCAACACTCTGGCTTGTGAATTCTATGAATTCTCTTTGTGCTCTCGCCTCCATGTATTTAACTCAGGGAACCTACCAAGTTCTACCCGGGTTCCTTCTCCCTGCACTACAGTTGAAATTCTCTTCAGGCAGCAAGCTGGGGCAATTATGGGGGTCATTTCATTTGTTTCCTCATTCTCAGAGATCACTGGCCTCTGATACCTGATAGTCAATATCCTATGAACTGTTATTTCATATTTTTTTCCTGGTTGTTTCAGACCAAAAAAAATAAATAAATAAAAATGTAAATCCAATTCCTGTTCATCCATCTTGGTTGAAAACAAGTCTTCTGGGTTCAATTTCTTTAAACAGATTTAAAAACTAGAACAAATGTCTTTTAGATTTAATATTTTTATTTTTTTATTTTTTATTTTATTTCTCTTTTTTAAGATCTTATTTATTTATTTGACAGAAAGAGAGAGATCACAAGTAGGCAGAGAGGCAGGCAGAGAAAGAAGGGGAAGCTGGCTCCCTGCTGAGCAGAGAGCCCTATGCAGGGCTTGATCCCAGGACCCTGAGATCATGACCTGAGCCGAAGGCAGAGGCTTTAACCCGCTAAGCCACCCAGGTGCCCCTAGATTTAATATTTTTAGCACTCTATTTTTTTGTGTTCAGCTGAGTTTCCATCTAGTATCATTTTCTTTCAGTCTGAGGACAAAACAGTTTTAGTGCTAGTCTACTGGCAATGAATTATCTTAGCTTGTTTATATGAAAATGTCTTTATTTTATCTATACTTTTAAAGAATATTTTTACTAGATATGTAATTCAAGGTTGGTAATTTTTTTATTGTAGCACACTATAAGCCTTTCCTTTATCTTCCAGCTTCCACTGCTCTTGACAAAAATACCATGGTAGATCTCATTTTGTTCTCCTGTATATAATGCATCTTTCTTCTCTAGTATCTTTAAGATTTTCTCTTTCTTACTGGTTTTCATCAATTAGATTATAATGTGCTTTGATATGGTATTTATTCTGCTTAGCGTTCACTGAGCTTCTTGAATATTGAGGTTCATATTTTTCATCACATTTGGAAAATTTTTAACTATTTTTTCAAACTATTTGCTGATTCCACACTCTTTTTGGAACTCCACTTTCACATATGTTAGACCACTTGATATTGTCCTCATAGTCATTGAGAATCTGTTCCTTTTGTTCAGCCTTTTTTTTTCTCACTGTGCTTCAACTCTGAGAGTTGCTATTACTATGTCTACAAGTTTATTAATTTTTTTTTCTTTTGTGGTCTCTAATCTATAGTGAAGCCCATTTGGTAAATTTTTCATGTTACATATTTTATTTTCAGCTCTAGATGTTCCATTTGTTTCCTTTTATGACTTCTATTTATCTCGTTATCTTAAGTTTTTCCTTTAAATTCTTTTTTTAAAATAATGTGGTTTTAGTTATTTATTTTTTGAAGTAGTCTCTACACACAACATGGGGCTTAAACTCATAACCCTGAGATCAAGAATCACATGATCTACCAACTGAGTCAGCCTCCTTTAAATACTTAAGTATGTTTAATGCATTTTAAAAAGTCCTTTTCTATTAATTCCATAATTTCTGTCATATGTAGGTCTGTTTATATTTTTTCCTGGTTATGGGTCCCATTTTCCCACTTCATTGACTGTCTAATATTTTTTAATGATGCTGAATGAGATGACTTTGTAATATGTCGAGTTGGCTAGGCTGAACTACACTCTGCAGAGTTGATTTTTGGTGAAAATTGTACCCTATTAGGATAGGGTACGAGGCATATTGTCTCATGGAAGTTGGAGTATAGAAGGAAAGCAGCAGTGGTGTTGTAGCCACGCACACCTTTTCCAAAGTATTCAATCAAACACAAATCTAGCTGCTGTTTCGAAGGAATTTTACAGATGTAATTCAAGTCCATATTCAGTTGTCTTTAAGTTAATAAAAAGGAGATTATTTCAAGTGGGCCTGACTTTATCATTAGGAAGCCTTTAAAAGAGGGCTCACACCTCCCAGAACTCAGACTCCAAACAATAGTTGGGTCTGAAATTACTCTTCTTTGTTCTTTCTCCCCTCCCTCCAGTCTGCTGTGATCTCTCCTTCCTGACTGTCTGCAGTATGGACTTCGGGCTCTCTCAGCCAGTTCCCATAATTATGTAAGCCCTCTTCTAATAAATCCATACACACACACAGACACACATGCACACAGACACACTTTTTTTTACACTCTTGAGAGGCTTTTGTTTGTCTGTTTATTTTGGCACTTTTTATGCTATAAATTCATGGGGAATGGGTTCCAGCAGCTTAGGCTCCTTTCCCAGGTTCTCATGAAGTGTGCTTCTCTGGGTGGAGCTGGCTGGTGCTTCAGTTGAACCTAAATATCTTTCTCTTTGGCTTCTTTCTTTTTCTGATAATTTTCCTTCACACACTTCGGGAAGCTGTCTTGGCTGTTTGAGTACTTAATATGCTCAATAAGCACATTAATTCTCTTGACAAGAATCTTGCCCCTGTTTGTTTATAACAATGCCAACAGCATGCTGGGTAACATTGTAGTTTTTCCCTAATAATTTAGCCACGATCCTTCTGGAGTCTAGTGAATGATCCAGGTACTTAAAGAGGCTTCATTCTTTCAATTAGCATAACTCAAACAACTCCAAGCCTTGTGTGAGCTCTGGGATGTTCAGTTTTAGGAATCGCAGTTTTCTTTGCCTGGTGATGTGGAATTTTTTTTTTCAAGATTTTTATTTATTTATTTGACAGAGAGAGAGAGATCACAAGTAGACAGAGAGGCAGGCAGAGAGAGAGGGGGAAGCAGACTCCCCACTGAGCAGAGAGCCCGACGCGGGGCTCGATACCAGGACCCTGAGATCATGACCCGAGCCGAAGGCAGAGGCTTTAATCCACTGAGCCACCCAGGCACCCCGATGTGGAATATTTTTTATAGAGGCATAATAAGTATTTAGCCAAAGATTCAAGGGGACACCATGCTTATACGTGGAGCTCTTTTCTCTACACAGCTCACTTCTCTCTAATACTCTGCCTGACAAATTCTAATACGTTGGCTTTCCTTCAACTCAGTGAGACCACTGTCTCTGCTTCAGTACCTCTTCCTTGCACCAATATCAAGAAAGTGTCTTTGGGAAGAAAGCCAGGGCAATCCTAGGGCTCATTTCATTTGTCTCCTATCTATCAGGAATCTCAATTCTGCACTGCCTACAGTTTAATGTCTGAGAACATTTTTTTTTCATTTATTTTGTCCTGTTTATGGATGTTTACAGCAGGAAGGCAAGTCTGGTGTCATACTACGTGTTACCTCGTGGACAAAAGTGTAAGTCCACCTTCTTGTTTGAAATATATAAAAAAAATTCAGTACATTAAATGCCAGTAGGAAAGAACCATTAGAGAGGAAGATGAAGATGGAGAAGAGGAGTGACTGAGGGTTGATGCTCAGTCAAAATGTTAGGCCAGAATGTCTTAGAGATTGTCCAGTCTAAAATCCCACTTGTATAAATGAAGAAATTTCAGCTGCAGAGTTGGTGACTTGCCCAAGGTCATGGTTTCTCTGAGTGGCAAAGGTAAAGGCAATACCCCTGTCTTTGTCTCTCCAGGCTTTCTTCTTAACTCACAGCCCTATTTCACAATGCTCTGTAGGTTCCTCTTCCTCCACCCATGCCTTCCAGACCCCAAATCCTCCTGCTCTTATTTGTGCATCAGGCCAGAAGTGAGGGCAAGGGGAGGCTTCAGTTAAGCTTGAAGATGTGAGCAACTTCAGGATGGACAAGTACCGAAGAGAAGGGTGATCTGAGTCTGGGAGAACAAGCAGAGCAGAGTTACAATGGCCACATTTTTCTGGGACCAGAGAGGAAACCGAGCCACCTAGAGCAAAAGATTGTATCTGTGAAGACTGGAAATCAGGGGCCAGATCATGGAGAACTGGGAATGCCAGGGGGGGAAATTAAGAATTATTTCTTTCATTTATCCATTAATTCATTTTTTAAATTGTACTGAGTGCTTACTATGTGCACTCTCTTTGCTTGGAACCATGGACACTGGTAGCCATTAAGAGTTTGAGTGAAGGGAATGGAAAGATGGAACAGGTAGCTCCTAGTAAGTACACAGAGTCATAGCAGGTCCTCCGAGACATAACACATATGTTCACACTTGGTTGCTGTCCCTGAGACATTGCGCCTGACTGAACATATAGGTGTTGTCCTTATTCTCCCGAAGCGGGTGTACACACAGTGAGCCCTGTGTTAAGTTTACGGAATGACAGAGGGGAACTATTCCTGAAATGAGATCCAGAAGACCTTGGCTTTAGTGCTGGTTCTGCCTCTCAGTGCCTCAGACAAGCCACTTCCCTTCCCTACACCTTTGTCTTCTCTAAAAAAAAAAAAAAAAAAAAAAAACAGCAAAAACACTAGGAACAAAAGACCACCAATTTTCTTTCTCTGGGCCAGAATAAGATTCATTACTGTATTCAGAAATACTTACTCCATGTCTTCATGCTAAGTACAGTCCCGGTGGCCGGGACACCAAGCGGAAGAAGAGAGCATCCCAACCTCAAGGAATCCGGTTATGGGATCTCACATACATTACATATATGATGAAGGTGGGAGCGTGGAAAAAGCAAGGACACAACCACTTGTGTGGGCCAGGCCTCACTAAGCTGAATCGCTCAGACCAGCCTTGGCCTCCTTTTGCTGGGAACTGTGGATGGCTGGGCCTCCATCAGCAACTCCCCAGGACGCTGTATCCAGTGGGAGAAAAGACCTTCAGACATGTCAAGACACAAGCATATCACGTGAGGGCAGCCAGCATGCCAGTGCCCCCGGTGGAGCCCATCCTCTCGGAACGGGGCTGTCCAGCAGAATGATCTGAGGCTGACGTTCCTGAGTGTGACAAATGGAGCCTCGGCAGCCCAGAGGGAAGTCATTAGTTTGCTCAGGCTGCCAAAACAAAGTACCAGAGACTGGGTGTCCCAAACAACAGACAAGTATTTCTCCCAGCTCTGGAGGCTGCAAGTCCCACATCAAGATGCCGGCAGGCTGGGTTTCTCCTGAGGCCCCGCTCTCTGGCTTGCCGATGGCGGTCTTCTCGTGGGGTCCTCACAAGGCCTTTGCTCTGTGCTTGCACACCGCTGGTGTCTCTTCCGTGTGTTCCAATTTCCCATTCTTATAAGGACCCCACTCAGATTGGATCGGCACTCCCCTCCCCCAATAGCCTTGTTGTAACTTCCTTGAAGGCCCTATCTCCCCAAGTCCCATGCTGAGGTCCTGGGAGTTGGGGCTTCGAGGTAAGATTGAGGGTGCAGGGCACCTCCACCGGGAACAGAATTCAAGTCTGGGTCACTCATGGCTTAGCACAGGAGGGATGAGGAGGAGGGCCAGAGGCCAGGGGCAGCTCTCCTCTGAGGGGAAAGCACTGTCCATGTGCCATGACTGACAAAGAAACAAAAAAAGGGAAGCCAGCAGCTTCCAGGGCAGGCGTGGCTCAGAATGTGCGAACACGGCCCTTTTCCAAAATTAGAGAGCTCTGCCGTACTCTTTGCTCTAAATAGAGCCTGTTGATGCCACCGTCAGCTTTTTTCAGACATCCCTCATCTTTTAACCCCTTGGTGACCACCAGCGCTCCCCCCCCCCAAGAGACATGTTGAGATGCTCCCCTCCACGGCCAGCCTGCTGGCTCCGCGTGTCCCGGAGCTCTCTCCTTGTCTCATCAGATCTCATTTTCCATGCTCGCCATTACTCTCAAGAAGAGAAAGGCGGGGGTCTGGCACACTGAACAGGAAATTATTTCAAAGAAAGACTGTTGCCATGGGAACCGGTTGTCAAATGCTTTTCTGCGAGGGAGGTGTCAAGAGTGGGGCCCAGCAGCTTTGCCGAGGCCCTGCCTGCCTTTCTCCTTCATTTGCAACAAGAACAATGAATGATTGGAGAAGGGGCTGGGGAAGAAAGCACTCATCTGTCAGAAATTCCTCCTGAAAGTGAGCCCTAGGGCTTAAGGTATGGCCGGCTCTAATGGAACCTTCCAATTGCAGTGCTGAGGGACGGGCCTGGGGAGGGGCTGGAAACAATGGGGATGGGGAAGTAGTGAGAAGCCACCTTAGATGGGTCAGAAAATGTTCCCGGGGCTTTCCCTCTGTGCTCAGCCTGGGGCCAGGCTCTGGCAGGGATGCTGAGAGAGTCAGACCTAGTCTGAAGCTTTGGAGAACTGGCGGTCTCCGTGGGTCGTGGGTCGGGGGAACCAAGGCACAGAGACCACGAAGGCCCCACCCACACCCTGCCCCTGGGCCCGGGCACCCCACATGGCCTCTGCATCTGGGACACTAGGCCTTTCCTCTATTGCCCCTGGAAACTATCTGCAGCCTTACAAATGCTTCCCATTTTGGGCTCAAGGACTCCTCAGAATCCGGAAAACAAGTGTGTAGGTGCAGTTTCAGAGGCAGGGGAGGAAATGCCTCCACTCAATCTTTTTCTTCTTAAATTATCCAGAGATGGTTTCTGTCACCTGTCACTAAAAACCTTTATGATTTGGGCACGAGGGGACGCTGGATTACAGGCAGTGACTTTCTCTCATGAGACAACGGGAAACTTTGTATCTGAAGAGACACTAGGGATGAGACAAGTCCCACAGAGAAGTGCTAAAGTGCAACATTATTTATTTTTATTTTTTATTAAGTAAACTCAAAGTCTAACGTGGGGCTCGAACTCACAACCTGGAGATGAAGAGTCCCATGTTCAGACTAAGCCAGCCAGGTGCCCCTAAAGTGCAACAGTATTAATCATGTACAAGGCCGATATTAATTATAAGGAGGTCTAATAATTCAAATGTTCAAAGCCGATCCCTCCGAGCTTCTTTGAAAAAGGATGCGTTTGAATGATCTGAGATACACAATACGATTCCCTCAGCTCCTGGCGTCCCCAACTCACTGAGCCTGAATCCCCACCTAGATTTCCTTCTGATTGCTGGGTACCTGCTCGGTTAGAGGCCCAGTGAACAAGGAAGAGTAAAGGTGGTGTTAGGGTTGCATCGAGTACCCCCAAGACTCATCTGCTGAAGTCCTAACCCCCCATACCTCAAGAATGACCTTATTTGGAAATAGGATCATTGCAGATATAATTAGTTAGGAAGAGGTCATACCGGAGCAGAGTGGGCCCTTAATCCAATATGACTGGTGTCCTAATAAGAGAAAGCACAGAGGCGCCTGGGTGGCTCAGTGGGTTAAGCCTCTGCCTTCAGCTCAGGTCATGATCTCAGGGTCCTGGGATCGAGCCCCGCATCGGGCTCTCTGCTCAGCAGGGAGCCTGCTTCCTCCTCTCTCTCTGCCTGCCTCTCTGCCTACTTGTGGTCTCTCTCTCTGTCAAATAAATAAATAAAATCTTTAAAAAAAAAAAAAAGAAGAGAAAGCACAGACATATGGGGAGACACAGAGGCTGAGATTGGAAAGATGCATCTATAAACCAAAAAACATCCACGACTGTTGGAAACCACCAGGAGCTAAGGGAGAGGCATGGAACAGACTCTTCCTGATGGCCCTCAGAAGGCACCAACCCTGCAGACACCTTGGTCTCCGATTTCCACCCTCTCCAACTGGGATACAATAAACATCTATTGTTTCATGATGTCATTTATATGTGGAATTTAAGAAACAAAACAGATGAACATAGAGGAAGGGAAGGAAAAATAAAATAAGATGAAAACAGAGAGGGAGAGAAACCATAAGAGACTCTTAGCTATAGAAAACAAAGTGAAAGTTGTTGGAGGGGAGGTGGGTGGGGAATGGGATAACTGGGTGATGGGCAGTAAGGAGGGCACTTGATGGAATGACCACTGGGTGTTTTATGCAACTGATGAATCACTAAACTCTACCCCTGAAACACAATAAAATAAAATAAAATAAAATAAAATAAAATAAAATAAAATAAAGTAAAGTAAAATAAAATAAAATAATTAAAATAAAGTAATAAGATTAAACTAAAATAATAAAATTAAAATAAAATAAAATAATACAATTAAGATAAAATAAAATAATACAATTAAGATAAAATACAATAAAATAAACGTCTGTTGTTTAAGCCACTCAGTTTGTGGTACCTTATTATAGCCCTATTGGCCATCCCATGCTTATGTTCCTTAAGACCAGTGACACAGCCAGGAGATGATCCTTTGTTTATGCTTTGCTCAGCCTTCCCCCCACTCAGGCTCACCTAGACTTTGGGATCCCGGCTAAGCCGTGAGTGTGTCCCCTCCGCCCTGGCTCAGTGCTCCCTCGTGGATGTCCTTGTTTCTCACACTAGACTTCCTGGCCCAAGACACTCATAAACTACCTCAGGGAGTTCAGGTCCCCTCCCCTAGCCTCTGCCCTGGAAGCAGTGACCTCCCACAGGGAGTGAGGCTGTGGGGTGTCCGCCCCTTCCTCCCCCCAGGCCCAGGCTCCCCGCCGGCCAGCCGCAGAAAGGGACTGGTTGCCAAAGCAGTCTCAGCTGCCACATGTTCCCCGGGGTCCCCGGGCAGGCCCGGCCGCCCCCCACCCCCCAGGCCAACTTCATCTACTTCCATTTGCCGGGAGCCAAGACATTTTAATAAGCGGAACAGAGCAGTCGTCTCATTGTGAAATGTCAAGCACTAGGACAGCTGGTGAGGGGAGCTGGAGATGTAGTCCAAATCATACGCAACAGGAGGCTCCTTGTGCTGCCTCCTCAGACGGGGCAGCCCTGATCCCAACACCCTTCCCGGGACCAGGAGTGACTTCAATGCCCCTTTTGCTTTCTCTTAAAATTAATGACTTTGTCCATGTGGAGTTGAAGGCCTTTTAACAGATGGAGAACCGACACCAAAGGAAGTGGAACAGTGGGATTATTTAGGGAATTGGAGAAACATACGTTATCAACACAAACTCCCGAGGAGGGAGAATATCAGCTTACTTTTCCTGGGTGGCTGTCTTCTCAACAGACTTTTCCACAAGGGTTTATTTTGTCAGGTGCCCCGCCCCCACCCCCCCAGGGACCTCATGCTTGTGCATCTTCTCACAACAAAAAGAGCAGAGAGGACCCGAGGCAGGTTGGGGGATGAGGGCTAAGATTCAGAAAGCAGTCCACCTGTGGGGCCCGCCAGGGGCGCGGGGGTACCACTCTGCTCTGGGGGCCAGTGGAAGGAAAGTGCTGTCTGGTCTTAATGTTGGATCCCAGATGACCACTGTTCCAGGTAGTGGGCCAGGCAAAGAGTTGGCAGTACGTTGGAAGTGGGGGTTGGGGGGCTGATCTAAGAACTAGAAAGGAAAGAACTGGTCCTTATTTATCTCTTCCCATGTGCTAAACCCTGTGCTAGCAACTTTGCAGATACTATTTTATTTAACCTCACGGAAATCTTTATGAGAGAGTCCCATTTTACAGATGAGGACACCAAGATCCACAGGTCACCCAACTGGTAAACAACAGGGACGAAATTTAACCCAGATCCCTGACTCAGAGCCCGGAGTCTTTCCCCACAATACTAAAGCATCTGAGAAGAGAGCTGAAAGGTACTGGGAACAAAGGGACTTAATGGCGGGTTCCAATCCTTACCAGGAGGTCTAGAAAGAGAAAGACCATTCTCCCCCAACTACAGAACCAAAGTACTCAAGAGTCACCAGGGCAGGAAGCAAAGGGCAGACCACCTGATGGTTGAGTTATGACATGTGGGGCTGGAGCTGCTTGAATCCCTCCTGCCCTGGGTCTGGATTCACCTGCAATTTCTATTTTCCCACTATTCATCTTCCTCACTAAGCCATGAGTTCCTTAAGTGTTCTTTGTGGTACAGTACCGGGCGCTGGCTGGGTGCTCCATAAGTAACAATGGAATGAATGAATGAATGAATGAGTCCTTCGCTGAGGGGCAGCACCGCAGAGACTTCTAGATCCGGCAGTGACTGGGCAGACGAGGTGTCATCCCCCTGCAGAAATATCCACGGTCCTTGCTCAAATTCTCTCCTAGGATTCTTTGTCCTTTTACGTGGGTTTGATAGGTATGAGTTTTGAAAATCCACACATTCTTGGTTTATAAAAATAAACACAGGTTTGGGGGGGGGCGGTTCCTATATGCCGAAGACTGAATTCACTTAATTTTTCATTTCCTTGCCTTTTGCATGTGTGGTGGGAGGGGCTGTAAGCAGTGTTAGAGAAGGAAGCCCAGAACCTTCTCAGAAGCATCCAATCCATTGTTTATCCAAGGCCACAAAGAGCCCAGAATGCTAGCATCCTCCTTCTGAGTTGTTCCCATGGAAACCAGGCTTGCGCTGTGCATACAGAAGGGCAACTTCCAGCCTGATGGGCTCTGGCTCCTGAGAGAACGTGGTGCCTGAGGTAGAAAACCGCAGACAAGGCACGAGGAGGGAAAAGCAAAAAGATTACAGCTCTCCAACCAGAACGTACACCTTCCTCCTCCCTCCTCTCACGCCCCCTTCCCTGACACCCCAGTGGGAACTGTGCCAGCCCTCAAGGACACTGAGCGCAGACCTTCCCTGGGCTGAGTGATGGGTCAAGCAGGCACTGCTTACGAAGGCTAGAGTGTTAATTGCACCCTGTCATGTCAGAGGAGGGAAGAGACAGGGCCGAGGGGCAGAGAAGGAATTCTGCACAGGGCAGTGTCTGAGGCATTGTGCAGCGTGGACAGATGAGAGTCAGGCATACCCAGGACAGGAGAGACCTGCTGCCGCTTTCCTGGGCAGGGAGACAATGGCCACCCCGTCACCTCCACCCATTGGTCTTTCAGGCAGGAGCCACTGGAGTTGCCCTCTTGGTTTCTGATGCCAGCTCCATATCTGTTTCCGTGCCACCTACTAGTTTGTGTGTGACCTTGGGACATTGCGTGACCTCTCTGAGCCTCTGTTTCCTTGCCTGTCACAGGAGGATGATAAGATCTGCTGCTTAAGTTTCTTGAAATTCTTTTTTTTTTTAAGATTTTATTTATTTATTTGACAGAGAGAGTGAGAGAGCACAAGCAGGGGGAGGAGCAGAGGGAGAGGGAGAAGCAGGCTGGATGTGGGGCTCGATTCCAGGACCCTGGGCTCATGACCTGAGCCGAAGGCAGATGCTTAACCATCTGAGCCACCCAGGTGTCCCAGTTTCTTGAAATTCAAAACAGAGTCGATACACAGGAGGTTCCCAGCACGGGACTGGGCACGAATGAGCATCCAGCCAATGTCCGTGCCCTCTTCCTGCTCTACCTGCACGCTGACATCCACTCTCAGGAGGACTGGAGCTCCTGCCTTTGAAATGTCTCTCAACGTGCCCCTCTCCCCACCCTTCTCTGTCTCTGTTTATATGGAACAGACGTCTGCCAAGGAAATGCTCAGGTGCAAATTAGAATCTCTTAAAGGATGCAGGGGTATCTTGTGGAATACTGAGATGGGAAACCCAGCCCAGGACAGGAACGTGGACCGAACAGTCCCTTGTCTTATTGTGCTGCAGGGTACCTGTCTCTCTCTGCTTGTTCGGTTGCCCTGCCGCTATGTGCACATGGAGGAAACAGTCATGCTGGCCCTGACTGCTCACGGCCTTCCGACTTGTCTATTCGATGAGAACTAGAAGAGTCTCTATGCCAGCCCCCAGTTCCGGGAAGATCATCTCACTTACCACATTCGGTCAGGCGTCCCCCTGCAGTCCATTCAGTTATGGCCACAGATAGTGCCTCGGGTCAGACCTTCCCCTTCCGCAGGAGGAATTCACCGAGAAGGAGCACGGAAATGAGCAGGCACCCCAAGTCTTCTTTGGCTCTTCAAAGCCCACACCCCCCTGCCCCCTGCACTGGCCCTGCCTTAGTGGATTTGTTCCTAAATCTCAGGACAGATGACTCAGCCGGAAGTTCTGGTCCAGATTTTCTCCTGATACATGCCCTGTGCTGGAGAAGACAAGCTGCAAGGTCCTGGAAGAAATAGAGGTGCCCCTCTGTACCCATCATATGTCCACATCCTCCATATGCAAGAGGACGCAGACAGGGCCAAACCCAGGGACTTCCCTCCTGCTGGTCGTATGGTAGGGTGCTGAAACTTGGATCTTACAAATGTGTCCGAATGTGGCATCTGGAGTCCTGAGCGTTTCCCTCAAGCTCTGCGGAAACGGGGATGATGGAAAATACAGGCTAGGTCCCAGGTATAGCTTGTGTGCTGGGGGAAAGAAACGGTATCTGGTTGTACTGGACCCTTTCACAGAAAGTCAAAAGCCATTCTCCATAGCACCGTTTAATAGGATGTATCTGTGTTACGGGGTGCTGTTTTATCTGCATTATTACGCCAGCCTTAGAAGGAGGCAGCCGGGGGGCTCGGTCCTGCTTGTAGAATTCTAGACAGAAGTGATTTATTTAGTCCTTCGTTCATTCAGCAAATATTTGTTGAGTGCCTGCTATGAATATGACAGTGTATTAAGCAGTGGGGACAAAATGGTGACCAAAGCAGGAAAAATCCCCAATTTCATGGAGTTCACTGGCTAATGGTGAAAGCTCACTACACCGATCACACACGCTTTACAAAATTGCAGCTGTGACAGGAGTTCCACAGGAGAGGGAGCTGTGAGAGGGAGGCTTGTCCCACTCTGGGAGTCTGCTTCCTTGCCAAGTGATGCTTGCTCGAGCTGAGTTATGAATACTGAGTGGGTGTTCCCAGGTATTGAAGCAAGGAAGGATTCTAACTAGAGGAAACTACACGTGCAAAGGGCCTGAGGTCTGAAGGACATGGAGAGGAGGGACTGAATCAGGCCGATGTGAGTAGAGTGGGGAGTGGTGGTTGTAGAGCAGGACCATGTTAGGGCTTTTACTTATTCTGGAAGCAGGAGGGTGACATGAAGAGAGTTGCATGTTGAGTCTAGCTATTGTCCCACTCGCAGTAATTCTGGTGAGAAAAAAATATAGCTTCGGGTGCCTGGGTGGCTCAGTCAGTTAAGCATCTGCCTTAGGCTCGGGTCATGATCCCAGGGTCCTGGGATCAAGTCCCATATCAGGCTCTCTGCTTCTCCCTCTCCCTAGGCCTGCTGCTCCCCCTGCTTGTGCTCTCTCTCTCTGTCAAATAAATAAATAAAATCTTAAAAAAAAAAAAAAGAAAGAAAGAAAGAAGGAAGGAAAAGAAAAAGAAAAAATATAGCCTGCACAAAGTTGTTATCGTTTTTGGTCATGATGGCGGCGGTAGAGACGAGTGGATTTGAGAAATATTCTGGAGCTAGAAATATTCTTGACTGTAACTTGATTACGAGGATTGTGGGGGGGAGGGTGGCTCTGAAGATTCTGGCTTTACCCAGGTGGATGGTGACATGCACAGAGACAGGGACTGCCAGAGGAGGGCCAGGACTGGACGCTGAGTATTAGAAATTGCTCCACTCCGATCAAACTTTCCTCGTCTGATCTAGTCTAGATTTCTCACGAAGAGGGATTAGCCCTTTCACAGAACTTAGAATAAAGGGGTTTATAAATCGTATCTGACTTCAAGGGACCAGAAGCCCCAGATGTCACCCGGTTACAGATTTTATGAAGAGAGAGCGACAGATGGCAAATAAGCATCAAAGCCGATACACAACATCATATGTCATGAGACAACTGCAAATTAAAGCCACAGGGAAACACCACTGGACACCTATTAGAGTGGCTAACATCCAAAGATCTGACAATCACAAATGTTGACAGAGCCACAGGAACTGTCATCCATTGCTGGCAGGAATGCAAAATGGTGTGGCCACTTTGGAGGACATCTGGGCAGTTTCTCACAAAATTAAACCTACCCTTACCATACTATCCAGCAATCGTGCTTCTTGGTATGTATACCCAAATGAGTTGAAAACTCAGGTCCACACGAAAACTTGCACACAGATATTGATAGCAGCTGTACTCATAATTGCGGAAACTTGGAAACTACCAAGTTGTCCTCTGGGAGGGGGAAGGATAAATAAACTGTGCGTTCAGACAATGGAATATTAGTCCATGCTAAAAAAAAAAAAAAAATGAGCTAGCAAACCACGAGAAACCTGGAGGATCCTCAAGTGCATATTACTAAGTGAAAGAAGCCAATCTGAAAAGGCTACGTACTATGTGTTTCCAACTATACGACATTCCAGAAAAGGTGAAACTACGGAGACAGTAAAAAGATCGGAGGCTGCCAGGGGTTGGGTGGTGGTGGGGAGGAGAAAAGGGATGAGCAGGTGAAGCACAGGCAATTTTTAGGGAAGTGAAACTCACCGGTATGGTATTGTAGCAGTGGACACACGTCATTACACATTTGTCCAAAATAGAGAGTGAAACTTGTTGTAAACTATAGACTTTAGTTCATAACAGTGTATCAATACCGGCTCATTAATTGTCAGGGATATACCACACTAATGGAAGACGTTAAAAATAGGGGAAACTGAGGGGACAGGAATAGTATATGGGAATTTTCTGTGCTCTCTGCTCAATTTTTCTGTAAATCTAAAACTTCTAAAGCATAAAATCAATTAGTGAAAAAGGAGAGCATATAGACACTGTTTATCTCTGTGTGCTGAGACTGTGACATCTTTTTCTTTTCCATTTGGCTGTAACCTCAAATTTTCAACACGAGAAGGTTTATTGCTGGGACACCTGGGTGGCTCAGTTGGTTAAGCCTCTGACTCTTGATTTCCCCTAGGGTCATGATTTCAAGGTTATGGGATTGAGCCTCACGTGGGGCTCCACGCTGGGTGGGGAACCTGCTTAGGATTCTCTCTCTCCCTTTCCCTCTGCCCCTAAACCCCCTCTAAAAAAAGTTCTATTGTTATATATCTTAAAAATTGTTAATTACCTGATTCATACACAAATACTTCCTTATTGAAAATATTTGAAACCCTATAAAACTATTTAGAGGAAAAAGTCAGTCCCACTCCATTCCACAGTGGTAACCATAAGCAATTTGGTGAGAATCCTTCTGGATATTCTCTGTGTATCTTCTCTGGATGTACATAAACTGTTAGGAATGTTTTCATCTAGAAACTTTAACCAAAACTAACTCAAACAAATGGGGATTTTATTTGACTCACAATCTAAGAATTCCGGACACTGAGTTAGCTCAGTGGCTCTGTGACCTTAGGCGGCACCACTGTCCTGATGATTCTCTGGAACTTTTGTGACCTCATTGCTGCAAGGTGACGCTCCCCTTCATCAGTTCACCTGCTACACGTCTGTGTTCAGACTGGGAGAAGAGGAAAGGGCTTCTGTATCTGATCTTTTGATCAGAAAAGCAAAAATTTCTCGGAAACCTACTAACGGAATTCCGTGTGCATTTCGTTGGCCAGATGTGTCATGTGGCCACCACTAGCCACAGAAGACTGAAAAGCAAGCATTTCACTCTTCCAATCACTAGGGGAGTTGACATCAAGGAGGCAGTACGGCAATTGCTTTGGGGTCTGCCAACAGCTGTATCTGACAAAACAGCTATTTTTTTAAAATTTAGTTTGTGTATGTTTTTTTTTTTTTTAAAGATTTTATTTATTTATTTGTCAGAGACAGTGAGAGAGAGAGCACAAGCAGGCAGAGGCAGAGGGAGAAGCAGGCTCCCTGCCGAGCAAGGAGCCCGATGTGGGACTTGATCCCAGGACCCTGGGGTCATGACCTGAGCCAAAGGCAGCCGCTTAACCAACTGAGCCACCCAGGCGTCCCGTGTATGTTTTCAATTAACAGTATGTCTCAGAGATTTTCTGTTAGTGCATTTATATCATTCTTTTTAATTCTACGTGATATTCCATAGTATAAATACATGATGATTTTTGTTTCATGTTGATAAACATGGAGATGACTCTTAAATTTCCCAACTTCAAACAATGCTGCAGCAAACTCCTTGGCCAGGTTTCTTCGGGAACAGGTGACAGTATCATGCTAGGATAGCTATAAGTGCAATTGTTTGTCAAAGGATAAGTGTTTTTAAAATGTGGATAGATGAAAATAGAGCTACCCTATGACCCAGCAATTGCACCTCGGGGTATTTATCCCAAAGACACAAATGTAGTGATCCGAAGGGACTCCTGCACCCCAATGTTTATAGCAACAATGTCCACAATAGCCAAACTATGGAAAGAACCTAGATGTCCATCAACAGATGAATGGATAAAGATGTGGTATATATACAATGGAATATTAGGCAACCATCAAAAACGAAATCTTGCCATTTGACACGGATGGAACTAGAGGGTATTATGCTAAGCACGATATGTCAGTCAGAAAGAGACAATTATCATATGATCTCACTGATATGTGGAATTTAAGAAACAAGGCAGAGGATCATAAGGGAAGAGAGGAAAAAAATGAAACAAGACCAAACCAGAGAGGGAGACAAACCATAAGAGACTATTAATCATAGGAAATAAACTGAGAGTTGCTGGATGGGAGGGAGATGGAGGGATCGGGTAACTGGGTGATGGACACTGGGGAGGGTATATGTTGTAATGAGCACTGGGTATTATGTAAGACTGATGAATCACAGACCTATACCCCTGAAACAAATAATACATTATATGTTAATTATCGAATTTAAATTTTTAAAAAATTTTTAAAAATTAAACTGTGGATAGATTCTGCTGAATTGCCCTCAAAAATGGGCCGATTTACTTCCCTACCAATCCTGTGTGTAAGTGCTGACTTCCCATATCCCTGCAAACAGAGGACATTCTAAATTTTATCCAAATAAGGGGCAAAAATATCACATTGTTTTATTCTTATGTGTTGGATTACTAGGTGTCTCAACTGATTCTCTAGGATGTTTGTAGTAGATAATTGTAGTAATGCAAATAACAGTCTTCTCTCTTCAACCTTTGAAACTTTTATTTGGATTAGCCTTTCTTTTAGTTTTGAAGGGGCCTTAAAAAAAGTCTTTTTTCAGGGGCACCTGGGTGGCTCCGTGGGTTAAAGCCTCTGCCTTCCGCTCGGGTCATGATCTCGGGGTCCTGGGATCGAGCCCTGCATTGGGCTCTCTGCTCAGCGGGGAGCCTGCTTCCTCCTCTCTCTCTGCCTACTTGTGATCTCTCTCTGTCAAATAAATAAAAATAAAATCTTAAAAAAAAAAGTCTTTTTTCAGTTGAAACTTAGTCTCTCATGCTCTATGTTTAGTATTTTCTAATATGTGCATTTGAGACTATACACTCCCTCTTGTTACTGCTTTGTATTCATCCACAAGTTTTGAAAAATAATGGTACTTTGCTTGTTATATCTTATTCATTTGTTACTTTATATATTTGTTACTTTAGGTGCTTCAGATTACATATTTTGCACACTGATGTACTTAGATTACTGATGTACTTAATAAAAAATTCAAGCAAATACTTCATGCATGAGAGGATATGTAAAAATTTCCAGACCCACCTCCAACTCTTCCCCAGAAATAATCACTCCCAACGGGTTTTGATTCTTAAATTAACAGATGACTGTTTTCATTTTTTGCTTTCTTTTGCAATCATTTTCATTGTTGTGGCCATCCTGCATTTTTGGTATTGAGATTTTCTTTGTGACCTGGTAGCTAATTTTTATTCATGTATGTTAAGTGTGTAAAAATAATATAGTTCCTCTTTTTTTGTGTATAAAATTTTACCTATAGTTATTTGTAAAGTGTTCATTTATTCAAACCTTCTACATCCTCACTTAATTTTTGCTTACTTTGTCAACATCTGAAAGAGATGTTTTCAATCTCTCACTATGATTATGAATTCATTCCTTTCTCTTTATACTTCTGTCAGTTTATGCTTACTACGTTTTGAAGCTACATTATTAGTTGCATAAAGATTTATAATTATTATAACTCCTTAATGAACTATAACTTCTAAAAATTAAAAAAAACCTCTCATAATAATTTTCACTTTGAATTCTACTTTGGTCTGATATGTTTTGTTAACATTTGCTTAAAACATCTTTTTCATGTTTTGTTTTCAACTGTCCTAAAGACATTTCATTTTAAGAAGTTCTCCTAAAAAAATAAATAAATAAAAATTAAAAAAAAAAAGAGAGAAGTTCTCCTAAAAAGTGTATATTCCTGGATTTGAGGTTGTTTTTCTTTTTCTAGCTCAATCTGAGAGACTTTTAATAGAATTTTCTAACCCACTTTCATTTGATGTGATTACTGATATACTTGGATTTATTCCTGATTATCTTTTATGTGTTTTTACTTGCCATGCTTTCTCGTTCTTTATTTTATTTCTTTTCTGGCTTTTATTAGATTGTATTTTTCTTCTAAGGATTTGGGAATTCTACATGATGAATCTATTTTTTGACTGATATCCTTTAACTCAAAATTGATTTTCTCCATCAAAATCTAGTGTTAATCAGAAAGACTTCACTCTCTCTCTTCTCTAAGATTTTATTTATTTAGGGGCGCCTGGGTGGCTCAGTGGGTTAAAGCCTCTGCCTTCCGCTCAGGTCGTGATCTCAGGGTCTTGGGATCGAGCCCTGCATTGGGCTCTCTGCTCAGCAGGGAGCCTGCTTCCCCCTCTCTCTCTGCCTGCCTCTCTGCCTACTTGTGATCTCTCTCTCTGTGTCAAATAAATAAATAAAATCTTTTTTTTTTTTTTTTTTTGAGAAAGAGCTAGAGAGAGAGAGCAGGGGTGGGGGAGGAGCAGAGGGAGAGGGAGAAGCAGGCTCCCCGCTGAGCAGGGAGCCCATGCGGGGCTTAATCCCAGGACCCTGAGATCATGACCTGGGCCGAAAGCAGATGCTTAACCAGCTGAACCACTCAGGCACCCCAGAAATACATCATTCTTCTAAATACTCTCGGTACAGGTAGAGGGGAACTAGTGTGTTTGAGCCTGGAGGCCCTCCTTGATAAAGACATATTTTTTGTCATTTCATTGGATTTGGCATAAGAGAAGAAATAGATCCATATATCATTTTGATCCAATCTCTAGTCTTTTGTTGTAAGGGGAAAAGCAATTGAGAAAGAATATTTCAAAACAAAAAAGAAAGCAAGAGAAAGGAGAGGATGATGCTCAGGGCAAAGGGAATGACCCGGTAATGGGAAAATTTAAAGCATCAGAGTAAGTTGATTTGGGGGCTTGGAGACTTTTTAAGGCAACTCCAATTACCCCGTGAAGGTAAACTTCTCTTCCAAGCCCAAGTTCAGCCCCGCTTGTTGTGTCTGGGTTGACAGTGGCTAGAGAGAAAGGAAAGCAGATTAGTCTGAAGAGCCAAGTGACAAGCTTAATCTTTGATGAAAGAGTCAAGAGCAAGGAGCCAAGTTCCATTTTGAGTGTCACCAGGAATTGCCAAATTTGAGCCAAAGAGAAGCTGTAAGACGTTGTAAATTGTATCTGGGATTGTTTTAATCAGGTACGGTGACTGTCATGAAAGAAGAAGTATTTCACACATGCACCTAAAACAAGGGGACATGGCACGCCCATGCAGGGCCACACTGGGAAGCACCAGCGTCAGTCAGGAGGGAGAGGAAACGGGGACAAGAGCCTTTGCTGTGGCTTTTGCTGGGAAGGCAAAGCAAGGAAGCAGGTTTAGGATTGGTTAGTCTGAGACATTTGGGTGGGCTCTGGGCCATAGGCACTGTCCCTAGTTGTCCAGTGCCTGGCCCTGGGGTGGTTAGGGTAAGCGGATAGTGGCCCGGAGTATGGGAGCCGGATAAAGGAGATTGGGGTGTGGGCTTTAGATTGGTCAGATTGCTTAGGATAGGCGAGCTTGCAGGCGGGTCTTCACGATCTCTAGAAATTGGCTAGCTCTGGGAGGGGCAGTCCCTCCAGCATCAGCAAGGCCCCAGATGTCAACCATCAGAGAGTAAAAAGGGATGATTAATACAAAAGTCTCAGCTCAAAGTGGGAATTGAGGATCAGGAACCAACAACAAAGTCGAAGTGCCCACAGACCGGAAGATAAGAAATGTTTATGTGGAGATCTACCATTCGCCAGAGAGGACCTTGGGGACGTTTCAAAACACGGGCTCACTGGAGCCTCTGCCGTCTGTCTGTCTGAAGGGCGATGCCTGATGTTGCCCAGAAACAGAAAATTGTGTTCCCAGCTGGAACATCTTGTCTCTCGGTTTCCTTGTAGCTCACGCAACACAAAAAGTAAGGGCAAGGGGCCGTCCAAAGGATTTTTAAAATCAGTGACTACATAAAGAACTTTACAAAGCTATAAAACGTACCTCACGTTCAACTGCTACGTTTCGCACTTGGTCTCGGTTCCAGTGAACCAAGTAACGATCATCTGAACTAGTCCAGAAAAAAACCCAGACCTAACTCAGCGTGTTCCTCTGGATCCGTGGAGGTCTGGTTTCTATTAGGTGATGGACAGATGGACAGATCTAGCTCCCCCTGCGGACGAGCTTCGGAGGAGGAGGCAGACGCACAGGGAAGCTGCCAGGCCCGCAGACGAGCGCACACACAAGGGGCTGATGTACAAATCCTCTAGAGAGGACCAGCCCGCTTCCCCCGGGCTCTCGGGCTCGGCCAAGTCCCGCTGAGATATTAAACAGAGCCCATCAGTGACAGGAAGCCCGGCCAGCCCAGAGCCAACGGGTCTGCTCTAATGAAAAGGCCTTTGGCTGGTGGCCTTAGAGGCAACAAGTACAATCCTCTGACATGTCCGAGGCGCCTGCCTCCATCCCCTTCCTCTGTGCTCTTGGCCGCTGCGCTTGGTCCTGCGCAAAGAAACGCTGAAGCGGCAGGACGGCTCCGACCCAGAGTTTACAATTCAGAGAGGGCAGGAGAAAGAAGAGCTCTGTCAGTTCCTTTTCAGCTGCCTTCCCGTCGGGGAGAGAGGCAACAAAGCCAGGGGCTGTGGACTCTCACCCATCTTTATAACCAGCGAGCATTTGTGCGGCCCCTCCAGGTCCCGCACGAGGCAAAGTGCAAAGCATACAATCCAGGCTCTACGCTTGGCAAGCTCACAGACCAGAAAGGGGGTGAGGTCAGCACACAAGACAGGGAAAGGGAGTCAGAAACAGTCTTGTGGGGAGGCAAAGAGTCTCCCCAAACCAGCAGTGCCCTAGGGCTGGTCGGAGTGGACTGTGCTGGGAGCCGGAGAAAGCACATCCTCTCCACCCTCGGGAATTCAGTCTAGGGTGGGGAGCAACGGGAGGCGCGCAAACACCTCCAAGCCACTGCTCTACGTGCAGTGATCGAACCACAGAAATGGCGCAGTGGAGCACTTGCGCTGGGTTTTTGAAGCATAGGGTTTCAGCAGAGTGGGGAGGAGTGAAAATCAAGGCTCCGGCCAGAGGGAGCGGCGCCCGCCAAGACCAAGACGCCAGACGTTTAGGGCATGTCCAGGTTGCGCAAGCCAGAAACCGGACGTGGGAGGCGCTTCCAAAGCCAGGGTGCGGGAGATTGATTTAGGCCCTTAATCCATCAGGCATTTTTAAACATTGTGGCTAAAAGCATGTACCATAAAATTTACCATCCTGTTTTTAAGGATACGGCTCAGTAGTGTAAAGTATATTCATGTTGTTGTGAAACACATCTCCAGAATTTTTTCCTCTTGCAAATTTGAAACTCTGTACCTAGTAGACAACAAATTCTCTTTCCTCCCTCCCTACCTTCCCAGCCCCCCCCCCCCTGTTTACTCCCCTAATACCTTCTGCCTCTATAAATGTGACTGCTCTAGGTAACCTCATTTAAGTGGAATCATAGAGTTTGCTTTTTTGGCGACTGGCTTACTTCCCTTAACATACTGTCTTTAAGATTCATCCACATTGTGTCATGTGACAGGATTTCCTTCCTTTTTAGGGCTGAATAATATTCCATTATAGGTATAGACCACGTTTTGTTTATCTATTTGTCTGCTGGTAAACACTTGTGTTATTTCTGCCTCTTGGCTATCATGAATAATGCTGCCATGAATGTAGGTGTGCAAATATCTCTTTGAGTCTCTGCTTTTAATTCTTTGGGGTGTATACCCAGAAGCAGGATTGCTGCATCATACAGTAGTTCTATCTTTAATTTTTTGAGGAACCACCATACTATTTTCCAGAGCGGCTGTGCTATTGCACTTTCCCACCCACAGAGCACGTGAGGCTTCTGATTTCTCCACATCCTCACCGGCATTTGTTACTGTCTGTTTTTCATAGTAAGCATCCTTGTGTGTCTAAGCATCATTGGTCATTTCTGAGTGGAGGCATGATGAACCAGAGCCATGGGTTGGAGGTTCTCTCTGGCAGCAGAGAAGCCAAGAGGCAGACCATGGTCAAGTCTTTGGCAGCGGTCAGACTAGAGGGAGGGACTCCTGTCAAGCTGTGGTGGCAGAGGAAACCAGAGCCACCAGAAAAAAGAAGTAGCCTCCCCTGGAGAGGACAGGAGAGGGGATGCCAGAGAGAGGGAGGAGCCAAACGGGACTCAAGTCCCAAGCAGAAAGACTGAGAAAATAGCACTACAGGGAGGAAAAATGGGAAGTTGGGAGAGGGTGCTGCTTGCGGGGAGGTGCTGAGATGTAAGAGGTGCCCGCAGGTGACAGGTTTCATTGTCGATGCAACACTGGTGTCCCAAAGAGAGACCAGGGCTAGACACAATCCTAGCATTCATTTGTACAGCACTTCTATTTACATGAGCCCCTCAATGCTCATAACGCCCGGTAAGGTCACTCCAAGCAGGTGTCTATTCTATCAGCTAAGCAACAAGAAAGCAGGAAGTACAAGGGACAAGCCAAGGATACATCGCACGTCAGACAGCATCAGAGCCTGGGTAAGCTCCTGAGTCTGCTTCTAGTCGAGTGGCCTTTTCTTTCCCTGAGATAAGACTTTCCTAGGAGTGCACAGAGGGTCCGATCAGTGGAAGACATGTTCTCTCATTTGACAAATTTTGAATGCCAGGTGCTGGAGATTCACTAGTTAATAAAACAGACAGAACAGACATGATCCTGCCACATGGAGCCTATATTCTTGTAGATGGTGAAACAATCCAGCTGGCCTTTTGGCAGTTTTCTGAGAAGCCCAAAGAATTCCCCAGGCAAATCTGTGCCTTGAAGAGAAAGGTGGTCATGCTAACTCAAGTTGGACCCACTTGCAGTCTTGACAGACCATACTCAGGACAATAGCAAAGGACAGCACTGCCTAGAATAAGCTCATAAAGTATTCAGGCACAGGGGTGCCTGGGTGGCTCAGTGGGTTAAAGCCTCTGCCTTCGGTTCAGGTCATGATCCCAGGGTCCTGGGATCGAGCCCCGCATAGGGCTCTCTGCTCAGCGGGAAGCCTGCTTCTCCCTCTCCCACTCCCCCTGCTTGTCTCTCTGTCTCTCTTGCTGTCTCTCTGTCAAATAAATAAAATCTTAAAAAAAAAAAAAAAGAGTATTCAAGCACAAAGAGTACTTAGAGTTCACTTTTAGGGAAAACATTTCTTTCTCCCTATTTTCCTTCCCTTTTACTTGGAACTCATCAGCCAGAAGTCTGTCTTCTTCACTAAATACCAATAATCCATGTCTACAAAGGAGGTTTCCAATATGCCCATTTTTATAGCAGCATTATTTACAATAGCCAAAAGGTGGAAAGAACCCAAATGTCCATCAGCAGATGAATGGATAAACAAAATGTGGTCTACAAGTACAATGGAATATTATTTGGCTTTACAAAGGAAGGAAATGCTGTCACGTGCCACGACGTGGATGAACCTTGAAGACATCGTGCTAAGTGAAATAAGCCAGGCACAAAAAGACAAATATTGGATGATTTCACTATGTATGTATGGAGGTTCCATGGACCTAGAGTCATCAAATTCATAGAGACAGAAAGTAGAATAGTAGTTAGCAGGGTCTAGGGAGGGAAGGGGGAAATGGGAGTTACTGTAATATTAGGGTACAGAGTTTCAGGTTATGAGAATCATAAGAAATTTCTGGAGATGGGTGGTGGTGTTGGCTGCACAATATTCTGAATGTACCCACTGCCACAGGCCATACACTTCAAATGGCTGGAATGGTAAATTTTATGTTATCTAGTTTAGCCTGCTGCCAGTAGGAAAGTCAGTAAATCATTTTCCCATCTTGTCCTTGTCATCATTTTTAATAAGAGGAGATGACTAGACGCTTCTTGGGCTACATCTAAGGTTTCCATGGTAACCACTGCAAGGAGACAGATGCCTGGTGGGCACGATCTCACCAGCAGACCAACAGGGTTCGCCCTACTGGCCTCTCTCCCGTCCGCTCCGCTCTGTAAGCTGCTCCACAGAGAGCGAAAAATCAGTGTCAGACCGTGTGCTTCTCTGCACCTCACACCACCTTCAGCCACTCCAAGGCTCGGTTCTTCGAGCGCTCCACTCGATAGTTTGCTCCCAGCCAGTCACACATGCTCGTCTTTCCGCTCGAGGACATCTTCTCCTTCTGCTCCCACCCCACTCCCCAACCTTGTTCCTTCACTAGCTCTTCCTCCTCCTCAGAATTCTTCAAGGCTCTGATGGGATGTCTCTTCCTCCAAGAAGCCTTCCTTTCCTCTATGCCCAGATGAGAGGTTATATCTCCTAGTTCATGCTCCTGTGGAAAAAAACCACAGTGAGAGTGAGAAAATCAGGCAGCGGGAAAGGGGAGTCATCCCAGTTGCCTTTTATTTAAATTAGACCAAAGCCTGTGAACATAATGGACTTTGGATTCAGATCCCATTGGACCGGAAACCCCAGTTGTCCTGCTCACAAGCTGTGTAACCATAAGCAAACTACTTAACTGCTCCGAGTCCCTTTCCTCTTCTGTAAAGCTGGGATCAAATATCCTAACTTTCCAGGGCGCTGAAAAGGCGAGGTGGGGGAGGGGCATATCTCAGCTGTTCTTGTCTAGGCCACTCCCCACCCCGGTTAAATGTCCTCACCAACTCCCAGATTCCCACCTGCCCTCTACTCCCCCTCCAGCCCACTTCTCAGGTTGCAGTTGGAGCATCTTTCTAAACGGCACATGCGGGGTGCTGGGTGGTGCAGTCGGTTGAGCTTTAGACTCCTGATTTCAGCTCAGGTCATGATCTCAGGGTCATGGGATCGAGCCCCACGTCCAGCTCTGTGCTCAGCACAGAGTCTGCTTGGGATTCTCTCTCTCTCCCTCTCGGCCCCTCCCCGGGCTCACTCTAAATAAATAAATGAATAAAATCTTAAAAAATAAAATAAATTGCACATGCGACAGCCCCCTGCTTGCCTATAGTCTTTCTCCATTGACTTCAGGAGAAAATCCACATCCATAGTTGGTCCCTGGCTTCTCTCTCGGGTCCTCCTGTCTTATTACTGCCCCCATGCCCTGAGTTCCAGCCACACCGAGTTCCAGCCTCAGGCTCTTTCAGACCTGTGGGTCTTCCCACACATTTCCTCCTCGTTAGGAAAGACCCTCTTCTATCCCGCATTCTGCCTGACAACACTTGCTCGTCCTCAGGTAGCTTCTGTGAAGCCTCACCTGACCACCACCGCTTGCACACACAGCCCCATTTTGTGCCCCAGGGAACCCTATGGTTTCCCTGCCCCTTACTTACTGCATTTTTTCTGTGCACTAATTTTGTTTTAATTTTGGCTTTTAACAACTTTACTAACGTGAAATTGATGTGTAATAAGCTGTACATATGTGAGTGTATAACCTCATAAATTTTGACATATGTAAATATCCATGAAAGAATGACCACAATCAAGATAAAGGATTTATCTATGATCCCCCAAATTTCCTTGTGCCCCCTGGAAATCTCTTCTTCCTGCCCTCCCTGACCTCTCTCTCTTTTGCAGGCAACCACTGATTGACTCTCTATCACCATATAGTAGTTAACATTTTCTAGAATTTTATATAAATGTAATCATACAGTATATACTTTTTTTTAACTGGCTTTTTTTGCCCACCATAATTATTTTGAGATTCATTCATGTAATAGCAATGGTTCATCCTCTTTCTTTTGTTGTCGAGTAGTATTCTATTGTATGCATATAACACAGTTTGTTTATCTATGTATCTGTTGATGGACATTTGTATTGTTTCCTGTTTGTATGAACGTAGGATTTCAGTTCTCCTGGATAAATCTGTAGGAGTGCAATGGCTAGATCACGTAACAGGATATTTGTCTAACTTTTTAAAATGAAGTGCCAAACTGTTTTCCAAAGTGGTTGTACCATTTCAAACTCTTACCAGGAGTGTACGAGAGTTCCATTCGCTCTACATCCTCATCAACACTGGGTATGGACAATGTCTTCGATTTTAACCATTTAGGTTTGTCGTGGTATCTTATTCTGGTTTTAAGTTATATTTTCTTAATGACTAATGATGTTGAGCCTCTTTTCATGTGCTTATTTGTTACCCACACATCTTGGTTACCGATGTGTCTGTGCAAAAAGTTTTAAAAGAAACAAATTGTAAAAGATAAGCCTGTTAGGTAAGTTTTTTTTTCATGAATTTAATTTCTATGCTTTATTCCACTATTTAAAGGTAGTATCATCATTTTTTCACACTTGAAAAAATTATGGTAAAACATACACAACATAAAACTTACATTTTCACCATTTTTTAAAAGATTTTATTTAGTGATTTGACAGAAAGAGAGAGATCACAAATAGGCAGAGAGGCAGGCAGAGAGAGAGGGGGAAGCAGGCTCCCCACTGAGTAGAGAGCCCGATGCGGGGCTCGATCCCAGGACCCTGAGATCATGACCTGAGCTAAAGGCAGAGGCTTTAACCCACTGAGCCACCCAGGCGCCCCACATTTTCACCATTTTGACGTATGGTTCAGTGGCATTAAGTACACTGCCATTGTCATGCAACCATTGCCACCATCTGTCGTCAGAATTTTTGTCATCATTCTAAATTGAAACTCTGCACCCAGTAAACACTAACTCTCCACTCCTCGCCCCACCCACCCCCCAGGCCCTGGCAACCACCATTCTACTTTCTACTTTCTATCTTTCTGAATTTGGCCACTCTAGGTACCTCAAATATATGGTATCTGTTCTTTTGTGACTGGCTTATTTCACTTAGTACAATGTCCTCGAGGTTTGTCCATGTTGTAGCCTGCGTCAGAATTTCCTTCCTTTTGTACGGCTGAATAATATTCTTTTGTATGTATATACATTTTTTTATCCACTATCTATCAGTGGACATTGGGTGTCTTCTAGCTCTTGGGCTATTGTGAATAATACTGTTACAAACATGGGTGTACAGATATCTGAGTCTCTCATCAATTGCATTTTTAATTTTGCAATATACTTTTTAACCAATTGCATTTTTTTAAGACTTATATTTATTTGAGAGAGAGAGAGTGAGCAAGCACGTGTGGGGGGAGGGGCAGAGGGAGAGAATCTTCCCGCAGACTGCCCACTGAGCAGGGAGCCTGACGCAGTGCTCAATCTCATGACCCATGAGGTCATGACCTGAGCCAAAACCAAGAGTCGGAAGCTTAACCAACTGAGCTACTAAGGTGCCCCTAATTGCTTGCCTTTTAATGGTTGCATCCCATTGCCTACCACAGGGCCTGACACGTAGTGAGCACTTAATAACTATATGTGACATTACTGGCCAAATGAAAGAATGAGTGAGTGAGTGAGTGAATATATGAGTGATTCCCACACTGGACGCTGGCTCACACAGAGCTACTTCCTTCGTCCTGTAGGTGTCAGTCACGGTGTCCTAACGCCAGGCTGCTGAGTCTGTGAGGAAACCCATCTCTGAATCCCGTCCAAGACGTGCAGAAAACACTTCCCCTGACTTGGTTTGTCACCCTTGCCACCAGTGTTGCCCCACAGGAGGGCCAGCTGCCTGAAGACTCTGTGTTAGTCACAAGCTACTAACTCAGCGGGAGGCATAGCTGAGGCTACTCCGAGAAGGAATTCTCTCCTCCGAGACATCTGGGGAACCACTCACCGCATTCCTTCCCGTGAGATCACAACAATATCAACAGCTCACATACTTGTGTGCTGACTCTCTGTCAGGTGCCCCAGAAGCAGTATCTCATTTAATTGACCAATACCCCCGAATTAGGCACTGTAAGATTCCTCATCTTATAAAACAAACAAAAAGGCCCAGAGAAGTTAATGGACTCATCCATGGTCATCTAGATGGAAATGGAAGAGCCAGGATCTGAATCCAGGCTCTCTTCTCCAGAACCTACCAGGCAGAAGGAAAAACAAAAACAAAAACCCCACAACCAACCACTCAGACTGAAGGCAGTTTTCAATGAGTTATGTTGAAATTAACCAGAATCCTTTGAAAATAATTTTTTTCTAAGTTTGAATAATATTTATTGACTATATTTTGGAAAACACATTAAAAAACTTTAAGTCGCACAAGCCCACCAGAAAAGATCATCACTCTTAACACATTAAAATGTTTCCTTCCAGGGTTTTCCCCTTACTTATATATTTTCATTCAGGTGATACAATGAGTGTCTTCGTTCTCTTAAGAAAGAGGCATTAATCCTCTGTTGATGTATCCGCCATTCCTACCCGCTCCTCCTGCCTTCTCTCTGGGGTCTCTCATGTGTCCCCACCAAATGACACAGTAAACCACGAAAATGTTAATGTATAGTCACAGTGATGGCAGTTGACAGTGAGTGCCCACCACGAGCCAGGCACCGTGCTGAGGAAGCACCTCACACACGTTACCACATGGGCTGCTCACGGCAGCCATATTAGGTGGGAGCCATTATTCTGCTCATTTTACTGATGAGGAACCTGAGACTTAACATTTAACACGTGGCTCTTCCTCTTCCCTTCCCTTCTTGAAGAACTCAGTCCTAACACCACTGGCTGAGGCTCAGAAAGGTATGAGTCCACACAGGGGGTGGTAAAGGGTCAAGACTGGGGTGTCAGAGCCCCCACTTCACCCCAAGCAGACGAAGAACATGTCTGCATGTCTGCATGAGGGCAGAAGGGCTTCTTGGTATGGGGGGACTCAGTGTGGGGGTATGAGGCCCCAAAGAGGGTGAAGAGAGCCAACAGTGGTATGAGAGGGTGCCCCAGTGGGGGGATGTCAGAACCTGAGCAGATGGAGGATGGAGTCCATGCAGGAAGTGGGGGGGCCGCATGGGGTATGAGATCCGGAGCAGGGTGAGGAAGGGGACCGCGGGTGGGAGTGGGGTGCTGGAGCCCAAGCCGGGGGAGGAAGGCATCCGCATGGGGGAGGGACACAGTGATAATGGGAGACTGGTTACAGGAAGGGGAGGTGATCAGTAAGTAGTCACATGATACACAGCACAAGCCAGAGGTGTCTCTGTTGAAGAGTCACGAATAAGTGGAGGGAGGAAGCCAGAATGAATCCTGTGGTGCTGGACTGGCACTGAGCTATTGGTGTGAGGTCACTGTGTTCAACAGTACGGCCGACACAGAAATAAATATATACGTAGAGATGTAAATACATGAATGTGTCTCCACGGATCTCCCTCGCTCTGTCCACTGGGAGTGCCTGGGAGCCACAGCACCCCAACTGTAACAAGCCCACCTACCACCCCCATCTTGGTTTCCGAGTTCATTCCCTGCTAAACAACCAGTGCTACTGGGACAAATGGCCGGGAGAGGACTAGAATATTCGTATGCTACTTGTAGGAGGAAGTGCTCAAAGACTGACGGGGACATCTCAAAAGGACACAGGAGCCAGCTCAGAGAGGCCCCCACTGGCCCCACGGAGGACAATTTGAATATCATAATAAAAAAACCAAAACTACAGTGATAGATTACAACCTACTAAACAACACAGGAATGCATGATTCCATACTCATGTAAGTAACTAAGGGAACTAAAGTCCACGAAGAACAGGTTTCAAAGGACCTCCCTGCAACATAAGTAATAATTACAATGGAAAAAGTAACTTTACAGGGGAGAGAGCTTGGCAGGCACCATACTAATCAAATGGCAAAAGCAATCATTCCAGGAACAGTTCAAGTTGAAATCAGGAGCAGCCTGAGAGGTCAAAGTGAAAACAACACAGTCACTTGTGTGATGTTCCTGTCAAGGATTCACAGCCTGAATCCAAAGAAGAGGAAACAGTAGACAAACCCAAACTAAGGACATTCCACAAGACAACTGATGTGTAATCCACAGACCGTTTAAGCTGCTGCAGGTCGAGGCTGAAAAACAGTTCCCCCTTGAGCCAAATGCAACGGGTGACCCTGGGTTAGATACTTTGCTACAAAGAACCTTACTGGAACAAAGGATAACTCTCCAGCCTAAAGATTAGATAGTAGAAAGGTATTAATGTCAATTTCCTGACTTTGATGGCTGTGTCCCACACAAGTGGAAGGCCTTATTTGTGGGAAGGACGTGTCAGGGCACTGGGGCATGATGCAACACAGAAACTTATTCTCACAAAGGCTTGGGGGAGGAAAAAAACGAATTTTTGTTTTACTTGCAACTTCTCTGTAGGTTTTTACTTTTTTTTTTTTTTTAAGACAAATTAACATATCCAAGGTCACCTAATTAGTTAGAGGCAGGATTTAAACCCAGGTCTAAAAACCAAGTTCTCCATCTCTAAACTGTTCATTCACTCCTTTGTAAGGCAGTTCCTTCTGGCATGGGGAGGTGGGCTGGGGGCCGGAAGCCCCATTCAGCTGGCTTCTGTGTCTTTTAAAATGTCCCCGTTGATCTTTGAGCACTTCCTTATAATAACAGAATATTGGGAGGCCGGTGGCTCAGTCGCTTAAGCATCTTTCTTTAGCTCTGGTCAGGATCCCGGGGTCCTGGGATTGAGCCCCAGGATCGCCTCTCCCTTTCCCTCTCGCCCTCCCCACTGGTCGTGCTGGTGCACATGCTCTCTCTCACTCTCTTTCTCTCTCTCCCAAATAAATAAAGTCTTAAAAAAAATAATCATAACAGAATATTGTAGGCCCCTTCTGTCCTTTCTTGCTCCAGCCGCTTGCCCTAGGAGCAGTAGTTCCTCCTGGCAGAGGTTGGGGAAGGCGCTGCTTATCACAAACTCTAGAGCAACAACCAAAGCGACCCCTGGATGTCACATACTCCATGGTGCCACTGTGTATTCGTTTCTAGGCCTGGCTTTTTCGTTTGCCTTCAACCCCACGCGTCCAGCGCTGGCCTGGATCCTAAATGTGAAAGCACATAGTACTGCCCATGTGTAGCATTAATACAGCAGAAGCAAGAGTGGAAGGGCTATGTGTGCATGCCCTGTGTGGCGCCTGGAGGAACGGGAATGCAGCCGGGCCCCTTCCCCCTTGGTTGGCCTGCCCCAGGCACTGCTCAGCACAGGGCCCTGCGCGCACTGCAGGTGGCCAACGTTCAGCACAGGTGTTCCCAACTGGTGAGCTGAGACTGATGGCATTATTTCCTTTGCTTCTCGGGCCAGGGAAAGCACACTTCTTGGCACTCGGCAGTATTTACTTATTCGAGAGAGATCGAGCATGAGTGGGGGTGGGAGCAGAGGGAGAAGCAGGCTACTGGCTGCTCCGAGCAGGGAGCCCGACACAGGACTCGATCTCAGGACCCCAGGATCATAGCTTGAGCCAAAGGCAGACACTTAACCGACTGAGCCACTCCAACATTCGGCGTTATCACAGCTTCCTGGGCTGCTCCAGATCTTACTCCAGAGGGAGCTGAGCTGCGCCTGGGCCCCTAGAGGGATATGGCCTCTTCCCACCTGAGGGCTAAGGCCAGAGGGGCCCAGAAGGCTGCAGACACGGGGAAGGACTAATGGTGGGAGGGGTCCTGCAGTGACCACGAGGGGCCGTGCCTGCTCAGAAGGTCCCTCTCCACCGAGGGGGCTTGGAATCACACAGCTGCATCTAACAGCTTCACTTTCTGATGCTCAGTAGGCACCGGGATGAGAGACAATGGGTTTTTTCCTTCCTGAAAAGCCTCGAGCAACCATTTAAACACATAGCTCTTCTGGATTTTCTATTAGAGGGAAATTCTTAACATCTACGAAGATACTTGTTGAACCTGTGCCCCTCATGGTGGAAAGACGGAAGGTGCGCTTGACTGTTGGAAAGAAAGTGGTCCTAGTCTGACACAGAGACCGCAGGACGGCACCCAATAGTTGCTAACTTCTCCTCTGGATCATGTGGGCACCAAACTGCTCCAGGTGGGCCTTGGCAGCCCCTCTCTCAGCTCTCTTCTTTTCCTCATCCCCCGTGGAGCCTCCCTCTCTCCACCTGGGGCCCTCTCCACACGGTCCAGCCGGAATCACGAGCCTCTAGCTCAGGCAGCACATGGGATCCACCTGGTTTCCAGGCCCTGGCGCTGGAGGGGAAGCGGGTCTGGTGAGCTAAGAGGGCGGGGGTGCAGGAGAGCTGTCATGTCCGGGGAAGTGGGCCCTCCTGGCGCTATTGCACAGCAACATTTCCAAAAGATCTGCCTCTCTTGATGAGGTGGTATGGTTTTAAAAACGGCCACAACCATCTCTCCCATCCCGCCTGCCTTTTTGCAGTGTGACTCTCGCCACTCCTCCTATTAAGAGATGGGGTCCATGTCCCCCCAGAGTCTTGGCTGGTCTTGTGACTTTTTTAGTAAATAGAATGCAGAAGTGACACCGAGTGACTCCTAGGCCTTGGCAAGAAAGGCCTCTCAGAAGGAAGCAGCCATGCTGTAAAGAGTCGGCCTGGCCCATGGAAAGGATGAGGGGCTCCATGGAGAATGAAGGAGCTCCAGCTGAGGGCCGGCACCAACTGCAAGCCACGTGACGGAGGCCATCTTGGACCCGCACTGACGGGCTCCACGGCAACCACACAAGCAACCCCAAGCAAGAATGGGCAGCAAAAGTGCCACCCGAGCCCAGCCTGGCTGGTAGGTTCATGAGCAAACGAATGGTTGGTTTTAAGTCACTAAGCTTGGAGGGTACAAGATTGTTACACTGGAAAGATAACGAAAACGCTGTTAAAGCTGACTGCTTTCCCTAGCAAGGCCCTGGCGTGTTGGTATACCCCTTTCCTGCATCTTACCAAGAAGCTGCCATCTTCCTAGCTGCGCATGGCCCAAAGCCCCAGCACGGGGAGAAAGAAATGAATACAACCCACCAGTTGGTATAACAACTTCAGTTATACCCAGAAGTATTTAGTGAGAGCCTGAAACTCATTTAGCATCACTTTCGGTGCCATGGGAATACAAAGACATATCTGGGAGCCTGTCTGCCACCAAGAAACCAACACGCCAGAGGAAAAATTAAAATTCATAAACACAAAACAATGGCAGGTACCTCGTGATCACATACAAGTGTGTGAAGGGGCTCTGAATGCTCTGTCAGTTCCCAGAGCCAGGCTAGCGCTGTCAGGGAAGGACCGAAGATGGTGCACCTTGCGTGAGCCCTTGAGGAGGGGAAGGATTGACCAAGATGGGAGAGAACATTCTAGGTGGGCATAGGAGGGTGTTTTATTATAGGTGAAAGGATATAAATGAGCTTGCTGAGGAGAAGACCAGCATAATGCTGACTGGACAAAGGGGTGGGAAGGTGATAGCCAGGCCAGAGTGAAGAGGGGTCTCACAAGCCAATTCTGTCTCTAGGGTTCACTGGGATGTTTCAGTGATGTTTAAGAGCTGACATCAGTGGGAGGGTATGTGCTATGGTAAGTGCTGTGAAATGTGTAAGCCTGATGATTCACAGACATGTACCCTGGGGCAAATAATACATTATATGCTAATAAAAATTAAATAAATATATTTTTAAAATTTTTTTTAAAAAGCTGACATCAGCAAAGGCCGCTCGGTATGGCATTCTGTAAAGCCCTGTGGAAGAGCTCCAAGGAGGAGACTTTCGTCAGAGCTGGGCTCACCTGGAGAAGGAAACGAGGCGGAGGCCAGGGTCAGGAGGGTTCGGCTGACTGAGCACTCAGGAGGGAAGAAGGTGCACAGCTGTGTGTATTTAATGTGGGGCAGCCCTGACCATGCCATCAATCAAACCACGTCCTAAACCAGAGTCCACATTTGTTACAAAGGGAAGCTTCCCCAGTCCTGGCCAGCATCCAGGCATTTAGCCAGCCATGCTCTGCCCCTGGGAAGAGGACACTGGGAAATCCCAGTGTCATGATGTCTCTCTCCACCAAATCTGCCACACCTCTCTAGCCTTCCTCCTCCCCTCCCTTTTGTGGGGGTGCCACCCTCCCCACCAGGCTTCTCCTGGCTCCTCCGTGTTGCCTCAGCCATGCCAGGGTACTGAACTCACTGGAAGGCGGCACCCACACCATCCCACAAAAATGACAGACCCACCCACCAACTACCTTAAGGTGGGAGGAGCTGTTTAAGGCTGCACCTACCCTAAGGGAAGCTCTACAGCTGGTGTCCTTGCTCCTAATTTATAGGTGGTGATGCTGAGTCATGGAAATGATTTACCAGGGCATTTTCAACATTCCAGTGACTCATCAGGGTCAAAATCCCACAAAGCCCAACCCACAAGTTGTGTGACTTCGGGCACGTTTCTCGGCTCTGTGCTCTATCACCGACAGTGGGCCTCCCTGGTGCCCAAAGTGTTGCCCAGGGCTATGCCCAAGCAGTACTGGGGTCCCACCTCTCAGACCCTGTTAGGTCTTGACCCTTAAGGCTAGAATCCCAAACCCAACTAACATCGAGTTTTCAAATCAAGGAATTCTGGTTGAGGATAACCTGGATGGTTGTGTGTACCTAGGAGGGAGGGAGTGCCGCCGAATGTGTGTCTTTGTGTGTGCGTGTCCATGCTGAAGCAGTCGGTTCAGCAAGTTCCCTCTGTTGTGATGTGTAAGAATTCTTAAAAAGAATAAAACAAGCTGAGCCCCTGGCCTTACTGTAGACCCAGCCTGTAAGGGGATGTGCATTCCAGAAACAGATGGCCAGCTAGGCCAGGCACCTATTCCGGACTCAGCGATTCTGTTGGACTCTCCTTGGCTGTGTTCCTAGTGTCCAGGGAAGCCTCACAAGTTGACTTCCTTCTCCTTCCAGAAGGGAAAGGGGCTAAGTTTATTAAACAGCACGATGCTGGGAAAGGCACAATTTCATTCACATGTCTTAGAAATCTTTCCAACAGCGAGCTATTGTCCCACCTACTCACGAGGACAGGGAGGACACCGTGGCTCACAAAGGCTACCTTTGCCAGGTCACACTGCAGGTCACACTGCAGAGTGTGGGGGCCTCCTCGCACCAGGCAGACTCTGCAGGGCACTGGACAGACCTGAAACCTCCGGCTCCCCTCCCAGTCCTCAAGTCCTTGACCCCAGCAAGCCATGTCCCTGCCTCCATCGCATCTATCCCTCCGCCTGGGGCACGCACATCTCCACCGGCCAGATCAGCTTCTCCACCCCGGAGCTTGCATATCCCATGATCACACCCCCTTCAACGACCCCCCCTATAGCTGCCCCTCTCTCGGTGTCCTCCTGGTTGCCCGTATTCCCGTCCCCATCCCACTCAGCCCACCGCACCGGGCACACAGTAGATCCCCCTAGGGGTCGCTGAGCGTCCCCCACCCCTCCGTCCCGCCAGCTAGCACCAAGGGGCAGGACCCAGATGTCCCTCCCCTCGGGCGCGGGGTCCGGCAGCCGAAGGAGGGAAGGGCGGCGGCTGGAGAACGGCCTGGGAAGCACTGAAATGCCCAGAAACGTGATGTGACCGGAAACCTCCTGGGCGCGGCGACACAGCGAGAGCCAAGGCTCAGCGGGCGCGAGTGCGCCGGCCCGGCCCCGCGGGCCCTAGGCGGCCCTGGACCGACCCCTCCCGCGCGGGCGGCCCCGTCCCGTCCCCTGATGGACCAGCAATGATTCTCCAGGGCCACTGTCTCCGGCGGGTAGAGGGACGCGGCCAACGGGGTTGAGACCAGGCCTCCGCCCAGCGGCGCTAAAACCGCTCCCGCCCCCCTCCCCCCCGCCGCCTCCGCGACCCTGCCGCCCATCTCACCCTAGACTATCCTCCTCCCCGCCTCTTTCCTCTGTCGCTCCTCCGCCCTCCGCCCCTCCCCCTCCTCTCCCTCCCTCCGGGCCGCGCTGGTCCCACCCCGCCCCTCCGTGCCTCCGCGCCCAGGCCTTCCCGCCCCGCCCCGCCGCGCACCCCGCGGCGCAGTCTCCGGCCGCCGCGCGTCACCGCTCGGCCCACCTCCTCCGCAGCCAATCTCCGCTCTCCTCCACATCCGGCCTGCTCTCCCGGGGGAAACCTACCGCCCCAGACGCGGAATCCAGGACAGTGTGTGCAGTGGCCGTGCGCGAACTCGGCTCCCGTGCAGAGGCAGCCAGAAGATGCGAGGGTGGGGGCATGAGGGGCGCGCCACCGTCCTGTGGCTGTAGTCGTGGCGCTGCCACTGTCGCGTGTGTTTCGTTTAGCGCTTTATGACTTACAAAATGCTTTCCTATGAGTGATCTCTCACTTGGGGCTCTAAACAACCCAGGGAGGCCGGTGGTCATCTCCTTTCACAGGGGAGGACATGAAAGCTGGGAGAGGCGGAGGAATGCGCCCCCAGGCCCCAGACTTGGGTCAGACGCGCTCTGGAATGCGCCCCCAGGCCGCGCTCCACCGCCCTCCCGCTCGGAAACCGGGGACAAGTTGAAGCACGGGTGATTGTCTCGGTCGGCCCCGATCTAGGTCTGAGAGCCACTTGCCTGGTCTACACTTTTTAGAGTGTCGATGGTTCGGGCACGGAAAAACTGGAAAATGCTGGGGAGAAGGGCGGAGTTTACAGTAGACGTTTAGATTGAGGAAGCCAAGAGAAAGGAGTAAATTCAAAGGGTTACTGAGCGGTTTCTTCGGCTACCAGCCTGACTGATATAAGGGGAGAATTTGCATCTTAAGAGGAAAGCCTAAAATAGAAGAGCTTTAGAACGAATGGCAGAACCTCAAGGCAAATAAAGCTTTACTTGTGAGTGCCCCCAAGGAAGTACCGGGCTCAGGCCCTGGTGCATCTCCAGGGCTGGCTAATTGTCGGCGGGCTCAAATTACAGCGTTGGAATCAGCGCCCCAACGCACCCAAAACAGAGGGCCTGGAATAAAGACTTACTGAGCCTGAGTCCGGTGCAACCGGATGCTGCTTCACTGGCTTGCAGTGCGCCAGGCCTTAGCTTTAGCTGCAGCTTCTTCCTCCAGGTTTGTGGTGAGCTCACCTCTGGTACCCCAAGGACTCCTTCCCAGCGAGGCCTCCCTGACCCCTGATGTAGGAAAGGTTGGAGTTTGGAGCCGATGGCCAAGAAAGAACTCCTGAGACATCTCTGGTGCAAAAAGTTGCTTTTATTAAAGCACGGGGAACAGGACCTGTGGGCAGAAAGTATTGGGGTGGGGAGGAGTGCCTGATGATACACTTTCAAGATGGGAAGGGGTTAGGGATAGCATAAGTCTCTAAGGAATTTTGGAAGCAAGGTTTCCAGGACCTTGAGGGAGGTAGCTATTGTTGCGAAAAGGTCATTTATTACTGTCTAATAAAACCTGAGCCATGAGACCCTTCAGATGTGTATCAATGGGCCATTTGCTTGGAAGATGATTGCCAACAGGAATGGCGGGGGTGGGGGGGTGGGGGGTGGTTAAGAGATAAGGAAGTTTCCAAAGGAACTTTATATGTTAAAGAAGACTTACAGGATAATGTTAAACTAAGATTGCCTTTTGCCTTTAGCAAAGTATTAGCATTGAGGCAGTGAGTCCCTAGAGAAATGCACTTTGCCTGTTTCAAGGACTTGTCCTCGGGCTGTAGTTAGTAAGGAAATTTAATTTCTCTTTTGCCCCTCCTACCTAATTTTCCTAAAACCCTAGCACTCAGCAGGGGCTAAGCAGTGCTTCTCAAACCTGAATGTGCCTGTCAATCATTTGGCCATCTTTCTAGGACCCAAAGGCACACTCCGCAGGATCAGGATGGGTCCCCGAGTTTCCAACAGGTTCCCACATGGTGTTGCCGCTGCCCTTCTGCCTGTGAATCCGTGGAGGACACTCTAAATAGAAAAGATCAAAAGACTCTGTACTGTATTTTCAGATTAATCTTTTTCACTTCCTTCCTCCCTGCACAAGAACGTAAGCTCAGAAGGGTAAAGATTTGGTATATTTTGTTTCCTGCTAGGTCCCCAGCACCTGCAGGGGAACCTGGCAGACAGGTAGGCAGTGGTTATTTCCAGGCAGTGGTTCCCAATGCAGGAGTAAATGAAAGACAAGCCAAGAAAGAAAACAGCGGGATAAATGTGTCATACCACATAGAATTCAAGGGGAAAAGTGTAAATGGAACAAAGGTTTATTTGGCATTTGTGAAAAAAAGGAAGAAATAACAACGACAAACCCTTAGGTCTTGAATAGTATGATGTCAACTTATTTAAAGTAAAAGCTGTCCAAGGAACAAGAAAAATGCAAACATCACATTGATTTTAGAAACTTTAACTCCCTCGCTCTTGGTCACATCTCACAGGCAGAAGGTTGACGTGGAAGACTTGTAGAAAGAAATTAACTTCATTTTAGGGCTCTGTATTTACCTTTTTATTGTGGTAATATATACATAGCCTAAAATTTAGCACTTTAGCCATATTTAAATGTAGGGTTCGGGGACATTAAGTGTGTTCACATTGTTGTGTAACCATCAACACCATCTATGTCCAGAACTTTCCATCTTCCCAAACTGAAACTCTGTCCCCATTCCCCCTCCCCCCAGCCCAAGGCAACCCCCATCCTAATTTCTCTCAAGGTACCTCACATAAGTGAAATCAACAGTATTTTTCCTTTTGTAACCGGCCTATCTCACCTGGCACAATGTTCCCAAGGCTCACCTGTTGTGGGGCCCATGTCAGAATGTCCTTCCCTTTTAAAGCTATTTTAAATAGTATTCCATTTTATGTACATACCCCATTTTACTTATCTGTTCATCAGTTAATGGACACTGGAGTTGTTTCTACCTTTTGGCTATGGCAAATAACGCTGCTATGAACATGGGTATACAAATATTCAAGTTCCTGCTTTCAGTTCCTCTGAGTATACACCCGGACGTGAGAAGGCTCGATTATCTGGACCATTCCTTGTGTAATTTTTTGAGGAACCACCATACCGTTTTCCACAGCAGCTGTACCATTTTTATAGCTCCACTGGCAAAGCACAAGGATTCCAATTTGTGTACCTCCTTACCTACGCTTGTTACTTTCTTTTCTTTTCTTCTTCTTTTTTTTAATAGCCATCTTGCTGGGTACCAGGTGGTATCTCATTATGGTTTTGATTTGCATTTCCTTAGTGCTTAGTGATGCTGAGCATCTTTTCATCTGCTTATTGGCCATTTGGATATCTTCTGTGGAGAAGTGTCTATTCAAGTCCTTTACCCATTTTTGAGTTGGATTGTTTGGTTTTTATTGCTGAGTTGTAAGAGTTTTTATATATTCTGGATATGAATCACTTATCAGATATATGATTTATAAATATTTTCTCCTATTTTATAGGTTGCCTTTTCATTCTGTTGGTAGTACCCTTTGAAGCACAAAAGTTTTTTTTTAAAGAGAATTTACTGGAGAGAGAAAGAGAGAGTGAGGGAGTGGGGGGTGGGGGCAGAGAGAGAGAGAGAGAGAAGCACACTCCCCACTGACCCTGAGATCATGACCTGAGCTGAAACCAAGAGTTGGATGCCTAACTGACTGAGCCACCCAGGTGCCCCAAAGGTTTTTAATTTTGATGAAGTCTAATCTATTTTTTCTTTTGTGGCCCACTCTTTTGGTGTCATACCCAAGAAATCATTGGCAAATCCCATGTTAGGAAGCTTTTCCCCTGTTTTCTTCTCGAGAGTTTTATAGTTTTAAGAACTCTCGATTGACTTTTACAGAGAAGATCTATTCTTTTTAAAAGCTCCATACATTTCAAAGGTAGAAATTGTACAGGCCACAATTTCTAGCTGCAATACAGTAAAAACTAGTAATTACTAAGAATTAACATTCTAGTAATTATGTATTTGAGCATTGAGAAGAGAGTAGATTTTAAAAGTTCTCATCACAAGGAAAAAAATGCATAACTACGTGATGAGTGTTAACTAAACTTATCGTGGTGATCATTTTGCAAGATATACAATGGTATTTCCAGCGGGGGCTTTCTCCTCTTGCCCTCATGCCCTCATCTGGGTAGAGGCAGAGAGAGAACATTGTCTGGCAGTGCTCTGTGGAATCGTCCCCCACATTCCACAATAATCTTCTTCAGTTGTTATAATTTGGACAAGTTGCCTCCATGCCCCAAAGGATGGGCTTGTGACCTGTGAGCCGTTGCCATAGACTTGGGGGAGACCTTTGTCTGAGATTACCTTTGTAAACCTGAATGTAACCAGTTTGGGTGGAGGGTGATCTTAGCCATCCTGTGGAGGGGTCCTTCCTGAAAATGAAGCAACGCTGAGGACGGCAGATCTACTCCTGTGTGCTTCAAATTTTGCCAATAGACAAACTCCCTGTCTTCCCCTCAAGCTAGAGCTTGTCTGACACTTTCAACCAGAGCAGTGCTAATAGACCTATGGTGGGTTGAATTGTGTCTGCCCAAAAGACGCATTCAAGTCCTAACCTTTGGTACCTGTGGATATGACCTTATTTGAAATTAAGGTCTCTACAGATGTGATCAAGCTTAGATGAGGTCACCGTGGACTAGGGTGGGTCTTATAAGACAGGAGCCCATAGACACACGCAGGGGAGAACACCAGGAGAAGACAGAGACAGAGATTGGTGTGATGTGTGTACAAGCCAAGTGGCCTCAAGGATTGTCGGCAGCCTCCAACAGCTAGGAGAGAGGCAAGGAAACTCCCCCTCAGATTCTCTCTCAGAATCTCCAGAAGGAACCAACCCTGCTGACACCTGGATTTTGGACTTCCAGCTTCCAGATCCATGACGGAATGAATTTCTGTTGTTAAGCCATCCAGTCTGTGGTCCTTTGTTATAGCAGCTCTCGGAACCTAAAGCAACCCTAAGGGACGGTGTTGAGCAGAGTATCACCTCCTTCCTCTTCCTTCCCAGAAACACATGCAAGAGGCTTTTATGAAGTAGAATCAGCGGTATGCCCTATTTTACCGAAAGGTGAAGTTTTGGCAGCTGTTTTCATCAGATCCCTGGCCTCTTAGCTATCCTGCCGACTCTACCCTCAGCAACTATGCTAAAAGAAATTTTAGTGTGGACCCTCATCATATCTTGCCTGGATTGCTATAAAGAGTCTGTCCTCAGGGCACCTGGGTGGCTCAGTTAGTTAAGCGTCTGCCTTTGGCTCAGGTCATGATCCCAGGGTCCTGGGATCCAGCCCCACCTCAGGCTCCCTCCTCAGCGGAGAGTTTGCTTCTCCCTCACCCTCTGTCCCTCACCCCTGCTTATGCTCTCTCTCTTTCAAATAAATAAATACAATCTTAAAAAAAAAAAAAGAGTCGTCATCTTTTTCTTTCTTAGTTCCTCTACCCTACTGCCACTTTTCCCCAAACACTGATTTCATCATTGGTTACCCAGGCTCTACAGAAGAATTCCAAGCTCACCAGCATGTCATTCAAGAAGTTAAAGATCTCATCTCAACCTATTTCTGTGTTGTCCACCATCTCCCCCTTGCCATATGCCCTATACTTTGGTGACACCAAATTATTTGACCTTAAATATTTCACACACTTTCACAGCTGCATGTTTTTGAAAATCTGGTTCTGTTTAAAATGATCTGGCTGTTAGTTGGCTCATTCAGGAGCCTGTTCCAGTCCCCTTCTCTGACCTGGCTGCTGTATAGAAGCTGGAAAAGGCAAATCATCTCTTTTCCAGACTCAATTGCTCCTTAGTTATGTGACACAGCTCTGGCCAATGAGACATAAGGAGAAATCTGAGGTTTCTGGGAGTTTTTGTTTCCCTGATAGAAGGGGAAAACATGGCTGGCCCTGTCCTTCTCCTCATCTTTCTCCTTTGAATGTGGACAAAATGTCTGGGCTGCTGCAGCCAACCTGTGTCTATGACTAAAAGGTCATGAGAATTCCAGAAACTTCAGCTCTGACATTGTTGAACTAATGAGTCATCTGGAGTGCCTAACCTATTTGTTATAATAAATATATATTGTATATATCATATATGTTACACATAATATTTATTTATTATTATTATTATTTAAAGACTGATTTATGTTAAGAAAGTAGCATGATCAGGGGCACCTGGGTGAGAGAGAGAGAACATGCAAACACGGTGAGGGGCAGAAGGAGAGGAGAGAATCTCGAGCAGACTTTGTGCTGAGATTCTCTGGCCCCATTCTCAGCCAGACACAGGGCTCAATCTCATGACCCTGGGATCATGACCTGAGCTGAAACCAAGAGTTGGATGCTTAACCAACCAAGTCACCCAGGCGCCCCTATTATTATTATTTTTTAAGCCACTGCTAGTTAAACATTCTATTACTTGCAGCTGAGGACATTTCTAACCAACACATTGGTAAACTGTTCGATGTTCTAGATCTTTCTAGTTAAATTGTTGCTTGCTATGAGAAGTAGTCCCAGAGGTCCTAGTCAGACTATGACTTACTCCTCTAAGTGCCCATGACACTGGCACTTATCTTAGTTGCAGTACACATCACATTAGAATGAATTGCTTACTTCCTGCAGTAGGGCTATGAGCTCTGATCTTAGTCTTGCACCTACCTGCCCAAGGCATGCCGGCACCCAGCAGAGGCCTGTATAGAGGAAGGGCTCCAAAAACACAGTGCAACTGGAGGATTCCATTCACAGCAGCTCATCACTATATTGTAGCCATGGGCAAGGATTCTCACCCTTTGAAATCTACAAGACAATGGCCGACCCACCTCACTGGGTCCTTTCCACAGTCTCTCTAGGCAAATTGTGCTCTACAAGTCAGTCCCTCCAGCAGATACCGTCTGCGCTTTCATGTGAAAGATGCTGTGGTATACTCTGCACAGGACAGAAAGGAAGGGCACACCTTGTGTTTTAAGGGAATACCTTCATAAGGAAGTTAATGTTTCTCTTTCCTGTGTCTTAAATAACAAGGCAACCAGAGGGGTGGAAGAAATACAGATTTGTTTGCAACCGCAGTTCTCTCCCCTGGCTGCATGTTAGAATGACTGGGAGCTTTTTAAAAAAGGCAAATGCCCAGGGGCATCTGGGTGGCTCAGTTAGTTAAACATCCAAGTCTTGATTTCGGCTCAGGTCATGATCTCAGGATTGTGAGATGGAGACCCCTATTGGGCTCAGGTAGGAGTCAGCTCGAGATTCTCTCTCTCCCTCTGCCCCTCCCCCACTCATGCTTGTGCTCTTCTCTCTCAAAGAAATAAATTATTCATATATATATGTATGTATGGCAAATGCCCAGGCACTCTCCCTGGAAAGCCTGATGAAACTGGTCTGCTGCTCCCTTCCCCACCCCATCCAATTTTTTAAAGCTCCCTAGGTGATTATAATATCCAGTCAGGGGTGAGAACCACTGATTTAAAAGAGGGAGAGATGTGGACTAGGAAGGCATCTTGGAGGCCATGGTCTCTGGGTCAAACCTTGAGGCATAAGGGAAGGTTGGACAACAAGGAGCAGCGGTACCTAAGGAGGGAGGAGTGGCAAGAATGAAATATCAATCTAGCTGTCAGCCAATCAACCAGACTAGCTGCAGAAGAGAATTCTAATGGGGTCCATACCGGGAGATGCACCTAGAAATATGGTTGGGTGTGTGGCTGAAGGGCCTTGAATGCCAGACCAACAAAGTTAGACCGTTCTAAGGCAAGGATCGCCATTCTGATGGCAATTTGTATGCTAAGAAAGTAGCATGATCAGGTGCACCCGGATGGCTTAGTTGGCTAAGCATCTGACTCTTGATCTTGGCTCAGGTCTTGATCTCAGGGTCATGAGTTCAAGCCCCATGTTGGCCTCCACACTGGACATAGAGCCTACTTTAAAAAAAAAAAAAAACCTACAAAAAAATTTTTTTAAAAGAAAGTGTGATCAAAGAGAAATTGAAGAAACTCTGCATGTAGGAGGAATATGGGCTGTATGAATTAGTAAACAATGATATCGTCTGTTAAGATAATTACACTAGAGCTAACGCAGCCACCAGTGAGGTTGCCTGTGGACCTGAGGTGCTCCCAGGTTGACCTGCCTTCCCATAACTTCCACCGGCAGCTCCTGCCCAGTTCAGACACGCTCAGACCTAAACGATGTTTCGAAGAGAATCCCAGGTTTCTTTGGAGTTCCTTGGTATCAACCCTCATGTTCCTTTCATCCTTTTCTGCCTAATGCCTATCATAGCACATCACAGTGTCTGGCACCTCTCAGGTTCTCAGGGAAAACTTTCAGAAAGGAAGAACCCTCTGCCCCCAACGACTCAGGTAGGCTCAGCTGCAAGGCATCCTGGGAGCTCAGAAACATGGGATGGTAGGGAAAGGGAAGAGAAGGCCAGACCCAATCGGGGCTGAAAGAAATAACTCGTTGTCGGGGCGCCTGGGTGGCTCAGTGGGTTGAGGCCTCTGCCTTCGGCTCAGGTCATGATCTCAGGGTCCTGGGATCGAGCCCAGCGTCGGGCTCTCTTCTCAGCAGGGAGCCTGCTTCCCCCTCTCTCTGCCTGCCTCTCTGCCTACTTGTGATCTCTCTCTCTCTCTGTCAAATAAATAAATAAAATCTTAAAAAAAATAAAATACAATAGAAATAACTTGCTGTCAGGCTGGCCTCAGCCGTGAGTAGAAGACGGTACAACGCAGAACATTCTGGGCGCCGTGGTGAGGCACCAGGAACTGACTGAGGGCAGGAGCCAAGGAAGTGCAAACTTGGGAAGGTTGGGAGGACCCCAGTGTGGGAGTGTCCAGGTTGCAGAGCTGCCGAAGAACGGGTGGAAAGGGAACCGAGATCCCAGCTGTTCCCAGGGTTCTGGCCCAGGGGAACGGCCTGAGAGCTCCGCAGGCTATCAGGTCCAGACCAGAGCAGAAGGGCCAAACAGAACATGGGCCACACCCCCCAGTGGAAAGGCAAGGGCTGCACAGCAGCGTTAGGGCCAAGTTGTAGCTCTGAGGGCTTATGAGGGTCTGAGCCTCCCCTGAGCCTGGGGCTCATGGCAGCAGGGACAGGTGGCCCCCACTGGGTGGTGGGATGAATACAACCAGCGCTCTATCCAGCACTGACTCTGGGGCTGCCGGGGGGCATCACACCAGCCACATCTCCAGCCGATCAAAATGGGGAGGTGCTGAAGATGACCAGGGCCAAGGTGCCTACGAGAAACAAAACAGGAGTTGCTGGTTTGTTTTTAAGACCTAGCATGGGGTCCAAATCAATGAAATGAAAACACACATTTCTGGCCTCTTTTATCCTCTCTGCAAGAGAGATGATGTGACCCATATCCTTTCCCTATGCCTCGCCTCTCCAGGACCACAGAGGCCCCGCCTGTCCCTTGTCCATCCCAGCCTTGCTGAGCCTGCCCTCATGTGCTCTCCCCAGGGGCCTCAGGCAGCCAAGAGGTTCTCCAGGGGCAGACGCCATAGGAGGCAGGCAGGCAGGCAGCGGACTGTTGGGGAAAGAGCCCTGGCCTCAAGTCAGAAGATCCAAGTTCCGGGCCTGATTGCATCATTAATTTACCGCATGCCCTTGAGCACAGTACACACAACGCCTGTCATTTTGCCCACACGCCGCCCAGATGTTTTCCAAGGTCCCTTCCTGCTGTCCCACTCTGAGGCTTCCCATTAGCGTGCGGAGAGCAGGCTAGGCGTGCGGTGAGTTAGGACCAAAGCCGAATGGCCACTCGGAGTCTGTCCCCTAACGGCTGCCCCTTTCTCGTGTCTGTCCCAGCCCTTCTCGATGCTGCTGCTTGCTCATCGTGCTGATTTGGTCACCGTGCTGTGCAATGCACGGCAGGAGGAAGGGGAGGGCAGTTGTTGGGAAATGGTGTCGACACCGAGGATTCAGACGGCTTCTGCGGGGTGGAAGCCGCGGTGCCCTGCCCAGAACCGCCGCCAGGCCCCTGTGCCGAGTGGCTGTGGGTGCCCTGAGGGTACCCGCCCTCGCCTCCACGGTGACCCTTCCCTGATGAGGGCTGCCCATAGCCACAAACTGATGTAGTTTACAAAGCTGCTCCCTTTGCCTCAGGATGGGTCAGTTCTACAGTGCAGTTTACGTTCTAGAAGCTTCCCCCTGTGGATTAAGCCAAACCTAAATTTTACTTATTTTTTTTTTTAGTTGAAAGAGAGTCGACAATGTTACATCCATTTCAGGTGTATGATATAAGGATTCCACAAGTCTCTATGTATGCTGGCCCACCACAGTGTAGCTACCACCGACTGTCACCACAATGCCACTGACCATCTTCCCTGTCGTGCTCTTCATCCCATGGCTTACTCCTTCTGTACTGGGAGCCCAAATGTACTCCAACGCCCCTTCACCCATTTTGCCCATCTCCCTCCCTCCCTCCCTCTGGCAACCACCAGTTTGTTCTCTAAATGTATGGCTCTGTTTCTGCTTTTTTGTGTGTTTCAAACCTAAACTTGACTTGAGAGGACATCTTTGCTTGGCCCCAGCCCTTCCCCCGCGGGCCCTCACAGGGTTTTCCCGCAGAGCATTCTCTGGATAAATCACTTCCACAAGAGTATCTGTCTCAGGTCCTGCTTCCAGGGACTCGATCCAAGACAGGGTGTTTTTAACAAACGAAAGTGAAATGCCATCAATGGGTAAAACATGAATGTGCACAAAACATGTTTGAGAGTATGGGAAATAAATTCCCAGATTCTTTTTTTTTTTTTTTTTTAGGAAAAAAGAAAAGTGCAATAAGTCTGTTGGTGGGGAAGGAAGCAAAGACCGGCTTCCTGTTTATCCCTGGAGGGCTGTAAGCTGCCAGGTTCCCGCCCCAGGACTGAAACACCATTTTGCCTCATGCTTTTCCTAAACATCCCAGGGCAGCCAAGAGCGCCCCAAATTAAGATCCGTCCCACTTTCTTGAACAGCTCCTGTCCATGACCTACCTGACTCATGCAAGTAACCATATCCTCTGCTGATTGTACAGGGGGCAGGAGCCGCTTATAATGAAACTCCCATAGTGAATGTGGTGTTTTTCTTTTAGAAATCAGGCTACCCATTTAGAGTCCAGCTCAAAAAGGCTACACAGGCCAAAGCGACCCAAACTCCCCCAGCCCACAGTGGCCACTCATATCCAACGGAGGTGGCCTCCTAAACAAAAGCTGTGCCTAATGAAAAGCTCTCCCGGGCCCCTGAATGTGGTCAGGCACATCTTTCCGATGTTCTCGCATGGTTGTTGATGGTGCGAGCTTGGAATCAACATGCTCAAGTTTGATTCCTGGCTCTTCCCCTTGGTGGCCGTGGGGCCTCGCCTCAGTGTGCTCATGTGTCAGATTAAGGGCTCATGTGTTATGAAATGCATCAGTCCAAGGGATGAGCTGAGAACAGCATTTGGCACAAGGCGAGGTGTAACACATGTTAGCTTATTATTGTCATTTCCAGGTCCTGAACTGTTTTTCTCATTTATACAGATTTGCGATGTTGATAATTTTGTGGGTCGACCAGACTGGACCACAGGATGCCCAGATATTTGGTTAAAGGAGATTCTGGGTGTGTCTGCCTGGGCATTTCTGGGTGAGGTAAACATGTGAATCAGGAGACTGAGTAAAGCAGATTGTCCTCCCCAGTGTGGGTGGGCCTCATCCCACCTGTCAGAGGCCTGACTAGGGCAGAAAGGTGGAGGAAGGGACAATTTACTCTCTCTGCCTGTTTTCAAGCTGGTACATGGGCCTTCTGCACTCCGGTTGGAACTTCACCACCTGACTTAGAGTAAGACCGAACTATAATAAGACATAACATCGAATAAGTCTATTTATGTATCACCCACTGTCCAGTGTCCTTTGCAAGGGCTGCCATAAGAAAAAAGCACAGATTGGGTGACTTAAAGAAGAGAAATTTATCTTCTCACAGTCTGGAGGCTGCAAGTCTAAGATCAGGTGTCGCCAGGGTTGGTTTCTGTTTCCTCTCTCTTTGCTTGCAGACGGCTGTCTTCTCCTGTGTCTTCACATCATCTTCCCTCTGTGTGCGTCCATGTCTTAATCTCCTCTTCTTAGGAGACTAGTCATATTGGTGGGTTCCACCCCATTGACCTAATTTTATCTTAATTACCTCTTTAAAGAGTCTATCTCCAAATACAGTCATTTTCTGAGGTACTGTGGATTCTGGCTTCAACCCTAACCATACTCAATTCAATATGAATATTTGGAGGACATAATTCATAGCAACAGCTTAATATATAGTAGGCATGCAACAAACATTTGTCAGACAAATGATAAAATGATGAGTATACCAATAGAAAAATAAGTGAAGGAAATACACTGGTAAATTACAAAAGAAAAACTCAACTGGACAGTAAACACACAAAAATATGTCCAGTGTCATTGGAATAAGCCAACACTGAGATATTATCATTGTGCCTATCAAAACGGCCAAGATGAAAAAGAACAGATAATGGCCATCCAGAGGAGTGTAGGTGTGGGGAACCCAGCCCTTTGCTACCTTGCTAGTAAGAATGCACTGGAACACACCTTGGCCAAGGCAGCTTAGCATCATTTTTTTTAAGTGCTGTGTTCCGGCAGGTGAGCAGACATCCTGAAAGAAGTGACCTGAAGGGTGGGTCTTAGTCAAGTGAAGGAGGAGGGAGGAGTAAATAAGGCAGAGATAACAGTTTGTGTGAAGGCCCGGTGGCCAGAAAGCACAGTGCCTTCGAAGAGACGGGAGAGTAAGGAAGGGAGGGGCCCCCTCATGTTGTCCCCTCCTAGACCAAGGTCAACGTGAACGTCATCTTCCTCCCCAAATCCCACTGCATCAACGTCTACTTTCACATCTAGTGCATCACCCTGGTTTATTTGCTTGATCGCAACTTATTATCTAAAGGGCCTTTATTTATACGATTTATTTAAATATCTGTTAATATATCTGTTTCTTCCTCCACTCGACAAGACTAAGAGATGGGTCTTTTTACCAATGGCAATTGTAAGCCACTGAAGGGATTTGAGCAGAAGGTGATATGCAGGCATGCATTTTAGAAAGATCACTCCAGCTATGGTGTGCAAAATGCTCTGAAAGTTGGAGGCAGGGAGCACATCAGGAGGCTGCTCGATAACCTGACCAAAGATTACAGTGACCAAACCAGCAGAGGAACAGTAGGGAGTAAGAAAGTAGGTGGGGGCTGGAAAAATATCAGAGTCAGCATCAGTAGACTTGCAATGTATTCGACCTTGGGAGAAGGGATAGAGAAGGGAGTGTGGGTGCCATCGAGTTTTTGGCTGGAGGAGTTGAATGGTGGTAATGCTTTCCAAGAGAGTAAAGGAACAGGAGGAGGAGTTTGAGGGGAAGAGGTCAATTTCCATCTTAAACACATTGCGTTTGAAGTACTAGGTGATATTCCCATGGAGAAGTCCTAGGAGGCAACATAAAACATTATCTATATAAAGTGAAAAGTGGAAGCCAAAATCTATAGTTGGGATGAAACAAACCACATAGGGTGCTAAGGCTACCCAGGACCTGTCTACACAGCCCCAACCACTGGGGTCCTAAACAACATAAATCAAGGCCAGTCTCCTGCAGCTGCCAGGACACAGGAGACATTACAGGCTTCATGGTGAGGCCAACACCATATGGGAGTGAGCATTGTCCTTACATAAGGCTGATTCTGAGAGAAAGATTTCAGAAAGATTTTATGAAGTCCAAAAATGATAATACAGTATCTTTTATAAAGGCCCTTCCTTAACCCCAGCATCCTCCCTTCCCAACACCGTAACCACGTATCTACAAATCAGAATGTGGGGAGGGTGCCTTAAAGAAGAGGCAATTTTTTCTTTGTCATGTATGTTAAAAACATTTTCTCAGTTCATTGTTTATCTTTTGACTTGGTGTGTGGTTTGCTGTTGCTTTTGCAGTATACTTGACAGGTGACATTTTCTAAAAAGATTTTATTTGTTTATTTTAGAGAGAGAGTGAGAGTGATAGAGCACGAGTGAGGGAAGTGGGGAGGGGGAGACACAGACTCCCCACTGAGCAGGAAGCCTGACCCGGGGCTCCATCCCAGCACCCTGAGATCATGATCTGAACTGAAGGCAGATGCCTCACCAACTGAGCCACCGAGGCGCCCCAGCAGATAATATTTTATTAGGTTCAGGTATATAACATCATGGTTCAGTATTTGTAGATATTGCAAAATGGTCACCACAAGTCTAGTTAACATCCATCACCACACATAGTTACAGAATTCTTTTTTCTTGTGATGAGAATGCTTACGATCTACTCTCTTAGCAACTTTTAAATATACAATGCAGTACCATTAACTCAAGTGGCCATGATGTATACTATATCCCTATGATTTACTTTTTTTTTCGAGATTTTATTTTTTAAGTAATCTCTACACCCAACATGGGGCTCGAACTCACAACCCTGAGATCAAGAGTCTCATGCTCAACCAACTGAGCCATCCAGGTGCCCCTTACTTATTTTTTAACTGAAAACTTATACCTTTCGACTCCCTTTACCCATTTAACCTACCCTCCATCCTACAACTCTGACAACCGCCAATCTGTTCTTTGTATCTGTGAGCTTATTTTTTTTTTAATAATTTCACACACATGTGAGATTATACGGTATTTGTCTTTGTCTGACTGATTTCCCTTAGCATAATGCCTTCATGGTCCATCCATGTTGTCACAAATGGCAAAGTTTCATTCTTCTTAATAGTTGAATAACACTCTATTATACACACACACACACACACACACACACACACACACACACACACACATACACATACATATACCGTCTTTCCTCTATCCGTTCATCTATCTGTAGACACCTGGGATGCTTCCCTATCTTGGCCATAAGGCAGCAGTGAACATGGGGGTGCGGATATATTTTCAAGTTAGTGTTTTTATTTTCTTTGGATAAATACCCACTAATGAAATTACTGGATAACAGGGTAGTTTTGTTTTTAACTTTTTGAGAAACATCCGTACTGTCTTCCACAGTGGCTGTGCTGGTTTGCATTCCCACCAACGGTGCGCGAGGGTCCCTTTCCCCACTGTTTCTGGTATTATTCATACCAAGAATATACATGTTTTCAGAAATCAAATTTAAGTCATCAACTATTTTCCTTAGGATTGTTGAGGTTAAGCCTGGGGCTTCCAATGTTCCATAGAACCCCTTTTTCTTTGTTTTTTAAGAGTCAATTCTGAAGATTAAAAAACAAACAAACAAAACACAAGAACTCACAAGGACAAGATAGGATCAGCAGTATCTTAGGCGAAGAACTCTATTTTCTACATAAGCCAGGTTATGGTTTGCTGCCCCACTGAATTGTAAAAATTCAGTATTGTGTTTATTCTAGAATTAATTGTTGTAGATGCAGGCATTCACAGGACACTGTGTCCTTTTTTAAATACCTCTCAGGAAAAAAAATCAGGCATCACTAATCAGATCTATACAATTGGCTTGTTTCAGTTTTTGGACTGTGTGAATGTTGGATTGGATTATGTTTCTCCATTTGCACTGGAAGATAGGATGCTCAGATCCAATCTTATTTATGCTTCCTTTAACAAAAAGTTTATCTTCCCAAAGCATGTGTTTGGGAATTAATATTTGCTCTGCTTTTAAGTTTTTTCTCTTTTATTTCCCTTCCTCCAATTTATCTTTTAATTTTTTTTACTTGCCTTTAATATAGCATATCAATTCCTTATTGAAAGGGGGTGGGAAAGGAGCACCTGGGTGGCTCAGTCAGTTAAGCATCCAACTCTTGATTTTGGCTCAAGTCATGATCTCAGGGTTGGGAGATCCAGCCTGGACCAGCCTGGAGCCTGCCTGGGATTCTCTCCCTCCCTCCACCCCTTCCCTCCACTCCCGCTCCCCTCTCACACACTCCTGCATGCTCTCGCTGTCTCTCAAAAAATAAGGGGGTGTGGGAAATATAAGAATGGGAGGTAAAAGGGAAAGGGGGGGTGGTAAGGAACAAACTCTCCTAAGACATGTACTTAGCAATCAACATCCATTATTTATATTACCAAATTACATTTAACTTCACCATGGGGTTCCTTCATGTAGAATTCCCTGAAAACATTTACATTTTCATGTGCTTTAATAAAAAGCAGTTTCCCATAGGCACAGTCTCTCTCCAACATATTGGTTGTGTAAAGCAAATTTTATCTGTATTTCAAAAGAGTTTTACCCAGGTCCAGCAACATCGGTATGTAATGGGAAGAACTCGGCTCCATGCTGAACTCGAGCCTCCTTGGGCTGTTTCTCTTTATCTATCCTAGCTGGCCGTGTGGTGAAGCATCTGAGTGTCTCAGCTAGCTCTCCTACACACACGTTCCTTTCCATCCTCACTGGGCACCAACCCAAAGTGTCAGAGGCAAAGCAGATAAGAACTCCCGTCTCCACTCCCCGGGTTTTGCCACCACATCACATTGACTCCTCTCCCAAATGATTCTAATTATGTTCTCACTGCTATTTAGCAAAAATATACAGTGTACATCTGTGCAGTAGTCTCTCTCTCTTAGACACACACATGCACACACTTTTAACTATGATGTATACCTTATTAGATATATGACATTTCCAGGTCAAAATTAAAAATATTAATCTTGGGTGGGTGCCTGGGTGGCTCAGTCAGCTGAGTGTCCGACTCTTGATTTTGGCTCAGGCCATGATTTTGGTGTTGTGGGATCGAGCCCCCCGTCAGGCTCCATGCTCAGTGGGGAGTATGCTTGGGATTCTCTCTCTCCCTCCCCCTCTGCCCCGCCCCCCTACTCACATGTGTGCTCTCCTACTCTCTCTCTAAAATAAATAAATCTTAAGTATATATACATATATAAACCTTGGTCTCCTTACACCCACTGTGATGGCTACTATAACAACAAAAAATAGGGGAAAAAACCCAGAAAATAACAAGTGTTGGCAAGGATGTGTAGAAATCGAAACCCTTGTGAACCACTGGTAGACTGGTACAGCCACAATGGAAAATAACATGGAGATTCCTCAAAAAATTCAAAACAGAATTACTATATGATTCATCAATCCTACTTCTGGATATATACCCAAAAGAACTGAGAGCAAGTTCTCAAAGAAATTTATACTTCTATGTTCATTTTAGCATTATTTATAATACAGCCAAGAGAACAAGCTAAGTGTCCATCAACATTTGAATGGATAAACAAAATGTGGTGTGTAGATAAAGAAGATGTGGTATATATATACACATACAATGGAACATTATTCAGCCTTTTTTTTTAAGATTTTATTTAGTTATGACAGAGAGAGAGAGAGCAGGAACACAAGCAGGGGGAGTGGGAGAGGAAAAACAGACTTCCTGCCAAGCGGGGAGCCCGATGTGGGGCTTGATCCCAGAATCCTGGGATCATGACCTGAGCCGAAGGCAGACACTTAACGACTGAGCCACCCAGGTGCCCCAGAATATTATTCAGCTTTAAAAAGAAGGAAACTCTGTCATATGTTACAACATAGTTGCACCTTGAGGACATTACATTCAGAAAAATAAGCTAGTCATGAAAAAAGAGTTACTATATGATTCCATATAATATGAGGTATCTAGAATAGTCAAATTCATAGAGACACTGTAATACATAGAGAAAATACAAAAGCGGTTGTACGGGCTGGGAGTCGGGGAAAATGGAGAGAGATTGTTTAATGGGTGTAGAGTTTCAGTTTTGCAAGATGGAAGAGTTCCAGAGATTTGTTGCACAACAATGTGCATATAGTTAAGACTACTGAGCTGCACATTTAAAAAAGGTAGGATGACTCAAAATGGATCACAGACCTAAATGTAAAATGCCAACTCACAGAAGATAACATAAGAGAAAATCTAGATGACCTTGATGACTTTCTAGATATGACACCACAGGCACAATCCTTGAAAGAAAGGATTAATTAGAGGGACTTCATTAAAATTAAAATTTTCTGCTCTTTGAAAGATAATGTCAACAGAATGAAAAGACAAGCCACAGACTTGAAAAAAAAGTATTTACAAAAGACACATCTGACAAAGGACAGTTAGCCAAAATTGACAAAGAACTCTTAAAACTCAACAATAAGAAAACAAACAACTTGATTAAAAAATGGGCCAAAGACCTTAACAGACACCTCACCAAAGAAGATATACAGATGGCAAATAAGTATGTGAAAAGGTAATCCATGTCGTATGTGATCAGAGATAGACAAATTTAAAAAACAGTAAATACCTCTACACAATTATTAAAATGGCTAAAATCCAGAACACTGACAACCCCAAATGCTGATAAGAATGTGGAGCCACAGATACTCTCCTTCATTGTTGGTGGGAACACACAATGCTATAGAGGCTTTGGAGGATAGCTCGGCAGTTTCATACCAAATGAAACACACTCATATTACTATAAGATCCAACAGTCACACTGCTTGGTATTTACGCAAAGGGGTTGAAAACTTATGCCCACACAAAAATCTGCACACTGATGTCTGTGCGGTTTTGTTCATAATTGCCCAAACTCAGAAGCAACCAAGATGTCCTTCAGTAAAAGAAGAGATAAACTGTGGTACATTCAGACAATAAAACATTATTCAGCGACTTTATTTATTATTTTTAAAAGATTTATTTATTTGAGAGAGAGAGCATGAGTAGGGGGAGGAGGAGAGAGAGGGAAAGAGACAGAAGCAGTGTGGAGCCCGATGACGGGCTCAATTCCACTACCCAGAGATCATGACCTGAGCCAAAATCAAGAGTCAGACGCTCAACTGACTGAGCCACCCAGGTGCCCCTATTTAGCGACTTTAAAAATGAGTTCTGAAGCCATGAAAAGAGATGAAGGAAACTTAAATGCATGTTACTGAGTGAAAGAAACCCATCTGAAAATGCTATGTATACTATGATTCCAACTCTATCACATTCTGGGAAAGGCAAAAGTATGGAAACAGTAAAAAGATCAATGGGGTTGGGAGAGGGAGGGATAAGTAGGAGGAGCACAGAGAATTTTAAGGCAGTGAAATTGTTCTGCATGATACTGTAATAAGTTACATGTCAGTATACATTCATCCAAACCTACAGAACATACACCAAGAGTGAACCCTAATGTGAACTATAGACACTGGATGATAATGATATGTCAGTGTGGGTTAATCAACTGGAATAAATGGACCCCACTGCTGGGGGATGCTGATAGTGGGGGAGCATATGTGTATATGTAGATGTGCATATGTAGCTGTGCATATGTAGATCAGGGAGTATATGGGAGTATATGGGAACTCTGCACCTTCCACTCAGTTTTGCTGGGAACCTAAAACTGCTCTGGAAAATAGAATACTAAAAAATAATAATTGAAAACCTGGTTAAGATGGTAAATTTTGTTATGTCTTACTACAGTTAAAAAACAACTCTTGTTTGGTCTCTAAGGGACTAAACTATATCAGTTTGAGACATTCCAAATTTGACTTTCATGAGAAAAGATGAATAAATTTGGGTTTTGGGCACACCTGGCCAGCTCAGTCAGTAGAGCATACTACTCTTGATCTCAGGGTTGTGAGTTTGAGCACTACGTTGGGGGTAGAGTTTACTTTAAAAAAAATTACAAAATATAAATAAGTTTGTGTTTGCAAATGTCAGTATCAATAAATCCACATATTGTAGTAAAAAAATTCTCATTAATTACATGCTAATTCAAAAAAAGGAAAAGGACTTCATTCAGTAGCACTATCAGTTTGTCTAGGACATTAAGCTCTGAAATGTTAATTTGTCCTGTGCTTCTCCCTGCCCCCCCCCCCCCCCCGCTTTGTGAATCATGAAGTGTCTTTCTCTGCCCTCACCTCTCCCAATCGGCCCTCGAATCTCTGATGTATATCCATCACACTGAGCCCAATTCCATAAAACTCCTTACAGACCACTGGGAGACAAGGAGACTTCATCTCAGGGCTTACTAATCTCAGAAGTACATGGAAACAGCTTAGTTTGAGGCAGAGCCAGAATCAGGACGGGGTCAGCTGGGCATTGCCGGGGCTAGGTCCCTGGGAGTCCTGAGATATCACTATAAGTGTAAGGAGAGGGCGAATTCCAAGTTCTCTTGGCATTCTGCTTCCACAATGGTGCTGAAATCGGTCTGCTAATACTGCTCTCCTCTTCATAAGGATCAATTTATACCTTTATTGAGTTCTTCTTCCACAATTTTGGTAGAGTCTCAGGAGGGAGAGGAGATGAATATTTGTAATTATAACTCCTAAAGCTCTGATCCTCTTTGATACTGTATGTGTGTGTATGCATGTGTGCATGTGTGGGTATGTGTGTATGCGTGTGGGCACACATTTCAGGATAAGAACAGAATTTGGCAGGCAAGCAAGTTGCTCTGGAACCACTGTGGAAATTTTGTGTTTCAAAGGTAGAGACCCACCTCAGCAATTTGAGTGGATTGTCCGTGAGATGGTAGAGGCCAGCTTTTGATGGGAAGAGGGAAGTGGCCTAACTTCAGGGAGAGTGGATTCCCTGAGCTTGAAGGAGGAAGGGCTAGTGAGTTTGGGGGAGAGCAGACACCTGACCCCCACTCATGTATAACTGAATCCAGATTTGTATATTTACAGTCATGGCCAAATTTTACTTCAGGAAAGCACAAATGAATTTGCTTTAAATTACTTAATATAATTTGCCGCACTAACATTATGAAGGAAAAAAATCTTTTCTCAACAGATGCAGAAAAGGTTTTCAGTGTAAGTCAAAGCCCATTGGTGGCAAAGGTTTTTTTTCCTGTTTTTCAAAAATAGGCATGTGTATGTAAGTTGACATAAATAGCATCCTGTCATAAAGGTGTTTTAGGCGCCTGAACTTCCCTTCTCCCTCACCCTCGCCTGTATCAGGTCCTCCACCTCCACACGTCCCTGTAGTCATTTTTCTCTGAAGTCATGCAATGCCATACACACTCCATGCACTGTGCCCAGAAAAATTGCCCCCCAGCAGGCACTATCCATTGGCCTTCTTTTTGGAGCAACCAGGGGCTTGGAGACTGAGGTACCACCAAAAAATCTTGAGAAGGCTTTGTCTTCTGTGTCATAAAACTTAACGTGTCAAAAAGAAAACAACGAAACCCGCCGCTTGTCATCCCTCACCCTCATCTCCAACTTCTCTATTACATCTCTTCCATAAATATTTAAATATGTTCAAATTTGTTCCATCTTTAAAAAAAAAAAAATCCTCCCCCAAGCTCTATCCTGTTACCACCCATTGCTTTCTTGTCCTCTGTGGCACATTTTCCAGGAAGGGCCATCCCTCTTTCTTCCTCTTCTTACTCAGCAAAGTGTTCCAGTCTAGCTCCCATCCCCCGCAATTTTTGAGTTTGCAGTTCCCATCGATGATGAACCCAACCAACTGCTGTGCAGCCCCTCATTTAAACTCATCCTAAAGCACGTGGCATGGCACCTCTATAAAACGTTCTTCTCCCCGGTCCCATGGCCTGGTTTTCCTTCTAGTTTCTTTCTGTCTCTTCAACCTCCTTTTAGTTTCTCCTCTATTCAAATTTGTCAGTGTCACAGGCCCCTGGGGCTTCTCCTAGACTTCTTTCTTCTCTTTCCCTCTCTCCCCTAGACTACATCATCCATGCTATACCTTAATTGATCACCTTTTTGCTGATTAAGACCAAAATCTGCATCTGCAGCCCAGCTCCTTCCTTGGGGTTCCAGATTTGTCTATCCAGTGACCTGTCCACACATAGACTGGGTTCTCATTGGAGAACCAATGAGCCCTTGATTCCTCAGGACCACTGGGCTAGCTGTCCTTCAGGAAACGGCCATCATTCGGTAGCAATCAAGAAGCAACCCTTTCACCTTGGGGTGGCATGTCCCATCATTCACCCCATCTTATTGATTTTATTTCCTGGATATTTCTCAAATCCATTTTTTGCCCTGTCTCCACAAACACAAATTTAGTTTGAAGCCACTATATAATCTCTTCATCCTCATCAGTGATTCCACATCCATTCTTATTCTTCTCAAGGTCATTCTCTAAGTTTAAAAGAGTGTTTTGGGTGTTTTTTTTTTTTTAAGATTTTATTTATTTGAGAGAGAGCGAGAGCGAGCATGAGCTGGGTGACAGGCAGAGGGAAAGGGAGAGGTAGACTCCCCGCTGAGCAGGGAGCCTGATGTGGAGCTCGATCTCAGGACCCTTGGTTCATGACCTGAGCCAAAGGCAGAGAGGCAGACAGTTAACTGATTGAGCCACCCAGATGCCCCCAAAGAGTGGTCTTTTAATAATGCAAATCTATGCTTTTTGCTCCGCTGCTTGAAATCCTTCAACGACTTTCACAAGCTCTTGGAATGACATCCATCATCATGAGCTTGGCCTCCGAGGCCTATTTTGTTTGTTGCCTGTCTCTCTGACTGCTCCGTCAGCCTCATCACCGACCTCCCAGTTTTTTGCACATGTTCTTCTTACTTTAACAGCACATGTTGCTCCCTCTGCCTAGAATGTTCTCTGCCTTTCCCCCCAGTTGTTGCAGCTCAGCGTCCAGGGCATGGTCTAAGGTGACCTTCTCTGCTCCCTCACATTTTTTCAAGTCCCCACGTCACAAGCTCTCAGAGTGTTCTTCACTTCTTTCTAACACTTATCATTATAATTTGTGTAGTTTTTTATGTTCACTTTTCCTGCTAGATGGAAAGTTCCATTATCTGTTCTGTTCAGTCACCGATGACATTTGTCTTTCCTCATGGCGACCCTGCACCAGCACTTCTATGTTGGAACAATCACCCACTTTATGAATCTTGGTGGAAGAGGGAAGGAGCCCAAAAGTCCATCCCCAGCTCTGCTCACTTTCCCAGCCCCTCCTGTAGATAGGACACAGACAATCCCTCCATCAACACATCCTTAAAGGATTTGGGCCCAGGAACTGGTAACATAGAAGGAAAAGGGAAATTCATGTCTCTCTTCCAGGCAGAAGCAGTGGTGTGGTGTCTCCTGGGACAGAAGCAGCTTTGGTGGTGGCCATAGCAGTGGCTGCCCAATGAGGTCCTGAGAACAGAATGAAAAAACACTGCCCTTTGTGTTCGGCAGTTGCCCTTAGTGCTGTGGGGTGGCTCTCCAGTCCTCTCAAGGATTCTGTCACTTGTAATCAACTTTTTAATAGACACCATGGCACCAGAGTGAGACTCTATCAGAATCTACTAGTCAGAGTTGACTAATACAACAGCTATAAATCTGGTGTCCCAGAGGAGTCCCTGGCACAGAGCACGTACACAATGAACGTTTGCTGGCTTAAAGAATGCATGAAACATAAGGTTCCTATGTGCCCTTGTGGACTGAGGATCCCTTATTCTTACACAGAATAATTTTTAAAACTCCCGTCCTCCTTACATTTAAATGGCAAAAATCACAAATATTAAACCAGTTGGGAAAATACTGCATTGGTTGATATTGAAAATTCTTTAGAGATTGCACCCACTGCATTACCATGATTTCTCTCCCCACTAGGAAAAGGTCACATCCACTAAAGAATAGTTGGCCCAGCAACCAGGGAGCATGTATTGTGTGAGGGACAGTTCACTTGGAGGTGTCACCTATCTATAGGCTAAAATCCAAAGGGATCCAGGAGCTGTTCTACGACAAAGAATGTGGGGCAGAGACCTGGTTCATTTACCAAACCTAGATTTTCTCTTCTGTAAAACCCAAAAAACAACTACCTCAAATGGATTGTTATGAGATTTAAATTGCAGAATGTTAAGATCTCCGAAGTCCATGTCTGGCCCATGCTTAGTGCTCCCTCCATGTTTCCATATTTTCTCCCTCCTCATTGCCCCTCTGTCTTCACCCAAAACAGTGATCTGTTCATTAAATTATACAGCAAGTGTGGCAATGTTTAAAAAACCAGCGATACTGACAGTTTATCATGCTATTCTCACCCTGAATTACATCCCCCCAAACATGGATTCTTTGGCAGGAACATGGTAGCATTTCCAAAAGCACAGATGATATGAAGATTAGCTTTCAGAAATGGTTAAAATGTGTATGAATTTCCTTTTTCAGATTTATTCATGATGCTGAATCTGATGCCCAAATGGATAGCTTGAAGCTCAAAAATCTGCCTCTACCCAAGGATCGTGAGCGTTGCCAAACGTAACAAAGTGTGCCACGCTGCCAACACTGCCCAGCGCTTGACCCCATTCTGTTTATTTCCCACATCTACTGGTAAAACCGTTGACAAGCATTTTTGAGAATATTAATGATTGCATAACGTTTGGTGAGAAGCTGTGATTTTTCAGGATATAAATTGATACTGCAGAATTATTTTGAGAAAACCAAGACACCCCAGATGCTTGATTTAAAAAGAGACTGGGGCCCTGGAAAGTGCTTTTGCTTTGAATTGGCATCCTGTCGTTTATTAATGGTGGGATGCAGGTTAATGTTGAACCTCTGAGCCTTGGTTCCTTCGGCAGTAAAATTACCTACGATTACCTACTATTAACTGACAGCCACCACAATGCTCGACAAAAAGAAAATCCTCAACAGATGTATTTTTTCTCAACAGGCAGCGGAGGTAAGTTGTAGGAAACCCGCCCCACCTTTCTCTATAGGCTGAATTTTAGTCCAGACACCTCCCATGTGCAGTCATCTCATTGGAAGACATCTAACTCAATCCTACCCCATAAACAAGGTTACCTGGCGAAAATGAATCAGTCCCATGTTTAATGTCATGTTAGCCAACCCTGCCATACCCCCTAATCCCATTATTAAAATAAATGGCTACACAGAGTGGTTTTTACATGTGACAATCCTAATACAAAACTCACAGGGCACCCACTCAGCCAGGGTGAAGAGGAGATTCTGGGTTTTGCCAGAATCTGAAGTAATCAATCAATTTGACTTGTCACTTTGGAGGATTTCAGGTGTCCATGGGCTCTATTCTTTTCCTTAAGTGTTTCTTAAACATTTTCCTCTTCTGTCTCAAAAATAAAACTTCAAAAATCTGGTGCAATTGTATTCAACTTTTCTTAAGAGTTCAATCCGTCCTGATTCCTGGGTTATTTCAAAATATTCCATCTTGCTATTCCACTTATTTAATTCAGGTAAATTAAAGTAGCCCAAAACTAGGTTGGTTTTTCATGGTTGTGGGTTTTTTTTGGGTTTTTTTTTTTTTTTATGTCAAAAATAAAATTCAGTCATTTTCAGTATTTTTAGCATTCATCATATGACAAGCATTGTGTCAGTTCTTGGATGGTGGGAAACAAACAAGATAGGGCGCTTGCCTGGAGGACCTCACAGCCTATCAGGAAAACAGGCAAGTGGAAAAGAATCCTAATTCAGGGCAAATGGGGGTAAATGCCAGATGTTCTGGGGGATTATTGGAGAGGCACCTAACCCAGCTGGGTGTGGGGGTGTGTGTGATGGTTGTCAAGAAGCTTCCCAGAGGAAGTGAACTTTGAGCTGAGCCATGAAAAGTGGAGGATGAAGGGTGGGGGAAGGGAGATCCCCCACAGAGGAAAGAGCACTTAAAAAGGTAACAGGCCAGCAGAGCACGAAGGTATATATTCATAATTTGGGGAGGTGGTGGCAGGCAACCATGGGGAGGTAAGGCTGGAGATGAGCAGGGCCTGAAGAGGAAGAGCCTGACATCAACTTTAGGAAATTTATCCTCAGGACAATGGGAAAGCATTTAATGGTTTCAAGTGACAGTGATATGATCAGATTTTAATTTTACTTCCCACACAAATGGGAGGGGCAGGGAGTGGGCAACCGAATGCCAAGCAGACTCCCCGATGAGCGCGGACCCGACCTGGGGCTCGATCCCACGACCCTGAGATCATGACCTGAGCCAAAACCAAAAATCAGACGTTCAACCATCTGTGCCACCCAGGTGCCCTGTGATTTGAATTTTGGAATGGTTACCGTGGCTGCTTGAAAGTACAGAGCCCTAGAGACCAGCTGGGAAGCTCTCGCAGTGACCCAAGAAAGGCTGGGGGTGGTGGCCTGAATTAAGGCAACGGAAGGTGGGAAGCAGCAGCTGGAGTTGAGATATTCTGAAGGTGGAATTCACAGGCATGGTGACTAGATGCATGGGTGGAGGATTGGCAAGTTTCTGGTTTCGGCAATTGAGGGGATACTTCTGCTCTTCACAAACGACACAAGAAGAGGGGTACATGGAAGGAAAGAGGAAGAGCGAAGGGGAATACAAGTTCAGGAGGTGCTAAGTGGCCATGTCTAACGGGTAGTTGGACAGAAGGGTCTGGAGCCCAGCACTCACCTGGCTTGATTATAGCTGCGGGCATCACTCGCATCTACCTTTGGGTCAGTGACGCATATCCCTGGCTGTGCATCAGAATCACTTTGGAAGCACTTGAAAAAAAACCCTGTCATTTGTTTCTTTATTAAATATACCTACATTTTTTTTGTACTCATGCTGGGAGTGGGAGTGGAGGACAGGACTCTGCTGAGGTGGAGCACAGATAAAATTCATCGAGGCTGGGGAACTAAAGCTTTGAGTTTTTTGTTTCGTGAGCATTTCAAAACATGATACAAACCACAGAGGAGGGAGGTGTAACTTTACTCAGTGGTAATGAAATAATTTTATATGATTTGTACTCCTTCCCTCACCCCAAGTTTCCAACCCCATTCCACTTAAGCAAACTTCAAATTTGCATTTCAAAGTCTAAGAATTGATCAGCAGCTTAACTGCCCATTAGTACCTATTCAAAAACCCCTTGAAACACACCCAAATGCTCTTTTCAGTTGTTTATAAAAACTTGCTATTGTCTAATAACTTCTGATGAGCTGTCTTCTCAGCTGCAGAAATAAAACCTTTATCAAAACTTTTTCCCTTGATTTGAATTCATAAACTGGCTAATTTCATGACCTTTATATTCGTATTTCTACCATTCCAAAGAAATAATAAATGAAGCAGAGGACATCTTTACAAACTGTTCTCCACATTCTAAATCAAGATTTCACTAAATTTTATAATTAGTCTACTAAAGTGGTTAACACTTTGAACTTCTACTCCTCATAGAGGAGAAGAGGTATAATAAATCATCCCAGGGCTAAAACACATGAAAGTTAAAATGTCACGAAGGGGGCCTACTAGTTTATTGAAGATTATTAATCATCCGTGATTTGGAATGTTAGCTCGCCTAAACTTAGAATTTATAGCTTTTCCCCTGAATTCTGGTTATCTTGGTCTGTTTACCAAGAGGCATAAAGGAAACATTTAGAATAAACACACACATTCTTGTTCCACTACCAAATATAAAGTATTACTTCTAGGATTCCGTAACGTCTATACCTAATTCAGCCATTCTCAATCCTGCTTTTTAGACCGAACTGTAATTTACTAAGAGCAATGACAGAATTAAAAGGCCCCAAGAGATCAGTTAGTCCAATCTAAGGCAGCGGAAGCTCAAAAGCATCAAGTCGACTAGGCTGCAAAGTGGGAAGCCTAGTCTGGGTCAACTGGACTGATGCTTTTGGTTTTACTGGAAAATAATGGCAGGAGCAATTTAAGGCTTCAAGAATCTTAAGCTTTAGTTTCAGTCAGTCTCTTTTCAGATCAGGAGATATTAATGGAGAAAAATCCCATCTTCCTTCCGCATCTACACCATCTTTGTCTTCAAAGACCTAGTCTTTATGGAGAGAACAGTCTATCAGACTTGGATTTCCTCAACTCCTTACTCTTTTGCTCCTAAAAGGCCTCTCTTGACCCTTGCTCGCCTACCTCTCTTCCTATCATGAATGTTTAGGTTTGTGCAATGGCTCCAAAAGTCCTTCTCCCCCTTTCCAAGGTCAGTCTTCCCTCTGAGTCCTTAATATATCCCTACTATCCCCTTCAGGGTCTTACTCCAGTATTTTTCTGCCCCCTTGTGCCTTTAATGTTTCCTTTTGTGCTCTTTTGTTAGACCTACTCCTATCCTTTATCCGACTTAAGTATAACAATCGTACCACCCGGCCTTCTCTAAGAAATCTTCCCTTCTTTTTCTTCATCTCCAGATTAATTGATAAGAGCCAGCACTTTCTTACTTGCTAGTCTTTCACTGACCCAATACAATGTTGCCTGGGACCCCTCATTTGCTCCTACCAGAAAATGCTCTTGCAAGGATCAGTGGTGATTCACCAACCAAAATCAAAAGGTTCTCTTCAATTTACCTCCTTAACCACTAAGTCTGACAGGACTGGCTACCTCCACCCCTTTTAGGCGGCTGGTTCTCCTACCTTACTATTTGCATCACTCACCTTTTTGAGCTTCTTTTCTGCTCAATCTTCAAATGTTGGACTTCACTGCTTTTTCCTTTCCTCCTGGTCAAATCTTCGAATAGTATATAATACACATGCATAAATGCCTCCGTGTATTTCGTTTCCATTCCAGACCTTTCTCCGGAGTTCTAGTGCTATAGAAGAAGTGTCTACTTGTTAGGTTCCAACCAGGTTTAGTGTACTCAAAATTGAAGTCATTTTCTTTCCCCCCACCACTCCATTTCTCCTCCTGTCCTCCCTTTCTCAGTTAAGGACATCAATAGAAACTCAGAGCAAAAAAAAGTGGGGGCAGGCCAGACGCACATGCCTCTTCCTCTCTAAATCATCTTCTCACCAGTGACTTCGGTTTTCCCTCAGATCTTCATATCCACCCTGGCCCACCTGTCCCAGCCCTGGGGTTATCCTTTGGGCAGGCCCTATTCCTCACCTAGAGAATCAACTGATCTTCTTGCCTCTGGTACTCTTCTTTCTCCTCACTCTTTCAGGACCATCCACAACTTTATCTTCAGTCACTTCCCTGCATTTAACCCCTCAAAGGCAACCCACTAACTATAAGTAAGTTCAATTCCCAGAAGAGCATATAAATCTCGACTTGGTTCAACACTAAACTATACTTTCAATTTCCTCTCTACCCATCTTGTTTTCCAGCCACAATGACCTTCCAGTTCTTTCTAGAATGTATTTTTCCCATGTCAGTCTCTGCCATTCCTTTACAGATATACTCTCGATTCCCTCTTGCACTTGTTGAACAAGTACTTACTCATCTTTCAATACATCACTTCTTCTGTAAAAAATATCCTGATGCCATCTGGCAGAACAAAAGTTCTGAATGATTTGGCCCCATCATACTTTATACACACTTCTCCGATAAATAATTAATATTTTGTGGTGATGGTCTCCCTGCGAGTAGGGAAGTCAGGAGGACAGGAATAGCATTTGTTCTCATGCACTTGCACACTGTTAGGCCCTCAGGTATTTGAGGAACTTAGTGATGGAAAACTTCTGTGTAGAAAGGTGAGGCCTCATCTCTAAACTCCCAAGCCACGCACATGACATAAAATGATATGCTGACAGAAGAAGTTTTGTGAGAGCTTTAATGGCACAAAATGTTTATAGCTACAAGTTATACATGTCTTGTAAACTGTATATAATGATACAAAGTGCTAACTAAATAGATGAAGAATGCATAATCACTTTGGCTCAGTTAATTCCAATAATTTCAACAACTGGTTCACTTAAAAATTCACCCGACTGGCTAAATCTTCAATTTTCACTTTTTAGGATAGTAAATACTTTTACTGCAAAGTAACTTGTCACACTTTTCAATGTGCAAGTTTGTGCAGTTTTGCTCATGATTCTATTTACAAGTATTTTTAGCCAGTTTTCATCAATCAAGAAAAATGAAGCCTGTCTTTTCGTCCCCAAGTTGTAAACAGGTATAAAGCTTTTTAAACATTAATCTTAAAATGTCAACTGTTAATTGTCGAAGTCTCCTTTCCAATCATGCAATCTGTTTCGGTTCAACACAAATCTGGGTAGGAGCATCAACATATATTCCATATGTTAGAGCTATCAATAAATACTGCATGATTTCATCTTAGGAGAAGTTTTACTGTAATCATGTATTTAAGTAATAGTCCAAAATTTCACAGATAGTTTAAGAAAAAGGGCAGAACTAAATTTATTTCTAATGTTGAAAAAAATCATAAATATACCCAAGTTCAACCACACTACTGATAGAATTGCTATTGAATTTCAAAGGAGGGCAATGTGTTACCTGTAAAAACAAAAAAAAGTGCTCTTATTTTAAGATTGATTTTACTTTTCCCTCCCAGGATACTAACTGTACTACAAGCTGCATACTGTAGCCGTTTAACGGTTTAGTTCTTTCAACTTTATCGTCTTCTCCAATTTTTCTCGGGCTTTTCAAAATCAGTGGGCCGTCAGATTCACTTTCTTTCCAAAGAAATCCAAGTATGAACACTTGAAATAAATAGGTTACAGAAGGCAAATCAAGTGTTACCAGGCTTAAGAATAAGATAGAAACAAGGTATAATAAAAAGATATCCAAAATTATTTAGGCATCAAGTGCTAGAAAGAAAACATAAAATGATTCAGAAAACTATTTTGGATATATTATCTTTCTTAAAGATAACCAGCTCTGTTCATGAAAAAAGATAGTCAGAAATTAACTTTTTTTGTTTAATCTGTAGGTTATTTTCCACTATAACACATCCATTTTACAAACCTTGATGTGAAAGACAAGAGAGTTAGTTTCTGCAAACTGGCAAATCCAGTTGCCAGTGTTCTCACCCAAGTCAAACCTGATGCGCTTTATTTAATGAATAGATGGCCAGTTTTAAAATTAACAATGGTTCTCTAAATAGTCAAGAGTAATGTCTACATCATAAACAGTAATTATTTATATATAAAACATATAATAGTATCCCCTTCAGAGTCATGCTAGGTGTTCCAAAATCCAATAAATCTACTTGGAATAACCGGTAATCCTGCTGCTTTCTAACAGTTTGGTCCTAAAGCTTCACATTTTAGAAATGAACAAACAAAACAGAAACAGTCTATCACTGAAGGAAGCTGCCGAGCGCTCTGGAACTGCAGGAGTCGAGCACGACTGAAAAGATGGCCCTGGGAGAACATGACCGGTGCCTGCACAATCTCGGGCACCACCTTGGGAGGCTTGTGCAGGTAAACAGTAAAAAGGGAGAGATCCAAAGAAAACAAATGGCATCTTTTCAGAACTTTGTCAACTGTTCCCACAACCCACATCTGGTTTTCAAAGCTGCACAAGTGCTTGGAATTACTCTGAAACAATTATCTTCAGAGTTTAAAGGCTTCAGAGTATAAGTGGTGCTTCCTAAAACAAGAAGCCGGTATTTATACCACAAATTGGAACTCATTCCAAAGCCCCTTCTTAGAAAAGAACTTAAAAAAACAAAAAACAAAAACAAAACTTAAAAGTCATGAAATTCACATGCAGCTGAAGCTAATAAACAAAAATACCAAACACACACAAATCCCCAAAGCAATTTTGTATAGTTCTAGGCCTGAGACGTTCCTTAGGAGAAATAAAGATTCTATGCCATATAAAAGACAGCATTACAACATACTAGTATTAAAATCTGCTGATGTAGTTTAGTTCTTATTCTACTTCATACCCATCACTTACGTAGCCGGCCTCCTATAAATTAAAAGGCGCCATTAGGAGGCTGTTTAGACAAAACGTGGCTCCAAAGCTTGTTTAAAATAATTTTTTATTGCCCAGGATTTTTTTTTTCTTGTGTCTTGTTTTTTTTTGTTTGTTTGTTTTCTTTTTTAATAACTATAAATTCAAGCTTAGTGAAGCTTGCTTTGTCTTGAAAAAAAACAAAACAACAAAGCTGTTCTATCATTTGCTAACCTGATCTCATTTGAAGAGAGAGATGGTAGTTATCTTGCAAGAGTAAAATTTATACCATGAATGATGCAGATCTAAGTCTGGTGGCACTAAAAGGAGACGATAGCATTGTTGACAAAATTATAATCTGCTGGTGGCATTTGCGGAAAAGAAGCCCTTGC